>OZ022239.1:12141273-12696273 GCA_963978895.1 Erpobdella octoculata
ACTAACTAACTTAAACAGTATGAAGACGAAGGAATAGCCTACAACAGCAGCAACAGTAGTAGCGGAAGTGGTAGTAATAGTATCATGTACCACAACAACAATAACAACAACAACAACAATACTAACACAGCAAATTGCGTAGAAGATATCTACGACACTCCAACAGCTGCCCTCAACCCTTGCTCCACGGCCGGGATACCAGAGGAACCATTGACCCCATCCGATCATCACCCCCTCAACGATAACCCGGCTGGATATCACTCGATGCATCACCATTCAACGGGTTATCACCTTTCTGGTCTTCATTCGGCTGGTGTTATGAACTACACGAGTTCCAATCTCTCCAGTCCGATGATGATCCATCCGCAGATGATGTGTGGAAATGATGCAATAAAAAGAGATAAAGATTTCATATACAGGTTAAAAAATTATTAATTACCTTTATATATTAATTAATTAATTAATTAATATTATTTATAAACGTGATTTATTATAATCATCTAAAAATATGTTTTAAATATGTTGATTTGGTTCAGAGCAACCAACTTAAATTATGTTCATATTTAAATAATATTTATCTTACAAATCACTAAATGTTTTGTGCTCGTATCTTGCAAAAATGTTTCTCTTTTGGCTCGTTCATTCACCTGATCTGTCTGGCTGTAACACCTGGACAATGGAAACTTGGTGACTTGGGCCAGCATGCAGGCAGGGATGTCCTTGTCAACTTGTCACACCTCCGCTCTCGCGTGTCCCAAAACGATCAAATTAATCATCGTGTTTCAAATCTGGAAAACCTGGAACAAGCTTTCCTTCCTCATAACAAATTAACAAATTCATCTTGTTCGGTCGAATTTCACCATTCAGTGGTGATCTTGAAGTTGAGGGAACATGCCTGGCAGGCCACTCCGATCATATTTGGTTTCATCGTCGTCGTCGTCGTCGTCGTTGTCATCATCACCGTCAGGTTACTAATGTTAAGCCAGTATGTGAAACTCTGACGCTATATAGAAAGTTTTGATTGATTACGCCAGGATTCGTGGCGCTTTTCAATTGTAAATAATTTCTATACAGTATACAGTTATATTGGATAATAATTGTATCTTGTTATATCAACATTTTAATATCTACGGATTTTACGAATAACCGAAACTTTTTTTTGAACTGGAAAACATTATACCAGCCATCTGTATTTTTATAACTTGACATTTTTCTTTTAAATTAAATCTGACAGGAACTACTTAGCCAGACGTTTCTAAATTTAGAATACAGTGAACTGTTAATGCAGCTGAACGTGGTTGTTTATGAAACACCTCGTTGGCGCTGATAGCAGTAAATTTCAGTTGGCGATATCCATATTAGTTATTAGCCAAACTCGCTACCAGCCACGCCATACTTGTTTTATTGTAGAAATTTAAAACTTAAACACTTAAATTGTCACACTTTAGAAAGCATAAGCGGCCGATTGAAACTGATACGAAGGGTGGTTTTAAATATGAACTGAGTTCGTATATTAGGTTATGTGTGTCTGTTTCTTCAAACCTTTTGCTCTTTATACAACATTTGTTCTTTTTGCTGTTTTCGTTTGGGCGAAAAAGTTCTTTAAAAGTGAGGATTTAGATAAACGTGATTACTGATTAAAGTATTAAGGAATCACGAAAGTGGTTAAGGGCTTGATTGTCTAGCAATTTAACGAAGAGTAAGCAACCTCACCTACAATCAATTGAGTATCAGAAACCTCACTTCTATGGAAAGCGTGTGGAGAGAAGATTATCCTAATTCCAATAGCAGATATGATATAAAAACAGTTAACCGATTATCTCGTTCACGTAAGAAATCGACATTTTTTAAACAAAGTCAAAATGTTGACACTTTTGCGTCCACGTCATTCCATCCACACTTCCAGAACTGGCATCTGGCATATCAAATCCGGCAACAAGTAAACAAATAAAAAAGGCAGGCCGCTCAAAATGCAAGCCGCTCAAACTCCGAGTGGAAGACGACCACGGCCTGTGAGGTTACAATCATCGTCACTAATACTAATCATCTCCAGCTTCACACATGTGGCCTTCGTAGAGGCTCACTTTTTACTAAGCCCCGATGGTCAGCATTCTACTGTTGATTGAAGGACAAGGTTAATTTCAAATTTTAGAATGGGCTTCCACAAAACATCCAGTTATAAACTGCGTTACGCAGACTTTTCTTTATAAACAATCTTTTGATGATAGTCCGTGGTATCAAATAGTATCAATTTTCAGAGGAACGAATGTAATTTTGAATACACTCAAAAATTAACTTAATGAATTACCTTGCAAAATGTTGGTTTAATTTAAACTTGTAAAAGTAAGCAAAGAAAAAAGATGTGCATTGGAAGTTTATGTGGAATTAGAAAAACCTGACATCATTGGTATAACAGAATCATGGGCAAAGGAAGATATATTAGATATTGAACTAGCAATTAATGGGTACACTATGTTTAGGAAAGACAGGCAAAATCAAAATAATAAGGGGCATGGTGCAGGTGGTATAATTTTATATGTTAAAAATGAAATAAAGGCAGTGGAAAGAACAGATATATCAAGCGATAAGTTTAAAGAAAGTCTTTGGTGTGATATACAGCATGGAGCTAAAAACAGTTTACTAATAGGTGTTTGCTACAGACCCCCAAATGTAGATGAAAGTGTGGATAATGGTTTGTGTGAATTATTGGGTAGGGTTAGCCAGGAATCTGTATTGATAATGGGAGATTTCAATTATCATATAAACTGGATAAACATGGAAGGAGAAAGACATCAAGATAATAAATTCTTGGATTGTATTAATGGGGAATTTTTACATCAACATGTCATGAACCCAACAAGAAACAAAAATATATTAGATTTGGTAATAACTTCTGATGAGAACATTATAGAGAACATCTCTGTAGGAGAGCCTTTTCATTCTAGTGACCACCAAATTGTAAGATTTGAAATAATACTGCAGGATTGTAACATGAAAATAAATTCTCATATTAGCTACAATTTTTTTAAAGCAAATTATAACAAAGTAAGAAGCAAAATAAGAGACATGAATATAATGAGAAAAATTGAATCGGTGGATGTAAATGACAGCTGGATGTTATTCAAAAAGAGCATGGAGGAGGTCATTCAAGAAATCATACCCATTAAGAAAAAATTTGTCAGGAAACAGCCATGGATAACAAAGGAAGTCTTAAAAATAAGAAGAGCAAAAATCAAAGCATGGAAAAGGTTCCAAACACTTCGAAATGGAAATGAAATTGCAGCTGCAAGTAATAATGAGACAGGCAAAGAAATAATACTGCAACAATTGCGCGACAAATATGTCAAGAAAAGAAATGAGACAAAAAAAAGCATTAAAAGAGCCATAATTGATTATGAGAAAAAGCTGACGGATAATATAAAAAATGACAGCAAAAGTTTCTATGCGTATGTCCGAAGTAAGCAAAAACGAAAAGACCTAGTGGGGCCGTTAAAAAATGAGTTAGGCGAAGTGGTTGAAAACGATGAAGAGGTAGCTGAAATGTTAAATAATTATTTTTGTACGGTTTTTACTGAAGAAGACATAGAAAACATACCGGAACCTGTGAACATGTTTAAGGGGAAAATAGACGAGAAAATGACTGATGTGGTTATCACAAAAGAGAACGTTGAAAGACACTTAAAGGACCTAAAAACAGATAAAAGTCCGGGTATCGATGCATTACATCCCATGTTTTTAAGAGAAGTAAGACACGAAATAAGCGATGTGTTAGCAGAAATAATGAACAGGTCCTTGAAAACTGGAGAAATTCCTCGTGATTGGAAAGATGCAATCATTGTACCACTCTTTAAAAAAGGTAGCAGATCTGAGGCAAGTAACTATCGTCCAGTAAGTCTCACGTGTATTATTTGCAAAGTCATGGAAAAAATCATTCAGCTCGAATTAATGAATCACATTAGACACCACAGCATTTTGATAAACAGCCAACATGGATTCGTACAAAGGCGATCATGTCTAACAAATTTGCTAGATTGTTTTGAAAATATTTATACCCACTTAGATAAAGGATCCCCTGTAGACATAGTCTATCTGGATTTTGCCAAAGCCTTCGACAAAGTACCACATACACGGTTGATGAGAAAAATAGAAGCGGCTGGAATAGGAGGTAATATTCGAGGATGGATCAAAGAATGGCTAGCTGACAGAAGACAAAAAGTGGGAATTAAAGGGAAATACTCGGAGTGGAAAAGCATAAAAAGTGGTGTACCGCAAGGATCCGTTTTGGGACCATTACTATTTGTTCTGTTCATTAACGACCTTGATTTAGCGACTTGTTCAAAGGTCTCGAAATTTGCTGATGACACAAAGTTATCCATGAAAGTAGAGTGTGAGCTGGATGCCGACATTTTAAGGAAAGATCTTGCAAAAATATACCAATGGTCCCTAGACTGGCAAATGATGTTCAACGTAGATAAATGCTCAGTGATGCACATGGGTAAGAGAAATCAAGAGTTTCAGTATGAGATGGGAGGAATATTGTTGAAGACATCTGAAGAGGAAAGAGATCTGGGAGTTGTAGTACACAATAGCGGCAAACCATCAAGACAGTGTGCGGAAGCAGCAAAGCGAGCCAATAAGATCTTAGGATTGGTCAAGAGAACAATAATAAGTCGAAACCAGGAAATAATTATCAGACTATACAAATGTTTGGTAAGACCACATCTAGAATATTGTGTACAAGCTTGGAGCCCTGTTTTAAAAAAGGACATCGTAGTGTTGGAGAAGGTACAAAGGAGGGCTACAAAGTTGATTAAGCATTTAAGCCAGTTACCTTACGAAGAAAGATTAAAACAATGCGGCTTAACAACTCTAGAGAAAAGGAGAAGTAGGGGTGACTTGATCGAAGCCTACAAGATAATAACAGGAAAAGAGGATTTAACACCAGCAATGTTTTTCGAACAACCACCGATTCAAAGCACTAGGGGACATAGATTCAAGCTTTTTAAAAAACAAGAAAAGACTTTAAAAAAGGCTTTTTTTAGTTCTAGAGTGGTAAACATATGGAATGACTTGGACGATGACACTGTAGCATCTGAGACTACCACATCTTTTAAAGTAGCGCTATCCAGGCATGGATACTGATTTTTTATGCAATTATTTATTTTTATTAGTTTATTTATCTATTATTATCATTTATTTTATTTTATTCTATTTATTATTATTTTTAATTCGAAGTGGTTGTCTATAGGCGTAAAGTCTTCTAAACCACTATAATAAACGTTATCTTATCTTAAAGTTTGATTTTCTTTTATTTGACGAGCCAACATTACTTCGTTCTCTCGTTTTGGGCGTTGTCATTTTTTTTGTATTTTTTGTATTTGAATTATTTTAAATGATTTACGAATTGGATTTATTTGTCGATGTTCTGTCAATTTGTTAACTGCATTCATCAGTGTAATCGTCGTCGTCGTCACCATTATTGTCATCGCCGACGTCATAATCATAATCATCATCAGAGTCATCATCATTACCACCAACACTAACACTATCATCATCACCATCAATACCATTGTTATTGTTATCAACATTATATTGTCTCAGAGCATGAAATTACAAGTTATAGTTATGCGTTAATTAAAAAATTGTCTTAATTATAAATTATAACTTGAATAATAATAAATAATAAGCACAAACGATTCTCCTTCTTCTACAGCCACCCTTTATTCCCCTTGCTTGCCCTGATCTTCGAGAAATGCGAGCTTGCCACGTGCACCCCACGTGAGACTGGAATGAGTTCTTCCGATGTCTGCTCCTCTGAGTCATTCAACGAAGACATCAGAATTTTTGCCAGCCAGGTGGGTGGACATTTTTTTTTCATTTTCTCCTTTTTTTTCCTTGTGAACTTTCAATATACACGACTTGATTTTTGTTCATCTTTAAATGCTTTTTGCAGGCTAAAACAGAGAAACCATTTTTTTCGACAAATCCAGAACTAGACAGTCTGGTTAGTATTTATATTTGAAGGTTTTTTTTTTAATATTATTAATTAATTATTTACTTATAATATTTGTATTGCTGGCTCGTCTTACTTCCTGAATTGAAAAATAAATTAAATATAAACAACTTGACAAACACAATAAAAAGAAATATTTAAAATAAAAATGATGGAAAGAAAAGGCGGAAAAAAGAAAAGAAAGCGACTTAGTATGATTGTATCGATTGTTGTTTGATGGAAATCAAAGATTTGGCAGGTTTCAAGTCGGACGTGTGTAATTAAAAATGAATGCCTCATTAGAGACTTTTCGTTGCTACTGGTTAGTTGTTGCTTCGTCGAGATTGCATATGCATATACGCGCTGTAGCTGCATCTACGGTTAGTTGCATATTTGTGTAGTCAAATCAGCGTGTTGTTTCACACGTTTAGTTAGGTGCATATGCACGTAGCTGCACAGGTTAAGTTAGTTGCATATACACGTAGCTGCATATGCACGTAGCTGCATATGTACGTAGCTGCATATGCACGTAGCTGCATATGCACGTAGCTGCACAGGTTTAATTAGCTGCATATGCACGTAGCTGCACAGGTTTAGTTAGCTGCATATGCACGTAGCTGCACAGGTTTAGTTAGCTGCAGCATTTGCATGTAGCTATCCGATGCGTCTAATAGTTTAAAGAGTAGGGCTTAAAGTTTAAAGGTGTGAGACCATAAGAGCCAGGCAGGGTCATGCACGGGCGAGTTAATTGAGTGGTCATTCCAGCCAGGAAAGATTTTTCGTGAGAAGTTCTTAGCGGCTTAACAAATGAAAAATTTATTTATTTATTCGCAGTCTTTTATAAACAAATTGGAAGTCGTGTGTGGTCACGTGGTCATTCGTTTCCTTGCAACATTAAAAATTAACTATATTTGTCTTATTAATATTTTTAATAATTTTATAAAGAAATTCAAGTAATTGATTGTTTTTATTTTGGTAAGCAATTTTCTATTTCTGTTTCTTTCACAAAACATTTTGGTTTTAGTTTCCCACAAAGTTTTAAATGTTTTGCTTAGTTTTTTTCTTCACTTTCAGCTTTAAGATTTTTTGAAAGTTTTTTCTTTATTTGTCTCTTTCCCTTACATCTGATATAATAATTATAAACATTGTTTTTATTTTCTTTAATAACATAACATCACCATTTCTAGTACTTACATCACCATCATCACCACCACGGCCACTACCACCACAATCATCATCACCACCATCACTAATACCAACACCATAATCGTGACCATCTTCATTACCACCACCACCACCACCACCACCACCACCACCACCATCATCATCATCATCATCATCATCATCATCATCATCATCAACACAGCAAGTTTCATCCTCGTCTCTTTTTCTTTCCTTTGCGGCTGTCCGTCACTAACTCGGTTCTTTCAATTTCTTTTTTCTCAATAATCTTTTTTTCTCCCTCCATCTCCCTTCCCTCCCTCCCTCTCTCTCTCTCTCTCTCTTACACACACATTCTCATACACACACATACATAATACACATTCACATGTACTATATGCAAATGCGTACACAAGTAAACCAGCGGCCACACAAACATGCACCACATTTATACAAACGTACGAACAAATAGCCACAACACACAACCAGTGGCACATTAGAATAGAATACACTAAGCTACATAGGTTCATGTGAACTTCTTGTTGAATGGCCAATAAACATCCTCATCATCACCACAACCATCATCACCACAACCATCATCACCACAACAACCATCATCGCCACAACAATCATCATCACCACCATCATAATCATCATCACTATCACCGTCATTACATACTGGAAATCAATGAAAACCAATAAAAATCCACAAGATGAAAATAATAAAACTGTTGAGTCACGTGGAAAAAACAGGTTTTAATTGAGGAATATAAGCAAAAGGAAAGGAAAGGAAAGGTAAAAAGATTGAGGAAGAGATATTAAAAGAGAAATGAAGTAAGAGAAAGAAAAAGAGAAATAAAGAAAGAAAGAGAAAGAGAGAGTTGGAAAGAAGGAGAGAGAGAAAGGAAGAAAGAAGGTGGAATGAGAGAGAATAACTTACTAATAAAAACACAAACAAACATTTCTAGATTACGTGTTCATTCATGCATTAACTCACCTAAAGCGTCAAAAGCGAACTTTTAACTGTAGTATAGTATGAAGTAGCAGAGTCATATTTGTGTCCTACTTGTATGTCCAATTCATGCGTTGAGCCACAGCAACTTTGCATGGTAATGAACAAACAACTGCTATAATAATTTAATTACATACTCATTCATTATAAATATATATCTGTACATATCTGCTTAACCATTTTACCACCACCACTTCATCATAATTATCATTATCAGCATCGTCATCATCATCATCATCATCATATCATAATCGTCACCATCAACCTCATCTTCGTCTTCGTCATCATCGCTAGCCTGAACGCGGCAGTATTGAAATCATTGAAGATTTACAAACGCAGATTAGGAATTGTAGAAAGTTTTTTTTAATGAATGTCGTTTATAAAATTACGTCCGCAGTCCGCAGGCAGACTGATGTGTCTAATTAAGGACACACCAGTTACATGGAAGACTAAAAGTTCCTTACAAATATAATGCAAATGAGCCGAAGAACATTTATTTACATTCATCACATTTATTTACATTCATCACATTCCTAATTAATGTCACTCTCATCATATTATAACCAAGTTATTTCGAAGTTATCTATATATATATATAAATGAGATTATGTCTGACTAAATGTATGTTCTTTATGCATTGCTACACCATTCATCCGATCGTAATGAAATTTTCACACAACCTTGAGAGTCAATGGGAAAACTTTATAGTGAAAAAATGAAATAGCTCACAAAATGAGCGGAGCGAAAGAGCGATCGGTAACGGGAATTGGAAAATGAGCGGAAACGGAAACGGGAAAGTAAGCGGGAACGGAAAAGCAACTGAGAGCGTAAAAGCGAGCGGGAAAGGGGAAGCGACCGGGAAGGGAAAGCAAGCGGGAATGGGAAAGCAAGCGGAAAATGAAGAGGAAGCGGAAGAGCGAGAAAGAGCAGGACAGCGAGCGAGAGCGGGAGAGCAAGCGGGGATGGAGACGGGAACGAGATAGAGAAAAAGCGATAGAAAGAAAAACGATAGAAAAACCTCTTAAAACCCCTGGCAACGCCGGGTCACTCCGCTAGTATATTATATATTATTTTATATTAAAATTTCCAAAAGATTTGTTCGTTAATCTGTTTGTAATTTTCATCAGATGGTTCAAGCAATACAAGTTCTGCGATTCCATCTTCTGGAACTTGAAAAGGTGCGCTTAGTTTACTTAATTTCTTTTTTTTATATTTTTTAGTTGTCGATTATATTTGCAAAGAAATATTAGGAGTAAAATAAAAAAAATATTTTTATTAATATACCGGATGAATTGATAAACAATAAAATTGTATTAAATCGCATTTGGCTCCAATAAATTGAAAATCATTCATTCTGCTAGATTAGTAGACTAACAAAAACAACTTCAACAAACTCAACAATGTAAATAGGCATGAGCGATAATAAGTAAACATAAGTGACAATGAAATAACATGAGCGAAAATGAGCAAACACAAGTGATAATGAATAAACATGAGTGGTAAATAAGTAAAAATGAGTGATATGCAATATACATGAGTGATAACTAATAAACATGAGTGATACGCAATAAACATGAGTGATAATAAATAAGTAAACATGCGTTATACGCAATAACCATGAGTGATAATAAGTAAAAATAAGTGATACTCAATAAACATGAGTGATAATGAGTAAACATAAATGATAGTGAATAAAAATGATTGATAATGAGTAAACCTGAGCGATACTCAATAAACATTAGTGATAGTAAATAGACATGAGCGATAACGAATAAACATGAGCGCTAATGATTTAGTACGAATGATAATGAATAAACATAAACGATAATGAATAAGGCATGATCGCACAAAAATCGATAATTAAAAACAAACTCGCGCGAATCGAACTGCAGGTTCACGAGTTGTGTGACAACTTCTGCCACCGGTACATCAGCTGTTTAAAGGGCAAGATGCCCATTGACCTGGTCATCGATGAGAGGGAAGGGGGAAGTGCACCGGCAAGCCACGTCACCCCCAAGCACATGGCCTCGTCGGACGGAAGATCCAGTGTCGGTGCCGATCCTTTTGATAACGTGAGTTGTTTTTTATGAATAAATTATAATATAAATAGCACTTCCGAAATTAAATTTTACAATTAGAATCTTTATTAATTAAAAAGTAATTTTATGAATAAGAATGTGTTTTCTTGTAACAAATCGAAGGTTTTAATCCAATCGATAAAAGGTAGAAAAATGCAAAATACAAGCTGATGTTTCACGTGCAGTCGATTTTTTTTGCACGTACACACGCACACAGACGAATTAAAAAAATTGAAAGAAGCACAAGAAAATGCTATAAAACCTATCGAATGTAGAAACACTAATAAACAAAATTGTTTGTATGTCTAAAGAATGTACGAACAGTGAGGAAGACCTACTACAAACGTATGCAGACAGACATAGACGAATACAAACTCAAATAAACAGATATTCAGAATTACAAAGGCGTACAAAAGGGAGTAATAGCATGCTAAACACGTCATCGAGGCAACACGCGTTAAATGGTCATGCGACTAAATAAGGATAAGCCCTCCTAAGCCTTTTCTTCGCCGATAAAAGTGCAGGGTGAGGAGAGGGGGAGGTGGTGTAAGGTAGACAGACAGATTATGAATAGTAAGGCAACTGTAAATATAAAATAATAACAAATATGAATAAGACAATAATATTTACATAATCATAAGAAGCTGGTTACACGTTTTTGCGGCTTAACATATATATTGAATTATATATATATATATATATATATATATATATATATATATATATATATATATATATATATATATATATATATATATATATATATATATATAATTATTTCTCTCATTATATATATATATATATATAATGACAGAGAGGTCTCAGTTAAAACTGAAACCTTTCCGACATAATTTGACCTTGAGATACAAGTAAACTACAACCCCTCATAACCTGACCCGACATGCCACGATATAGCCCAACTACTCTCATATGGTAAACAAACAGTGTGGTGACATCAGAGAGGCTGGTTTGCCAGCTCTGCACTGCTATTGAACAGCAGTCAGAATGTTAGGATGAATCAAGACATGATCGACGAAAGATTTGTAATTTCGTCGTCTTCTCAGCGGATTGAACCGGTATTGCATGACCTCCGAACTGACCCCACACCTGAAAATAATTCTTTTTGCGCAACATAACCGATCCATTAAATATTCAAGCTTGCATATCCTCAAAATTGTCTTCTTTGTCAGATATAGAAGTTAATGAGCCCGTTAATACTTTTGACAAGGGGCGCGCCATGGCAATAAGCGGCGAAATTGCTAATGAGCCAATGAGCCTCTATCACCTTTCAAAAAGTTAAACAAACAACATTCTCAGAATTTAATGCAATTGACATTCTACGGCTTTTTTTTATTAATTAACTAGCGGGGGCACCCGGCGTTGCCCGGGGTTTTTAGAGGTTTTTCTAATGTTTGTCTCTCTCGCTCCCGTTTCCTTCTCCGCTTTCCCGTTCCCGTCGCGTTCCCGGTCGCTTTTCCGCTCCCGGTTGTTTTCCAGCTCCCGGTCGCTTTCCCGTTCCCGTTTTCGCTCATTTATGTATGTATATATATATATATATATATATATATATATATATATAGTTCCCGCTCACTCTTTCGCTCCGATCCGCTCATTTTGTGACGGATTTCAATTTTTTTTCACTATATTTGATTCCCTTTGACTCTCAAGGTTGTGCGAAAATTTCATTACGATCGGATGAATGGTGTAGCAAAGCGTAAAGAACATACATACTATACATACCTACATACATACAAACATTCATTTTTATATATATATAGATAATTTTTATAAAGACTAGCAGAGTTAGCCGGCGTTGCTCGGGGTTTTTAGAGATTTTCTCTAGTAAATCTCTCTTGCCTTTTCCTTCTCTCTCTCTCTCTCTCTCTCTCTCTCTCTCTCTCTCTCTCTCTTTCTCGCTTTCTCTTTTTGTTTATTTATTTCTTTTTCTTTCTTTCTCTTTCTATTTTCTTTTTCTCTTCCTTTTCTTCTCCCTTTCCTTCTTCTCCTACTTCCTTATCTCTCTTTCTCTCTCTTTCCCTCTCCTTCTCCCTCTCATTCCTTCTCTCTTTCCTTCAAAATTTCTCACTTTTTCTTTTCTTTTTCTTTGTCTTTTAACAGGTAATGTGTTGGCGGTAGGGGTGGTGTTTGGTCTGCTCACCCCAGTCAGCTACAACCTACTCTAATCGACTGGGGGTAAATGTAAAAAATTAAAACATGGGCTTCTCAATATATATTAAGAATTCCATGTTAAAACTCTCTTTAAACTTTATTACGCAAATTAAAAATATGAATTTTGTTACGTAATAATAGTAATAACCCTATATGCTGGTTTGATATAGATTTTGTGAATATAAAAATACAAAAAGCAATTTTTTTAAACCTTCTTTACTTTGTCGTTCAAATTGGTCCAGCGGTTCGGATTTGTATAAAATACAAAATACAAACAGACATACACACATACAATTATTTTTATACATAGAAATAGAAAGAAAGAGTTACATAGAGGATAAGAGAGATAGAAAGAAAGAAATACATAGAGAATAAGAGAGATCGAAAGAAAGAGTTACATAGAGGGTATGAGAGATAGAAAGAAATACATAAAAGATAAAAGAAAGTCAGAAATACATAGATGATAAAAAGATAGAAAGAAAGAAATAGAAAGAAGATAGATAAAAGAAGACAACAAGGAGGTTACAAACGGAAGGCTCATTTGACTTAAGATTGCTACTACACGGATTTCCATAAGCCTGATTTATATCCGTTTCCTTTTTCTTCTTATTCCTTCTCTCACTTCCTCTCTCTGTCTCTCTTTTTCGATCTTTTGTTTTCAACTTTTTTCTCTCATTATTTTTTTCCATAGTATGGTTGAATGTGCTTGCGTGAGTCTACTAGTGTGCGTCCATATGGCTGTTTGTACTTCTTGCTGGCTCTCTGAAGTGACAGTTTGTTCCCAAGTGACAAATTTATTATTTCTTTGTTTTTGATTAAAAATATATACTATACTAGCAGTGCCCGTAGCGGCTTCGCTCGCATGAAATTAGAGAATTTGAACCGTGCATCCATAGGTGTCGGCTCGGCCCGTCGACAACTTGGCCCAGCCCGTTTCAAAACCAAAATTCCTGGCCCGGCACGGCCCGTCTAATTTGAGCCCGGCCCGTTTTTACAGGCCTAGAAATTCTATATACTTGATGGAAAACTTCGGCCCGTCCCACCTTGACTTCAGGTTTGGCCCGGCCCGTCTGAAGACCCTAAAATCACTAAAATGTCTATATGCTTAGTGAAAAACCTCGGCCCGTACCACCTTGATTTAAGGTTTAACCTGGTCTGTAAGAAGACCCCAAAATAACGGCTTGGCCCGACCGGTGATAAACTGGACTCAGCTACTTTTAACCGGTACAAAACCTCAAAATACTAATTTTCACATCTGTAGCACTTACAGTTTTTGAGTAGCAGTTATTTTAAAATCAAATAACCCTTTTTCCACCCCACATTTGAGGTCCTGGAAACCAAATTTTCAAAAAATGGTGAGACACGTATATCTTTAATTTTAGAATAGAAACTAAATACTAATTTTTACATCTGTGGTATTTACAGTTTTTGAGTAGCAGTTACTTTAAAAAACAAATAACCCTATTTTCCACCCAACATTTGAAGTCCTGGAAACCAAATTTTCAAAAAATGCTAAAACACGTATTTCATTATTTTTGGAATAGAAACTAAATACTAATTTTTACTCCTGCAGCATTCACAGTTTTTGAGTAGCAGCTACTTTAAAAATCAAATAACCCAATTTTCCAACCCACATTTGAGGTCCGGGAAACCGAATTTTCAAAAAATGGTGAAACACGTATTTTTTATTTTTCAAGAAGAATCCATATACCAAATTTCAAAATCTTTTCATTTTTGGTTTTCAAGATAAATATTGTTTTAGAAAAAAGTTTGTTTTCCAGTTTCTTCCCCTCAGGAGCAAAATTTTCAAAAATCCTTTTTTAGTGGATGCTTACGCAATAAAAGTAATATAAGTTCCAAATTTCACGTTCCTAGGATGAGGCGTTTGAGCTCGGCGTTGATTATCAGTCAGTCAGTCAGTCAGTCAGTCAGTCAGTCAGTCAGGACATGTTCTTTTATATATATAGATTTTTTACTCTTTCCAGATTTGGTTTAACGGTACCAGGCCGTACTTTGCAATAAAAATAAATAAATATAAATACATATTAATATATATATATATATATATATATATATATATATATATATATATATATATATATATATATATATATATATATATATATATATATATATATATATAGTATTATAACATGTATGCCCACAAGACTTGAGCATCTCGTCCCTTGCAAGATCTCAAATCACGTGACCACAATCAACTACTTCCTTCCGCACATGCGCATAAATGCGCCAAATTAAAAAAGGCTTTCGTCGTCTGAAATCTTCTGATGTGACTAGAGGAGATTAAAATCTTTTTTAATCGTTTATAAATGAATTGAACACGAAAAATCATTAAAAAATCACAAACTATTTTGAACATTAAACACACGAATACACAGCAAAACTTTATCAATTTTATTTTCAATGTTTTTTTAATCTAAATCGATTTATTTTTTCATTTTTTCTACAAAATATTTAAATATTCATTTAATTTAAATAATCATTTAATCTATATAATCATTTAATTTAAATAATCATTTAATTTAAATAATCATTTAATTTAAATAATCATTCAATTTAAATGATATTTTGGTAAGAAAATTAAATCCAAAGACATTTTTGAGAAAATAGATGAACAACTTAAGGAGAGAGAGAAAGAGAGAGAGAGAGAGAGAGAGAGAGAGAGAGAGAGAGAGAGAGAGAGAGAGAGAGAGAGAGAGAAGAAGAAAAGGAGAGAACGGAATTGAGAAAGATAAAATGAAAAAGATAGAAGAACGAGAGAAGGACAAGTAAATTGAAATGTCACCAGCAGATGACAGGACTTTTCTTTGTTCAATAGATTATTGTTCTTTTGATTTTTCTTATTAAACTTTATTATTTTCATTCTTTTAAACTCGAATAATTACTGCATGAGGTTCTATGAAATGACTTCAAAATGTGTTCTACTTCTTGTTTCGCATGTTCTGAAGTGTTTCGGTTTGTGTGCTGTTTAGGTGAGTGGGAAAATAATCAAACTGCCCCTGCCCATATATGGACTTACATTTCAACTGTTTCTTTTCAACAGCGAATAGCTTCTTCTGCAGCAACTTCATCATCTGGCGATGGCTACCATGGCTACCAAACACCGGCGACAAACCACAGCAGCGTCACTAACAACAATAACAACAACTACTCATACAGCAGCCGTAACCAAGGCAACAACGCTCGTCAGAGCCAGCTACGCGATGACGCAAGCAGGTCAGAAAGGTCAACCGGAAACACGTCACCGACCGCTCATGCGCCCCCCACTTCTCAGACCAATGGAGACCACGCAAGCGAAACAGGTTTGTTGGCACTCATCTCTTTCCTTTGTACGTCTCTCTCTCTCTCTCTCTCTCTCTCTCTATGTCTCTCTCTCTCTCTCTCTCTCTCTCTCTCTCTCTCTCTCTCTCTCTCTCTCTCTCTCTCTCTCTCTCTCTCTCTCTCTTTCTTTCTCTCTCTTTCTCTTTCTCTCTCATTTTCTCTCTCTCTGTTTCTGTATCTATCTTTTCAATTTTCAGTGTCTTCTCTTTCTTTTTTCTTTCAATTTTCCTATCTGTTGGTTCGTTTATGTGCATATATGTAGGTGCATGTGTGTTTATGTGCATATATGTGGGTGCATGTGTGTTTATGTGCATATATGTGGGTGTATATATGCATGTGTGTTTATGTGCATATATGTGGGTGCATGTGTGTTTATGTGCATATATGTGGGTGCATGTGTGTTTATGTACATATATGTGGGTGTATATGTGCATGTGTGTTTATGTGCATATATGTGGGTGCATGTGTGTTTATGTGCATATATGTGGGTGCATGTGTGTTTATGTGCATATATGTGGGTGCATGTGTGTTTATCTACATATATGTGGGTGCATGTGTGTTTATGTGCATATATATGGGTGTATATGTGCATGTGTGTTTATGTGCATATATGTGGGTGTATATGTGCATGTGTGTTTATGTGCATATATGTGGATGCATGTGTGTTTACGATCACATGTTTTTACGTGTGTAAGCTTTTCTCCACCACAATAAGAATTATAAAGTTTTTTAAATTCTATGGAATGGTTACCAGTTGATCTACTAACTTGTATATGTGGCTTGTTGTCGTTTTATTTCATCATTTTTAATTCATATCACATGCCACGTGACACTTTGTCGCATGTTATTTATGTCTTTCTTCTTCAACGTCGTCTCAACTCATTTTACATTTCATGAACATTTTGCTGTTATTATCCCAATCATCACCAACACCATAATCATCACCATTTTCCTTACCACCATCCTCACCAAAACCAATATCATCATCATCATCATCGTCGTCGTCATCATCATCATCATCATCATCATCATCATCATCATCATCATCATCATCATCATCAACTACACTACTACCATCATCACAACAATAAATCCCTCCACCACTACCATCACCACCACAACCAATCCCTCCACCACTACCATCAGCATTCTCATAATTATCGCATGTTCATTTTTAAGTGAGTTAATTAAAAGTTCATAATTAACAAAATCAGCTTTTTGTTGGTCGATTAGTTGAGCTAATTTCATTCTTAATTGCGATTGGTTGCAGCTGAATGTTTACAAACACGAACAAAATGTCACAATGGCAGTTTAACGATGTTCGAATTTTGATTGTCATTAAATTAAATGAGATGATGATGATGATGATGATGATGATGATGATGATGATGATGATGATGATGATGATGATGACGACGACGAGGATGACGATGCCCCTCCCATGGATTTCAAAATTTACTTTTTTGAAATACTAAAAAAATTTATAACAATATTATTATAACGTGTGATAACGTGTGCGGTAAACAAATATTTGCTCTATCATTTTACTGCATTATTGGCGATAACTAAAAGTTATTTAATAGAATTTTGCTATTAATTATTGCAAAGTAATTAATACATATGATGGCGGAAGGTTTACGCAAAAAGGAAAGTAAATTTGACGCTTCGGACGCCGCTTCTAAACTCGGACTCCACATTTGCGATAAATGTGCGAAGGAAAACATTGATAGTTTGAAATCACTGCTGAGTTCTCGTAGAATTGAAGAATGTGTTGTCGATCTGATGGGAAAAGTTAACGATATAAAATGTGCTCTAAAGGAAGATATGGCGACTTCCGAAGATGTCAAAACTCTTTTGAAAAAGTCGGAAGTGGTTGATGAAGCCCTCAAATTGCAGAGATGTCAAATAGAGAAATTAATGGTAAATTTGCTCGAGATAAATAAAGAATCTGCTGCTAGACACGAAGAAAGTAGTAAATCAACTAAAACTTGGTCTGACTTGTTCAAAGATAAAGTTGAACTGTTGGCTACAGACATGAAAATTGTCCAGAGAACTGTGGATGTTGCTAAGACTTCAATTGATGTCAACAGTGATAGACAAAGAAGAAAAAATAATATTGTGGCTTTCAATGTGCCAGAGATGGCTAATTCAAAACTAAATGATAAAGACATTGTTCTGAAAATCATTTTGGAAATCACTGGACAGGATATGGAGAAAGATGTGGGTGATGTGTTTAGGATG
This sequence comes from Erpobdella octoculata, assembly GCA_963978895.1. Classification (NCBI taxonomy): domain Eukaryota; kingdom Metazoa; phylum Annelida; class Clitellata; order Hirudinida; family Erpobdellidae; genus Erpobdella; species Erpobdella octoculata. The sequence goes on from OZ022239.1 coordinate 12,159,269, forward strand.
GGTAAAAAACTTGATGGGGATCAGAAGCCAAGACCAGTTCTTATCAAATTGATTGGAATGAATGCTAAAAACATGATTCTAGAGAACAGTTTCAAGCTTAAAAAATCTGAATTATACAGGAAGGTTATTTTGAGCCACGACTTGTCCAAAGAGGACAGAGAAGAGTGCAGGAAGCTGATAGGAGAGAAGAAAAATGAAATCAGTACAAAAGATGATATTGATAAATGGGTTTTCAGATTGAGAGGGCAGCCAGGCGGTTTCTATGTGGTAACCCACATAAGACAAAATTTATAAAATTGTCCTGTTCAAGTTTAAGTGCTCCAAAAGACATTGTTTCAATTCTTTTTAATAATGTTGACTGCTTAACAAATAAGTTTACGGAGTTTTTGTTTGTTTTAAAGTCATTGATTGAAGTTCCAGATGTAATTGTTTTGTTGGAGGCCAATCCTAAGCACTTTACCAAGCCATTGAGTATTTCAGAGTTTCAGATTGATGGGTACCAGGTCTTAACGAGTGGGTTTGCTGGTCAGTCCTGCAGAGGTATTGTGGCATATTACAAGGAAGAACTCCATATCTCAGAAGTGACATTGTGTACACCATTTAAGGAGGCTTTGTGCATAAAGCTGGCCCTAACCAACAAGACGATGAATTTATTGTCAGTATACAGAAGTCCCAATTCCAGTGGTGCGAATAATGACTTTCTTATCCAGTTACTTGAGCAGTTCATTTTATTGAGAGGTGAACATGTTATTATTGGTGATTTCAACTTCCCGGACATTAACTGGAATACCTTTAGTTGCAACGGTTCAGCTGAGAAGATTGAAAATAAATTTCTTAATTTCTTAAATGACAGTTTTTTGCTTCAACATGTTGATGAGCCTACTAGGAGGGCTGCCAATCAAACTTCAAGCGTCCTGGATCTGGTAATTACGTCTGGCGACAACATCACTGACATTCAATATTACTGTAAGATGAAGATGATTCATCTTACGTATTTTCATAATAGTTGTTTATTTTATTTTATTATGTGTGCATATTTTGGTGGTGTTGAAACAATAGTCATTTATGTATGAATGTATCTGGGTGTATATGTGTGTATATATATGTATATATATATATATGTATATGTATGTATGTATAGGTGTATATTAATTTGTGCTCCTGTGACATTGTGTGTGCGTATAATTTTTGTATCATTAATGTATATATATGTATATGTGTGTTTGAGTGTATATATACATGGATGGATGTATGTATATGTATATATATATGTATATATATATGTATATATATATATATATATATATATATATATATATATATATATATATATATATATATATATATATATATATATATATATATATATATATATATATATATATATATATATATGTATATATATATAATTGGTATTGGTCTTTTTCCTTTTTGTGGTCTTCAATAAGAAAATGAGTTGTCTTGGGAGAGCGTCTTAAAACACATGGTGTAAAAGACTATAAACTATAATAAAAAAAAAAAAAAAAATTGTCTTGGGAGAGAAATTGGAATTATCAAAAGATTTGTCAGAACCGGGCTAACTTCTGCAAAGTGAGATAATTCAGTTTAGAGTCAAGAAAAGGATTATATTCAAGGAAGAATAATAAAGTTAAAATAAATTCGAGAAATATTGTGTTATAAATAACTTCGACTTTAACGTTACGAATCGCTAGAAAGCATATTCCTCTACGTTTACAATTACTCTCCGCTGGGGAATGGTGATCATTCAATCTTGGGGTTTAAATTGGGTGGTTTCACAAAGAATTTGAGGCCGGACGAAAAGAGATTTTGTTATGAACTGGGTGATTATGGTGGTCTTAGCATGGCTCTGGATGAGTGTTTGTCTAACACTGACAGACCTCTGGAGTCCTCAGTGGATTCCGAATGGAGGTTTTTTCGCAATACTCTAAATGAACTCACAAGTCGATTTGTGCCTAAAAAGCAGATTTACAAGAAGTTTACCTTTCGGATGACACCTGAGCTGAAATGTCTCATTGAATTAAAACATCAGCTTTGGAGAAGGATTTACAAATATGGAGATGACATAATGACTGAGTTCCGAGTAACCAGAGATAAAGTCAAGAGATTGTCAAAACAGCTCAACATCGAGAGTCAGAGCCGTATTGCCTCAGAGTATAGAACCTGTCCGAAGTTGTTTTGGAGCCGTGTTAAAAAAATTACCAAGGTTAAAGAGAGTATTGGTGTTCTAAATGTTGATGGTACTGACTTAATGTGTGACAGAGATAAAGCAGAAGCACTCGCTAAATTCTTCTCGTCGGTTTATGTACGGGAAGATCTCTTTGAAGGCGATGATACATTTCACCCAATTGTGCCGGCTTGTGGAATGACAGAATTGAAAATTGATAGTGGCATTGTTGAGAAAAAATTGATGGCCTTGAACAGGGGAAAGTCTGCGGAGCCGGATGGCATACATTCAAGAATCTTGAGCGAAACAAGACTGGTTTTAAATGAACATTTGTTGAGGATTTTCAGGACATCATTGGCTTCGGGGGTGGTTCCGTGAAAAAAGGTAGCAAAGCTAAGGTCGAGAACTACAGGCCAATAGCTTTGACATCAGTATGTTGCAAAATTCTCGAGTCAATAATTAAAGACCACATTATGAGCTACTTTTTGGAATATGATATCTTCACTCATAGACAGTTTGGATTTCTTCCTTCACGCTCTACGGTCCTGCAGTTGCTGAAGTTCCTGGACGAAGTTACTCTCTCGGTTGACTCTGGGTTGGAGGTGCATACAATCTACACCGACTTAGAAAAAGCTTTTGACAGAATTCCACACAAGAGACTCTTGTTTAAGATGAAGGAGTATGGAGTTCATCCAATATTGATAAAATGGATCAGAAGTTACTTGACGGAGAGATCATTCAGAGTTCAGTTGAGGGGCGGACTCTCTGATTCCTTTCCCGTGTTGAGTGGTGTTCCTCAGGGAAGCGTGTTAGGTCCATTGTTATTTGTGATCTATATCAATGACATTTGTGGTGTTAGCGAAAACATCTACCTTTTCGCGGACGACGCCAAGTTGTTTAGACCGATCGCGGACTTCAAAGACACTCGGGAACTGCAGTCCGACATTTATAAATTGCAGCAGTGGTTCAAAAGATGGCAAATGACAGTGAATCCATCTAAATGTTGTGTTTTAAAGGTTGGAGGTAATCGTTTTGCAGCGGATTACTATATGCAAGATACATCAGGTTTGTCTGTTGTGGTTCCTGAAGTTAGCTCGGTTACTGATCTAGGAATCATACTGGATTCAAAAAGGCCAATTCCTTGTTGGGTATAGTTGGAAGAACTTTAAAATATCTGCCTGATGATGCTTTTGTAACATTGTACAAATCTCTGATTAGATCTCAATTGGAGTACGGAGTTCAGATTTGGAGTCCTCACGGGCGTGGTCTGATTGAAGAACTCGAAAGGGTTCAGCGAAGGTTTACCAGAATGGTCAGGTCATGCAAAGGTCTCATTTATACGGAGAGGTTGAAGAAACTCAGATTGCCTTCCCTGACATATAGAAGAAAGCGAGCCGACCTAATTCTTCTGTATAAAATGAAGTCTGGTCAGTTGATGGATTGCCACTGTCCGGGGTTGACCCTTTGCCCTGACGAAAGAACTAGGGGACATGAGTTCAAGTTGGCTACTAGGTTGGCTCATAAAGATTGCAGGAAGTATTACTTTAGTAACAGAGTGGTGGACGACTGGAATCGGCTCCCTGGGCCGGTGGTGTCTGCTGAATCGTTGTCTTTGTTCAAATCACTTTTGGATGATTTTTTTGGTGATATTCAATTTGATTTTGCTCAGGATTTTTATTTTGCTCTGTTTGTTTTTCGTTATTTTTTGTTGTATTTGTTTGCGCGTTCAGTTTGTGTTTATATTGTTCGGCGAGGGGCTTGCCCGTGCCTGGTTTATAATAATAATAATAATAATAATAATAATAATAATAATAATAATAATAATAATAATAATAATAATAATAATAATAATAATAATAATAATAATAATAATAATAATAATAATAATAATAATAATTATTATTATTACTAGAAATGTCGTTTAATACTAGGAATAAATGAAAAAAAGTTAAAATTGACCAAGTTTAGAAGAAAAATTGACTACTTTTTAGGTAAATTACAAAATGTTTAGCATCCGGCATTTGTTTTCTAGTGGGGTTTGTGGATCTAAGATCAAACATTTGCTTTTTCCGCCGTTTTGGATTCCCCTCCACCTTTTCTCGCCCCACGCCGTTTGTTTTCTCCCCGCCAAAGAAGTCTAGATCCGCCACTATATATATATATATATATATATATATATATATATATATATATATATATACACGTACACACGCACATATGCCACACAGAAGCGGCACGTGAGTCATAATAATGATTATATCCAACTAATGGAGTGCAACGAAAGATACAAAATAGCAACAAGGAGACATCCTGGAGGGATGATTTTTATAATCCCAGGATGAAGTGCAGGATTATTGGATAACCTCACTGCTATTGCTTTTCTTTGTTAATTTCTCTCGCTCTTTCTCTTCCTCTCCTCTCTCTCTCTCTCTCTCTCTCTCTCTCTCTCTCTCTCTCTCTCTCTTTCTCTCTCTTTCTCTATCTCTCCCTCTCTCCTCTTACCTCCTCTTTTCTTCTGCCCTATAACTACTTAATTCTTCATTCTAATTCTTAACATTCCCTTCCAATATTTCCCATAATACTAGCGAGCCTAATTAATAATTGTTACAAAACGACTGCGCTACTAAGTTATTGTTTTGGCTGACGGTGTACAAAAATAAAACGAGAGAAATATTTCACAGAAATGTCACTATATTACAACTTTCCGACCAACGCACATGATATGATGTATATACCACAGTTGTGATATGATCTATACATACAGTGTGGTGGATTAAATGAATGCTTCAAATTAGATGATCATCTTTACCAATAAGCCGATTTTTACATAAACAAGTAAACAGTCACAAAATTATAAAGTAAACAACACTCTTTACAATTCCTTTACGCCTAATGTAAAGTTTGTTTACAATTTCAGAATTGCTAGTTTTTTTATTTGGAAAAAAGAGACTTCATTCAAATAATTTAATATAAACATTATTGTGTTTTAAAATAGTAATATTGTAATAGCATTTTCTTCAAGCAAATAATTAAGTTATAATTTAATAAAGAACCGTTTCACATGATTTGATTTGAAATATTTTTTGATTCTTGATTATTTTCATTTGTATGCTCAGCACAAAAAGTCAAAATGGGCGCTGTCATGCCATCATTGAAGTGATTGTTGCTATGACAACATAAACAACGGTTGCTGTGATCTGTAGATCGTATCAGAATTATTTGTTTGTGTGTGTGTGTGTGTGAGAGATAGAGAGAGAGGAAAGGAGGGCGAGAATTAATAAGAAGAATTGATTAAGATAAGTTGCCAATGAAAGTCATAGGTGGTCTATTTTGTACGGTTCACATTTTTTTTTATTCTTGACACGTGCTTGTTAGTGATGAAAATAAATAATATATCGATGCCGGAATGAATGTAAACAATTACTCATTTGTCCACCCACAAATTACTCTACCACATATAACCCACCCACACATTACTCTGCCACATATAACCCACACACATATTACTCTGCCACATATAACCCACCCACAAATTACTCTACCACATATAACCCACCCACACATTACTCTGCCACATATAACCCACACACATATTACTCTGCCACATATAACCCACCCACACATTACTCTGCCACATATAACCCACCCACATATTACTCTACCACATATAACCCACCCACAAATTACTCTCCCACATATAACCCACCCACACATTACTCTGCCACATATAACCCACCCACATATTACTCTACCACATATAACCCACCCACATATTACTCTGCCACATATAACCCACCCACGCATTACTCACCCACTCACTCAAATCTGCTCAAAGTGCAGAGTTCATTGAAGGTCATTTTAAGCGGAATTAATGAGTTGATGCTTTTTCATGACCGTCGCCATTTTGGTCCTTTTGACATGACCTCTGATCAGTCTTTATGATGCCAACTGGATGCTATTTTTAAGACTTGATTTAAAAATTACTCTCGATTATAATCTTGTGGTGCCACTTTAAAAATATCCATAAACTTATGATGGACAAAAAAACACAATCTTTCACCCTCTTTTGTTTATTCATCATCCATACATCCATGTAGCCCCCTCACCTACCCACCCACCTACCCACCCACTCATTCACCTACTTACCCACCCACTCACTGGAGACGAGATGGTCAAAGTAATGGAGACGTTAGGAGCGTTGTTATCTGGAAGCATCTTAATGGACAACTTCTCACTGGAGACTCAGCTTAATTTGGCGCGTTGAAAATGGCCGAGGAGCACTCTACCCACCCCCTCCATCTCATCCCACCCCCCATCTCATCACTCTGCCCACTCCACTCCACTGTCTTGCCGTTTTTTACTTGCATTTAACCGGAGAGGAACTTGTGTTTATTAAGCATCTTAAATCGGAAGTTAAAAATGCAAATATTTTTTTAAAATAAATAAGTGAATTATTTTTTGCAAAATTTTTTAATTATATTTTTCTTATGTTTTCTTTTATTTGCGACAAATGTCTCATTTGTGCCAATTAATTATATAATGAATATAATTCTCATTTCGTAGAGAATGCAATAACAAAATCTCACTTCTGAAAAACCTTTAATATTAATAATTATATTAACACCAGTATTAATTAATATACATAAATATAAGTAATAATTTACAAAACATATTTTAATTTAATTCGAATTTAAAAATCTTGTAGGAAAATATAAACACATAAAGAACACATGTTATTATAAATTGAATCCATCCAAGGTCAAAATGGCTGTAAATCAACAAATGAGTTTTGCTTTTTACACATGACATGGAGATCACGCACACACATGCACACAGATACACATCCACATAGATACTCATCCACACAGATACACATCCACATAGATACACAACCGCATAGATACACATCCATACATATACACAACCACACAGATACACATATACACAACCACACATATACACAACCACATAGATACACATCCACACATATACATAACCACACATATACACATCCACATAGATACACATCCACACATATACACAACCACACATATACACAACCACATAGATACACATCCACACATATACATAACCACACATATACACATCCACATAGATACACATCCACACATATACACAACCACACAGATACACATCCACACATATACTCAACCACACATATACACAACCACATAGATACACATATACACAACCACATATAGATACACATCCACACATATATATAACCACACATATACATATCCACATAGATACACATCCACACATATACACAACCACACAGATACACATCCACACATATACACAACCACACATATACACAACCACGTAGATACACATCCACACATATACACAACCACACATATACATATCCACATAGATACACATCCACAAAACATTTCCTCTACTTTTTAACTTTTTTCCAATGATATGTGTGACATAAAAACACTCAAACATGCATACTAACACACACACACACACACGCATACACACACAGGTTACCGACAAATTACAAACAGAACTTGTTAACATATTTATATTATTTAAAAAGATTATTTTCTTTTTTTATAAACTCTATTATTTCTTTTGGCACGTACACGTACACAGTAGATAAACACACGTGCACGCATAAAATGTCACAAAATCACACAGATGTCTAAGATCCATCAGTGGCAGACACATACCAGATCACACAAAAGTCAACAATCCGCCTCGGGCGACAACTCAAGACGCTGACCGATAACATCATCGCCATCACAATCATCACCATTCGTCAATAATGTCGTCAATAACACATTCGACATCAATTTCGCCAACCAAAACTGCACTTTCGTTATTTCAATGTCTTCAAATTTACCATCACTATAAATTCTGGCCTGTACTATCGTCATTGACATAAAAAACAGAAACCATCATCACCACCATCATCACATCCCCACCACTACCATCATCGTCATCGTCGTCATCATCATCGGCATCATCAACATCATTATCATCATCATCTTCATCATCCCCATCATCATCGTCATCATAATCACCATCATCATCGTCGTCATCATCGTCATCGTCACCATCATCACCATAATCATCACCATCACCACCACCATCATCATTACCATCATCATCATCATCATCATCTCCACGACCACTGCCTCCATCCATTATCATAATCGTCGCCATAATTTACTCCCTCAGGGAGTCAGGTTAAGCGCGTGGCAAGGCACAGCGTCTCAAAGGTTGGTTGATCCTCTAATTGGAGGATCAAGTCCTTTAACGTCGGCATCTTTAAGTTCACATTAGCAGCTGTTAATTTCATCTGCATAAATTCTTCGCATGATCAGTCGTGTCACATCTTGTCTCCTTATTGTTGTTGTTGTTGTGTCATCTCTCTCTCTCTTTCTTTCTTTCTTTCTCTCTCTCTCTCTCTCTCTCTCTCCCTCCCTCTCCCTCCCTCCCTCCCTCTCTCTCTCTCTCTCTCTCTCTCTCTCTCTCTCTCTCTCTCTCTCTCTCTCTCTCTCTCTCTCTCTCTCTCTCTCTCTCTCTCTCTCTCTCTTTCTCTCTCTCTCTCTTACTTCTTTCTTTCTCTCTTTCATCACATGCATATATGTATGCAAATTTATGCATTTAAAATGACACATCATAAATTAAATTTTCACTTTCTTCATATTTCTTCTGCTCTCGTTAAATTTAAATCTCGTTCAAATTGTTAAACTTCATTTATAGAAAAATATAAAACTTGTCGAGTTAAAATTTAATATTACGCTTACAAAAAATTATTTTTACATTACGAAGGACTTTCAAATTTCAAATATTTTTCAAATTCATGTTGTAATGTTGTAATGTTGTAATATTGTAATGTTGTAATGTTGTAATGTATTCTTAAGCGATCGTATTTGTTACAAACATTACAGATGTAAAGCGCATCATCGGGACTCTTTTGAGTGGTAATAAATCATAAATGAAGCTTTCAAGCATTTCAACTGTTCGCCCTGGCGAGGTGACGGTCGGATCGTCGAATGAGTTATTATGAACTTCTTCTTCTTTTGCAACAATAAGAACAATCTCTGGCCTTGTAAGCGTCCTATGTGTGTCTGTGTGTATGTGTGTGTCTATGTGTTTGTTTGTTTGTGTGTCTGTTTGTTTGTTTATGTGTCTGTTTCAGTGTGTGTATAAGTATCTGTGTTTCTGTGTGTCTGCGTGTGTGTTTGAGAAGCGGAAGGAGGTTTGATGGAGAAACAGAGTAGGTGAGAGACTTCAAGGAAAGAACATGGAAGGATGGAAGGAGAGGTATGTAGAAGAAAGGAGAAGAAAAAGAAAGAGGAAGGGGAGGGGGGGTAAAAGACAATGTCATGTATTTGGTTTATACTCTGTTTTTACTAATAAGGTTTTCTAAAATTTTAAGGACAAAAAGTAATGGCAAATAATTAAACAGAAATTTTTTAAATTAATTTTCAATTATCAGATTTTAGAAGTAATTATTCTTGCATATTGGGGATGTTGTTTCTTGTTTGAGGCAGATTTCTTCTAGTTACGCTCAAGTCTTTTAAGCAATTTGTCGAATGTCAAGTCTTTCGGGGGCTGCCTGTCTGTGAATTGTAATAAATCATTAGACATATAAGAGAGAGAGAGAGAGAGAGAGAGAGAGAGAGAGAGAGAGAGAGAGAGAGAGAGAGAGAGAGAGAGAGAGAGACATCGACATCATATGTGTTATGACCTTGTGTGGTTGAGCGTGTAGTGTATGTGTTAGTATTTGTCGTTTGAACACACACACATACGCACACACACACACACACCGACAAACGGACGGGTAAGTCTAAAAACCTATAAGCGCATAGGCACACGTACGGAGAACATTCCCAATAACATTCATCATTTACAAATCTACAAACACATGTGAACATTCAAATAGGACTGATTTATGTCCACATGATTACATGTCCACATGATTACATGTCCACATGTCCACATGTTCACACGATCACATGACCACACGATCACATGATATCGTAAAAATCATCACTTTCGTCTGCTATTCTGCTATTGTCTTCGCGCTTATACAACATACATTTCTTGCAGGAGACTTACCGATATATCATATTTTATACGATTTTTTACACGCACGCAATGAACTCAGATAAACTCAATTCACAGACATTCATACGAGAAACAAACGTACACAGAATCGCACACAATATATACACACGTACACACAATATATACAAACGTACACAAAATATATCCAAACGTACACACAATCGCACACAATATATACAAACGTACATACAATCGCACACAATATATACAAACGTACATAGAATCGCACACAATATATACAAACGTACATACAATCGCACACAATATATACAAACGTACATACAATCGCACACAATATATACAAACGTACATGCAATCGCAAACACAATTTATACAAACGATGACAGACATACAAAAAATCACATACATGCAAACAAACGTATATGTTCTAACAGATACATACGAACCCAGACATGCAAGCAAACAAACAAACACACACACATAACATCGTCTACTTGACGTCTACGTAATATTATCTCCTCTCCCCCTCCTTCCCCCTTCACAGTCCTGAATATGTCCACATCCACATCCACATCAAAGGATGAGACCGAAGCTTTTTGAATGCATCATTTTGTCATCTTTTGTTTCAAGAGAAAATAATTGAATAGATGTCTGCTCTCTTTATAGAACGCGCAATGTTTCATATGACAATACGAAAGTGAAAGTGATTTTGTTAAGTTGGAATGAATCGTTTAAACACCTGCTGATGACCTTAAGACCTTGAACAGGTGTAAACTTGAGCAAGGTTAAGCGTGTAAAAAGTCACTTAGAGAGACATGCACATAAAAATCACACATCCAAAGTCACACGTACGATGTCAGGCACGAAAAATCACACACACAACGTCACACAATCACGCCCTCAAAATCACACATGCAAAGTCTTACATTAAAAGTTACGCATGCAAAGCTGCATAAACAATCAATCAATGTTCTTCGGGAAAGCGAAAAAAGCGTTAACAAGTGTTTCCGGTCTGTGAAAAGTTTTCGTCGTTAATTTTCGAGTTGAAGAAAATAAAAAAGAACAAGAAGAAGATAGATGAAATTAATATCAAATGAGTAGAAACAGTTAGTTCAACGAATCATCAGTCATATATATATATATATATATATATATATATATATATATATATATATATATATATATATATATATATATATATATATATATATATATATATATATATATATATATATATATATATATATATATATGTATGTATGTATGTATGTATGTATGTATGTATGTATGTATGTATGTATGTATGTATGTGTGTGTGTGTGTGTGTAATATATATAAGGTAGGTCATGTATATAGGTCATTTTCCTTGCTTCCGTGAAGAAACGTCAATTTTTTAATAAAAAAAAAATGTATTGAAAAACAAATGCTCATCCATATCATATTCATATACAAAAGATCTGACACAGACAAACAGACTAATACGGAAAACCTCAATAAATACGAATAAAACATAACAAACAAACAACCTGATTTGCAATTTAATATGCACAAAGAACATTACAACAAACAGTTCGAGCGTGACAACATTCTCGTTGTCATGACGACCACTTCACTGTAAATTTTATTTTGATATTCTTTGAAGTAATTCTTGACGAACTAACTCATATTCTATCAAATAAACACAAACTCACAAGCATGCAGAAGCAGATACAATGAAATACAATCAAACCACACACACACACACACGCACGCTAAAAGACACGCACGCACAGACACACTCACACGGGCACAGTCTTCGAGTCACGTGATCTGGTCTGGCCAGCGAAGCGTGACGTAGAGCTATGAATCATTGTTGGCGTAACGGCGCGCTGAAACGGTCAAAATAAAACAACACGAAAGTCCGGCTCGGTGATAAAGCATTATCAAAGGGCTCGATAACGTGACGATTGAATGAATCACATCGTTATCACTGTTGTGCGAGGATGGAATCCGTGTAGTGGATGGACGTGCTGATCTTTGAATATCATATAATTAGCTGATTGATTGATTGGTCTGCTCGTGATTGTTGCATGGAAATGATCCAAATGTTTGTTCTTGCATAGAAATTGTCCAAGCGGTTGTCCTAGCATATTGCTCGATTGATGCAAGGTGGCGCTTCAGTCTTAGGTGTTTTCATTTTGTGGGCGGCGCTGGTATTATAACGGTAAGGCGTTTGCCTTTATATTCGAGAGTCGGTGGTTCGAATCCCGCCGATGTCACCAGAGTCTGCAAGGGGTGTTGGTAGGCGCTAAAGTAATGCACGGGACAATGTTTCTCGGCGATTCGGTTTATTTTTACAGACCTAAAATTCTTATATTTGGCACAAAAATCTCAACCCGGACGTTGAAAATCTTGAAATCCCGGCTCGGGCAGAACTTTAGTAGGCGCCTATGAATGAGCTATATATAAAAGTATCACATGGGCCCACGATTGAGTAAAGTTAGATGAATGATTCGAGGCCTAGAGGTCTAAGGATTAGGGCCACGGTAAGCAAATCAAACTTTATAATCCTATTTCTGGCTAAATGCAAACATCTCTTGGTCAATTCAATATCTGAAAGCCTGGTTTACATCTCCAAGTCTCTCATTTGCTCTACAAACTGATTTGTTTTTACTCTGTAAGTTAGACAGTTACAAGAAAACAAGTTAAGGTGTTGGTAATGCTGCAATGAAATCATTTTTTGAACATTTATGCTACTTGAGTGACATTTGAGTTGGTTTGGAATTTTTTGGTTCAGATAAGCCAATTGCCACAAAATTAATAATGGTTGCAGTACTTGACAAAAGAAAAGCAAATCATCTTCTAATTTTCAAAACACTTGTGACACGCCTGATTTATATAACAGCTCTGGATATATTTCAGCATTTTATGACTATGAGTCCTGAGGTGTGATATGAATAAAACGACTACATTGTTGGTCTAAAGAAAGTAAAAAGTTGGAAAGTCATCAATGATGCATCTGACGTTTAATTCAAGAGTAAAATAAAGTTCCAAAAATATAAGTAGAACAAAAGTAGTTTTTGCTGCAGCTGATAGAGAAACATCACCGTGACTTTCTTAAACTTACAAATGCAACCCAAAGTTTTGCATGTAACAACAGCATTCAATAATTAACTGAAATACTCTGGTTTCAGCAGCTGCTTTGTGACTGTCTCAAGTGTTTAATTTGTCCACTGATAAATTAAAAAAATCCGGAGACCGTGTTTTTTTAAATTGATGTTAATTATTAAACATTATACGAAAGTATCAAAAAGACGTTGTAAATCATTGTAAATTTTAGGTTGAGCTTACTGTTGATCTACCAATGGCTACCAACCAAAAATTCAATAATTTTACATCAACATTTTTCTAGAATACGTTTTTCCACATTACGAACACGTTTGGGGGATTTGAAGATAGAAATTGTAAACTTTATTTTTGATTGGCACCCTAATATATACTACTAGCAGTGCCCGTCGCGGCTTCGCTCGCTTGAAATTAGAAAATTTGAACCGTGCATACATAGTAGAGTACTGCACGGGCAGATTTTTTACGGTCCGGCTCTACCCGGTCCGTTGGCAATTGGGACCGGCCCGTTTTATAAGCCAAAACTTCAGGCCTAGCCCGGCCCGTTTAATTTGGGTCCAGCCCAGTTTTACAGGCCCAAAATCCCTATATACTTGGCGAAAAATCTCGGCCCGTCTCATTTTGACTTCAGGTCTGGTCTGGCCCGTCTGAAGACCCTAAAATAACGGCATGGCCCACAGAGCCCTACAGCCAGTTTTAACGGTCACAAAACTTCGGAGCATGGAAACAAACAAATAATCCTTTTTTCCACCTTTCATTTGTAGTCCTGGAAGCCGCCAAAACTTGAAATAGATTGGTAAAGCATGTGTAACTTTATTTTTTAAGTAGTATCTAAATACTAATTTTTATATCTGTAGTATTTTCAGTTTCAAAGTGGCAGTTATTCTAAGAAAATAATAACCCTAATTTTCCATCCTACATTTGAAGTCCTAGAAACCAAACTTTAAAAATTTATTAAAACATGTATTTAGTTATTTTGTAAAAATAATTTCGGTACTAAATTGCAAAACTTTCACATTTTTAGTTTTTGGAGATTTCAATCAAATCACGTTTTAAGTTTTTTCGAGTTTTTAAGCAAATATTCCTTTTTTCCACCCCATATTTGAGGTCCTGGAAACCAAATTATCAAAATTGGTAAAACACGTTTATTTTTATTTCTCGAGCAGATACTAAATACTAGGGATGTGCCGGATATCGGCTATCGGGATGCTGTCCGGCATCCGGCAGTTTGATATCCGGTAAAATATAAATAAAATTAATTTTGTATGTTTAGCTAGGAGGTAGATCTTTTAGTATAGAATTTTAAGTTTGTGCACTTTGTGGCATGTCACAAATTAATACAGGATGTCTCTACCAGATGGGACTGAACATATGACTGAACATATGACATGCTTAGCCGCTTCAATGAACAACGCCGAGTACTTACCGTTCTGCATGCCAAAAGTGAAAATGATCTGCAATCGTTCCAACTTCCGACAAACTGTCAATGGATTTTTTTTGAAAAGGTTTGCACTGTTCTGCAACAATTTCAGACCCTCGCAAAGAAATTGTGTGAAAAAGAAACGGGTATTTCGTATGCAGTTCCTGCTCTCTGCGCGCTTATATATTTTCTTGAAATAGAAGGTCCCGAAGGAAGCGCAAATAGCGAAACAAACATTGCTGGGTTAGAACGATGCGGAAAGAGCTCTGTAAGGCTTTGGAGAAACGCTTTAGATCTGGTCAGAACGACATTTTTATGAAACAAGTTTATGTTCTTGCAACATGTTTGGATACACGGTACAAGATGGAGTACTTCAAGCCAGCAGTGGTAACTTTCTGAGCCAGTTATTGTCAGTTCATCAACCTCAGAAATAACTTCTACCGATGATCCATTGATATGGTGGAAAGCCAATCGCGATCGCTTCCCATTCTTGTCGATGTTGGCTGAAACGTTTCTGGCGCCGCCACCAGCAAGTGTTGACAGTGAACGGCTTTTCAGCTGAGCAGGAAATGTGTTGAGTGACACTCGTTGCCGTCTCTTGCCAGAAAAAACAGCGCGACTAATGATGTTAAAAATAAACGTGACGCTCTTGAAGTACCAATATTAAAAAATAAAAACACATTACCAGTTCATCAGTTAGGCTAGTTAGTAAATAATTTGAATGTTACTTTGTATTTGTACTTTTTCATTTTTTATAATTAGTATTGCTTAATATAATCCATTAATCGAAATACGGATCAGGTATCTGGTATCCAGGAGTTTCATTATCCGGATGCTATCCGGTATCCGGTGAAATATAGTATCCGGCACATCCCTACTAAATACTAGTTTTTACATCTATAGCACTTACAGTTTTTGAGTAGCAGTTTTTAAAAAAAAAACAAACAACCATATTTTCCACCCAACATTTGAGGTCTAGGAAACTAAATTTTCAAAAAATGATGAAACACGTATCTTTTTATTTTTCAAAAAGAATCTAGATATTAAATTTCAAAACTTTTTCATTTTTAATTTTCGAGATATACGTAGTTTTAGAAAAACGTTTGTTTTTCAGATTCATCCTCTCAGGAGCAAAATTTTCAAAAACCATTTCTTAGTAGGTGCTTACGCTATAAAAGTAATATAAGTTCCAAATTTCACGTTCCTAGGATGAGGCGTTTTAGCTCGGCGTTGATTATCAGTCAGTCAGTGAGTCAGTCAGAACATGTTCTTATATATATATATATATATATATATATATATATATATATATATATATATATATATATATATATATATATATATAGAAATACAATAGCGGTCTATGACCCCCTGTTGGTTTCAATTTTTTTTGAGACACAAAGACAATTTTTAACAATTTTAGAATGAAAAATGCCGTTGAAAGCCAGTAATAAGTGAGAACGAGTTTTCCAAATAAGTAACGATTGCAAAATTTAGAAAAAAAATTGACTACTTTTTAGAGAAATGACAAAATTTTAGCATCCGGTTTTTTTTCTAGCAGTGTTTGTTGGCTTAAAATCAAACGCTTGCTCTTCCCGTCACGAAGTCTTTGGCTTCTCTCGGTTTTTGGATCCCTCCACTAAAACAAACAAACAAATAAATTTCTAATTGAAAATTCCAGTATTCTCCTGAGAGAAACTCACCACATTAACTTAAAATTAAACAAGGCCTTAATGATTAATAATTTCAAGCCTTTAGTTAATACGCAATGACATTCTTTTGACATAAACTTTAAACTTTTTGGTTCCCTTAATATTAATAAAACTAATAATAATAGTAAGGATTTTAACTCGTATTTAACTTTTTTTTAAATATGCGTGTTCTAGCAACAATGTTTCTTCAGGTGTTTCTCCGTTGAATAAATGTTTTGTATCAGACGTTTGTGTTTCTGTAGTTAGTGATGGTGTGTGTGATTTTGCTTCTGGTCACGTCATTGAAGCTTACTGCAATTCCGTTGTTAAAGGCTTTGTTACCTGATTTTTTTATTTAATTATTATTGTTACTATTACTAAATATTTTTTAAAATATTTTGTGTCATTACAGTGATACTTTATTCCTAAATATCTAACGGCAACTTGTGTCAAAACTGATCTGTTAGCTAATGTTTAATGGAGCTCTTACGTAGAAACAAGTGAACTGTAAACAACTTCTTTATTCTTTTATTCTTTTATTTTTCTTTACTTTTCTTTTTTCTGAGCGTGAATATCTCAAAATTAATTTTTGGTCCTGACGAGTCTATGGACCAAGTTGCAGATCGATTGGATGACGGGATGATTGGTTTCGGTTCAATCAGACAGACATACAGACAGACAGACAGACAGACAGAGGATATGTGTTAATAGAAAGGATTTAATAAACTGTTATTAAACAAGTTTAGAATTTTTGAAAAAATAAAAAACCAATTAGTTTAAGAAAAAACAGCAATATGTTTAAATCAAATGTGTGAAGAAGAAACAATGTACAAAATACTTTTTTATAGGCCACGCTTTTTAGATTTAATACTTAGTAAGGACAAATTATATATCAAATTTTGGGGGGGGGGGCTAGTCGTAGGTACTTTTTCCCACCATATTTCTCCCTCCTTTCCTCTCCCAAATGACGCTCCTAAATTCGTGTTCAAAAGTACGCTTATGTGCAAAATTTAAAGTCAAAAGATCAATAGGAAGTGGTCGAACACTCGATTGCAAGTTTTTACTGCACAAACATCAGGTGACGCTAATAGAAGCGTGGTAAGAAGAACTGGCCGAATTATTCCAATATATATATATATACATATATATATATATATATATATATATATATATATATATATATATATATTTAGAGAGAGAGAGAGAGAGAGAGAGAGATAGTTATAATTGTTTGTTGTATCGCATCTAAGATTTATTTATGTTCATTCACTGCAAAAAGCTTGTTGTTTGATGTCGATTGATGCAATTGTGAAGAACTTCTTTGATATTAAGGTGCCAGGTGTGTATCATCCAGGTAAGTGACTTACCTTTATAGTTCGAGTGATACATATTAAACGATGCTAATGACAGAAGAAAATCTGCTTTTGTTTTGATTTACCTGAGATAATGCCACTGATAATAAATTGTTGACGTTTGGAATATATTGTACTGGCCGGGATACCCGGCGTCGCCCGGGTTTTTATAGTTTTCTGGCCATAAAACGCGATACCGGTTGACATATTTTTTGCTTGAAAGAATTTAAAATTTTAGGCAAATTATTTTAAATTTGTTACGCAGTAACCCTAGATGCTTGTACGAGTACATAGACACTGTTGATCTGGGATGAGTTATTTGGCCAATACAAACCAGTCTCTAGATGGATTTTTTCCAAATAAACACAAACCATACCCTGGTCATGCTTCTTAAGTTTGCCAAATTTCAAAACAATTGGTTCAGTTGTTTTTTAGTTTATTGCGCACAAAGAAACTAAGGTTGAGGATGTCGGGTGAGGTGAAATCTGTTTTTGGACCATTTGATAAGTTTCGGCGTACTTCAAGCATGGATGTTGATTATAGGCTGGATAGAAAACATTTTGTACTTTTTGAAATATAAAAAGAACACCCTATGTTTCCTTTTCTTTTTAGAGTGACCATATCCAGCTTTGAAAAAACTGTAGCTATCAAAGCACTTATTTATATGTGTGTGAATGGCATTGTACATGGATTTCCAATATACAACATTGTACACGGATATACAATAATATACAACATTGTACATTGATATACAATAATAATATACAACATTGTACATGGATATACAATAATATACAACATTGTACATGGATATACAACAATATACAACATTGTACATCGATATACAATAATAATATACAACATTGTACATGGATATACAATAATATACAACATTGTACATGGATATACAACAATATACAACTACAACCGGACTCTCCAGTTGGGTTTTCCTCCTTGTATGTACAAAATTATTTTTTATTAAAGTTGCTTTGCAGCATTCTGGCAACACATGTGCTGTTGTACCACGATTCTACGTATGTGACTCAAGGATTACTTGAGTCATAGGCTTAGAATCCTCTCACCGCTGTAGACTACCAATCTAGATCTTCATGAAGTTATCTTCAACCACAACCACGGGCTACGGACGCATTTCTATGTTGACGAAATGCAAATCTAAAGTAATAGCAGTTCTATAAACGATACTGACCTATTGGAGCTAATTTTGACCAGTAGGTACATGTCTACAACATTTAAACTCAATTACCAAAATTCTGAATTTATTTACAATAAAACTCGCCATTATAATCACTAAACACCAGTCACCAGTGCCCTGTCAAACGTTCGTGTACGGTCCATCTTGTCTGTTCTGATAGTGGTGGACAGGTATCTCAAGTACGTCGGGGACCGTTCCTTTAGGGTGGCTTGCCCAGGCCTCTAGAATTGTCTTCCACAGGAAGTCACTTATAATGTTACAATGCACAGCTTCTAAAAAGATAAAACCGCACCTGTTTACTTGACTTGGAATGATATTTCTTCAGTAGGATCATTATAGACATCATCATCATCCACCAAAATTATCACCATTGTCGTCATCATCACCACCACCATCATCATCCCATCGTCATCATCATCGTCGTCATCATCGTCATCATCATCATCGTCATCATCATCATCATCATCATCATCATCATCATCATCATCATCATCGTCATCATCATCATCATCATCATCATCATAATCACCATCATCATCATCATCATCACCATTCTCATCAGTATGTTTCTCTTACTCACAAACGTCTGACAATGTTCGTCTTGTGGCAGGTTGACGCCAATGACGAATGCACGCAGGGTTCGTTAATTCTTTCTATTTTCTTATTTTTATATAAAAAAAATTATGAGTTTGTGATGAAAGAATTGATTCGATTGAGGACGACTGAAACTTTTCGACTCATTTAATAGGATGACACTCTATTTATATTATCTTGCATGCATATCAAGTTTCATATTCATTACCATCATGCTATTGAAGAAATTTAAAAAAACACACAATTTTCAATCATTTAGATAAAATTTTATCTGCATATATATATTTATATGCATAAATATAGGCAGAAAGACATACATTCATACGTACTATATATTATACATATATATATATATATATATTTGTGCGCGTGTGCGTGCGTGTGTGTGTGTTTGTGTGTGTGAGTATGTATATGAAAGTGCTTGCCTATGTCATCAATCACTGAATGTCAAAAATTATTTATGAACCCCACACAACCGCTCATTGAGACAAACTACCAATTGGTCTCTCTTTTTCAATTGTCACCCCTTGACTATCTACAACTCTAACTACCCCCTCTTTTTAGTCACATCATATTACAGTATATATATATATATATATATATATATATATATATATATATATATATATGTATATATAAGATTAACGTAAGATTATCGTACTCCATGTGGTTGGGTCACGGAATCGAAACTTTCTCTATAACTTATTTCCTATGAAGACTGCCTCTATGCCAAATTTTGTTTATATATGCGATATAAAACAATTACAAACCAATGCTTTCAATTCAGTTTAAATCTCTGATAATAACTTTGCCGCAGGTTTTGCATGCTTGTGGACAAATTTCTTTTTTTTAAATCGTTATTTCAGCCATCGTCAAACCGCAACGGCTTATAGTTTAAATAATAACTAGAGATAGCCCGTCAAAAATGACGTCTTTTTTTAAATCTCATATAATAGTTTTTGAACTTTAGGACTGCAGTGTACAGTTGGGTAATAACTTTAATTAAACGTCTGCACGCACTAATTTTAGCAACTGCTGACTGCTGACAACCGCGGCCGCCGCGTTATGCGAAATTGCTAACATACATAAATACAGACATACTGACATACAGACATAAGAAATAATGTATGTTGATGATAGTAATTATATTGAGTTTTTATTGAGTTTTTTTTAGTTTTAGTGTACTCCTCTTTCACCCATCAAGTAGAAGTTGCAATTCTTTTTTTCTAATATTCGATATTGTTAACAAATTTTAGTGAGGAATGCTTTGTTTTGGCTGGCGTGGTTCCGATTCACAAACACACAGAAAATCAGAATACAACACACACACTCACACACACACACAAACAATAACTCACCCGCATCTTTAAACACAAACACTCAAAGATGCAATCACACACACCTACACACATGCACGCATACATAGAGACGTACAGACACACCTAAACATAACAACGTACACACACATACTCGCGCGCACACAACTCAGAGGACACAGTAACATGAAAAGAACGTCGCATATACGAGTCCGCTTTAATCGGCGAGTTTGACATTGATTGACGTTGACACAGACTCGGTCCTGTGTTATCGACTGCCAGTGCTTCTCTTTCTCTCTCTCTCTCTTTCTCTCTCTTTCTGTCTTCTTCCGTATGTTTCTCTGTTGCTTAACGTCGCATTCTTATGCTCGGTCTAAATTTAAAATTTCATATGCGTCTGCTATTTTCTTCTTTCGTCAAAGTTCAGTTTGTTTGGGTCACTTAAATATGAACCTCCCTCACTTAAATATGAACCTCCCTGACATACTCCCCTATTGCTCTCCTTCTGTCTATCTCACACACACCCAAACCAAGTCATATTAATTACAAGATTATAACCATATGTTAATATTATTTATTATTATTATTATTATTATTATTATTATTATTATTATTATTATTATTATTATTATTATTATTATTATTATTATTATTATTATTATTATTATTATTATTATTATTATTATTATTATTATTATTATTATTATTATTATTATTATTATTATTATTATTTATTAGCAAGAGGAAGAATGTAAATCTTCACACCGCCGCCTAATTATATGTTACTTGTACGAAGATTATTTCTGAACGGTCCTGGTCTATAATTTTTTATAGTTGTGTACGTGTGTAAGTGTATAAACACACGTGTATGTGTGAGAATGTCTTTGACAAAAATGTGATTTTGTACGCGCATATAATGTGACGGGACGCCTGTGTGAGCGTGGTTCGCATTGGAAAGCAATTTGCCGAGTCTTGTCTGCAATGTGATTTCACAATCATAACTACTTTTATTGTAGTATTTTTATTTATTTATTTCTTATAAACCAAAGACTTAAAAGTATCTAAGTTAAAGAAGTTAAGTTATGTTATAAATATAGGTATTAATTCATATATATATATATATATATATATATATATATATATATATATATATATATATATATATATATATGTATAATATCTATATTTATAACATAACTTAACTTCTTTAACTAGGAGACATTGCGACATATTTCCAAATTTATATATATATACGTATATATATAACCAAAAAAAAAAAAAATATATATATATATGAATTAATATCTATATATATATATATATATATAACATAACTTAACTTCGTTTACAATTAATTTTACATCAAGTTACTTTTCTTGATTTTTATTTAGAAATTCGTTTTCTCAAGGAGGATTTATTTTTGAAAACACACAACCAAAATAACCTGCGCCATCGTGTTGCCATAGAGACGTTTGACCTTTTGAACTCGGCTCATGTTTCTCGTATAATATAATTTTATCGCGGGCCGGAGGAGGCTAGTTTCGTGTGGAACGAACGAGGTGGGCAATTACAAACCTTGTACCCAGTACGTGTGATTGTACGTGAGCATGTACACGATGATTGTACGTGTCAGAGAAATGTAAATGAATACTTACCCAAGACTTGTACTTTTATACTCGAGGAATGTACCCGATAGTGTGCGTGAGTACTCAACAATTTAAATGTACCTAAGTGATATATAATGAGTTAGTCTAGTACATATTACATTTTAGATATGAAACATAAACACTCATACATTCATAAAACACACTGCAAACATACTACATATGTATACTTGTATATTTGTATATCTGCATATTATATAGCAACCGCTGATATTCATAAAATATCAAACGAAACCTACAAGAAATAAATTGTACGAGAAATTTCTTTTCACGTCACTCAAAGAAATATGACAAACCAAGAACGGAATGATTCTGAAAAAGGACCGAAGTAGAATTAAAAAGTTGAAACAGAAATAAAAAAAAACTTAAATTAAAAATAGAACTATAATTTATATATATATATATATACATATATATATATATATATCATCATGAACCTCTCTCTCTCTCTCTCTCTCTATATATATATATATATATATATATATATATATATATATATATATATATATAGAGAGAGAGAGAGAGAGAGGGAGGAGAGAGAGGGAGAGAGAGAGAGAGAGAGAGAGAGAGAGAGAGAGAGAGACAAGTAAGAAAGAAAATGCACAAACAGGTTGACTGGCAGAGAGACACACACACACATACACAAAACATTAAATTAAAGAATGAAGAAATAGAAGTTATTAATAAATAATGAAGTTAGGGCGGGGAATGGGCACAACTGCATAGACATGAACTCCACTGAACAGATACAGCGAGAGGTCAGAGAAACATATTAAGTGGTACACAGACGTCTTGAGCAATATGAAGAAACATGATGATAAATAACCGACAGCCACCACGAGGACAGAGAGTGAGACAAAGAGAGGAAGAGAAAGGGTAAGATAATTTCGCATGTTGTTTTCAAGTCTAAAATCCTGACGTGTTTTTGACAGCTGAGGTTAAGAAGAGGAAAGTTTTCTTTTCTTTTTTTCCTTTTTGTGGATTTTATTTTGCAAAACGAGAATTGTTTTGTATTGTATGCATGTGTGTGTGTGTGTTTTAACTCTTTGCGAGCTTTCGTCGCCGAAGGTCTTCAGAAGAAGAACCTCTCATTTTTAGCGTTTCGGCCCTTAAACTTCTTGACGCTTTTACGAGAGAGGTGGGCCCACGTCCGTTGATCAGGCGGACGCCCTTCGGCGAGAAAAATTTCCAAATTCCTAACTTGAAACACGAAAATTCAAAGTTCAGCAGAAAACTGTTCGAAACAAAACTTGAAATCGCCGGAACGATTATCGCCCAATGTAAACAAGGCTAAACCATTTCGTGTGCATCTTGTTTCGTGTGTATGTATGTATGTATGTATGTATGTATGTATGTATGTATGTATGTATGTATGTATGTATGTATGTATGTATGTATGTATGTATGTATGTATGTATGTATGTATGTATGTATGTATGTATGTATGTATGTATGTATGTATGTATGTATGTATGTATGTATGTATGTATGTATGTATGTATGTATGTGTATGCATGCATGTATGCATGTATTCATATATGTATATATGGATGGATAGATGGATTGATGGATGGACGGACGGACGAATGGGTGGGTGGATGGATGTTTGTTTGCTTGCTAGTCTGATTGAATTTAGTTTTCTGCATATGTGTGTTTGTTTGATTTTGTTTATAATTAGATATCTTTGTATTGTTTTGTTTGTGATCCTAGGTAATTATGTTTAAATGTGTCTACAAAGCTGTATCGTTTACTTTTACGTGTGTGTGTGTGTGTGTGTGGCGTGGTACATTCCATCATGTTTTATAAATGACTCTGAGACTTCTTTAAATGACACCGGCTTCGTCTAATTCAAACACCGTACTCCAACTACTACTCAACAACAACTGCGACTACTACTATTACTACTACTACTACTACTACTACTACTACTACTACTACTACTACTACTACTACTACTACTACAACTACTACTACTACTACTACTACTACTACTACTACTACTACTACTACTACTACTACTACTACTACTACTACTATTACTGCTGCTGCTACTACTATTACTGCTGCTACTACTATTATTGCTGCTGCTACTACTATTATTGCTGCTGCAACTACTACTACTACTACTACTACTACTACTACTACTACTACTACTACTACTACTACTACTACTACTACTACTACTACTACTACTACTACTACTACTACTACTACTACTACTACTACTACTACTACTACTACTACTACTACTACTACTACTACTACTACTACTACTACTACTACTACTACTACTACTACTACTACTACTACTACTACTACTACTACTAATACTACTACTACTACTACTACTACTACTACTACTGCTACTGCTACTGCTACTGCTACTGCTACTGCTGCTGCTGCTACTGCTGCTACTACTACTACTACTACTACTACTACTACTTCTACTACTACTACTAGTACTACTACTACTACTACTACTACTACTACTACTACTACTACTACTACTACTACTACTACTACTACTACTACTACTACTACCTGCTATTGCTACTACACACCTTACTATTTTGCTTAACTATTGTTATTGGCGTTAAATTAGTATAAAATCTTTCAATCACGTTAACAAATTTCTTTATACAACTTAGTTTGTATATTATATTAATACAGTTATGTATACAGTTACTTGTAATAATGCTTTACTTTAATTCAATGCCATCTTCATAACTTGGTAAATAAACAGTTATATAAATAGTTATAACAACATGCTTTGATACAATAAATGAACTGCGTATTAAAAAATCATTTTTTAAAACTTCTAAATGTAAGCAGCGACAAAAAATTGTTCCAATAATTAAAAAAAACAATCAAATTCATTTCTTTTAATTTACATTCACCAGGGGATTGCATGGACAACAGTGTGGGGTCAGGAGAGGTTACAGCGGACGAAGAATGCGAGGTCAGTGGTGCTTCAAAGAGACAGAAAAAGAGGGGAATCTTCCCTAAACTTGCCACCAACATAATGAGGGCCTGGCTTTTCCAGCACCTCACAGTCAGTGTTTTTGTTGTCTGAGAGATTTATTTCTAGAATCATCGATGATTATAAGCAAATTCCAAATGCAGCTGTTTAAAATTCGATTGACATTGTAGAGTGGTTCTGATCCATTTTTCAACAACTTCTTGTGGAAAAACTGCTCATAGGATTTAATTGACTTTAATTATCAGAAATAACAAAAAACATACCTATAAAAATATTTTAATATCAATTTTTTCTGAATAAGTAATAATTTCTTACATTGAACAATCAGCACCCCTACCCGTCTGAGGAACAGAAGAAAGAATTAGCTGAGCAGACAGGATTGACGTTGTCGCAAGTTAATAATTGGTCAGCTCGATTCTTCTGATTCGTTGATTTATAATTCAATACGATTCGTATTTTGTCAAGTTTTACGATACAAAAAACTAATTGCTTAATAATCATTATTTTTTAAGAAAAATATTTATAATTATAATGCCGGTTTTTTATATTATCTCTGGTTGTTTTACTTTCTTTGTCTCTTGGCGTTTCTTTTCTTCTTCTCCTTTCTCTATCTCTCTCTTTTTTGTTTTTTCTCTCTCTCTCTCTTTTTGTCTTTCTCCCCGTTATTTTTTTTGGAGCAAATGTGGTGTCGTTTGGTCTGCATGCCCGGGTGGCTGCAACCCAGGCTACGACACTGGGTTTTTTGCACATCAAACGTGATATAAATAGCAGACCTTTTTAATTGCTCAATATCCTCTTTAAACTTTGTTTTGAAAATTAAATTTAATAATTGTTACGCATTAACCTTACATGTACAGGATTGTAAATATTGGCAATATTGGTCAAGGATATGTTTTTGGCCAAAACACCCCGACCTGATTTGTTTTTAAAATATACACAAACCACCCTCTTACGCAAGGGTGGATCCGGAATTTTGTTAAGGGGGCGCATCCATGAGTGCCCGTCCATAGGGGCAAGAAAAGTACACCCTCTTGAAAAATTGATAACATTTTTTATACCATTGCTATTAATGTATTGTTTACAAATTTATTCCTGTATAATGGATTTCCCCCTCATACAAAAATTTTAAATGTAACTACCTAATAATGGTAAAAATGTGTGTGCTATAAATAGAAATCCAACAAAGTTTATGTTTGAAACGAGCGTATACATTGATTAGGGAACATAATCAAGGGTTTCTAGTTCTCTCGTAAAACCCCTTAAATTACTAATTTCCTAACCTTTGCTAATTTGTAATTTGTATTGTTTGATTCGTGTCAACGGCGTCCAGACGTTGATTGGCTGGTTATTTATGCACGATTTCAACATGTTGTCTTTTCGTAGTCGTCGTTCAGCGAATAAGAATCAGTGTAGTGTAAATATATATATATATATATATATATATATATATATATATATATATATATATATATATATATATATATATATATATATATATATATATATATATATATATATATAAATAAAATTAATATCATTATTATTAATTTATTATCAGCAACATACATTTTGGTGAAACGTCGTCTTTTTCTCTTAAGCTGGTATATAACAAAAAACGAATTTTTAAAACCCAATGCTTTTATATGTAATTAAAACACAAATTTTGCAATCAATTTTTTCTTATATTACTCTTTTATTTTATATTAAAGTCGAAATATCTTAATTATATCGAAATTAATTAAAATTAACTAAATTAATTGACTTATTGTAAAACTAATAATTGAATATTGCATTGTCTTCTATTTGGAGCATGTATGCAAAATTTGAAAAAAATCTATCATCAGGAAGTGACTCAAAAATTGATTGCAAGATTTGAAACAGAGAAACAAACAGAGACGACGAGTTAATAAAAGCATTGGTAAAAACCTTCTTGAAAATATCTATTTGGGGGTGACCCGCGCATTTGAAAATGCGCTTTTTAAGGTTACAACATAACTAATTAACCATGAGAGGTTACAATATTAAAAAACGTTTTGATATTTGATGTCAAGAGCTGACCGATGGCGTTACACACACACACATACACACACATACATACACACATATATACACACATATATACACACATACACTAAATAATCGCACTCACACACACACACACACACCCAATACTCGAACGCATACATACACACTACACGTTGGCACCCTCACGCAACACGAATGCCCACTTGCCCACACGCAGGCACTTCAGTCCGAGATAAATTTTTTTAAATTTTGTTTTTTATGTCATGTATAAGCACATACATACATCAATATATAAATTACATACACCCACATCCTTTTATATATATATATATATATATATATATATATATATATATATATATATATATATATATATATATATATATATATATATATATATATATATATATATATATATATGAGTTTGACATACATGCGTAGTAGTAGACACACAAGCAACAACATGACTGTATGTACAGCAGGCGCGTATAGTGAGCTTGCGCATTAGGCCGAGTCGACCTCTGACTCGTAGATAATTGCGACCCATCAGTAAAAAAAATGATGGATGGCTAACTCGTGCGCTCTAAAGGAATAGTGATAGACGGATGGATAAGTGGACGGACGGACGGGTGTAGTGACGGACGGACAGATGGTAGAAGAGGAAGAAGATCGTGTTTATGAAGAGATGGAAAGCAAATATTAATTTAGGTGTAACAACAATTTAGGTGTAAAAAACAAGTATTAAACAAACAAGCAATTGTTTGATTTGTAATGTAGAAATTAAATGAGAAGGACATCTAGAAAGACGGTATAAAAAAGATTTAAAAAGCAAATATCAATTCTCTTCTTGTTCTTAAAATGAAAACCACGTCACTATGACACAACTCAGTTATCATTTATCGTCCTTTACAAATTTGTTATTAATTTCATAGTTTTATTAAATGCTTTTATTTAACTTCACTCGCCTCTCTGTTTGTTTGTTTGTTTATTTGCTTGTTTGTTTGCCTGGTGTGATCAAATCTTAGAAACGAAAAATCACCCACTTTTCGATTGTTTTAGATTCAAAAATTTTTGTTCGTTGACTCAGATAAAGAAGCAAATAAAAGCTTTTTTTTAAATTTATTTTTTATCTTTACTTTAATTGATTTTTGTATGTGAATATCAAAAATAGTAATGTATATATGTGTGACTAGCGGGGTAACCCGGCGTTGTCCGGGGTTTTTAGAGGTTTTTATACCGCTCCCTTTCATTCTTCATCTCCCTCATAACTTTTTTTGCCCACAAAACGTAAATAAATTTGGTAAAAGTTGCTTCTTTAAACTCTGCTACGCGAACTAAAATTGAATTTGGTTACGCAACAACTTTTGATGTTCATAGGCACTTGTTGTATAAGAGGTTTTTTGCTCATAAAAAATGAAATAATGATTTGATTTTTTTTTTAAACGGATATAAACCTTCTCCTTCTTAATGAGCACCATGTTATGTCAACATTTCGTAGCATTTGGTCCAGTCGTTCTCGAGTTTAGCGCTTAGCAACTAATTTAGCGACTTATTTTTATTTATATAGTTTATCTATGCTTGTGTGTATAAAATTATTTGTGTTTGCGTGAATGTGATTATCTATGTTTTCATGCATATTTGTATATAATAATAATAATAATGATGAATTTATATAGCGCCAGATAAGTCAGAGGCGCTTACGAAGGTTCCTTTGGATCGGAAACTTCGAAGAACACGCTATTTTCATAGACATGAGAAAGCAATGCGAGTGAACTCCTTGCCTAAGGGAGTTACGCTGGTGACGCAGGTGAGGCTTGAACTGCCGACCTAACGATCAACAGGCGAGCGCTCTACCGCTCTGCCACCAGCGCCTCTTATGGTTGTGTATGTGATTATGCTTGTATGTGTGATTAAGCTTGCATCTGTGTGATTATACTTGTGTGTGATTATGCTTGTATACGTGTGATTATACTTGTATGTATGTGATTATACATGTTTGCATGTATGTATGTGATTATACTTGTATGTAGATGATTATGCTTGTATGTAGATGATTATGCTTGTATGTAGATGACTATGCTTGTATTTATGTGAATATATTTTTCTATCTATGAAAATGCTCGAATTTAAGTGATTATATATGCTTGCATATGTGTTGATGTGTGTTGTTATTTAATCTTTGTGTACGTGCGCCAACGTACGTGTGTCTGAAACTTGTTCTGGCGACTCATGACCAAAGAAGCTTTATTTTGATACATTTATTATTTTTGATACATTTATTATTTTTGATACATTTATTATTTTGATACATTTATTTTTTTCAGTGATTTTTAATATATTCTTTTAGAGATTTTGATTTGTACGAAAACTCAAAAATCATTTAACTGACAGGCAAGAGATATAATAAATTATTTCACTTCAATGAAATTTAGCCGAAACTAAAAATAAATAACTTCGCTAGAAAATTTCTCGTTTATTCAGGTGAATTGGCGGCTCGTTTCTTATTGGCGAAGGAAACTTCGAAAAGTAATTAAAAAAATAAAATAAATTAAAAATATATGAAACAGATTTTAAATGGACCATTAGTTGTAGCTGTTTATTTAGCAAAAGCCGATCAAAGAAATGGGCTTAATTAACTTGAAAATTGTTCCAAATCCTTGGGGAATATCTTCAAACCAATGTTGTCGGGTGTGGACGCCGAGATTGAATTAGAGTTTGTGACAGTCTTCGTATGTCTACAGGTCCGTCTCAGTATGTCTACAGGTCCGTCTCTGTATGTCTACAGGTCCGTGTCTGTATGTCTACAAGTCCGTCTCTGTATGTCTACCGGTCCTTCTCTGTATGTCTGTCGGAATTTACGTGTATGTATACAAGTCTGTCTCCGTTTTTGTGCATTTCTCTTGTACACTGTCAACCTATAGTTGTACTTGTGTGAGTGAATGGGGATTTACCTCTATTCAGTTGTTTATGTACTCCGGTTGATATTTATTCTATAAGGATATTGTATTGTCCAGGTCAAATCTCCAGAGAATTTAATTCAATAACAAATAATAGCAGTAGTTTTAATTAGAAATTACTGAAATTACTGTAAACGTGTAAATAGAAATCATTCCGATTTATCTGCAATTACAGAAC
Organism: Erpobdella octoculata; assembly: GCA_963978895.1. NCBI lineage: Eukaryota > Metazoa > Annelida > Clitellata > Hirudinida > Erpobdellidae > Erpobdella > Erpobdella octoculata. Next base: position 12,190,022 of record OZ022239.1, read on the forward strand.
CAGACTATTCGAAGATTTCAGTACATATTTAACTTATTTGAGAATAATCAAAAGCTCTACGTCTTTTGAACCCCTGACCTGAATGACCTATGACCTTGTTCTGAAGTGGAAAACATAGTTCAACATGGCTGCCCCTCCATTGTAACAATTATATCAGTTTTGCTGTTATTTTCGAATTTGCCGGCAGCGTTAAAACAATCGGCCGCAGGATAATAGAAAGAAAATCTCCTTGATGTTTTGCCGCCGGAGGTAGAATAAGATCACGGTGGCGTCTGCTTGTGTTTCCGTGTGTGTGTGTGTGTGTGTGTGTGTGCGTGTGCGCGCGCGTGTGTGTGTGTGTGTGTGTGCCGTGCGTGTTGAATTGTAGTTGATTTGGTGTCTGTGGTTGATTGTATCTGTTTGTTTGTGAGCACAATATTCAAGTTTGTTTAATTGCTTGAGTATAATTGAAACTTTTATCAAAAAATTTTTTAATCGCAAATGCAGGCCACGCCTTAATTTCTGCTTACGACTTCCGAAAACATCTAAGAAAACCCATCATGATTATTTATGGAAACAAAATTGAGCCAAGTTATTCCAAATGCGACCCACCCACGTTTCTCATTTCATCGACTTTGTGGGCGTCAAGAACCACCCACTGATTTTTTTGTTCATTTGCAACGTGCAACACAACGAGAATACAACTGATGAGTCATTCTTTTTAAATCTTATTTTCCAAATTTCTCCAGAATTTTTTATTTTGCTGAGAACGTTTCTTTAGTAAATTTTAACGCAAAAAGAAAACAACTTGCGATCACTTTTTCCTGATAATAGTTGATAAAATCTTGCAATTTTTTCTTCGATCATTTACTGACATCCAGCTGTCTAAACCCGATCCTTCGATTGAACATTGGAATTTTCATTGAACATGGCCGCCGTGGTGTATCTAATGTCTGCAAGACCTTTAATTAACATGAAGCGCTTCAAAAGAGCAAGAAAATCAAAAAGATCACCATTGGTTTTCGATTACTGAACGATGTTTTAATTAATTTCTTGCAAAACTCATTTAGCTGACCTGATTCAAAATAAGTATTTTATTTCTTAATACATTTTTAAACAAAAAACTATGTTTCAACTTTAAGAAAAAACACTCGTTTAATTTGTTATTTTAAAGTGTCATCGCGTCAAGCGGTAGGCGAAGAAGAAAAGTACGGAAGACAAGACGAGACAACGACGACATGCTTTATTCATTTCTGCTTGCATTTAAGTTGCATAAATGAAAACGCTTGGAGTTATTTATTTATTTATTAAGCTTAATTATTTTTACTTGCTTATTATTATACAATGTATAATAATGTATATGAAACTCTTCTTGATGACCATCAACATTTAAATTGTATGTATACCTATATGTTATGCAATCAAGAATTAAATTAATTAATTGCTTCCTGCGTCTTCTTGAAAATAAAAAGGAATAAAAAACAGAGAAAACAAGCGGAAAGTTTTTTTCATGTATTTATTTGATAATTCTTAAATATAACTCAGAGTAAATCTTTGGGTAATAATATCTCTCTGTTGTCACAAAATAATCCGCCATATTTAGTTCCATATTTTCTTTATGGGACGTCTTTCCGGAAGAAATTTAGTCGGGTCGACGTATTTCCGGGTGCGTTTCCTGTTATCAAAGAATTAATGAAGGCTCTTTTGTTTATGTGTGCGCTCTGTAAATTTTTGCACTGCAATGGCGCATGTTAGGGCTACTACCACTTGAATGGCGTATCCGGCTCCGGCTGAATATCGGCCTTTTCCCTGCATGTCGGCTTCCACGAATAGTTCAAAAACGCCCAAATAATTGGATTGAATTGTTTTTTTTCTTTGTATATAGTTTTGTTGCCTTTCAACTCCAAAATAACAACGCTTGTCGCTATTTATCCGGTTTTTTTTCTCAAATTTATCGGCCGATTTTAATTTCTCACGTCTGATCTGTCCTGATTGTAATCTGCTATGATTGGCTAAGAGCGTGGGATTTTTAGACATAAGCTAACATAAAAGCAGAACAAATTTTATCATTATTATTATTATTTACTTTATTATTGTCTTTTACGTAAATGTTTACCTTATACATTCTATCATGAAAACATTGACCATCTCGGGCTCTTTGCTTTGTAAGCAGCCTCACAACTCTGAGCACCGACAGTTATTGAATGCATCAAGTAAAAACAATTTCTAAGTATTTATTTTTTTATTTTTTACGAACTTCTCGAATTATTTTTTTCTTAATTTTGAGAAAATTTGTGACTCATCAATTTGCAGGTTCATCAACGCCCGGCGAAGGATCGTTCAACCAATGATCGATCAATCCAACAGGACAGGTGAGTAAGAATGGGGGAAGGTGGATTTATAAATGGGTAGCTGTGTATATAGATCTATAGATGGGTGGGTGGGTATGTATATAAATGCATGGGTATGTATAGAGATGGGTGGGTAGGTAAATAAATGGGTATGTATATAGAGGAATGGGTGTATAAATAAAAGGGGGATAGGTAAATAAAAACGTGGGTAGATAAATAAATGAGTGGATAGGTAAATAAATGGCTAGATAGATAAATAAATGGGTGGTATGTATATAAAAGGGTGGATAGGTAAATAAATCGGCAGGTAGGTAATTAAATGGGTGGGTAGGTAGGTAAATAAATGGGTGGATAGGTAAATAAAAAAGTTGACAGGTAAATAAATGGGTGGGTATGTTTATAGATGGGTGGATAGGTAAATAAATGGGTGGTTAGGTAAATAAATGGGTGTATAGGTAAATAAAGGGGTGGTTAGGTAAATAAAAAAGTGGATAGGTAAATAAATGGGTGAGTAAATAAAAGGGTGGGTAGGTAAATAAATAGGTGGGTAGGTAAACAAATAGGTGGGTAGATAAATAAATGAGTAGGTAGATTAATAAATTGGTGGATATGTAAATAAATGGGTGGGTAGGTTGGTAAATAAAAGGATGGGTATGCAAATAAATAGGTGGGTAGGTAAATAAAAAGGTGGGAAGGTAAATAAATGGGTTGGTAGGTAAATAAATGGGTTGGTATGTAAATAAATGGATTGGTAGAGAAACAAATGGGTAGATCATTATAAAAATGAATAGGTTAAGTAGTTGCCAAAGTTTCTTGAACATATTAATTAAATAGTTGTTTTATTAGGATTTTTAATTCAAGTTAAGTTTTCATCAATCAGAAGAAAAATTGATTAATTAATTACTTAAAAAACTAACACAACGTCAACTCCAGAGATGGGAGAGCTGTCTTCAAAAATTAATATCTACACAATTATGTTTAGAGAATTTGTAAGAGAATAGTGCTCAATTAACCTTCTGTTCACGCACATTGACTGTTAAATTTATCTTAGCATGACACATTTCATAAATAGAAAAGAACAGCAAAGTTTAAAACAAGTCAATCTAAAACTGGAGTGGAGCTCTGATCTTCTTGTAGTCCTTGTGGCACGAGGACTTGAGAGAGAGAGAGAAAATAATGAGGAAGGCAAGCTGCTTCTTTAATTTAAGATAAGTGCTTTGAAAGGAACACATTCGAATGGATAGAGGGACGGACAGATAGATGGATGGATTGACAGATAAAAATGATAGAAAAACGAATGAAGCAGTAAATGAAAGCAAAAACAAATAAACAAATGGACAGACAAATGCCGTTTTGACGAATGACAAACCAACTGACGGAAATGCTGCCTAATTAATTATCTTAAAAATCATTTGTTTGATAAATATGTTTAATAAAAAAAACTACTAATGTTATATTATTATAATATAAAAACAACACCATATATTATATAATTAAAAATGGTTCGTCTCACGTGTGTTCTCCACGTTTACCAAGTATATAGTAAGAATCATGCCTGCATTTTAATAAAATATTAATCATTTTACAAATAAATGCATAAATATAAAGACATAAAAATAGTACATTTCATCTGCAGGACCACCTGGTATGTACAACTCTGACATCGCCGGAATGTACCTTGATGGTCAGCACATGATGCGCAATTCAGGTAACTATACACCTTTCTTGTTGTTAGGGTTGCAATTGTTGTAGGTGTTGCAATGCGCGTTGTAAACGAAGATTCCTTTTTAATTCTCATAACTTATTCATTTTTATTCGAATCTGTTCATTTATTGTTTTTTTAACTTTAAAACTTGAATTAGCAACAATGTTTTTTTTAATAAATTTTAATATTTATAAACACTTTTATTTATTTTCCGTTTTTAAAAAATAATTTTCGAAACGAGAAATCAAAATTATAAAAAAATATTAACGAAAATTTTCAGTTCCATCACAAATTTTCATCTTGACAGGGCAATTAAAATAGATTATTTTTTGCTCATTTTTCTTTGTAAATAATCCTTGAAATGTTTTTTAAAGCGCCATATTTATAAAATAATAATAATTATTATTTTTTCTCTGTTTTAAAGTTTAAACGACAGAAATTTGCACCGAGGTAGTCGCTTGTCAGGTGGTGCTCGTTTGCATCAGGTGTTGCAATGTGTTGCCATGGTGAAGTACTTTGTACTGCCGCTGGATTATTATGTCTATGTCGCTTTATAATGTGTATTTTATTTATGTATTCATATATATTTGTTATATTGTGTGTATGTATGTATGTGTATGCATGTATCTATTATGTATATAGACTATTTGTTCTAATTAGTTGTATGTTGTGTTTGTATATGTATGTATGTATGAATGTCTATATATTTGTATAATAATAAGCTTGTGCATTGCTGTATCTTTAACAATTCATATTTATTAAGTATGTGTGCATGTGACCAGATGAAGAGAGGTAGCGCCTGTGTGTACAAAGGACGTGGATGGGTGTCAATCATTTGTGTGCATTTGTTTTCATTTCTACGGAAAACTCGTTGATATTATTGATTGTTTAAAAAAATTCTATTAGAAAATATTAGAAAATATTACTCAATGACAAATTCGTGAAAAGAAACACGGCTTCGTGTGTAAAAATGTGTAGTTTTGTCTTGAAAAAGAAGCATGAAAGATAAATAGATTTTACAAGTAAATGGTCTTCTTTATACACTGACCAAGCTTCCGAGGTGCATTAGGATGTCTTCAGATCATTAATCAAGGTGCCAATCTTCATCAATTCATCATTCAAATGCCTTCTTTTTTTCTACCATTATTTTTCGTGTTTTTAAGGAAAAAGATTTAACGACACTTACGCTGCTTACACAGGTATTCCACACAAACACACACACACACACACACAGAAATACAAATACGCATGCACATATCTACAATACACGGACAAACAAATATACATACATACATGCACCTAAAGAGACCCGCATGAAGACTCCGTCTTGTGGGACCGCGTGGAGTAAAAGTTTGATTGAGTTCAAGAGAGACAAGAAACAGATAAGAAATTGTAAAATAAAACAAAAACAAAAATCAACTGTGCGCGTATGTGTGCTTGTATGTGTGTTTGTATGTCTGTGTGTGTCCTTTTGCATTTTGATTTACTCAAACTCATCATTATTACGCATTTATTAACCAAACAATTTAAAAACTATTATTATTGTTGTAGTAAAAAATAACACAATCAATATTATTCCAGGGCTTCCAGAAATGCCGAACATGTCAACTGCAGAGATGTACAACTGTCCAGTGTCTCCAAGGAGCGGCAGTCCATCGTCCGTATCCGGCATGTCTCCTTACCTTGGTCACCATTCCCATCTGAGGTCAATCTACCAACCTCACCACACTCAGTACCCTCAAAGCCCGATGTTTCACCCCGCCGTGATGCTGAACAATCACCATCATCATCCACACCACGTCATGACGCCTCCTCATGGAGTAGTGGTGCAAGCCATGGGTCACCACGGTTATCCTCACCCGAACTCTGTAGGAGGATTTTATGGTTCATCCTACTACCCCCATCCATCTCCAACGCCACCACTGCAGCCACCTCCTTCAAACCTCAACGTCACCGACCACCAACGGGGTCCGTTTTCCCTGAACCATGTCCAGCAGGATGTTCACGCAAGATGATGCTCATTGAAAGACAATTTGAAGACCTGGTGGACTCATTCCTCGAACTAATAATTTATTTAGATTAATTTTTTATTATTTAAACGCATTATTTCTGTTATATTAAAAATAATTTTTCAACTATATGGTCAAAAATTCTTAATAAACTCTATAACACGGCGTCTAATTACATTTTATATCAAATTGCATTTTCTTTTAAAAAACGAGTTATGTAATCGTACAAGTAAAGTTTTTTATTAAATCTAAAAAATTGCGAGTTACTGCTGTTGTATATAATCATAGAGTATATAATTAATATACAGTAGTATATTGTATAAAATCATAGTTTATAATATAAAGTATATTGTCGACTGTGTATAGACTATTATTATTTCTTGTCCGGGAAGATTTGATGGTTCAGGTTCTCATATTATATATATATATATATATATATATATATATATATATATATATATATATATATATATATATATATATATATATATATATATATATATATATATATATATATATATATATATATATATACAATTTCTTTGTCTTTTTGTTTTTTTCTGCTAAAAGTTGATCCCAATAAAAAAGTTTTAAAGAAAGTTTGTAATATAAATAAGCTGTCGAATTGTTTCTTATAGATGATAATGAACCATTTTAAAGTTTCAATAGCATTTAATAAAGAAATTATTAAGTAATAATTAAAAAAACAAACAAATAAATAAGCAGGTTAAATAAATAAATGAATAAAATGGAGTTGTTCTCAAGTTAATAACAAGTAAGGCGTAAAAACGAGGATTTATATAAATATAAATATAAATATAAATATAAATATAAATATAAATATAAATATAAATATAAATATAAATATAAATATAAATATAAATATAAATATAAATATAAATATAAATATAAATATAAATATAAATATAAATATAAATATAAATATAAATATAAATATAAATATAAATATAAATATAAATATAAATATAAATATAAATATAAATATAAATATAAATATAAATATAAATATAAATATAAATATAAATATAAATATAAATATAAATATAAATATAAATATAAATATAAATATAAATATAAATATAAATATAAATATAAATATAAATATAAATATAAATATAAATATAAATATAAATATAAATATAAATATAAATATAAATATAAATATAAATATAAATATAAATATAAATATAAATATAAATATAAATATAAATATAAATATAAATATAAATATAAATATAAATATAAATATAAATATAAATATAAATATAAATATAAATATAAATATAAATATAAATATAAATATAAATATAAATATAAATATAAATATAAATATAAATATAAATATAAATATAAATATAAATATAAATATAAATATAAATATAAATATAAATATAAATATAAATATAAATATAAATATAAATATAAATATAAATATAAATATAAATATAAATATAAATATAAATATAAATATAAATATAAATATAAATATAAATATAAATATAAATATAAATATAAATATAAATATAAATATAAATATAAATATAAATATAAATATAAATATAAATATAAATATAAATATAAATATAAATATAAATATAAATATAAATATAAATATAAATATAAATATAAATATAAATATAAATATAAATATAAATATAAATATAAATATAAATATAAATATAAATATAAATATAAATATAAATATAAATATAAATATAAATATAAATATAAATATAAATATAAATATAAATATAAATATAAATATAAATATAAATATAAATATAAATATAAATATAAATATAAATATAAATATAAATATAAATATAAATATAAATATAAATATAAATATAAATATAAATATAAATATAAATATAAATATAAATATAAATATAAATATAAATATAAATATAAATATAAATATAAATATAAATATAAATATAAATATAAATATAAATATAAATATAAATATAAATATAAATATAAATATAAATATAAATATAAATATAAATATAAATATAAATATAAATATAAATATAAATATAAATATAAATATAAATATAAATATAAATATAAATATAAATATAAATATAAATATAAATATAAATATAAATATAAATATAAATATAAATATAAATATAAATATAAATATAAATATAAATATAAATATAAATATAAATATAAATATAAATATAAATATAAATATAAATATAAATATAAATATAAATATAAATATAAATATAAATATAAATATAAATATAAATATAAATATAAATATAAATATAAATATAAATATAAATATAAATATAAATATAAATATAAATATAAATATAAATATAAATATAAATATAAATATAAATATAAATATAAATATAAATATAAATATAAATATAAATATAAATATAAATATAAATATAAATATAAATATAAATATAAATATAAATATAAATATAAATATAAATATAAATATAAATATAAATATAAATATAAATATAAATATAAATATAAATATAAATATAAATATAAATATAAATATAAATATAAATATAAATATAAATATAAATATAAATATAAATATAAATATAAATATAAATATAAATATAAATATAAATATAAATATAAATATAAATATAAATATAAATATAAATATAAATATAAATATAAATATAAATATAAATATAAATATAAATATAAATATAAATATAAATATAAATATAAATATAAATATAAATATAAATATAAATATAAATATAAATATAAATATAAATATAAATATAAATATAAATATAAATATAAATATAAATATAAATATAAATATAAATATAAATATAAATATAAATATAAATATAAATATAAATATAAATATAAATATAAATATAAATATAAATATAAATATAAATATAAATATAAATATAAATATAAATATAAATATAAATATAAATATAAATATAAATATAAATATAAATATAAATATAAATATAAATATAAATATAAATATAAATATAAATATAAATATAAATATAAATATAAATATAAATATAAATATAAATATAAATATAAATATAAATATAAATATAAATATAAATATAAATATAAATATAAATATAAATATAAATATAAATATAAATATAAATATAAATATAAATATAAATATAAATATAAATATAAATATAAATATAAATATAAATATAAATATAAATATAAATATAAATATAAATATAAATATAAATATAAATATAAATATAAATATAAATATAAATATAAATATAAATATAAATATAAATATAAATATAAATATAAATATAAATATAAATATAAATATAAATATAAATATAAATATAAATATAAATATAAATATAAATATAAATATAAATATAAATATAAATATAAATATAAATATAAATATAAATATAAATATAAATATAAATATAAATATAAATATAAATATAAATATAAATATAAATATAAATATAAATATAAATATAAATATAAATATAAATATAAATATAAATATAAATATAAATATAAATATAAATATAAATATAAATATAAATATAAATATAAATATAAATATAAATATAAATATAAATATAAATATAAATATAAATATAAATATAAATATAAATATAAATATAAATATAAATATAAATATAAATATAAATATAAATATAAATATAAATATAAATATAAATATAAATATAAATATAAATATAAATATAAATATAAATATAAATATAAATATAAATATAAATATAAATATAAATATAAATATAAATATAAATATAAATATAAATATAAATATAAATATAAATATAAATATAAATATAAATATAAATATAAATATAAATATAAATATAAATATAAATATAAATATAAATATAAATATAAATATAAATATAAATATAAATATAAATATAAATATAAATATAAATATAAATATAAATATAAATATAAATATAAATATAAATATAAATATAAATATAAATATAAATATAAATATAAATATAAATATAAATATAAATATAAATATAAATATAAATATAAATATAAATATAAATATAAATATAAATATAAATATAAATATAAATATAAATATAAATATAAATATAAATATAAATATAAATATAAATATAAATATAAATATAAATATAAATATAAATATAAATATAAATATAAATATAAATATAAATATAAATATAAATATAAATATAAATATAAATATAAATATAAATATAAATATAAATATAAATATAAATATAAATATAAATATAAATATAAATATAAATATAAATATAAATATAAATATAAATATAAATATAAATATAAATATAAATATAAATATAAATATAAATATAAATATAAATATAAATATAAATTATTTAATTGAACAAATAAATAATAGTTTAGTCAATTAAACCTTAGCACCTTAGTCTTAAGTCTAAAAGGGTTATGAAATGATGGAAATGTAAAACAATCTGCAACGATTTGTTCCAGACCACTGAGACCACATATACCGCCAAATTTGGCACTAGTGTATCGGATGTATTAATTTTTAAAAGCTCTCTTCTGAGAGACTTCAGTCATTACACAGACAGACAGGTAACGTACGTACACACATGCAGCGCCACGAAAGTTGTACAATGTCGGAGCGTACAAAACCAAACACATACAAAGGGCTTCGACTCCTCATTAGGGATGCAGATCGTCTGCAAGACCAGTCAATTTCGATCAAATCAAATCGACCGCTTCATTTCCCTTGACGACGTCTAAACAGTATCCATAAAATACAAATTCGCCAAAATCCCAGGCTCCTGTTTATAAACTACGAAAAGTTACAACGAACAGCTTGAATATGATGAGAGGGGGAAGGAGGGTGATGTGCACAAAACAACATGAGCCACGTCAACCACCTCCACCCACCCACCCATCTCCTCGTTCACACTCCACTTCTCCCTCTTCACAATCTTTGGTCTCTCATCAAAGGGAATTGGCAATGGTCAAATCGATATGAGACGAAATTAAAAACAGTCTCGCTTTTTATCGTTAGAATAATTTGCCGTATCGTTGTAATCGTTAATTAGGTGATGTGTATAATTCATGATTAATTTAGAGCATTCTGTGTGTGTGTCGTGATTGGATGAAATATCGATGAGAAGCAGGAATGGGTAGCCTGTGATTCTAATATATACAACTAGAACTAAATTAGTTCAGCACCATCAATGTACCAACGCGTACGTACCGACCTAATTATCAGTATTTCCATCACGTTGCCGGTTTCTTTATTCAAAAGTATTTATTTCACCCCAAACTTATAATCTTGCCTAATCTGATGGGAAGGAATCGAGTTAAAATTTGTCGAGAAGGGAGTCGGACGGAAAGATTTTTCTTTATCGAGTTTACAGAAAATAGCACGTCAATCATCTGAAGAATTTCTTTCGTATTTTTGCCTTTATCTTTGACGTCATGAACTTTTGACCTCATTTTTCAGGTCATTTTTGAAACGCTGTTCTTAGAAACCACCAGCTCCAAGAGAAGTGTCAACTTTGACGTGGAAATAAGATTGAAGGAAAAATCGAATTTATCGATGTATTTGTTGCATGATTTTTGCTAATAAAGATTTAATTTGAACAAATAATGTAAGAAAAACTATTTCAAAGCAACATTATTGCATTATATTTCAACTTAATTTTAATTACCTACAACACCTAAAATGTATCATCACCTAGGGAATTCAATGAAACCTTTGTTAGATTCCCATTAGGTATTAAAGAATATCAGTAGATAATTAATTTTGTAAAAAAAATTTATTTTACTTATGTAAATTTATTTTAAATAATTATAAAATTTCATTTCGAAATAGAAAAATCGTGAGCAAAAATATGGGTTATGTATGAACTGGCGTGAGTGAATTCTTGTGAAAACATTCTGAATTGTTTACATTTTAAAAGTTTTTAAATTAATAAAAATATATCTTGACTGCGAACGAATCAAGAATTTTGGTAAGCCTTAGTTATCTGTTTTGGACTTCCATTTAAATTATAAACATAATTGTTTTTATTCTGAAATGCTAAAAGTGGCTGAATCGGTTGCCGCCCTCAACGAACAAGATTGCAAAACGGGTAAAATATTTTCAGCGATGAAAACCAAAAATGGTTTCGCAAACATGCCGGTCACCGTTCCCGGCGTCGTCGGGATGAATGTTCCTGCAAAATGCAGTCCGTCAATTGTAGAAAGCTTAGATTCCAGTAATGCAACAGTCAAATCGGAAACCGAGAAAACACGAAATGGGCAGATCGACATGTCGGTTTACGAGTACTGTCGCAAAATCATCAGCAGTCCATCTCCTCAAGAAATTGCTGAAGGTCTTTCGAGTCCAGAATCTACTCAAATTAATTTCAACAGTGCAGTGCCTGATCCCACCAACAGTACATTAGTGGTGCCAGAGGCTTCAACTCGCAAGCTTGGTAGCATAATAAGAAAGAGAAAACCAATTGTCAGAGATCAAACTTCATCAGGATCAATAAAAAATGAGGATACTCAGCAAAATGAAATTTCTACAGGTCCAGCTGAAAGTCTAAAAACGGATTCAAAAGTGGGGGTGGGGGAATTTAGTGTAATTTGCAAAGCAAGTACCATATTGCCTGATCCAAGACAGGTTAAAAGATCCCAAACCCAGAATGAGTTGGAAAAGAAGTCTAACGAGACCGGTGAAATTGAACAATCAAAATCCAGCTTTGTAAAAAATGCTGGAAGTAATCATAAAGACTCAGAAACAGTTAATTTGTCAACAATTATCAGAGGACCAAAAGCCAAAAAAACAATAAGTAACCAATCCTCTTTAAGGGAGGAAGAAACACGAGCAAGTTCAGACAAAAAAAATAATGATTTCGAGGAAAATGATATTACATTAAAATTACAATCAGATGGCAGTGGTAATGCTCAAAAGTCAACTGCCGATATTGCAGATCAATCTCCATCATCATCTAGTGGTGGCCTGGCTGGAATGACCATAAAAGTATTTATTATCTCTTTTTATTTCAAGTTTTTTTGTACAACTTTCTCATTACTGGCTGTGGCATAAGAAGCATTAAGGTTTGAGGTTCAAACAGCTTAAACACTGCAAGTTTGTTGATGATATTGAAGTAGTATATAAACAAGACAATATAAAAACAAAGTTTTTAAAACAAATGTTTTTATGTTATTAAAACTCAAATTTTAAAATATATTTTTTTAAATCTTCATTATTTTTCTAATTAAGTCACAATAGGCAAAATTAAGATTAACTAAATTAATTGACTTATTGCAAAACTAATTATCATTGTCATAAAGCAAGAGCATATATACACAACTTGAACTATCACCAAGAAGTGACTCAAAAATTGATTAGAAAAAATAGAAACAGAGATTATAAAGAAATACAATATTTAAGCACAAATGTAATATTGAACAACTAGAGATGCCCCACCAAAAATGGCAGATTTTTTAATGTTTCTATGGAGCAGTCGTTTATTAAATAAAGTACTCATTCCTTCTCTACTTTACCATTATTATCAGAAGTTCAATCAAGTCAGGATCTTAATTGCTGTAAATGTAATTAGACAATTTGCTTGCTCTACCTGTTCAGCAATATCAGAAAATGTTCAATGCTTTGGATCAAGCCTAGTTCAGGCAAATTAAAATCACCACACTTCAATTCATATCATGTATTTGTAGGACAGCATTTATGTCTGAAAATCTGTCATCTTCGCAAGATTTCATAGCACATCAGCAGCAGGATTAAGTTTTTCCTCAACATTCTTCTTGCAATGTTTTTTTTCCAGCAATAAATCCAGTATAATGTTTGATGTAATCAGCCAATGAAAACACTTGTAATACTAATCTTAGGTAAAGATGTTTTTGTTTTTGATCTTTAGAACTGACAGTGTACAGTTTTGTAATTTAATTTTATTATGCACATACATGTCCTCATTTTATCAACAGCTGATCCTGCCGATTGCCGCATTATGCAGAATTTCTAACATACATACAGAGACAGACATAAGAAATTATATATGTCAATTAAATACTTACTAGATACAGGCACATAATTGCATAGATATTTGGGCAGAAACATGGTTTTAGTATGTGTTTTGGCTTCTATGTGTGCTTTATTTTAACATTTTGTTATATTTTAATTTATTAATTGTAAAGGAGTTTGGAGATGTTATACAAAAGGGCGATTGAAATTCAAATAAATTAAGCTGAATAGTTTAGTATTTTTCAAATTAGCTTACCACAGTGAAATTAATGCAAAATTAAAAAAAAAACTAACTTAAAAATGTGGGGACTCTTTGCACAATAGTATCCCGGCCTAATAAACTGTTTACTACACTGCTCCACAGTTGTGGAACTAAGGTTTTGGGTCTTAAGGTAGGTCTATTTGCAAAATACTTTAAATGTTCATGTGGTCTTTTTTATTCCTTGGAACAAGAATCGGTTTACATATTGGCAAAAATATCTCATATAAATTGTTCAAAGTTGTCATTAAATTTTTACAGATATTTTACCATTCTTAATTTTTCAAAGGTTAACGTATTAGAAAATGCTCTTGGACTGAGCACAAAGTCTTTCAATCAACTGGATGCTAAAACATTTGATCGCATTGTACTGAGTGTCTTCCAGCATCGTGGCATTGGACAAGCAAGAAAGAGTGGCATCGGTGCAAGGGCCAGTGCAAAGTTTGGTTCAACCAGTCGTCATGCCAATCGACGCATAGGATCAGCATTTATGTCTGAGAATCTGTCATCTCCGCAAGATTCTGTAGCTCGTCAGCAGCAGGATTCAGTGTCTCCTCAACATTGTTCTACCTCATCTTCGGCCAAGAGAAATGGTTTTCTGGCAAAGAAAAGCTCATTGCCTTCACTGTTCTCCTTCAAAAGAAGGGAAGGATCAGGTGAATGAATTGGAATTGATTCGATCCATTTGGTAGTTCATGTAGCTCATGTAGTTCATGTAGCAATTACCATCTTTTTATTGCTTCTGTTATCGCTATTATTTTTATTCTTTAAACATTGTTTTATTCTACATTAGGCTAGGGTTGGGTATCGAATTCTTACTCATATTGGATTTTGGAATAAGGATTTATCCAGACATCTTTCCTGCACACTTCCATTTAGTCATTATTGATGTATTGTATTGGCCTGGGCCATCAATTATTAAGAATATTAATTTAGTTGTTGATGACATTCATCCTAGCTAGTTAGGTGATTAGAATAAAATATCAGCTTTGACAGAAACATGTTACATGTTGTATACTGCTGGTAGAATTAGTTAATTTTGATATGTTTGAGAGAGTTTTTAATAAAGATATAAGTGGCATGATATAATTATTATTTGGTAGTTTGTTGTGATCGGAATCTTTTTTAAACTCATGCAAAGGTTCTGAATCAGTGGACAATGACAGCCAGTTGTCTGCAGGTCTTGGTAGTCATGTTTCCTCAACAAGATCAAATTTTGTTCAAAAAGCAAGAAAATCTTCTCAACTACCATGGATGGTAAACAAAGAAGTCATAGGAAAAGATGCTGGAAGCGATGTCTCTACAGATGTTAACAGTCAGTCCAACATCTCTGAAAACAGCAACAAGGAAAGGACTGACTTGATCGAGAGCACATCAAATAAAATAATAACAGACTTTATGGTTGATGGTGATGAGAAACAGTGCATAAAAACTAGACAGTCCTACAAGAGGAAATGTTAGTTAGACATATGTTTTTCGAACAAATATTTTAAATTTTCAAACAAGTTTTAAAATTCATTCAATAATATTCTATCAATTACTTTGAAGGTTCCTCGACTAATTTATTTGATGAATCCCGATCGTCAACCAAGAGAAGAAGTATTTTGGCTTGTTTTTATTTTAACATTTTGTCTAATTGGCAATTTATAATAATGATTAATATATATGCAAAACATATATGAATATTTTTTTTCTGAACTTTTTTACAGAAAGTTCTTTTGAAAGACAAGGTATTTCTGGTAAGTAGCGTGCATTTTTATGAAACTTTATGTTTTAAACAAAGGAATGAAATGAAGAACTTACAAGAAGTGAAAAACGACACAGAACCAAGTTTTTTATTACTAGCGGGGTTACCCGGGGCTTTTAGAGGTC
This sequence comes from Erpobdella octoculata, assembly GCA_963978895.1. Taxonomy (NCBI): domain Eukaryota; kingdom Metazoa; phylum Annelida; class Clitellata; order Hirudinida; family Erpobdellidae; genus Erpobdella; species Erpobdella octoculata. The sequence continues at coordinate 12,206,232 of OZ022239.1, forward strand.
TTTCTATAGCTTTTATCTTGCTCCCGTTTCCTTCACTGCTTGCTCTCCTGCTCGCTCCTGTTTATATTCCCGATTGCTCTTCCACTGCCGGACGTTCCTTCTCACTCTCCCACTTCCTCTCCTTTTCTTGCTCACTCTTCCGCTTTCTTTCCCAATCATGCTCCCTTTTTTTCTTCTTCTCCCTCCTAACTTATTTTTGCCCATAAAACATAAAATAGAATTGTTAAAAATTGCTTGAAACTGTGGTATTTGACAGAGATGGTATAAGAGATGTGGTTGGCGTGAGATTTAAGAGACAGATTGGAGTCAATTATAACGCCAAGAACACGTACTTTGGCAGAAGGAATAATAAGCCCCAAGCCAGATCAACTTCTGCTGTGTAGAGAACAAAGAGGCTTGGACCGATGACAGACCCTTGTGGGACCCCAGACCTGACGAGCCCCGCGACAGATGTTTGATGAATGTAGAGAACTGTTTGTGATCGACCCTCGAACGGAACCACCGAAGCGCTACATCACAAAATCCATAAGAGTGGTGAAGCCTCTCGAGTAGTATCCCATGGTCCACTGTGTCGAATATGCAGCCCTTAGGTCGAGCAAACACAGCAAAGTCACACGCCCACTGTCAGCCGCAGAGCACGCATCAGAGAAAACTTTGAGGATGGCAGTCTCAGTGGAGTGATTGCTTCGATATGCTGACTGAACCTCCGGCAGTAAGCCGAAGGCTGAGAGATGAGTGATCAGAGTAGATTGGCGGGATAGACAGAGCCGTGGAAGCCCATACAGATTCCACCGCTCCCAGAAAAACTTCCGTCGAGAGACCATCGCATGGACCGGCAGAGCGATGCTGATGCCTTCACAACATTGTATTTACAACCCTCCATAGACACCTTGGATCTTTCTGTCTCTCTGTAATCATGTTTAATTTTTGCACTGCATATCATGGTGGTCTTAGTTTCTCAGTATAAAAACGACTGCTCTTGCACTGCTGCACTGGCCTTGTGGAATTCTTTTCTGTCAAATCTTGATTAATTGGCCATGAACTGAGTGGAAGATTGTTCTCTTTTGAAAGGCTTACACAGGAACTTAAAGACCTTTCATGAACAACTTGATAAAGGGGATGTCATCATTATAGCGTTCATCATCACAACAGCTCCAGCAACCCGATTTACAACAGGTGTACCCAAAAACATTTTATTTATGGGTTTTCTCAATAAAATGTCTTTGCGACAGAGATGTTGCGAGTACTTATGGTCCGAGTACAAGTACGAGTACGAGTACCATGGTGTCGAGTACGAGTACGAGTACGAGTACCATGGTAATAAGTTATCGAGTACGAGTACGAGTACTGAGGTCTCGAGTACAAGTACGAGTACGAGTACAAAAAATTTTTAGCTAGTACTTTTCGAGTACTTTTTAAAGTCAACAAAATAATAGTTTATTCTACATCAAAAAACTATTACATTTAAGAAACATTAGCGACGACAGTTTATATTCCGACATCTTAGCCCTATGGGGTCTTAAAATTATTCCGCCGTGGCTGAACTCCGCTGAACACACGTTCTACTGGTGAACTTGAAGCTCTGGAATACTTAAGGCACGAAGTGCTGGGTGATACAGTTTGTTAAGGTCACTGGAATGATTCTGCCAAAACGTTAGTGCATCATCCACATCACCAGTGATCCTCATCTCAAGATATCTGGTCAACTGTGCATCGACATCAAGGCAGGTGTCATCTAACGCCGATGAATACTTGTGAAACAACTTTGACTTTTTAGCTGGTGGGGGTGACCCAGATGGCGGCACCAACGTAACAGCAGGTGACTGAGTAATGATGCCATAGAGAGAATTAGTTGATTCAACAAAGAATTTAACCAGTTCTGAAAAACACAACCAAATTTAAAAAATGCAAAATTGTGACTGCAAAGTGCAAATATAAACGAATGTGATATGGAATTATTTAGAAATCTCTTAACAACAGTGGGTACAAGAAATTCAAATTCTAAATTATGGAAACTTTGATGACTGTTAATAAGTGATTAGAAGAATAATGATACTTAAGCAGAAATAACAAAGAAAACTATTATCAAAAATTGGTACCTAGATATAAAATATATGTTATACTAGAGTTCAGCAAGTATAAACGAAATACTATCCCAAACAACTGTTTAGTAAACAAGCAAACTTTTTTTAGAGAAGGTGTCGGATATGCGAGTACGAGTACGAGTACTTAGTGGAATAACGAGTACGAGTACGAGTACTGAGTGGAATAACGAGTACGAGTACGAGTACCAAGGTTCCGAGTACAAGTACGAGTACGAGTACTTGAAAACGGTACTCGAGTTGTACTCGAGTACGAGTACGAGTACCAAGTACTACATCTCTGCTTTGCGAAAATAATTGAAAAAGACAAATGATGATTGTGATGGACTTGGAGTAGACTTGAATATTGGGAATACAAAGATAAATTAAAGTCCATCCATTTCAAGAGCTGTTTGAATGAATTATTCTGTGAAAGCATGCCAGACTATTTATTTATTTTATATAGTACTAGCGGGGCACCCGGCGTTGCCCGGGATTTTTAGAGCTTTTTCTAATGTTTGTCTCTCCCGCTCCCGTTTCCTTCTCCATTTGTTCTCGCACTCTTAGTCGCTTTCCCGCTCCCGACCGCTTTTCCCGCTCTTGTTCCCTTTCCCGCTCCAAATCGCTTTCCCGATTCGGGCGTTTTCCCGCTCTTGGCCGCTTTACCTTTCCCGCTCGCTATTTTGCTCTCAGTTGTTTTTTCGTTCCCTCTTGCTTTCCCATTCCCGTCTCCGCTCATTTTCTAATTCCCGTTTCCGTTCGCTCTCCCGTTCCGCTCATTTTGTGACGGATTTCAAATTTTTTTCTCTATATTTGATTCCCCTTGACTCTCAAGGTTGTGTGAAAATTTCATTACGATCGGATGAATGGTGTAGCAATGCATAAAGGACATGCATACATACATACAAACATTCATTTTTATATATTTAGAAAGCAGCTTGATTTGTGGGTTCTGCTTTTGATTTCTCACAAATTCAATACGCATAATATATTTTCTCACTTGAATTAACATTCAATAATGGAGATAATGGAATGGATGAAATGCAATCGACTGAAGTTAAATGCCTCCAAGACAGAGGTCATTCTACTGGGATCCTCTAGACGTCGGTTGCACTGCACCTTTGACGAGATCAATATAGCTGGAAACATCATTCGTCTCGTCGATAGGGTTCGCAATCTTGGGGTCATCATAGATTCTCAACTGACTTTCAGCGAACACGTTGCAAAATTGGTCAACACCAGTTACTACCATCTACGACAGATGAGGTCAGTTCGCAAATCCCTCACGGTCGATTCTTCGCATGCACTTGCCCGCGCTTTGATCTTGTCTAGACTTGATTATTGTAATTGTCTACTCAGTGGAATACCGGATCTGTTAATGAGGCGGCTTGATGGTGTCATGCGTGCCACGGCTAGGCTGATTCTCCGATTGCCTCGATACGGTCATGTCACTAAAGCGATTCACGACCGACTACACTGGCTGAACATGCAGGCGCGTATCGACTTCAAGCTATCTCTCACTGCGTACCGATGCCTCCATGGTTCTGCGCCGTCATACCTCTCCGGTCTGTGCATTCCGGTGACTCAGTTTCCTGGCCGATCTCACCTTCGCTCGGCTTCTTCCGGTCAGCTTCTTGTTCCTTCCTGCAGAACCAGTACGTTTGGACCGAGGGCTTTTGCAGTTTCTTGTCCAACTACCTGGAACAATCTACCGATTGAACTTACCGATCCGGCGTGTGTCGATAGCGTTTATGTTTTTAGGAAACGACTTAAAACTCATTTTTTTCTTCGCATGACGAACAGATATTGACCCTTTTTGTTTCTGATGTGTGATTCTGTTCGTTCGTTTATTTTGGCACTGCCGCCTCGTGCTCTGAGAAATTTTTCTTTTTAGAGAGCACGTTAAATAAATAATTAATTAATTAATTAACATCTTTTTTTAATTGTAAAAGTGTATTTTAATTTGTCACCAGATGGTATGCAAACGAGGGAACGCAGAATCCGTACTTCTGACTTTTCTGTTCCAATGTCGCGACCTTCGACAAGGTCACACCGAGAAGGTAGATGACCTTGATGAATTTTTATTGTTACTTAATTTTTATGTTGAACTTCTCAGTTACATTTAATTATCCAGTTTAATCACATGTAATTGTATTATTTTGTTTTGAATAAAAAGCCGATAGTCATCAATTGTCTGTTGAAAATGAATCGAAAAATAATGAAGTCAGTGAGGCATCTCTATTGGAGGTTTCTATTTTTACAAACTTTTTTTTAGGTTACAATCTCTGTTTGTGTGTGTGTGTGTGTGGCTTTCTCTGTACGCAAATCTTGCAAGTAAAATTTAACCAGCTTTTTGACTAGCTAGGAAGCTGAAACTTTCAGCATAGCTTTATATTGGATGACAGTACATGATTCAATTAAAAAAAAAAACTTTTTTTGAACATTTTTTGTATTTATAAATCGAGTGTATTTGAAATTAAAGTTTATGTTAAAAAACGCGTTTTTTTCTTTACTTGTTTAAGAATCAGGATATTATTAATTTAATTTAATTTATTTATGTATCAGAATATTATTAATTTAATTTATTTTATTTATGTATCAGAATATTATTAATTTAATTTATTTTATTTATGTATCAGAATATTATTATTTTAATTTATTTTATTTATGTATCAGAATATTATTAATTTAATTTATTTTATTTATGTATCAGAATATTATTAATTTAATTTATTTTATTTATGTATCGGAATATTATTAATTTAATTTATTTTATTTATGTATCAGAATATTATTATTTTAATTTATTTTATTTATGTATCAGAATATTATTAATTTAATTTATTTTATTTATGTATCAGAATATTATTAATTTAATTTATTTTATTTATGTATCGGAATATTATTAATTTAATTTATTTTATTTATGTATCAGAATATTATTAATTTATTTTATTTTATTTATGTATCAGAATATTATTAATTTAATTTATTTTATTTATGTATCATAATATTATTAATTTAATTTATTTTATTTATGTATCAGAATATTATTAATTTAATTTATTTTATTTATGTATCAGAATATTATTAATTTTATTTATTTTATTTATGTATCAGAATATTATTAATTTTATTTATGTATAAGAATATTATTATTTTAATTGATTTTGAATATTATTACTTTAATTGAATTTATTTCAAATCTTATGTTATTTCATCAGTCAACCGAGATAAGTCAGCCAAGTGAAGATGCTTCTATTGCACAGATTGATGTAATTTATTATTTATTTTTTATTTTTTTTGTTTATTTCATTTGATTTTTGTTTTTATGTTTTTTATATTTTGGTCTAAACGATACATAGTTAGAATAAGTATGTAGACCACTCTCTAATGCCTAAAAATTGCATGCATGGTACCACAACACCTGATCTACCTGAACTGTGTGTACCGGTTACGGCGGAAACAGGGCTTTGCCATTTTTACTCAGAAGTTCGAAAAAATTTGATCATAACCAGATACCTGAACAAACTTCCACCTGATCTTCACAACTTATCTACGACCGTCCACCAGTTTATTGCTCGACCGAATGGAATTATTTTGTGAGACATAAGTATTAGTGTACAACGAGAATGATCGTAGCTGTTTTGACCATGAGAAGTTTTTTGCGTGTACATCAAATAACTGAAACGTTTTTGAACTGCCTCAAATGTGTATTTCAATGGACAGGATACCAAAGAAATGGAAGTGGCTTTTCCCCGTGACCCCCTCTGTTTGTGCTGCTGTACGTTGCCTGGTGTGAAGATGACTATGATGGAGAAGTGTCAAGCGATTGACTCTTTTGATGGAAAGGTTGTTTCAACTCTCACTTGCATTTATTAGAGATGATTGTGAAGAACTTTTTATTTTAATTTGATTATCTTTAATGTTCACGTAGGCGTTGGGGTGTTCTAGAAAAGTGACAAACTTTGAGACGTTGCGACCATGTCCTACCCGTCCCTTCATGGCACTTTGTGAGGATCACAGGAGGAGAATGAAAGAACACCAGTGTTGTCCAGGCTGCGGATTCTTTTGCGCTCAGGTAAATAGAGAATATTTTTTCACGTTATGTGGTGTATCGGTAAATATTTACACTGGTTATTCAAGTTGGTCATTTTCAAGGTTTCAATTTTGCTGCTTTAGTTATGTAACCGTGGTTACCAAGTTTTGTTCAATTTTTATGAATAATTTAGAAATCATTTTCTGTTTTCCAAGGGTAACTTTTTTGAGTGTCGAGAAGAACACAGGGAAGGGGGGGCTGCACCGACGGATACGGGGTATCGTCTCGACGCATCTCGAACGACATCCGTCATTCATAGATTCCACAAACAATGTCAGATATTTGCTGCCGACAATCGATGCTACTGTCCTCACTGCTATGCGGAATCGGCTCAATTCGAGGGAGTCGTTTACAACACTTCTGTGAGACCTGCCACGTTTCTTATTCCTCCCGTTGAATCAAAACCAGCTCAAGAAGGCTCAGAAAGTGTGGCTGCATCTATGAGAAGGTTGTGCAGCATTCTTGCAGTTGATGCTTATTTTTTTATTGTTTTCGGGATCTTGCTTTTTAAATAACTGGTCCTTCAATTCCTGCCAATAGCTAGCATTTAATATCTCAGAATTTGATTGAATAAAACAACAGTAGTCTAAGAGCAGGCAAAATTATTGGTGGTTCATGGATATTTTAAAAGAGAAAATCTGGAGAATTACACGATTTAAGGATAAATTAATTTATTTTTATTATTAGTGGATATGCAAGAATTACATGATTTAATGATAAATTAATTTATTTTTATTATTAGTGGATATGCAAGGCTGTCCATGTCTAAACGTGATGTGACAAAGAAAAGTGGTTCTGTGTGCAGTGACAGTTTGAACAGCATCCAGAGTTGCCAGTCTGAAGGTTTGTTTGCATTCCTGCATTATGATAGATGAAATACTTGAATGCGGTTTTTATATGCTCTGAATTATGTTTTTTTATGAATCTAATCATACAATCATTAATGTTTTCAATTTGCAAGGAATATTTTTTAATCTCATAATTATCTTTATAATCATTATAATTAATGCATAATTTTAGCTTTGTGGGCCAGGATATAAGAAATATGTAGGGGTTACATGGATAAGGATTAACTGGTGCTAATGCAAGTGCCAGCTATGTTTGCACAAGAGCAAGGGCTTACATGAACATATTTTTATAGGATTTTTCTCTGCCATTAAAAAAAGGACAATATTGAAGGTGGCATAAATCCTATATTGAACTTCAATTCTGCCAAAATGTGCTTTTTCACAGAGCACTCTTATAAGCACTGATGGCCATGACTTTATTCAAACTCTCAAACTTCCTGTCTACAGCCAAGCACTCCACTTCTTGCCAGTCATCCATTTTCTCATTTTCTTGCTCTTAAAATGCTTCCTTGGCAGTGACGTAGCTAGGGTTTTTGGTGCCCGGGGTAAAGTCTAATGAATGCGACCCTACAACATCCCATCTGTCTTTAACTTTGCTTCCAAAAAGCTGATGACCGGGGGGTAGTCGGAGCCACTTTTTAAAATTTTTGTTGAAACTCATTTTACATTTTACCTCCTTCCAAAAAAACCTGATGACCAGGGGTGTGTAGTCGAAGCCACTTATGATGAAGGAAGGAAACAACTATAGTCGTTTCTTTATGGTGTCCCCCACGACGGCATACGTGGCAGCATGCCCCCTAACTACGCCTCTGTTCTTTGTTAAAATGCCAAAATTAAATTTATATGTTATAATTATAATCTGTAATTAGATTTAAGATAAATAAATTTTTGAAAATAGATATTTTATTTAAGTGTAACATTGTTTATCTCTCTAACCTTTTTGCATCCTTTTATTAACTTTCACTTGTCCGGGTGTCCATGGTTGTCCATGGGACATACATGGGATGTATGTGGAAGTTCAAAAGATCCTTCTAAAATTCATCCACTTCAAAAAATTTAAAGTTTAATTAAAATTTAAATAAATGAAAAATTGGCTGAAATATATGTCTTTTCTTTATAATGCAGCCTCATCGTTAGCTGTTGACTGGCAACTGTAGTAGTGGGCAATAGCAGCTTGCCGTATAATAATCTGTTTACTATTAGCTGGGATAATACTTTTACGATGCGATTTCGCTATACAATTTTGTCACTGTTAGAGCACTTTTTAAAAGCATGTTTTAATATTTTTAAATTATAATTACTTTTTTAATGCCCCTGGAAATGTGAAGTGGTTTTATTCTTTAAAAACATATTGATAAAAAAAAATAAAATTTTTTTTTGTTATTTGTTACTTTTAAGCATTAAACAAAATTTATTGAATTTTTTTAGGAATGCACAACCAGTCAATTTATTTATTTATTCGAATAGTAAATATAAATTGCAGATATGACTCATATAAGTACATTGCTTCATATATATGAACATTGAAGTGTGTGTGCATTTCTTATAAATTGGTGTGACAGTAACAAGAAGGACATCTGGACTGGGTTGAGCTGTTCTGAAACCCATATGACAAGCTTGTAGTTTGTTGCAGTAGAAATGTCTTATATTAGCTTACTACGGAAAAATTAATATTTAAAAAAATCTAGGGTGATATTGTAAAACTAATAATAATATTACTACCACTAATAATAATTGTCTTTATTATTAGATACAAGAGCAAGAAACAACTTAGATTTCCACAGTCTACTAGAAACATTCAATGTTGACAGGTTTGTTGTTCATATTTTATTTGTTTTCCATCTTATGAATAATATCTGGTCATTAATCATTATTATTCAACCCTTTAAATTTTGTCTTTTTCACATCTACTCAAAATACAACAGATGTTTTTTTTTCTTTTTTTTATGATAGTTTATAGTCCTTTACGCCAAGTGTTTTAAGACTGAATTGGCTGTATGTAGGAAGCACATAAGTACTTCCTGTCGTGGATCAAAGTTTGATCCTTTTAACTGTCCCTCCTCCTTTATCCAGGCTTGGGACTGGCTCGCAATTAGCGAGGCGGAGTTTAGATGTTTTTCTCTTTTTACAATGCTTATATTAACTTGCAATGTTGTGTGTTTGTAAGTTGTTTCAGCGCAAACGTTGTTTTTAAAAACACCGCTACTTGTTCGATCAACTTAGTTAATCAACGTCAAGCTTGGTTAGTACTTCAATGGGTGACATTAAATACATTGATCCGTTTTAAGATATAAAAAAATATAAAAAAATTTAATCACTAAAAAATAATAAAAAATAAAAAAATATTTTGATTATAAAAAATGTAAAAAATATTTAGATTTATAATAAATTAAAAGAAAATTAAACACTAAAAAATGAAAAATAATATAAAAAATAATTTTTTTAGACAACGCTCGTATACTAATGTACTAAAAGGTTAAAAATAATAATAAAGTGAACATATTAACATTTTTAGAACTAAACTTTTCATTTGAAAGATGCGTTGGGCGATGGTCGAATATATATAGATAGATAATGCCCAACAAACATTCTTATCTTCCAAATGAAACATTTAGTTCTATAAATGTTAATATGTTTACTTTATTATTATTTTTAACTTTTAGTACATTATACAAGCGTTGTTTAAAAAAAATATTTTTATATTTTATATTATTTTTCATTTTTTAATGTTTAATTTTCTTTTAATTTTTTATAAATCTAAATACTTTTTTTCTAGCTCCAAACTCAAGAAAGTTCGACCTTGTTCAAAAACTTTGTGCATGGCTTGCAAGACTGGTGATACTAGTAGAGTTGTGTACATCTTAGGTTGGTAATAATAATAATGATGAGGATGATGGTGGTGATGATAATGATGATAGTGGATAGCATTAAACTTATATGGTTGAAGTTGTAATTATATTGAAAGTGTTATATTATTAATATGCTCTTCAGCTGAAGGTGTCGACCCATCCACGCCTGCCAGTGACTCCATTCAACCAGCTATCCATTTGGCTTCAAAACATGGCCATCATGACATTGTTGATCTTTTACTCAGTGTTTGTATACATCTATATTATTTAATTGGGCAAATGTTATTAATAAAACGTTTACAAGATACTAAAATATGATGATAATATATTATTATCATTATCACATTGTATCACTTTGTCATAATTAAGAACTTTTAATTATGTGATAAAACAGGCTGGTGTGTCATCAGATTCGATCGACCAAGAGCTGCACACGCCCGTTATGGAGGCTTCTCAGGCTGGATGTCTATCAGTTGTTAATCTTCTCATTAAGGCTGGATGTTCTGTTGATGCCAGGGTTAGTGATGGTGGAAGAAAATTATTAGTAGATCTTTAATCAAGTCATTAAGAGATGTTTTAATCAGTTGATGTTTCCATCATGGTAAAGATATTAATGGACTGCTGTTGTCTTGTAAGCTCTGATCAGACCATGGTCATTGTCTAGTTGCATCTAGTGAGGTTTTTTTGGATGTTTAAGGTGATTCCAGCACTGGACTAAAGAAGTTATAGAAGTTTGAAACTATATGGAAATTGATGAGACATAATTTGAAAACAAGATAGAAAATATTTTTGTATCAGATGATTAATGTGATAAAAATAAAACACTGGATTTATAATTATGTTATTTAAATCTAATAAGATTAGCATGACACATTAGGTCCAACAGGAGGAGTAGAAGAGGCGATGAGAGCTAGAATGCATTCTGCCTGGGCTAAATTCAAAGAGTTATCTCCTATCTTGACTACCCGTGGTGCATCCTTTCATGTGAAAGAAAAGGTGTATAGGGCATGTGTTCAAAGTGTCCTTGTTTATGGCACTCAAACATGGTCTATGAAGATGGAGAATCTACGAAGTTTAGAAAGGGCAGAGCGTATGATGGTTAGATGGATTTGTATAGCCTTCTGGATGTTCCTTGTGTTGCTGATGTGGTGAGGCGTGGAAGACTAAGGTGGTTTGGACATTTGGAATGTAAAAGTGCAGATGATTGGGTTTCGGCAATTAGAGATGTGGATGTTGTAGGAGTGAAAAGTAAAGATAGGAAGACTTGGTGGGAATGTGTGAAGAAAGATATGGATGAGCTCGGCCTGAAGCGGCAGTCTGCCATGAATCGTGACTTGTGGAGAGGCCTGATATGGAAAAACGTCCAACCCTTGCATAGCTCGGAATAGGGACGTTTAAAAAATAAATGATGATGATTCATTATTATGATGGTGGTGATGATGATGATGATGAGGACAACAGTAATAATAATAAAGCATAAAATCTCTCAGCAATAAAGACTACAGTGATCATATTCCTCGTTTTAAAAATACAACAATTAACTTTAATAATTATATATTTATATTCCTTGATTAATGAGTTTATGCCTTTAAAAATCAATGAATTGATTGATCTGTTTAAATAATTCAGGCTCATGACGGCATGACAGCTCTTCATTTGGCTGCAAAATGTGGAAGGAGGGAAGTTCTACGTGTTCTATTGAACACTGGCAAGATTGATATAAACATTAAGGTGAAAATAGTTTGCAATTTTTAGTCGAAAATTAGTCTGATAAGTTTTTTTATGCATTAAATGATCTCATTTAAAAATATGTTTAGTTTTTGTCTACAGTTGTTGGTTTCTAACTCACAGTAACAAGTTTAAATGTTGATCAATTGTACCAGGACGATGGCGGATGGACTGCCCTCATTTGGGCTACGGAGCATGGCCACAAGGACTGTATAGGATTTCTTCTCAGCATGGGAGCGAATCCTAACATCAAGGACAATGTAAGTTCATTAGAAGAGAGTTACAATCATAAGTCAAAATAAGTTACAATGGATTCCTGCAATGATCTTTCATGAATGATAATGATGATGATACCAGTGAGTGTGAGCTGGTTATGTTGGTAGTGAAAATGGAGATTGGCTGTTGTAAGAAAATCCAATTTTGTAAATGTACGAAATTAGTTTTAGCCTAAATATTAAAGGAATTAAACACTGCACTCCACTGGGCTGCATTCACTGGGAATGAAGATGCAGCAGCCATGTTTCTTGATGCTGGTTGTTTTATTGATGATGTTAACGACCATGGAGATACTCCTCTGTTAGTTTTTCTTTTTTTTTGTTTAAATGAGTTATAATAATTAACATGCGATTTGCTTGCGAAAAATTGAATTTGCTGTGAGATTCAGTATGTTGCCATGGGATTAAATGTATTGTGTTATTTGTGAAAAAATTGATTAAACGTATTGTATTATTTGTGACAAAATTGATTAAATGTATTGTATTATTTGTGACAAAATTGATTAAATGTATTGTATTATTTGTGACAAAATTGATTAAATGTATTGTATTATTTGTGACAAAATTGATTGAATGTATTGTATTATTTGTGACAAAATTGATTAAATGTATTGTATTATTTGTAACAGTCACATTGCTGCCAGGCAAGATCACTTCAAATGTGTAGAGTGAGTTTGTTCTGTTTATTAAAAAAAATCATTTTTTTGTCTTTTTAAATGTGTTTCAAACTTTCATCTTTTCAGTGTTTTAATAGTACGATCTGCCACTACGAAAACTGTCAACAAAGCAGGTTTTACAGCTCTGCAGGTGAGATAGTAAATGATATTATCTTTTTTGCTTGTTTAAATTATTTTAATGATAAATAGTTTTATTATTTTATTTAACTTTCATTGTAGTACAAATCAATAACTTTAAATCATTTTTTTTATTTATTATAATATATATCTATTTGTATATCTTGTTTAAAAATCTAGAATATATTAGTTTTAACACTTGGTGTTAAATTTATATTTATATATTGGAACCATAAATTTGATTTTTGATATTGTTATTTATATATATTATTTAAACTTCTCCAGTGCTGTCCCGATGAGAAATGCAAGTCTGCTCACCACATTAGATTTGTTTCCAACTTGCCACAAAAGCAGAAAGAGAAAGTTGTTGCAAGGTTGGAATTTACTTACGGTTGCTTACAATTTCTACGATATTAGTTGAAGAATTTCAAAAATTGTTAAGCAGATTTTTGTGAATCATCAGTTTAGCTTAACAACGGATATGTCTTTGTTATCAGTGTTCCTCACATGTGGTGTTGTTCATTTTACAGTTGTAAGCTTTCATCAGCTTAACCCTTTAAAACCGATTGAGTCGCAGGTGACCCATGAACTAATTAATTTTTTACGACTGCATTAATTTGAGAAATTAATGTGTTTTTGTTTTAATCAATACTAAAGTAGTTTTTCAAACATTTTCAAAATTAAAAAATTAAATTTGGGGAAAAACAGGATTTTTAATCGAAGTCAAAAGTAGAAATTTGACAAAGAAAAAATCCATGTTTTTTTTTATTTTGTGTGCATTCTTGCATTTTTAACATCACAGCACTATCGGTCTTAAGGGGTTAAATAAATTAATAATTACATTTCCATGAGATTAATCGCAGGTACATGTGCTATGTGTTCCTCATATTCTTTACAAGGTTTACTCCATCATTAATTTATTTGAACAAAAACAGGGACATATCACGCGGTAGAGAATCATGCCCTATAATGGCTGTAAATCCAGTAGGATCGGACTGTGGACCCCCCGATTTCAGTTACATTTTGGGTTATGTTGAGACCAGTCCAATCAATGTCAACAGATTAATTACCTCTTTGCAAGTTTGTATCAATACACACAATTTCTTTATACTTTTCAATGTTGTATTATTTTTTTAAATATTGTTGTTTGATATATACATCTATATTTGTTTCTGAACTTGAATACTATTTTGTTTTAAATCTGAAATAAATTTAAATTTTGAGAAATCACTAAAGAATATCAATTTATATTTAGTTTTAATTACATGTTATCAATTTTGCAATATTTCTTGCAGACTTGTACCTGTGAAGACAATTGTTTGTCTGCTTCTTCTTGTGGGTGCTGTAGATCCAGTGTGAAGAGGTGGTATGATGAGGTAAGATGATGATCATAATAACCAATTTAGTGTTGTCCATTCCATGTGGTCAACTTTTGTGTTGGGTCAAATTTATTGTGATAGCATTTAGTAGTTTTTTTTAGAAGTGTTGAAGGGTGTTACTCACTGTAGAGCAGAAAGCAGTTTGTTTGGAAATGTTTTAAAAAATGTTACTAAACTGTGAAATAATATATTATTTTGTCCATTTCCAAACTTCATTTAATCATTATTTTTCAGAATGGCAGGTTGTCTGGTGATTTCAACTACCTCGAGCCGCCTCTTATATTTGAATGTAACATCATGTGCTCGTGTCGGACGTCGTGTCTCAACCGGGTCGTACAACTTGGAACCATGTCAGTTTTTTAAGTGTTTTTAATTTATTAAAAGAAATCAGACTTTGTTTTAATTACAATTTATAAATTACTAGCAGGGTTACCTAAGGTTTTTCTCTTGTTGTTTCTCTTTCATGCATTTTCTCTATCTCGCTATCTTGCTTTTTCTCTAATAATAAAATTAGACAACCCTAGGGTTATCATACCCTTTATGGTTTGGGTACAGAGTCAAATCTTTCTGTAAATTTTATCCACTGTGAGGACTACCTCCTTAAATTTTGTTTACTCCATTTTATTACTCTAGGGGTTTTGATGTATAAGCAAACAAATGCATGTAGCTATATATATATATATATATATATATATATATATATATATATATATATATATATATATATATATATATATATATATATATATATATATATATATATATATATATATATATATATATATATATATATATATATATATATATATGTATGTATATATATGTATATATATATTTATATTTATATATATATATATATATATATATATATATATATATATATATATATATATATATATCGCCTGACGATCGTTAGGTCGGCAGTTCGAGCGTCATCAGCGTAACTCCCTTAAGCAAGGAATTCACTTGCATTTCTAAAAGGGTAGGCAACTATATATGGTTGCCTTTGCAAGGACCCTTACTCACCTTTGAGCAAGACTTGCCTTGGAAAAGGCTTGTGCTAAATCTTAGTAAAAAATATATATATATCAACCTACATAATTTCCTATGTCTGTATATATGTATGTTAGCAATTTCGCACATCGTGGCGGCCGCGGTGGTCAGCAGTCAGCAGTTGCTAAAAGTAGTGCGAGCAGGTGGGTTATAAAAGTTATGCAATTGTACCCTGTCAGTCCTAAAGATCAAAAGAGATGGGGCTGAAATCTAAAAATAATATTTAATGAGATTTTAAAAAATCCGTCATTTTTTACGGGCTATATCTAGTATATAAATAAATATATATATACTAGCGGAGGTACCCGGCGTTGCCCGGGGTTTTAAAGGTTTTTCTAATGCTTGTCTCTCTCGCTCCCGTTTCCTTCCCCGCTTGTTTTCCCGCTCCCAGTCGCTTTCCCGTTCCTGCTTGCTCTCCCGTTCCCGGTCGGTTTTTTGCTCCAGGCCGTTTTTCCGCTCCCAGACGCTTTCCCGTTTCCGGTTTTTTTCCGCTCCCGGTCGATTTTCCGTTTCCGGTTTTTTTCCGCTCCCGGTCGATTTTCCGTTCCGGGTTGCTTTCCCGCTCCCGGTCACTTTTCCTATCTCTGACGCTTTTCCGCTCCCGGTTGCTTTCCCGTTCCCGGTCGCTTTCTCGGTCGCGTTCCCTTTTCCGCTCGATCTTTCGCTCTCAGTTGGCTTCCCGTTTCCGCTCATTTATGTATGTATATATATATATATAGCCCCGCTCCACTCCGCTCATTTAGAGACGGATTTCAAATTTTTTTCTCTATATTTGATTCCCCTTGACTCTCAAAGTTGTGTGAAAATTTAATTACGATCAGATGAATGGTGTAGCAATGCATAAAGGACATACATACATACATACATATTGCCCGGGGTTTTTAGAGGTTTACCTAATGCGTTTCTTTTTCGCTCCCGTTTCCTTCTCGCTCCCGCTCCAGGTCGTTATCCGTTCCATGTCGTTTTCCCGCTCATTTTTTCGCTCTCAGTTCCTCCCCTAGATCCGATTCTACATACATACATACATACATACATACATACATACATACATACATACATACATACATACATAGATACATACACACATACATAGACACATACACACACATACATACATACACACATACATAGACACATACACACACACATACATACATACATACATACACACTCCCGCTCCCGGTCGTTATCCGTTCCCTGTCGCTTTCCCGCTCATTCTTTCGCTCTCAGCTGCCCCCCCCCTAGATCCGATTCTACATACATACATACATACATACATACATACATACATACATACCTACATAGATACATACACACACATACATACTTTGAATGAGCATTTAGTGCTGAAATATTGTAAAAAATACATACATACATACATACATACATACATACATACATACATAAACACAGACACACATACATGCACATACACATACATACATACACACATACATACACACATACATATATATATAGTTCCCGCTCGCTGACCCGCTCCGCTCCGCTCATTTTGTGACGATTTCAAATTTTTTTCTCTATATTTGATTCCCCTTGACTCTCAAGGTTGTGTGAAAATTTCATTACGATCGGATGAATGGTGTAGCAATGCATAAAGGACATATATACATATATACAAACATTCATTTTTATATATATAGATATAGATATATATATATATATATATATATATATATATATATATATATATATATATATATATATATATATATACCCCCTAAATCTATTCAGTTTGTGATTAGATGGACCCAAAAAAATTTGTTCAGTTAGCACAGAGTCAGCTAAATGTCAAGCAACCAAAGGATGATTATCATGAATTCCTGGAACTACGCATCATTTTGTTGGCAAAGTTCCTTCGCAGGGTGTGAGCAGCATTGCTCCAGGAGCAATTCACCATGCCAGATGGATGGTCAAAGTTCTCTATAAAATGTGGCTGTTTTGTGAACGATTCAAGCTGACAGCCAGGAACCTTGCCATTTTTGCTGTGAGGGTGTACCGGAAGACTAAGCCCGTTCAGCTATTTCTGCTCCTCTCAATAATGTACAGCTGATAAACATAAGTCTGAATGCAGTACACTAAACAACTGATAGTAAATAAAGTGTTATTAGATGGTCTTTATTTGCTTTTCAGTGAAATCCTACTGTATTAAATATAGTTTGTATGTTGCGTATTTTTTTATCCGATTTACAGTATAAACAAAATGCAGTTGGGCGACCTTTAAACATTACACAATTAAGATATAATTTGGCACACATTACTTTTAGACCACATGGAACAAATCTTGGGGTGAAAGTTAAGAATTAAAAAAAAAATTTCTATTATACTTAAGTGACACCCTAATACAAAAATATATAGATAATTGTGTTAATTAACAATGAACATTGCTTAAAGGATGTTTATTAGTTATTCATGTTGTTTGTTTGTAATTTCCATATAATATTCATAACAGTAACAACCTTCAAGTCTTGTTTGTTTGTAATTTCCATATAATATTCATAACAGTAACAACCTTCAAGTCTTGTTTGTTTGTAATTTCCATATAATATTCATAACAGTAACAACCTTCAAGTCTTGTTTGTTTGTAATTTCCATATAATATTCATAACAGTAACAACCTTCAAGTCTTGTTTGTTTGTAATTTCCATATAATATTCATAACAGTAACAACCTTCAAGTCTTGTTTGTTTGTAATTTCCATATAATATTCATAACAGTAACAACCTTCAAGTCTTGTTTGTTTGTAATTTCCATATAATATTCATAACAGTAACAACCTTCAAGTCCTGTTTGTTTGTAATTTCCATATAATATTCATAACAGTAACAACCTTCAAGTCTTGTTTGTTTGTAATTTCCATATAATATTCCTAACAGTAACAACCTTCAAGTCTTCAGAACGAACGGACGAGGCTGGGGATGTCGAACTCTCAGAGACATCACCAAAGGAACTTTTGTCTGCGAGTAAGCAGGCCATTTTAAAGTTATATTATAGAATATGTTTTATTAGCAGGGCATTAAAGTTTATGTGTTTTACTGTGTTATATTATAGAATATGTTTTAATAAATTACATGAGATATCATGTAAGTTGTACTGCATTACATGATATGGGGCTGTTCATAAATGATGTGAGATTATTTGTGACCAAACTCCTGTGTCATTTAAGTAGCTTTTACTGCATCACATTAGATGTCAAATAAATATGTTTTACTATATTACATGTCATTTAACTATTTTTTACTGTATTATATGAGATTTCATAAGCAATAATATACATGTATGAGTGTGAATAAATTCATGCATGTCTCTAGAATGTTTAAAGTCTTGGTAATGATGACAGGTATGCAGGTGAGTTAATTACTGATGAGGAAGCCAACAGAAGAGAAGATGATTCATATCTCTTTGACCTTGACATTCAGGTTTGTATGAATCACAATGAATGAATGTTAGATGATCTTTTTAGAGGTGGCATAAATCCATGAATGGAACTTGAATCCATCGAATTCTTTTTGAAACCTTCGATTGCGGTAGTCAATTCCAGATTTTTTAGAGCTAGCAATCACAAATGATTTATATCCGTACATGGACGCTGGTGAGATTCGAACCGCTGACTTTAGGACGACAGGCGAATGTTTTACCACATTGCCACCAGCGCCTTTAAACATATTATTTTTAAATTTATATGTGTTATTTATTTGCAGGACAGTGAAACTTACTGTATTGATGCTGCTCGTTATGGCAACGTCAGCCGCTTCATAAATCACCTTTGTGAACCGAATGTTATACCTGTGAAGGTTGAACTGCTGCTATTTTTATTAAATAATGTTCATTATTTTCGTCAGCTTTAAAAGATGATTTGGTTTGTATTCAGGTGTTTGTGGATCATCAAGATTTGAGATTTCCTCGAATATGTTTTTTTGCCAGTAAAGACATCAAGGCTTTTGATGAGTTAGGGTTAGCATTGAGTTAGCACTTTTTAACTGCAAACATTTTGCCTGATAGAGTTTTGCATAAAACACAGCATTGGGAATTTTATTAAATAGTGGAACTCGACCAAAGATTCAACTTCAATATTTTTTAAAATTTAAGGTTTGATTATGGATACAAGTTCTGGTCCATCAAATGGAAGTATTTCACATGTACATGTGGTTCTCAGAACTGTAAGTATTCAAAGGACACCATACTAAGTACCATAGAAGAGTATAACAAAGCCCATGCCGAAGAAACTGATGAACACTAAGCCCAAGTCTGAAAACCAACGATCAAAATCACACCCAAGGAGAAAGCCAGGCATTTTCTTTGTAACCTATGAAGATATATTATGTTTGTAGAAAGATTCATAGATATTATAAGTTTGTTAAAGTCCTTGTGCATGAGAGAGACTAAATTGTTGAAGTCAGACAGTATATAAACTGCTATTGTAATGAATTTTACACACTTCTGTAATTTTGCAGAGGATTAGTTTTTTTTTTATAGTACTGTGCATGTACAACATACTTCATATTATTCTCTTTTTTTTAAATATTATTTTATTTAATATTTTTGTATGTGTATTTTTTCTGATAAAAAATTTTTAATCGCCCTGAAATTGCATATGAACATAGATGATCGACTCTTATGAATATTTTGTTAATCTATAACGATGTCAGATGTGCTATCCGCTTTACTGTGTTGATTTATTTGATTTGTTAATTTTTAACTTATATTAGCATTCTTGTTTCTTGGTGTTAACTTTTTTTATATGTTGAAAAATAAATTTTTTACCACATTCTGTAGAAATTGTATTCGATAAGTTTGTTGTTTGAAATGTCTTCATCCGCTCAATATTCATTATTCGTTCAATCTTTCACTATTCATAAAGAGCTAAACATTAGCATTTATTGAATTTTAATTTTGGCTAAAAATTAAATGTTAAGACAGATCCAAGCAGGCAAGAATATTTGAGATCAAAGACAAATACACTTTTTAAGACTCTTTTGATTTTGTTCATCAAACTACAATTCTTGTCAGCTTAAATAAAAGCATCAAATGGTATATTGTCAGGAACTTCTTGGGAAATCTGGCTGAAGAGATGGGTGGGCTTTGATGAAGAAATCAAGTTTGTTGCATTCCTCCTCTATCTGGAGAATTCTCGGAAACTGCGTCAGATCGATATCATTTCTGGTTATGATAAAAAAAAAATTTATATTATGTCCTGATAAAAGTATAAGAATGGTAAATGTGTCGTCACAGTAAAAAATATGTTTGCTCTTATGCGACTAGTCGAGTTTTGATATGAATATTTTTTAAAAATTATAAAAACAGCCAAAAATTGTAAAGCAGTGTCACAATAAGCTGAATGGTTGAAAGATAAACAGAGAGATAAGTTCATAACATAGGCTGTAAACACATACTTTCTGGCATTGAAGAGTTGTGGAACCAAACATATGTCTGCAAGTGAAACTTCATCACCAACACTAAACTTTCCTGATGTTTTGCTTAAAGTTTTTTCAAAAGCTTGAAAAAAAATTTCGTTACGAAATTTCAATTATAAATTATTGAATGAAAGTTGAACCTATTGATAACAATACATGCACGAAAAGATTATCAAAATGATGGCTAATTAATTGAATAAATCACATCTCAATGAGAGTGATCATTTTATTTGTAAATGTTAATTATAACAAGATAGTTTACAATTTCAATATCGAATAAGATGGTCAGTCACCATCAGTAATGAGACATTGTGAAGGAAAAACATACAGAAGCCTGTGGGGAGAAGTCCTTCAAAAAAGAAGATGCTGGATTGACCATGCTCTCTGGATAAAGTTTGGCAGCATCACCAGACAAGCACTCACATGTAACCCTCAGGGCATAACAAAAGAGGTCACCACATAACAAAAGAGGTCACCACATAACAAAAGAGGTCACCACAAAACACTTGGTGACGAGATATGGAGTTCGGAAGAATAAGATTGTCAGAGAGACAACTAAAGAGGTTGCCACAGAACCAAAGCTGTTGTAATTTTTTGACGGCCTCTGTCCCAAACAGGACAGCATTAAGAGCAGCAAGAAAGAGTTTAACAATAATTCTAACCTGCCAAACCCTTAATGATCCAGTACTTTGACCAATTTGTTTTATCATCAGCATTTCCGGTCATATCTTCCAACTTTTTCAGCACAGACAAGTTCTGTAAGGGTTGTACTCCTGAGTTAATGATCTCTGCCAGCTGTCTGGCCTGTGCAAGTGAGGAAGAAAAGAATTGATCAAAGGGTTATAATTCCATTTAATACTTTAAAATAGTTACCTGAAATCTCTTAATAGGATCTTTAGGCAGAACTGGATTATGAAGTCTTGTTTCTTCTAAGTATTCTATTATTGGTAGCTATAAATCATGTTTTAAATGATTTATGTGGTAATTTGTAAAAAAAACTATTGATAATTATGTTTTCCTATTTTATTTGACTAATAGCCATTTTTAATAACTTGTCATTTGTGATGCCATAAAAAATGTCTAACTGATTGAGTCAGAATAACTCCATCAATGACTAAGGTTGGGACTTGTCCAATAGCATTCAGTTCCAGGTAACTTGTCTGCAGCTATAACAACAATTTTGTAATCAATTATAAAAATAGGTACCTATATTTAAAAAAAATCAATGTAATTTAAATTTAAACTGTAGAATAAATTAACCTGTTCACCACCATCTTTCAAAAGATTAACACCTTTATATTCATATTCTATGTTCTTCAATGCCAACACTGCAAAAAGCAAACTATTTTTTTGCAGCACGTAAAGCATAAATAAAATAAAATAAACATTTTTTACCCGTACGCACTCTCCATGATGCCGAACTTCTGAAGTAGGAGTACAAAATAGGCTGAAAATAATGTAGATTTTAGAAGAGACAAGATCACAAACACAGTTCCACAATTCTGTGAAATGTTTTAATAACCAAAATTTTGTAGCACAAATCGGCCATCTTATGCACAATTACGTCAATAACCCACTTTATCTTTTTATTTTACACCGCACAGAGCTGGCTTAACATAACAATAGCAAAGCGAGCGCCTTATCACTTCGGCATAATGAAATGTTTTTGATTTATATTGTTTAATCGTATTGAATTCATTTGTCAATAGTTTGTATCTCAGTCACATTCCAACATACCCTTGACATTCTGAGCTAAGCAAACCATCCAGCAAGTATGACAAGTTTCAGAGGTACCTAACGCGACTACACTTTGTAATTCGACCTTTGACCCCTACAGTCTAATAATTCTACTAAAGCTGAAGGTAAGCTTGCGTTTTATTCGGATCGAATTCCACTTGACAGACGCATGCAGCGGCGGATCCATGGGGCCCGGGCCCCCTTTAGAAATTTTAACAAAAATTTGAACTTTAATTTTTTACTTAGCTTGCAACTTCATTCTCCTTGTCTGTAGTCCGAGGCTTTATTTTCACTAAATGCAGGTTTAATATGGGTGTGAAGCAATCATCAGGTATAAACGGTTTTATTCAATAATATGCTTCAACAACTACCTAAACTTGGCTGGCTTCAAGAGCTGTGATAATCTGGCAATCAGGAATATGTTCATATGTATGAACGAATTTTTTAATTATATTCTTTCCTCTCCAAAAAGGCATGTAAAAAAGGTTAAACTGACTAATAGCCACGAGGCAGTTTTACGGGTTCTTAGTCTCTGCAAATAGTTGTAAAAACTGCCAAAACGATAATTTCCAGCAGGTTTCTGTAAGATTTTTGAAGGCAAAAGAGATATTGCGGATAAAAAATTATATTGAGTTTTCATCAGTACATAAGAAATTAATAGAAATCGGCAAAAACAAACAACTCAAAGGATTTGAAAAAAAAGAAAAAATACAATGTCAATGCTTTTGCGGGTGGTCCAGTAAAGTAATGTACAGAAAAAATATTTTCATTTCATAATAAAAGCAACTACCCAAAACTATTCTTGTAGCCATGAAAATATATGAGAAATGAAGGATCAGCGGTTCATCCTTCCGTATACAAATAGCGAAGAGCTACTTCCACCTGTTCGTAGCTGTAACAAACAAAACATGCGTGTGCATTAACTTGCTGCAAAAATCTATCTCTAAGTTAGCCCGCAACCTCTTTATCAAATCTTTTAAAAAGATCATCACGGTCATTTTTATCATCGTCATTCTCTGAGTATTTCAGCTCTTGCTTTCACGAGGACATCGGCAGAGTGAATAGATTGCAAATTACCCTGCAACACAATGTCCTCGTTACTGGCTATAATTTCCTCATCTTTCACAATTGAGGGAGGCTTATGTAATAAGCGTTTTTGGAGATTTTGCCTAAACAACCCGTTTAGTGGACGGGTCCGCTTTTCCCCCTGGTTCACAATTTCTAACTTATTAACTTTTATTGAACAAGAAAACTGAAATTTTTCTTGTTCAATAACAACCCTAAACATTCTACAATTTTTAAATTTGCAATAACATAAAACAAGGACGCTTTTATTTTTGGTTCTAAAAGATTTTCTTTTAATTAAAACAACGCACGGATTTAATAAAGGTTGAATTAAAGTTATAAAATGATAATTAAGCTCCTTATTTTTCAAAACCAAAATATTGAAATTGTTCACATCCAAAGTTTTTGAAACAAAAGTATACCTACGTGCAATCGTTAAAATTTTTGTTCTTAGTTTTGGCGATGAACCATCCAAAATCACTCTAACCGCATCTTCGCATCCCAAATTAACTACTTCACTAACCTTTGTATCTTGTTCTGGTGATGCTCCACCAAAAATAAGCCCGCTGTTGAAGCTTTCTTTTGACTCGACATTTCTTTGAGTTTGAAGCTGGTGTCGAGTTCTAATTCCTTCTTTATCTCTTCTCCAGATGTCCAATAGCTTTTTCCGGTTTTTCTCAACATTGAGAAGTCCTAGAGTAAGACAGGCTCGACCCATAACGCTTTCGGGTGACCGGTACCGGAGAAACACTTCTTCTGGTAAACAATTTGCCACCAGAAACTGAAGGAAAACCTCAACGTCAACGCAATTCCTCATTTTCAACGTATTTAAGACACCAAACCAGCAAGAGTAGGACTGAACAGTCATGAAACACAACTATATATATTGAACCCATAGCTTATGATAATATAATTGGTTGCCTTGCCACTGACCATTACATTATTTGCCTTTTTTTCTTCCAGCAACTGAGTTACGTGAACGAAAGCCCCAATATATATCTTCAAACGTATTATAATTTAAGACAAAGCAGCGCATCTACTGTCTACTTAACTAAAAAATTTATAATAAAATGAACTTATTATTACGTCATAAAGACACTGATTTTCTTTGAAAAAAACTGATCAATTAAAGCACAACGGATTTAGTCGAACAGGTAATGTCTAAAAATACTATGGTATAAAGACATTAAACTATTATAAAAAAAAAGTCGAACAGTTTTTACTGAATCACTCCGTTAATTTTTTTTAGATATTTTGATGAGACTTAGACAGATTGATTAGTTTTTGAAATATCTATTAAAATATGTAAATTTTATTAAGATTCATCAACTTTGAATTTTCTATATAAAATGCGTGAAGAGTTAGCAACGGATTTTGAGTAGCCTATAGCGTAAATAGTACCTACTAAATAACTAAATAAAGACCGCGACCGATTTAATCGCATGAGTTTTTACCATATAACTCCGTTAATAATTGATGCATTTAGTTGAAAAAAGTACAGATCATTTTGTTTTTTAATTTTCTATTCAAATATATTAAAAAAAAATAAAATGCATCAACTTTTAAATTTCCCTATATAATTCAGGCAAAGTTAGCTACCGTTGCTAACTTCAGCGACGTATGAAACGTCAGACTTTTGTGGTCCATCCCAATCAATGAAAT
This sequence comes from Erpobdella octoculata, assembly GCA_963978895.1. Taxonomy (NCBI): domain Eukaryota; kingdom Metazoa; phylum Annelida; class Clitellata; order Hirudinida; family Erpobdellidae; genus Erpobdella; species Erpobdella octoculata. Next base: position 12,231,234 of record OZ022239.1, read on the forward strand.
GTAATACACGTGTTTTGTCTTATGCAATATATTTAAACGTCTTAATAATTAGAAATTGTTAAGAATATTGTTTTATAATAGTATTTTTTATTTATTGAGCCTAAAGGTAATGTTTTTAATATATTTCTTAAAGAAATATTGCTTTGTTCATGAAATCAATGAAATGTAATATACGTGTTTCAGCAGAAATTTTTAAGAAATGACTATATGTTTTGCTGCTGATTGCAATCATCAAAAATTACGGGAACAATGCTGATTTTTTCGCTTCCCAACCAGTGGCGTAGCGAGGGGGGCAGGGGGGGACAGTTGTCCCCGGGCGCAGGGCTGGAGGGGGCGCAATATCAGTGACCAAATTTTTTAAATAATTAAAAAAAAAATTTAAATTTGTTGAGGATCTTTTCAAAAGTTATCTGGAGTTCAGCAAAGAATTTGCACAAAAAATAACAAGGCACTGTTTGTGAATTGTGACAATCACAGTTTAAACTTGTCAGGGGTGCATGCTGCAAGTCAAGATCCAATTGTAGTTACTTTGTTTGGCAGCATTGAAAAAATTTATCAATTCTTTTCAAGATCAACCCGTCGATGGGAAAAACTTAAAGAAGCAGTTACCATCACAGTCAAGCGTGAATCAGAAACACGATGGAGTGCTAGAGCAGAATGTGTTAAATCAATCCATGATGGACTTGATAATATAGTTAGTCTACTGGAAAAAATGTCTGAAGATACAACTGAAACACAAGAAACTAGAGGCGATGCTGTAATTCTGTTACAAAATATTCTGAGTTTCAACTTCTTAGTTTTCCTTCCTTTCTGGCATGACATACTCAAAAAAAATCGACCGTGTTCAGAGAAGACTTCAATATCCAACAATGAATTTTCACGAAGCGTCTTTGGATATTGAATCTCTGCACATGGATATTACAAGAATCTGTGAAGACATATGCCATGATTCAGTGCTAAAAGCAAAGGAAAGATGTGAGCTATGGGGTGTTGCTGTAGAAAGTAGAATCAGGCGACGGAGAAGGATGCCTGGAGAACTTGCCCGAGATGCAGGACTTTCGGCAGAAGAAGAAATTGTTCGGATCATGAAGAGCATTTTAGATCGACTTCAACAGGAGATGACAGCAAGGTTTACTCGTCTCAAAGATCTGAACTTCAAATTCGGATTCTTACTTGATGTAGACAAACGTTTGAATGACAAAGATCTTGACAGTCTCCGTCATCATTGTATTGAATTTGGAAATTTTTATGACTCGGATGTTGAAGGAATTGAGTTATTAAATGAAGTATGTGACTGCAGAATGCTCCTTGAGACCCGCCAGGATACTGCACCAAAGACTCCTACAGAACTCTTGTCGTTCATTGTTAGTTACGGAGAAGATGTTTTTCTAAATTTGCATGTTGCTCTACAAATCCTTCTTACCATAGCTGTCTCGATTGCCAGCTGTGAGCGATCCTTCAGTAAATTAAAAATAATTCTTTCCTACTTTCGAGCATCCATGGGACAAGATAGACTTAGCGATCTGGCCCTAATGAGTGTGGAGAGGGAAGTTCTTGAACAGATTGATTTTGATGATATAATTAACCAGTTTGCTGCAGTAAAAGCAAGAAAAATAAATTTTGTTTAAAACTCAGCTCAATATGCATATAGAAATTTAAATACACTGAAATGCATGTATATAGGCGCCAGAGACTGTAGTCTACATGCAAATACTGAGTACGACAGTTATTATATTTTATGTAGTTCGACAGATTTTATGTAGGGGGGCGCAGATTTTGTGTTTTGTCCCCGGGCGCAGAAGACCCTAGCTACGCCACTGTTCCCAACTGAAGAGAAAGACTTTTTTATATGGGGAAAGATGAGCCGGTAAGTAGGTAAAGTAAATAGGTTTTTGTCTTTATAAATACTTTATATTATTCATATTCATAATAATGATGGCGTCTTGAAACATACATATAACGAAACAATATAAAAGAAGACTAGTAGAGTTGCATTTAACTTACCCATTATGAACATTTTTAATCATAAGTTTAAAAAAACTTACTAATTTACAACCGGAGTGACAGAAAAGCTAAACAAGAGGACAGGTTTTGTAGTTGCTATTTCAAAGATGGACTTAAAAGCAATGGGCCTACATTGATTCAATAAAATAGGAAAAATATTCATCTTTGAAGATCCAGAGAAGAAAAATGTAACTAACTACATGAATCCGCACAGGGCAATTGCATATGTTTTTGATTTTTTAAGTTACTAGCAGATTTAGTGATTTTTGACATAATGTTAATAAAAGCTGTTAAAATATTGTGTATAATATATTTAAAATTAATTTGTAAATTATAACAGGAGGGAAAGTGCAGAAGTACCATCACAAAATGCTGAAGCTGCAGAAGTTTAAACATCAACAAATTGATTAAATCAAAAAATTTATTGCACATGCCATTTGAATATTCAATATTTGTTTTTATATTATTGCATTTCAATTGTTTTTTCATAATAAATAAAAATAAAATTTTGTTTTACATTTATTTTTTTTATAAAAATTTATGAACAACCACCAGCCATGAACACCATACGAAATGTTTGTTGATGGTTTTCACGCAACAGATGTATATTATCACTCCAATCAGCATCCTTTGCAATACTAACAATGACCATTTCTAGTGCAGTCCAGACAACTAAGTCACACACACTTTTGTTGGTTAAATATAAATTTCCCTGTATCTGATGATAATGTTGATGACCAATCTCTGACTTCAAATATTATACTACCAGATGCATCTTTCATCAGCAAGCATAAATGAGGACAACTCTAACGATGATGTGACTGCGACTGCTGTCTCCTGTAGAGTGTATAGGCCATAGGGACATTTAACCTCTGTGATAACATCATCATCAATAGTTCTATCTGGTGAAACTCTGACACAACCCATAATGTCAAGCCAGATACCACTGGCCTGCACCTCACAGTTTTTCGCAAGCATGTATTGAGCCACTGCAACTGGTTCATTTGTGATACCCCACTGTATAGCTCTCATGCCTGACAAATCATACTGTCCCAACAATCGCTTCAGCCTGTAGCCCCTTGATTTTATTTCGTGTCGAATAACTGCCCCAAAATTACTTGCAGTTATCCGACCTTTTCTTGAGGAACCCCAAGCAGGATTGTCTTGCTGATTTAATAACATTATTCTATTATTATTGTCTATTGCCGGTCATTATAATTAGCGAAATATTGAACGTTCGTTATAGACTTTTTTAATTTCTTGTTTTTTGTTTATGATTTCCTGTGTTCTGCCAGGTTTTTTCTTAAAACACGAATAAATAAATAAAATAAAAATGATTTGGCTGCTGAAAAATCGCTTTATTAAGTTACTTCAACTTGAAAAAAATTGCTATAGGTTATATAAATTAAATGTCAGAGATAAAGCCAGTTCATGCCATATCGGCATTAGTCGCATCGAAAGAATCTGCAAAGAGCAACTATAAAGATGATTTGAATGCCGAAAATTTTTCCCATCGCCTAATTAAGTTAATGTCAACTTGAACAAGTAAAGGAAAAAACGGGGTTTTTAACACAAACTTTGATTTCAAATACACTTCATGTGTGTATGTATACAAAAGATGTTCAAATTACGTTTTTTTTATTAATTGAATCATGTATTGTCATCCAACATAAAGATTTATTTATTTATTTCTCCAACAGAAGGACACGTAGGCCACTAACACAGTTCGGACAACATAAAGCGTTCGTTCGAACAGAATTCAAAGCAAAAATATAAGAAGAATAGTAACTCAAACAAATACGCAAAATAAACATATATGTCATCGGGTATTTAAATCGGCAAAAATATAAGAAGAATAGTAACTCAAACTAATTACGCAAAATAAGCATATAAGTCATCGGGTATTTAGATCTGACCATTTGGTGTTAGAAATTTTGAAAGGTCGGTTTCATTTATCAGACATCTGAAACGGCTGTAGGATGTTGAGTTGACCACATCGTGAGGCAGGGCATTCCAGGATTTTATTATTCGATTGGAAAAGAAGAACTTGGCAGCATCGATCTTGTGCAGGCCAGACCTCAGTTTATAACAATGGCCTCTTGTGGCCTGGTAACCAGACGATTCAAAACTGGTGACCAAAGTTGAGTCAATAAGACCATTTAGAATTTTGTAGCATAGACATAGGTCAGCAATGAGTCTGTGATGTTCCAAAGATTTGAGACAGAGGATGTTGAGGCGTGTTAAATAAGGGAGACGACTAACAGAAGGAGTTGTTCTTGTGAATCGTCTTTGGACTCTTTTGAGCCTGTCGTGTGGATTCCACACTGAAGAACAATATTCAAGTAGTGGTCGTACATACACGGAAAATGCTCTCGTCAAGAGATCTGGATCTTTAGTAGTGAAACATAAATTGATCAGCTGTAATCTAACAGATGCCGCATGTACAATACTGTCAATGTGTTTTTTAAATTTGAGGTCATTTTCGATAACAACGCCAAGGTCCCTTGCATGACAAACAATCTCTAGTTTATGAGAGTCAATATAATAGTCGGGTACATCAAGCTCCTTACTTGATAGGCTATAGATGGAGCATACGAAGCACTTTGTTAAAGCCAAATTTAACTGCCATATCCCACTCCAGGACACCAATTCGTCAATCGCATCCTGCATCGCCAAATTTCCAGGTTGGAATGTTTTATAAATTTTAATGTTATCCGCGAAGAGCTTGACTGAAACTTGTTCAAAAGCTGGGTTGTCTGTAATATCGTTAATGTTTATCAAAAAAAGTATTGGTCCCAGGACGCTACCCTGTAGAACACCGCTAGTAACTTCTCTTGGGCCAGAGTGATGACCATTAACGCGAACAAACTGTGTGCGGGCACTCAGAAAATCGAAAATCCACGCCAACAAATCACCAGATAATCCATATCTTTTCGATTTCGTCATCAACTTTGTGTGTGAAACAGAATCAAATGCTTTCAGAAAATCAAAATAAATGATGTCAGTACGTTCACAATTCTCTAGAGACGATGACCAATCATACACGCATTCAAGCAGGTTTGTACAGGTAGATTTGTGCCTTAGAAATCCATGTTGGTGATGGGAGATAAGGTTGTGCGTGGACAAGTAAGTCTAAATTTTCCATGACACGACAACAAGTACTTGTAAGTGAGATTGGCCTATCGTTAGAAGGACAGCTTGTCGGGTCTTTTTTATGAATTGGAGAAATGCAAGCAATCCTCCAATTTGTTGGCAACCTGCGCATCTTGAGAGACACATCAAACATATGACAGAGTGGGGCTACTAAACCGTGAGCGCAACGTTTTAGGACGATGTTTGGTATTCCACCAGGACCAGAGGAGCATGAACCTTTGAAACCTTTTAAAACTGAAAAAACAACATGGGGAGTAAAAGAGATCTTTTCCAGGAGTTCAGAGGTTCAGTGTTTCAAATTAGGATCTTTACCATCATCTACTGTAAACACACTAGCAAAGTAATCGTTGAAAATGTTGGCTATTTCTGATGGATTCGACGTAAGATTATTTTAGCTGGTTGCAATGCTATTTATGGACGAGTTTGAAGATAGTTTTTTGTTTACGTATCTGTAGAAATTTCCAAGATTTTTTGTAGAGATCAAATTTTGTTCTGTGTAAGACTGGGTCCTTTTTACAGCTGTCGCACATAACTTTGTGAATTTTTTGTATCTGTCTTTGTCTGTCTGTTCTTGGGTAGATCGGTATTTCTTCCAAAAATGTAGTTTAGCCTTATACAGTTGGCAAAGCGTCTTTGATGTTCTGCCTGGTAATTTCGGAGAGTTGTGTTCCGCATAGTGGATAGGGACAAAAGTTTCTATAGCAATATTTAGATAATGATTGAAAACATTCCAGCAGCTCTCCACGTCAAAGCAATACTGAAAGATAATATCCCATTTAATATTGAGTAGAAAAACGTTTATTTCCTCAAAATTTGCTCTCTTGAAACAGTAGAAACTATGTTGTTTTTTCTCATCAAAAGTTAGGATTGAGTCATTTATTTCAAACGTAATCAGATTGTGGTCGCTAGTAGCAATTGGGCATGAGATATCTATTCTTGCAAGAAGCCCTGGGTCATTTGAGAAAATCAAATCCAGAATATTACTGCCACGGGTAGGTTGCTGCACAAATTGATGAAGCCCAAGATCATTAAAAAAATTCATGAATAATGTGTAGATTTCTCCATTGGGATGAGAGTGTTGTAGCCAATTTATGCCGGGCAGATTAAAATCGCCCATCAAACACAATGTGTGTTTGGTTGAACAGATAATTTTTAAGCACTCTATACTGTCAATAGCATACTTGAGAGCCTCAGTGCCAAACCCCCCGCTACGATACTAGGCTATAAATCTGCAGTGCGTAGTATGTAGACGTATGTCTACACACACAACCTCAATATGCCGAAAATGAACTGGAATTTCCACAAACTTAAAGGTTACATCATTTCTAATTATGAAAGCTAAGCCGCCACCTCTAGTTTCTCTATCATAGCGACATGCTGAAAAACCTCTATGAATAAATAAGCTGTTAGGATCTTCTTTTGTAAGCCACGTTTCGGTAACACAAAATAGTTCAGGCTTGTAATCTTCTAAAAACAAAGTAACTTCTTCAATTTTATTTCTGAGACTTCTTAATTTGGTCAAAGCTATGCGGCATCCCGGTTTAGTTTCGAAAGGGCTGACTCATCCGATCATCAGTTGGTGACGAAATCTGGCTCTGGCCGGTATTTTTCATACGTTCACGTCTTTCGCATCTTCTTTTGTTGAACTGTTGAGGCTGTTGTTTCGTGAGATCGCGATTAATAAAAACGCGTTTTGTCCTTTCATCTTTAGACGACCGAAGAAGCATCGAAGACTGTAACAAGTCATCCACAGCCTCCGCGCTCGAAAGAGTAACGCGGATTAGTGGATGTGGTCTGCTTGGGTCTTTACTCAATCGCCGGGTTTTCAAGATCCTTGGTTTCACTGTCAAATTTTTTTCAAAAAAATCGGCAACAAAAGTGGTGTCCGGAACTGCGGCATCAACTTCTAATCCTGAAATAATTACATTGCTGGCTCTTTTCTGTCTTTCTTCTTTTTCTTGCTCCTGCAACCAAAACGTTCAAGAAACCGTTTCCAGTAGAGTCGAGTTGTTTATCTGTGGGCCTGTCCCCCTTGGAGCTGGTTTGTTAGCTTTTCCAGTCTTGTTTCAATGATATCTACTCTAGAGGTGAGTAGTTCGACTCTAGAAGTCTCCTTTGGGGATTCTTTTAGCACCTGGACAACGTTGTTCAGGAGCAATTCAAAGTTCTTATTCATATTATCCATCACTCTTGTCATATGCTCATTGAATCTATCCGTAATTTTTGTTAGTATTGATTTCAAGTTTTCGAGAGAAATGGATTTAGCCATTGTAAAACCGAAAGATCCAGCAAAAACGCCACTTCAACAAACAAAAGTCTCTCAAACAAACCAAAATATAAGTCTGATAAAAATACTCTAGAAACCAGCAAATAAAATCCGGTTATTAACAGAAAATTAGCAGCGAAACCGCTACGAGAAACAGATATGCTGAAAGTTTCAGCTTCCTAGCTAGTCAAAAAGCTGCTTAAATTTTACTTTCAAGATTTGCGTGCAGAGAAAGCCACACACACACACACACACACACACACACACACACACACACACACACACACACACACACACACACGCACGCACGCACGCACGCACGCACGCACGCACACACACACACAAACAGAGATTGTAACCTAAATAAAAGTTTGTATAAAATTAGCTATAGCCTAATATAAATTTAATGGCAAAGATAAAGCCATTTAAAGCCGTATCGGCACTGGAAACAAGGTTTGTTTGTTTCCGCAGTGTGTATTTTGTGACGTCACAACTTTTGTGGTCCAGTATAGGGGTTATTTTCAAGTTTCAAACATTTTAATTTTTAAAAACTTTAAACCGCTTTTTCTCACTCAACATTTTTTACCTAACTTAAAAAACCAACTTCCCGTCATCCAATCAAGTTGAAATTTGATGGGTTTATTTGTATGTGCGGACTTTACGTTTTATTAAATTTTCAGATTGATTGGACAAACTTTGATTGAATTATAGAATAAAATCAAGAAGATACAAATTAAAAAAAAAAACTTTTATGTAAAAATAAAATATTTAAAAAAACTTGTTAAAACACCACGTTTTTGTGAACTAAAAAGAAAAAGAATAATTTTTCTCTGGGCTGTGTGAGAAATGTCTTAATGGAGGCATGCATTAATTGTGGAACGGGAGAGCGAGCGAGAACGGGAGAGCAAGCGTGAGCGGGACCGGGAAAGAAACGGGAACGGGAAAGCGACCGGGAACGGGAGCGTGAGAGCAAGCTGGGAAGGAAACGGGAGCGAGAGAAAAACCTCTAAAAACCCCGGGTACCCTGCTAGTTGTCGAATAAAATAAATTAAACCTTTAAATTTTTTTTTTAAATGTTATGTAGAGAAACGAATCATCAATTTTTAGTTTATTTAAAGAAAGCGATATTTAATTTTTGATAACGTGGTGTTGTATTTTTGACTAATTGATAAACAACACGACTAGTGAGAACAACGTTTATTGACTACAAGCGATCGCTGCGATAATGAAAAGACGCCGAGACCTCGCTCGGCATCGACCACATCCGCGTCCCCAGAACTAACAGACCCAAAACAATAAATGATAGTTCGAAGCTACAACACTAAATAAATAATAAATACATAACAGTTCGTAGTTACAACACTCCTCACTAAGATGGAAGCCTGACATCTTGAAAGAAAATAGGTTAGCTGTAGGTCTTGTAGTCACCGCCTCTGGGAAGCTTGTAAAGGTTGAGTTTGTTCACGAGAAGTATGGTATTGTCGAGGTCGCGTTCGAAGTCGTTGAGATACGCTGGAGGTCGAGTAATTCGTTTTGGTCTTGTGAGTGGCAAAACAGGAGAGCGTTGATTAGACTCCGACTGGGGTACGGTCTGTTCAGCTTGATTATTTTGCTTGTCATCCCTGTCACTCAAAGAGTCGTCAGAAGCTGGCTCAATGTCTGAGGGAATTTCTTCTGACTCGAGGATGCATTGTGGAGGAGTTTCATCAATAACTTTATGAGCCTGAGAAAGATAGGAATCATTGGTAAAAGCACTGGAGAAGTCAGGGTCACTGTCAAATTTGACATGCTTCGGTTGATCTGCGGGAGCCTTGATGTGCCGCCCGTCAACTGAGATTGAGCAATTTGCCGCTCCAAGTTTTTTTTTACTATTGTTCCTGCACGCCAGGACCAGACATTGTTCTGGTGAAGCTCGTAAAAGATGGGCTCATAAGGTGCAAAGCTATGCAACACAGCACCATGGTGTTTGTTGAACTGCTGAGCCATGTTGAGTCCTTGTTGAGAGACGACTTGCCTTCTTGCTGCGGCAGCTGACGGAATGTTTAGTTTCGACGGCATCTTCCTTCCCGTCATCATTTCGAACGGAGATTTGCCATCGAGAGCCATAGAAGGAGCTCTAAGGTACGACTCCAGGAAGCTTCGAAGTTTCTCGTCTTCGTTGCCTTCACCCTCCATCTTGTTGAGACCGGTCTTCAAAATGTCCACTTGTTTTTCTGCTCTGCCATTGAACTGCGGATGATATGGTGCTGTTAGGATGTGTTCGACTGCGAAGCGTTTGCAGAAGTCTTTGAAAGCGCTCGAGACAAACTGAGGGCCGTTGTCACTGACGATTGTCGCACATGGGCCCCAACGTGCAAACATATTTTCAATCACCGCATTATTTTTCTCAGATGTGGTGTTTTTCATCCTGATAATCTCGGGCAAGTTGCTGTAGGCATCAACTGCCACAAAGTAGAAATCACCCCTTGACCGCTCGGCAAAGTCGATGTGGATGCGTTGCCATAGTCGGGCAGGCTTTGGCCAAGGGTGTAGCTTTTCCTTCCTTGGTGACTTGGCATTGACGGCACAACTGTGGCAGCGCTGTACGAAAGCTTGAACTTGATAGCAGTATCCAGGCCAGTAGCAATGTTCACACACAAGTGCCTGCATGCGAGTGGTGCCTGGATGACCTTGGTGGAGTTCTTCGAGAACTCGTCTGCGTAGCTTTGGAGGGATGACAGGGAGATCTTTGAGGAAAAGACAGTTTGAGAGAACTTGCAGTTCGTGCCGGAGAGTGAAGTATTCAACAGTCTCAAGATCGCCAACTTGTTTCTTTTTCTGCGGCTAACTTGACTTGACGTAGCGAATGACCCTCTGGAGATGATCACATTCCGAAGTGGCTTGTTGGAGATCGTTTAGCGATATTGGCAATTCCTTGAGACGGTTCAGAGCCGCGCTGTCATGGGGTGCCTTTGACTGGATAGTCTCTGAGTATTCCCGGATGGAGGCGATGACGACATCTTCAAGACCAGGTTTTACTTGTCCATCAATGAGCCGCGATATAAAATCAGCATAGGCAAAATTCTCTCCTTGGATGTAATTAATTTTAAAGTCGTAACCCATAAGGGTGAGAGCATACCTCCTGAGTCGGTCGGCTGTGTGGATTGGAACGCCTGTCTTGCTGCCAAAGATGTTCAAGAGCGGTTTGTGGTCGGTTTGAAGTTCGAACGAGCGGCCATAAAGGTAGGCGTGGAACTTTTTTTTACCACGTAGACAAGGGCAAGTGCTTCACGTTCCACTTGTGGGTAGTTCTTCTCTGCTTCGTTGAATGATGCAGCTGCATGAGCGATCGGACGTAGAGTTTCATCATTCAGACGATGAAGAAGGGTTGCACCGATTCCGTAGCTAGAGGCATCTGCTGCGACAACGAGTGGCAGTCTCTCATCGTAGTGGGATTTAGGCGAGGTTTGAATGAAGAGCTTGCTTGAGCTTGGTGAAGGCCATAACACGCTCTTGGGTCCAAATGAACTTCTCACCCCTGCAAAACATGCTATCAAGCGGACCTCTTATGTCCTTTAAATGAGGTATGAAGGTGCCATACCAATTGATAGCCCCCAAGAATGCACGAAGTTGAGAGACATCTGCTGGTTGAAGAATTTTTTTGACGGCTTGAAGTTTCTCTGGGTCTGGGCTCACTCCTTTTGAGTCAATGATCCTGCCCAAGAATTTGATTTGTGGTTGAGCGAAGGTGCACTTGTCTAATGATAGAGTGAAGCCAGCCTCCTCCAGTCTGCTGAGAACAGAGTGCAAGCGTTTTTCGTGGTCTGTGGATCCCCTGCCAGGCACGATTATATCATCTTGATATGCCATTGCGCCAGTGCCTGCTAGTAATGAATCCAAGATTTGTTGGAAGTTGCCGGAAGCGGTCTTGACAACTGGTTGCATGCGATTTACTTGGAAGAGACCGACATGAGTGCGGATGTTCATGAAGCGTTTGGCCTCGGCATCTAATTCTATTTGCAGGTAAGCATTAGACAGGTCCAAGGTACTGAATGTATCTTTGCCCATCAGGCCAGTGAAATTAGTTTCGGCTGTAGGAAGAGGATAATGGAATGTTTTGAGAGCACGGTTCAATCTGGTTGAGTAGTCAGCGGCAATGCGGATTTTTCCGTTCTTTTTCTTGACGGCAACAATGGGAGAAGCAGATTTAGCGTAGTTAATCTGTGTAAGAATGCCCTCTTGTTCGAGTCGTCTAATCTCCTCCTCAATTGGTGTACGGGCACTAAAGGCTACAGGACGAGCACGGGTAAACGAAATGACTGCATTCTTTTTAAAGTTCAGAGAAAAGGTGGTCCGATTGCATTTTCCAAGCCTAGAAGAAAGCAAATTTGGAAACTTGAGCCTCACCTTTTCAAGTGTGGATTGATGAGCGTCGGTGATGCCACAGCACATGGCGGATAGTGGTACGTCCCAGAGTTTAAGAGCCTCCATTGTGTCATTGCCAAATAGGTTCAGTCCCTCCGTTGACACATAAACGTTAACGATTCCAACGGCGTTCTGAGTTTCCACCATCGCTGAGAAGACTCCTTTGACTTCTTGACCCGAAGCGCTGATGGCAATGGATTCTGTCAGCATTAGCTTGGGTTGACCGATCTTCTTCCAGTTTCCAATGGTGATCATAGTCCAGTGAGCTCCTGTGTCATGTTTCAGCTGGACTGTCGTACCATTGATCTTTGGCTTGACATATTTACGAGCAAATTTCTTGCAAGCGATTTCGTCGGCCTGGGGATGCTGGAAACGTCGTTTTTCTATGAAGCGTTTGGCGGATTAGCAGAAGCCTGCTTTGTGTTGCACTTGTTGCAGGTGATGTCCCTGAAGGAGCAGAACTTAACCCAGTGGTGACTGCCGCAGAAAGGACATTTGGAAGTTGGCCTCTGTTTCGAAATAGAATCCTTTTTGATTGCCATAACCTTTTGGTTGTTAGATTGGTGGATTGCCACTGTTTTACCAACTATTATCTTTTTTTCAGTTTTTAAACCCATAACTCAACAGACAAATAAAAAGCTTTTTATTTATCTAAGAGGAATGATAATTAAACATGCGGGTGTCACCCGATAATTTCTCTCGATCATGAAATTAGTAACACCCAAATCAGCAAACGCGAACGCAGCTAACGTCTGCAAAGAAGCAGCCGTGCAACCTGTTAAGAAGCAATTAATGGATATTTAATAAATAAATTCAATAAAAACACCTTCCAGATGCAAAAAATGTAAGCTGACGTGACAATATTACTAATGTACAACACAAACTTTATCGTAAAATGTCTAAAACATATCATTGAAGCAGCCATCACAGGTCGACAATGATGTATACCATACAATAGCCATATATATATATATATATATATATATATATATATATATATATATATATATATATATCGATATCGATTGAATATAACAATCTGTCGACGGGATACAAAAAACATCGAAATTTTAAGAATATTTGGAAACCATGAGCAAGAGAGAATTCTTAAGATGAAATTTTGTGATAAAACAAGAATTTTTGATGCTGCAGTAGTGCGAAAGGATGCAAATTCGGCTGCACCTCAAAGCCTGTTGAACTCAAAAATAAAACAAAAACAAAAATTAAAAAATAATATTCCGTTTTTTTCAAAATAATTTAAAATAAACAATAAAACAACTCTGCAAGAAACTAAACGGTCCTTCAATTGCATCTAAATAATGTACACTGATAACTAACTTATTGAGTCTCAACTAAAATGAATGTAAAATAATATTTCAAAAACTCAGCTTCATAATTAATCCACTAGGAGATTTAAAAAGAGAAATTTCATAGAAAGTTGACAAAGACAAATGAATATTAAATGAATGACTGATTGCTAATATAAGCAAGATATTTCACAAGTCAGTTTTTAATAAATGTATGCATCTGACTTGCTCAAATAAAAGCAATCTATAACTTTATCATTTGTACAAAAAAGAATTTGCAGTTCTGGCCTCAGTAAAATCAGATCAAAACAACGCTTAGAAGTGCAAAAATTAGAACTCAAATGGGAAAACAAGATCAACACGTTTTTACACCCGTTACAATGCGATTGATGAAAACCATGATTAATTAATATAAAAAAAAATCTTAGATCGCTAAGGATCTGATTTTATGCGAATTAGAAAACTCTGAGATGCAACACAGCAAAGAAAAAGACAAATAAGTACAAAAACATTAATAATAAAATGTCAATCCAAATCCATATAGTTTTTTTTTTCGACTCTCCTGAATGATTCATCAAACTGTTATCTTCTAATTTAGTGTTTACATGTACATTTTTCACAGCCGAGATGCTCCATTAATTCTGAGCATTCATCTCAAAATACTTGTATGTTGGGTTTTCATATCCATTCACCTAAAAGTAGTGTGAAAGAGTTTGCAATGTTTCAATAAAATAAATTGAAAAGTAGCAGAATAGTAGAAATATACATAAAAAAGTTATTTAATGGTCAAATAGCCTTACTCATAAAATATTTCAAAAGGTTAATTTATAAAAACAAGAACCTATGAGAAATTGATTAGTAAATATGGGTCCTTGCATAAATATGTTATACCAGAAATTACCATTCTGACACAATCAATCTGCCATGCCTCTCACATTTTTTAGACCCACCCATCCCAACATAACTTTATTTTATTTTTCACAAAATGAGTTGGTTTTTCAAAGGAAACTTCAAATATTTATTTTAGTGTTTAATTTTACAGCCTCCCATCTTTGAGCAAGATGTAGATATGCAATGACCCTTTACAAACTAGCCATTAAATATTCATAAAAAAAGCTTCATGATCATCCATTGCATCGTGAGTTCTTCATCCCATGCCTGCCTACACAAATAAAAAAGTTAAACCGACTGACCTGCATGTTCATGACGTGATTTTCTTCCGGAGAAGTGACCAGGTCGATCGGCATCGGCTCAGTCGGAATCATCCTGTGCTGCCTCAAGTTGTTGCGACGACGCATAACCAGCACACCCGCAACGATCACTATGGCAACGGTCACCGTGCCGACGGCCAAGCCTAACGGGACGGCTGACGAAAACTCCTTGCTGTCTTTCTTTGATTTATCAATAAAAGCCTGTAAATTAAAGAATTTCAAACTGTTTTCTTTAAATAATCCAAGCAATATGAAATGAGCAACTTAAACCTACAACATACTGGTTATTAAATTAAAATTAAAGAACCAGTAATTGACCTGTTTGGCATGAAGTTGGTCCTGATTGAAATGGACTGGATTACCATGATGATGGTTTAATTCATCATCAACCACTCCAGCTCCTCCAAGTTTTGGTGGCTTATTCAGGCTCTCGTGTTGCTTCTCGAAGACTTTTTTCTGAATCTCTGTGGCAGACGTTTTGGGCTGTCCAGTAGGCTGAACTTCTCCAGGTGCCAACTTGTTCTTCTGTACCTCAGATCCTGAAGTTGTCCTCATTTCAGAAGGAGCAGTGTTAAAGGTAGTCAGTGCTAAGAAGGAAGAAAAGATATTATTTTTATCGAAACATCTCTTTTTTAAGTAAAAAAAAATTAACAAACATTTACTATCTTCATCATCACTCTCCTCATCATTATCATCTTCATCACTGCTTGAACTTTCATCTCCCTTATCAGCAATCTTTTTCTCTGATTTATTATCCTCTTCTTCTTCCTCTTCATTGCTGCTGTCATCATCATCATCGTCATCATCATCATCATCATCACTGTCTGCACTTTCTTCTGGCTTATCAGTAGCTTTATCAGTAGTTTTAGAACTCATGGTTGGTTTTGTTTCTGAGCTCGATTCACTTTTGACTTCCTCGCTTCCATCTTCAGAACTATCGCTATTGTCATCGTCATACATGTAATCCTTCTCATTAGTTTGCTGTTCAAGACTTTTACTTTTTTCCATTTCACTTGTCGTGTTTGATTTCTTCACATCGACGAATTTGAAACTTGCAGCCCATTTTTCGACATCATCGTCATCATCTTCGGCACTGTCGGAGTCTTTGGCGTCCTCTCCTTTTCGTGCCGGAATTCGACGGGTGGAGCCGCTTTTTTCTTTTTTATCGTCGTCGTCGTCTTCATCGTAGTTGTAATCATCTTCTGAAGTGTAATTATCGTAATAATCTTCATATGAAGTGTCTGTTGTTGGTTTAGCGGTGGTAGTAGTAGTGGTGGTCGTTGTAGTAGTAGTCGATGCAGCCATAGTGGTGGTCGTGCGGAATTTTGCATCTTTGCGGTTGTAAACGATGTTGTCCATTGAATAGAGAGCACCAAGACTTTTCTCTAAAAATATGGTTTTCATTCATAAAAACATTTACTACTAAAAGTAAAAAACTTAAAAATCTTTAAAATAAAAATGAAACCAGCACAGAAACAATAAAAGTAACTCACTAATCATAGCATTAATCTTGGTCTCAAACTTTGGCACCTGTCCCAGCATTTCAAGAGCTTTCTTTACTTGGCTGTCGATTTCATCCAGGTGTACGATAGTTGCGACACGAGCCTCTTCAACATCTGAAGGATTCGATGCCTTAATTCTCTTCAACTTGTTGGCAGCATGGTATCTTTCTTTTTGGAGAATTTTCAGGTAACGCTCCAATGCTTCGTGAATATCTGACAACTGAAATGTATATTGCATATACGGCGTAACAATGCTTTTCATTTTTGATACATTTATAATTCTAGATTTTGCATAAATATATACTATAGTGCCACAGTGGTTAACAAAACCAAATGGTTAACAAGGCCTAGTGATGGTTGACGTGCCAGGGTGGTTAATGAGCGAGTGGTTAAAGTGCCCCAATGGTTAACATTCCCTGGTAGTTAACATGCCTGACTCACCACCTAGTGGTTTTTTATATACCTCTAGGTCATAAATATTAAGTATAATTCACAATATTACAGAAACACAATTGTTTATCGCACAGAAATTCTTCAATTTTCTTTCTGTGGACTTTTTAATGGTAATTTTTAAATTTGTCTAAAAGTCAATTTGAACGAAAAAAATTTAAAAATTGTATAATAAATAATGTTCAATTACAAACACACCCATCATTTGTGACGGGCTGACCTTTTCTGGTTAACAAAAACAGCAAAAACACACCTCAGGTTCTTCATCTTCAATGGTATTGATGTATCTGTCCAGAGCGATTGCTTTCTTCTCGTTCAGTAGAGCTTGGATGCGCTGTTCATGGAGTTCTATCAGCTGCTTCTTCTCCATTTCTGCTTCCAACTCTTCAGCTTCGTATGTCTTCTGGAATCTCTGCATACCGATGCAAAAAAATTTGTTTATAACAGTTCAACACTCAAATTTAGTGAAATAAATAAGCATTGGTTGACTGTTAAAATGAAATGCTAATCTATCAAGAAACCCGATAAGATCTGCTCGTGTGTCAAATTACATTAATCAGTAATAAAGACATCCATGTGAAATCAAAATAAAATTTTATAGGAAATCTCTTGAAAAAAACATGGCATGATTAATCTAGGAAAGGCTTAATGATGATTTTGTTTGACATCATGCTCCAATTTGTCATGCATATAGCTTCAAAAAATTATCTAACACTTGTAACTTCCTTATTCAATTTTTCGCTGGCCTTAGGATCAATGGTCTTCAGTTCCTGAACTCTCTGTCTTGCCATTGACCAATCCTTCATCATCTGAGATAATTATTATAAATAATTAATAATAATAATAATTATTATTATTCCAATTATTTAATGCCATTTTATGAAGACTTAAGCTTTAATAGCTCAAAATTGGAATTCTAGAATTAGTAATTTAAACGACTAAAAAAGTATCAACTTGAATATAATAGAGTAATCAGTAGAGATGCACCAATATTATAATGCATTGACCAATCACAAAATATCGGCTAATTATTGATTTTAAAAGCTTCTTTGTTCATTAATAAGTTTAGCATATTGTCAAATAATAAATCTTATTGACCTGATGTAAAAACATTAACAGGTTTTTAAGCTTTGTAAGTTTTAGAAATTGTTTTTAAATTATATATTTTTAATATAGTTAAACATGTAATAGTTTGCACTGAATATCACTTACAGGTTGAACTGCAATTAAATTAAATTTACTAAAATGCACATAAAAAACACAACATCATTTATCGAAAAATTGAAACAATTAATAACAGAAGAGCAGTCTAGAAGACAACTAAAACGACGTAAAGAAGTTGGTTGCCGTTACAACTAGTGTACCAAGCGAGCATTTCTTTAGTGGCACTGGATTTATACATTCCGATCCCCGCTCAAGTCTGGATGGAGAAATAGCTGAAAATCTTATTTTTATATGCACTAACACACATGACAGCGTTCTAACTATAAAGACACTAAACTAATTAATTAGTAAACTTGAAGTTATTCAACTTAATTGCATCTACTCTTATCTGTTAATTTGATTTATTAAAAATATTTACAACAATTTAATTAACAACATTTATGGATTGAATGCATAACCTCTGCATCTTGCAACAAAAATATCACTAATCGTCCTGTTCACAATCTATGTGCTGTAACTAAATTAATTCATTGAACAACAACAAATATTCAGTTTGCTAATTATATGTATAAGAATTTTTTTAAATGATTTATTTTTTATTAAACACATTTTGAATTAAACACCTTAGCAACTTTGTCGTGATGAATTTTCTCCATATCATTTTTGGCTTTCACATAAGATTCATGTTCATTCCATGGCCTGTTTCCTCCTTTCTTCGTTCGAACGAAACTTTCACCTTTCAAATAATCGTGCAGTGGTCCATCGGTTTCGATGGTTGAAAGAACATCTTTCGATGATGATGATGAAGTTGCCTTTTCATTCCTCAACTTCTTGGTCGGAGAAACAGACTGCTTGGTGGGTTTTGGAGAGGCTGCTGTCAGTAAAAGTCTTTTCATGAGTTTAGTTAATATTGGCCTGGTTTATTTTACTTCATTGATCAGAAACTTGCCAAACATTACTATCATTAAAACTAATTTTAAAATACTGAATTCTGACAAGCAAAGCTAATGTTTGAGGACTTTTTTTGAGCCAACCGGGTCTCAACATATTTTTTATTTTACTTGATTATAAATTAGAAAATTTGTAAAACAAAATTAGAGTAACAAACAGATTATGGATTAAACTGAGGAGTTACCAGTCTGTGCAGCATCAAGATTTGAACCGACGAAGGCCTGCGACTTGGGAGACGGACAACACACAAACTCAACCCCCTGGTAGCGATCAACACCGCACGGCTGCAACACAGAAAAGCTGTTTTGCACCATCTGTCTGTCCATACAAGATTTTGAAGATGTTTTGCTCCATTCTGCCAAGGTTGTGCATGAACCAGAATCGTGTATGTGATCGAAAACACAACCCTCTGGTACAAGGAGGGCATCACTTTGGAAAGGTCCAGCTTTGATAATGAGCAAATCAAATATTTATTGCTCGAGTAACAATTAATATAAAAACCCAAATGTCTTCCAAAGAATGAAACTAAAGTAACAAATAGTAATTGTGGCAGAGTGAGAAGAAATAAATGATAACATACCCAGGCATCTGTAAGGTGTAACAGTATTTTTATGCCTGCATTCTTTCTGACCAAAACTGCACCACTTGTCTATAGTTACAGACTGTGTACTTTCAACTAAGTTTCTTATGTCCAATTTAGGAAAAACCTGTTAAAATTAAATGAGAACATTTAATAAATCTTTAATCTTAAAATAAATTGGTGATCAATAAAATTGTGAACATTTTCCTCAAATATTTAAATAAAAATTAATAAATTTATCAGAACAATAAGCAAATAAGAAAGAATAAATAATCAGAGAGATAGATGACTCAACATTCAACCATCACAAGAAACGAACCATCCGAGGGAAATCAAGACAAAAATCTTGTAGAAAACCAAAACATATTCAATGAATTTAAATTTGGATAAATAAAAAATAATTATTCATTTCTGTATAAAATCTATATTACAAGCTGTCTCTTTAACATCTTTTCAAAATCTTCATGAAAATTTAAATCTTCGATCTAAGCTGAACTCCAAAGTGGTCCCAGAGATAAAGACAAACCAAGTTTTAGTGCACCCAAGAGTACATACAATCCAGACTCTTACAATTCCTCACAAAATACCGCTAAGATATTCTGGACTCAAGAAGGAATCCAACCTGGCTGGACTCTCTCTGTCATCAGATACACACAGCTTTTCATTAATCATGCACTCTTACCAACTGAGCTACACACAGCTTTTCATTAATCATGCACTCTTACCAACTGAGCTACACACAGCTTTTCATTAATCATGCACTCTTACCAACTGAGCTACACACAGCTTTTCATTAATCATGCACTCTTACCAACTGAGCTACACACAGCTTTTCATTAATCATGCACTCTTACCAACTGAGCTACACACAGCTTTTCATTAATCATGCACTCTTACCAACTGAGCTACACACAGCTTTTCATTAATCATGCATTCTTACCAACTGAGCTACACACAGCTTTTCATTAATCATGCATTCTTACCAACTGAGCTACACACAGCTTTTCATTAATCATGCATTCTTACCAACTGAGCTACACACAGCTTTTCATTAATCATGCATTCTTACCAACTGAGCTACACACAGCTTTTCATTAATCATGCACTCTTACCAACTGAGCTACACACAGCTTTTCATTAATCATGCACTCTTACCAACTGAGCTACACACAGCTTTTCATTAATCATGCACTCTTACCAACTGAGCTACACACAGCTTTTCATTAATCATGCACTCTTACCAACTGAGCTACACACAGCTTTTCATTAATCATGCACTCTTACCAACTGAGCTACACACAGCTTTTCATTAATCATGCACTCTTACCAACTGAGCTACACACAGCTTTTCATTAATCATGCATTCTTACCAACTGAGCTACACACAGCTTTTCATTAATCATGCATTCTTACCAACTGAGCTACACACAGCTTTTCATTAATCATGCATTCTTACCAACTGAGCTACACACAGCTTTTCATTAATCATGCATTCTTACCAACTGAGCTACACACAGCTTTTCATTAATCATGCACTCTTACCAACTGAGCTACACACAGCTTTTCATTAATCATGCACTCTTACCAACTGAGCTACACACAGCTTTTCATTAATCATGCACTCTTACCAACTGAGCTACACACAGCTTTTCATTAATCATGCACTCTTACCAACTGAGCTACACACCAACCTCAAAAAAATTGTTTGAGTTTTTGTTTTTTTGTTTCATTTTCATTGTGCGAAATAGGCAAGCAATTCGATGATTCAAATTTTGTTTGTTTTTCTTATATTGTAATGCACATTCTTCTTCTTAGCATTATTAATATTACTTTTATTAATGGAAAGAGCAGCTTCTGTAACATGAAATCATGAAAAATGAGACAAGAAAAGTCATTACAATGATGGCTCGAGGAAGTGAAAATATATATATTTGCATTGCTTACAATCATGCCCGGTTTTTTCCAAGCATTGACATTTTGCTTTCATTGCTGGCATCAAAATCCATGCAATTAAAATCAACTACAAAAGCTGTTAGTAGAAGCAGGGATAAATCTAAACAACTTTACAATTTTCCACATATGACATACTTCCAGTTCTAAGAAAATAAAAATGTCTATAAAAGTTTTTTTTTATAAATTATAATAACAACACACAAAATGTATTAATTAGATTATATTACTTTCATTCAAACAAAATATTAATTACTTAATATCAATATCATCCATACATAATAGTTTTAATAAATGGCAGCATAAGGCACAAATGCATAATTTATACAAGTGAGGTAATTTCAAAAATTAAAAACATGCTTCTAAGACAGTTATTAAATTTCATAGCGACATCGTATTGCAAAAATATTACCCGGTCAATTGTAAAAAAAAGATGTTTATAATTGCTACTATGACAGTAAACGTTATAATCATCATTATCAATATGCTTCTTTAATTTATTTTTCAACAATTTTAGCTTATTAAATTTTTTAAATTCTATGTTTTTTAATGAAACTATAAATTTTTTGAAGTGGACGAATATCAAAATGATCTTCCGAGTTTCAAAACGTCCCCAGACATCCGGACAAGTGAAAGTTAATGAAAGCATGTAAAAGGACAGACCAAGATGCCATCAACAGCAAGAAAGAAGCTTTCAATGCAGTACTACATCACCATCTTCGAACAGTTAACTGTCCCCTCTAAAAGTGATCAAATGATAATACGTGACCGGTTGGACTTCCCATGAGAAGAAAGAAAAGTTGCAGAAAAATTTTTTATGGATTAAATGTTCAAATTAAGCTCTCAACTTATATTTAAATAAGAAACAAGAATAATTTAATAATAAGTAATATCTAAAACTATGATTAATAAACAAACAATTTAGTAAAAAAGTAAAAATCTATATTTAACTGTTTAACTTGATGAGAGCATTGTGAAACAGCAGCAAACAAATAAATAAAAACAAAACATTACAACATGAAGAAAAACAGATTTTTGTTTATCTCATTTGATCAAGACAAATAGATTTTTATATATGTTTTTATTGTACTCAATCACAAAGCAGAATAACGAGACAAATTGCATCATCATCTGACAATTGATTTGAAGGGAAATATCCCATCCTGTTGTGATGAAAACACCCGCAAGTAAGGGATGGATTGTTTAATCATTAGGCCTCTTTATGGACAGAACAGTCATCAAAGAAGGAAAATAATAATAAAATAACTTACAGGGAAAATGATAGATATCCTACAGAAATTTATCAACACAATTTTGGAATCTGAAATTTGGCCGATCTCAAGTAAGTTGAGGCGACAACTTATTTGATTCCAAGAAAATAAAAATAAACGATCATAAAAGATAAAATAAGAAAATAAGAAGTTTTAAAAAAGAAACACGAAACAAAAAGTGTATAAAACTATTTCCTATTTCCTTCCTAGTTCACGGAGTAAAACGAGCTATTCAAACAAGCAAAAAGCTAGTAAATGTAAACATGGGACAAGTGGAAAGTGAAAATGAGAGTGAGCCAAGAAGAGAGAGGGAGAGAGAAAGAGAAAGAGAGGGAGGGAGAGAGAAAGAGAAAGAGAGGGAGGGAGAGATTCAAATGATGAGAGGAATGAAGGCACATGTGTGTGGGTGGCTGCATATGTCCAGGATGCATGGAGCTAGCAGGAGGCTGAGAAGGCTTTTAGATTTATTGATCAGTCTGGAGAATGTGTGCAGCTCCAACCTGAATGGATAGTTTGGTAAGAAGAGGTTCAAATATAGTTAAAGTCAGTGAGCAAGCATGCCGAACATTTCTAATAATTGAAACTGCAATACAAACACGAGGAATTTAAGCATACAAACTGAGATTGTTCTGCTGATGTCAAATTTAAATAAGCATTGTAGAGCAATGTAGTCACATGATCAAGAAAAAGTTCAAAAGGGGTTTAGACATATCTATTCACATAGGTCAGGGTCATAACCAGTGTAGTTTAAACAAGTGAAAGTTAATTTAAAAAATTAAAACATGCTTTTAAGACAGCTATAAAATTTCATAGCGATATCGATATCATATCGTAAAAATATTACCCCAGGGAATAGTAAACAAAAGATGTTTGTAGTTACTATGACGATGAAATTTTTTTTCGCCATTGTTCTTTAATTTATTTTTTAATAATTTTTGTTTTTTAAATTTTGTCATATATTTTTCTATAAATTAAACTTTAAGTTTTTTTTTAATTGGTTAATTTTATAATGATTTCCCGAACTTCTAAACCTCTGCAGACATCCCATGGACATCCAGATAAGTGAAAGTTAATAAAAGCATATAAAAATAAAATAAACTTACACACTTGATGTAAATATTATTAATAAATTTTCACAAAAATTACATGGTTTAAAATGAATTTAATAAGTAATTCATATG
This sequence comes from Erpobdella octoculata, assembly GCA_963978895.1. Taxonomy (NCBI): domain Eukaryota; kingdom Metazoa; phylum Annelida; class Clitellata; order Hirudinida; family Erpobdellidae; genus Erpobdella; species Erpobdella octoculata. Next base: position 12,254,628 of record OZ022239.1, read on the forward strand.
TTTATTTGATTTCATAGTTAAAGTTTTAATTAAATAGTGAGCATGATTAGTTAATTTTATCACATTAAAAAAATGGACAAGAGGGTTAGTGGGTCTCCTATTCCCTCATATTTGCAGATAAATTATGATAATATGGATCAATGTCATTAAAGTAATGTATAATTCAGTACATAAATATTCATCAATTCATTATTCCTATTATGATTGTATCCATAAATTCTAAGACACTTGCTGAAACAAGTCAAACACTTCTGATTCTGTATATTAAACAAATAATGAAAACCGAAAACTCAATGGCAGTCATGATGATGACAGCAGTGTTGATGACCATATTGTGGTCGAAAGAACAAAAATGCCCAGGAAAGATTGAGCACACAATGCTAATGAAGGAAAATGCAGCCTCTAAATAAGGATTGTAGAGGAATACCTGAGGGATGTAGAGCACAACATTAACAACTCAAACAAACACATGCATAAATTAAGAGCTGCAATATTTCTCCATAATAATTTTTCTCTTTCAACATCTTTTAAAAAATAAGTAGAAAATATAATTGCTGTCCTGCAAAAAGTCAGCCATTTTCTTCTAAATAATTAAATGATCTGTAAGGTAAAACAACACATATGATAAGATATAGTAATAGTAATAACACCAACATAACAAAACATCGTTAGAGAGCAGAAGAGAAGGAACTGTAACTTTCTCCAGACTTCTACTTGGGCTGGTCTGGCAGTATTGCAGTATCTCTAGTAGTATTACCGTTATCTCTTGAAGTATTGCATTAACTCTGGGATCGTTTGAACTGTTGAACCACTAACTTGTAACTCGTTTTTATGGTCTCCCTCATAACACTTTTTCCTATGCTGGTCCCTTTTTCTAAAACTCTCAGTGTTGGGTAAAACTTAAAATCACAATTTAAATCATGAACCGCGATTTTTGATTTTGATTACAAATCAAGACGACATGAATGATTTTTTTTATTTTGATTTGAAATCATATTTTGCATGATTTAGTGATTTCGGAGTCTTAAAATCATATTTCAATCATTTTCACTAAACTTTGAGACTTTTTTCAATTGTACAAAAATTTGCCAAATTGAATGATCAGAAGATTCACATGATCTACAATCTATTTTTATCTCCATTGTTCAATACACTTTCACTAATGATTTGCTAAAAAATTATGTTCTATTGCTGTGCTAGAAGTTGATAAGTAGATGTACTGAAACCAAATGAATAAAATTCATTTCAAGTTTTTTTTCAAAAAAAAAAAACAATGTTGTGAATTTTTTTAAATTGAAAATTTTTATTAAATAAATAATTGTTTTTCAAGCAGTTGTTTTAAGCTAGTTATTGTGATTGTGTGTCGCGTATAGTTCATGGATTTCTGGCCTATTTTAATTATTAATTGTTCAAAAGTTGATTATTGCATTGAATCTTCATACTGTTGCACGTTGATTTGATTTTTTACTAAATTAGAGTGCTGAGATGTGTATTGATTTATATATAAAAACTGTTCATTATTCAATACAGAATTGAAGCAACGATTTTATGATTTAAAATCATATGTTACATGATTTTGATTTAAAATCATTTTAATGTTCAGGATTTTGATTTTTGATAAAAATAAAAATTATACCCAGCCCTTAGAATTATCTACCTTCTTCTCCTACTAACACTTCTCACTCATTGTCTTTGGTCATGGGCTTAAATGCTGAAAACATTCCTGCTCAATTAGTTCATGACTGAGCTATTGCACACTCCGTAAATAGCTAGCACAACACAAATAACATAGATTAATTAAACTGTAACCAAAACAAAGTTAATATTCTGGTAATGAAATTTTCACACAACCCTGAAAGTCAATGGGGGAAGGTTTTTGTGAAAAAAATTTAAATCGGAGAGCGAGCAGAAACGGGAACTGAAGAATGAGCAGGAACTGGAAAGCAACCGAGAGCAAAAAAGCGACCGGCAACGGGAGAGCAGGCGGGAAAGCAACCGTGAGTGGGAGAGCAAGCAGGGAAGGAAACGGGAGCGAGAGAGAAAAACTATAAAAAACCTCTAAAACCCAGGGCAAAGCCGGGTACCCCGCTAGTTATTAATGCAAAAGACCACAACATTTTCAACTAAATGATAACAATAGAAAAACTTTATAAAACAAATGAACACTAATTAGGCAGCACAAATTAGACAAAACATCAAATATAAGTGTACTTTCACACATACAGATGTATCTTCATAAATGTGTGTACTTTCACAAATAAATATGTAAATACAAAAATACATAAGACATAGGTACTTTCACAAATACATACATACTTTCCCATACACATAGCATGTGTGCACTTCCATAAAAACACCAAATAGAAGCACAGTAGTGAAGCAGTAAAGCCTTAGACTTGTATGCTCAAGGTTTCAAGGTCTCAGGTTTTATTATGTGCTTTAATTAACTTTTACTTGTCCGGATGTCCACCGATGTTAGTGATAATCACAACAAAAACTTTCAATGTCATAGTAAATATAAATATCCTTTGTTTACTATTTGACGGGATAATATTTTTATGTTACGATTTCGCTACAAAATTGTATCACTTTTTTTTTTAAAGCATCTTTTTAAATCCCTTATATTAACTTCAGTGCAAGTCTTGCTCGTTTGCTTGATTAAAACAAAGCAAGAAATAAAAAAAAACAGGATGGACCTTATTATGATAAGTTAAATATGATGGAGTTGATATGAGTTAGGAAAAAATGTTTAAAAGTAACATGTGAAGAATCGTTCAGAAATTGATATCTATCATTAAAAAAAACCATGATTGATAAGAAAAGTTTAAATAAAGAGGAGAGCAAAGATCAAAGCTTGGAGAAAATGTCAAAAACTATGGAATGCAGCTATAAGAGAAACTGAGATAGATTATAAAAGAATGATGCAACTAATGGAGAAGAATTTCAAAAAAAGTGACAAAAAGAGTTATTAAAAAATGCAATGATAGAGTAGGAACAAAGTTGTTTGAAAATATCTAAAACAGTAGAAGAATTTGTATACATACATCTGTCTGTCTGGAGTATAAAAAAAAGAAAAGATACATTTAAGCCTCTGGAAAACAAGATGAACAAGTTAGTAACAAGCAATATGAATGGCTGTAATGTCACGTAATGTCTGTAATGTCACATGATTATATGGTCAGTTTAAAGTAAAGAAGAGGGAAATACTCAAATTGGATAAACACAAAAATTGTGTGCCACAAGAGCACATTACTTAATTTTGTGTTCATAAATGATCTTGATACTGATATGCTCTCTAAAATAACAAAATAAACTCACAATTTCAAAATATGCAGAAAAGTAGATTGCGGGTAAGTAGCCAGAATTTTGAGAAAGATCTCACACAAATCTAACAATCGTCCCTGGACTAACAAATGATGTTCAACATGGAAAAATGCTTAGTGATACAAGTGGGTAATAGAAACCAAGAGCTTTGATATGATATGGTAGAAATTAGAAATTGTAGGCAAGGAAGGCATAAGTAAAAGAAATCTAAGAAATGAATATGGGAGTGATAATGCACAACAGTGCCAAATCTTCAAGACAGTGTGCAGAAGTAACAAAGCAAGCTAACATGATTCTAGAAATAATTAAAATAACAATTTGATGAATATATATCAAGCTCTAAAAAGCTTAGGTAAGCCCACACCTGGAATACCGTGTACATGCTTGGAGCGCTATGTTGAAATCTTGGTGGAAAAAATAATAAAAATAATTTTTTTTCAAACAACACTTATATATAAACGTGCTAACCACTTAAAATAAGATTTAAGTGTACAAAATAAAATTTTTTGAACCAAATGTTTTTGCTTCGTTCAGAAGATAAAAGAGCTCGGAGTTAGTTGATTATATAAAGATCACAAATTTTATAGTTGCTGCGCCCAACGCTTTTATCCTCCGAACGAAGCAAAAATGTTCTACTCAAAAATTTTTATTTAGATATTATTTATAAGTTATATAATACATAATAATACATAATATAATATTACATTTATATATAAGCACTGTTTAAAAAAAAAATTAATTTTAGTTTTCTATTTTTAAGCCTCTGAACATTCCATTCCTAGCCACTGGTGGAAGCTTTTCCTACTTATGTGTTTTTCTATGTTCTAATATTTTCTTTTAATTATTTTAAAATCTGAAAACAGATTAATGTATAGTTACCAGATATACACCTGCATGCAAAAAACAACTTCTTACAACTAATAGAAGTGCCTTAAGAAAGCTTTAGAAAATATGAGTTATAAAAAGGCAACAAATTAGAATTAAAATTCAAGTAATTTGCTTTATTAAGAAAAATGAAAAGACATAGGCCAACAATTTTAGAGGAAACAAGTGAACCCTAAAAAAGTTCGTTTTTTTAAATTCTTTATAATTTTTTAATTCGGCGACTAAAATTTTTTTGCAAAATATTTTTTTATATTAAGTCTATAAAATATAGGAAACTAACGAATCAATATGGAATAAACAAATGTTTATTATACATCTCTGCATTTAAAAAATAAATATCAGTTTCTTTAAATAAACTAAAAATTGATGGTTCGTTTCTCTACATAAAATTTGTAATATTTAAAATTTTTTAAAGTTTTAATTGATTTTATTCTATAATATAGTCAAATTTTGTTCAATCGATCTGAAAATTTAATAGAATGTAAAGTCCACAGCAACAAATAAACCTATCAAATTTCAACTCGATTGGATAACAGGAAGTTGGTTTTTTGATGCGATAAAGGTTCCCAACTCATGGCTCAAGCAAGCAACCAAGCAAACACGGTGAAGTTAATATGAAGGAATTGAAAAGAAATAAAGTGATTTTTTTTAGGCTCATAAAAACTGGAAAAGAAGATCTGACACAAGGCAAGTTGTTTTAATGACCTACGAGCCAGAATTAGAGTACTATAGGACTATAGGTTTTTTAAGAAAAGAAAAGCTACAATAAAAATGTCTTATTTGTTCTTGTGTGGTGATACTTATTTGGTATAGGTTTGATGATACCACCACAACACATTTAAAATAGAATTATCCAAGCATCGGAACTAATTTCAAACTTTAAACATGAAGTGGTTGTTTGCAGGCAAAAGTCTCTAAAGCTACTATAAAATGTTATGTTTTTATAAAGAAGTTTATTATTTTAAAACCACTAATTTAAACACAAAGTGCTCAACAATCACAAAAGAATGTATTTAACAAAATAGACAACATTTCTCACAAGCAAGCTTACTAAAGTCTCTCAGACAATTGCACAGGCATGCATGCTTCAGATTACTGAGTTCACTACATAATCAGACTTTTTATGTAAATACATTTCAAACGTGAGAACATATTACATGGATTTTACTAATGCCTTTATTTTATAGTAATAATTTATTATTTATTTCATATAAATAATGTAATAAACATTTCTTAATATACCTGTACGATCTCTCATAGATTATTAATTAAATAAGTATTAATTCATATTATAAAAAACTAAAAAACACAACGACAACAAAATTCAGTGAAACAGAAAACTTCTGAAATGTATATGATTGATCCAGCTGACTTGCTCTAATTAAAATTCATTCAGTATAGAAGCAATTAGTATATGATACACAACCAAGTAGGTTTAAGACATGAAAGGTTGCTCTTTATTTTCTAGCTACAGCTCACCTACCCCAGGTGTGTTTAGCTTTCAGGGTGGATCTACAGTATAGATTCTATACTTATTACAATCCTTATAGCATTCCATTACTACAAACATGTCATTCAAGAAATTTAAGAAGACACAAGTCAGTTACTCTTTTGTGACTGCAGAGTTACTCAATAAGCTTTCATGTCATGGAATGCATCCAGTTTTGAGCAAGTGCCTATTGGTGTTTTGTTCTCTATGCGATCCTTGCTTGACAGTGTGGATTTGGATCGAACCATTTTTTCTTATTGAAATCCACAAACATCAACATCGCCCAGATTTAGGCACAAAATAAAACATGAATCAACTTTCACTGAATCTCCCTAAAGCAATAAAAAGTTATGCAAACCAGTGAATAGAAGAGAATTAGAATACAATATGAGGAATGCCTGTTTTCTTATATCATCATCAGCATGCAGTACATTCTGCATTGTAATCTACATGTAATTAGCAAGTTGATTGGCACATATCTACCAGCACCAGATTAGTTGCCACCATTCTAGCTTACAGCTGCACAACACAGCATATGCACGTTATATTTGATTGCTGTTTTCTTCCTTACATGCTATGCATGTTTTCTGTTTCCACCTTGAAGAACGATCTTCAATTCCAGCCGATAATACTGTTCTTGTCTGGCATTGTTGTTCCTATCTCCATGGTGAGATCGACAACAAACAATTTTATGAATGGAAAGTAAAAAAAGAATTTTTGGCCAATAAAAACTTTTATAATTTTTTAGAGAAAATAAAATAGACAAATTTCTTCTATGTTAATAATGATTAAATTGCCATGAATTTTTTATGACGACATTCTACATCAGATCAATTACAGGGTAGGATCAATCCCCAAACGCAAACACACAAAGCAGATAAAAAAAACATGCAGGCAAAAGCTAATAAGGAACTTATTTACAACTCGAAAGTGCTCCATTAATTCTTAGATGCAGAAATATTTATGGACGGCACAGAAAACAAAGAATTAATTTTCTTAGCACTGGCAGACCAGCAAATGAAAGAACTGCCATGCGACATAAAACACAGAACAGAGAATTCCGATCTAACAAACTTTCCACAAGCACGCTAACAGTTGCCCATAAAACACCTGAAGCAAAACAATTGCACATTTTGTCATAGGAAATTACATCACAGATCATAATTTGATAAACATTTACATCTAATCACAGAACATGTATGCATCTTTTTCATTCATAATTCCATGTAAGCTGCTTATTTTTGATAGAACATGTACTCCAACTGCATTTCTCTTAAGCTGGGTGAAATGAATGCTATAACATTTGACATATTAATTCTACGAAAAACAATGTATGCTATTTTTAACGCAAATTATAAAAACTCGAAGGTTTGAAATGTCATCATTATAATAAGCACTCAGACTGTCAAACTACAAACATTATTATTATTCACAACTGTCTGGGATTGCTGTTGACAAATAGAACAAAATGTTCTTTCATTTCTCATAAAAAAAACTCATTCCTTATCAAAAGAGAAATATTTTTCATGTTTGCAGTATTTATTTCTTCAGATAAATTACACAGACTTCCCTACAGATTTGTAAATAGCACCATAAAGAACCACTATATTTCTTCACCAGGTATAAAAACCCAAAACTGAAGCTAAAACTGCTACACACACACTCAAACTACACATAAGAAAAAGATGAATCAATAAAAAATTGTGGTGCACAATAATCACTACTGGCACCTGCTTGGATCCACCTGAAGACTGACACCTGTATTATGCTGGGCTGAATCTAAACAATGCCAACCCATGGCTCAATCTTTCTTCAGCACTATTATGCAGCATAATTCAGCTTGGTTATTTGCTTTCACCCATCAGTGTTAAAAAGTTTTGTTATAAAATAATTCATGATTGTCTTTTGAAATATTAAAAACAGTTTTCTTCACAATGTAAGAGTAAAAATTAAAATTATTTAATACTTTGTTGCTAAAATATTTATTTTTTTACTATTAGAACTTCTTACAGATACAAAAATAGTTTCATCACAGTTATAACATTGACAATGACTAAGCTTTCATAAAAGACATATATAATTGGGTCAGAGAGGTTGCATTGAAAAAAAATAATTTTTAAAAAAAGCACTATCAGTGACCCCGGTTAGGGGTAGGGTTAGGGTTAGGGCTATGGTTAGGGTTAGGGCCGGAGTCACTGATTGTGCGTTTAAAAAAAATATTTTTTGTCAATACAACCTCTCTGATGGAATTACCTATAATTGTTACATAATAAAAATATTACAATGATTGATTAGGATCATTAGGATTATTAAGCCAGTTTTAAATATTAAAAATAACACATTCATCTGACTTTTTGACAGTAAGCCAGAATGGCTGGAGGATCTTTAAGACATCCCGTGGTTTCATCCCTCACCCACCCCGACAAGGTCAAGTGCATGGCAGGCCGGTCACAGAGAAATGCCACCATGGGCTCGTACCCATCTTCTGCTGCCTGGAAAATCATTACGTCGTTTTAAGATAAAAATATTGTATTTGTAACCATTTTAAAATAAACTCTATACCTTTAATCACAAACATAACCACACTCAAAATAATTAAATAAAAAGATATATATTGAAGCCAAAGCTAAAACACTAACATTGGAAAAGGAAGCGGCAACAACGAGAAGCAGAATCCAAATGCTGGCGGTCATCTTTAGAAGACCAATTATCGTAACACTTTATTCACTTTAATTGAAATTTTAGATTCGACGTCTATAAAGAAAACGACCGATTAGATCGGAATGAGCCTCGACGACCAGGAAACATGAATAATATTGATCGCCTTCACCATTAACATAATTTAAATAAAAGGCTGCTCGCTAAAATAAGCACCTGACGTAATCAAGTAAAAAATAATTTAAATTAATCTAGCTGCGAAAAAATATCAATACAAATTTAGAATATTTAGAAAATATTTTCAACAAAACATAAATAATTTTTGAAATAAGGAAATTTATTTTCCTTTCGCTAGAGTTATTTCGTATCATGCTGTTCTCTCGCTATTTCCGAGCCCCATTGCAAAAAGCTGTTAAAATAAGATTTTTGCGTTTTAGTTAATCTTGTCACAGAATGCCAGCCAATTTACAAAAATAATTCTAAAATCTGAAAAAATGAGATGAGAGAATTTTTAAGGAAATGGTTGAATTCGTAAACCCATATATATGTGAACCTTTTCAAAAAATTCAAAGAGAAGAAATTTAAAGAAAAAATTTTTAAGAAGACTAAATCACGTGAGTGTTAATGAAAAAAAAATAGCGGAAAAGTGGCATTACATATTAAACAAATAATTTGTCAATAACTTTTTATATCAAAACGTGTAGCTTTGGGGTTTCCCTAGCGAAAAGCGTTGAGAAGAGCCTAACGAGAAGCGCCAGGGAAACTCGCAGAAAAAACGCTGAGAAACCCGTAAGAAATGCGCTGTCGAAATCCATCAGTGAAACGTTGGGAAAATCCACATGGGTTTAAAACTCGTAGTTCTATGAAACGTTGGGAATCGCGCGGATACTAATGTAAATATTAATGAATATAACGATAACTTCCATGTCTTTGTGATCACGATGTGATTCCATTATATTCTCGTGTTTTCGGGGGCAATAAATGCAAATTAACACAACAACGTAATTTGTTAAAAAATCCGTTCAATTAAAAAAAAACATAAAATGCCCCGCCCTGAATACGAGAGCTCTTTAATGAAGACAATCGATTGGCTTGGAGACCGTTAATAATGCAACGATGAAGATTAATGGCGTGTTTCTTACAAGACTCATCTGCCCGGGACGATATCGAGAATTTCTGAGCTGTGATAAGACATTGCTGTTAAAAAACCTGGAATAATCTGATTACCCACTCTGAAAAAAATGCAGAGCGGAAGAATCGGGAGTCGAAATTATGATACTCTGATATAATAAAAGCTTATTAATATTTAAAAATGGTTTGTTACTTCTTTTTTCTACCAAAAATCTATTTTATGTTTAATATATCAGGTGCCACGAATTATCCATTTCGTAGTTTAAATTTTATTGTGACACATAAGTCCACAGAATTCATGTGTGACACAAATCGTAGTTATATCGTTAGTATCCAGCAAGAGACGGCAAGAGTACTGCACGGGCCAATTTTTTGGGGCCCCGGACCGTCGGCAACTCGGCCCGGCCCGTTTCATGGGCCAAATTTTCAGGCCCAGTCTGGACTCCCTTTTACAGGCCTAAAATCTCTTTACTTAGCACAAAATATCTCGACCCAGCTTGTTTGAAAGTCATAAAATCAAGGCCCGGTCCGTGCACTACTCTAATCCATACAATGGATATTTTTAAGCAGCGAGGCCACATCTCAAATTATTAAAAAATCCACTTGGTAGTGGAAAATATAGATTATAAAAAGAAGGTGGAAATGTATAACCGACCATACAATGTGACCATACCGTGCGGCCACACCATGTGTCGCCATGTGACAATACCGTGTGACCATACCATGTGATCATACCATGTGATCATACCGTGTGACCACATCGTGGGACCATACCACGTGACTATACATGTGACCATACCATGTGACCATACATGTGACCATACGTGTGACCATACGTGTGACCATACATGTGACTATACCATGTGATCATACCATGTGGCCATACCTTGTGACCATACCATGTGACTGTTTTTTCTTCAGAAGGCTTAAGTGGAAACAATTAGTTTCTACGATGTAATTATATTTTTAAACAGTCGCAAATATGTAAAAAAAAATTAAATATGCACAAAAAACTGATCTCAAATATATTTATTTTTCATTAGCGAGCATGAACGCGTTGCGATAACAGCTAAACAACAACACGAATGACTTTCAATGGGAAAAAGTTGTCAAAGAATTAAATAAACATTGGTCAATTCGTTGTGATGGCAATCGCTCCGTTGGGATGTCATGTCAAATCAGCATCTCGCAAGGATAGGTCAATTCAAGAATTCTATTTTTCTGTTTCTTTCTTTATTAATTTTAGAGTTATTTCCTTTGCGAAACGGTGAAAGAATTCAATAAAATGCGAACAATAATTTATCAGCTTTGTTAGTTAAAATGAAAAGTAGTTAAAACTAAATAGATAAGATAACTATATTTGAATACAGTAGAGGTCAGTTGAACAGCTACTTCAACCATTAAGATAATCTCACAATCTCACGTGATCGGTCAGCGATTGGCTCAATAGGCGGAGTTGTATTTTGAAAAATTGTGCGCTTCGAGAAGAAGATTTAAGCGAAAATGACGGTGAGGTGTCGTTGAAGAAGTTGTGTGTTGTGTACACGTTCAATGATGAGATCGGGTCAACACAATGATGTTGTGCCATGCAATAATTTTTAGGTAGGCCTAATGGTGGTATCCCTTGCTGGGTGGAATTTAATTGATTGATTATGATACAAAGTTCTACTTAACACGTTGAAGTTTTAAGAATTGTTGGTTTCATCATGTAGTTATAAAAAATAAATAAATCAGCTCTAAAAATAATTCACTTTTTAATATTTTTTTTCACTGCGAAACAAAATGAGCGAACGTTTCCGATCGTCTGAATTTGATGATTTTTATACCAACCAAATTTACTCTGGTTACTCGAGCAGTTTTCAATCATCTTCCTCGTCTGGTAGTTCTTTCCGGCCCAACGAATTAGAATTTTTATGTTCAAGTGAGCAGAAAAATCATCGAGCAACTCACCACCACCAGATGAAGTACCAACAAGACAAACAGATGTTCACTATTGAGGCTCTTCTAGATGACCGTTGGAAGTTTTCTGACTTTCCATGCGGACAGGAATTTCTAGTGAGTTTACCCCACAATTCACAGACTATCAATCAGTCCTGGAAATGCAAGACGAGTTTTGACTTGGGAAGAAGAGAAGCTTCTCAATCCGATTTCAACCAGCCTCTATCTTCCAACAGCGAATCTTCAAACATTTTTCGACCTTTCGGCGACGCCCGGTTTTCGGCAAGTGAAGACTTAAAGTGCGGCAAGTTTTTTTCCAGAGTGGAAAACATAGAAATTACTAGAAAACCGCCATCTTTTAAGAGAGTTGAGAAACGTTCAGATCATAACCACCACACGATAGATTGGAATAGCGACAACAACGACGAACGACATAGCGAGAATATACTCAGTTGCTATGACGACTCTCCTTCTGTGAGTTCTAATAAAAATAATATGAATAAAAATAATTTCAAACCGACGACCAACAACTACAAGCAACATAATAACAACAATAGCAATAAGCGAATCCGAACCATATTCACCACGGAACAGCTGCAAAGTCTTGAGAGGCAGTTCGAAAAACAGCAGTACATGGTTGGAACTGAGAGGTATGTTTACTGGATTAAAATTTATTATTCCAAAATATTAACTACATCTTTTAGCAGTTGCTATGAATAGGTAGATAGTAGTGCAAACTGCAAAGCACTCTGTTCTAAGGCTATGGTGCCTTAGGGCTGCTTTTGTGTGTAACTCGATGTCAGCCTAAAATATAGAAAGTCGGGTAAAACATGCTCGACGCTCGACCTATATCCTACAATATACATGAATCAGTTTATCATTTTTGAAATAACATAACTGAATAACTGAAAAAAGAAGAACTTATTTTATTTATTTAACTTTAATTAACATAAATAAGTTTGCAAAAATTGTATTAAAAAACGTTAGCTCTCTCCAAGAGCGTCATTTCAGCAATTTCTTGGGTGGGGGGTGCAAACTTTTTTTTTTAATTTCTGTAGTCGGAGGTGCGTTTAATTTTCAATAAAAAATTTCTATAACTTCTTCTTTCTTTTCTATACAAAATTTTTTCCAAAATTTTGGGGGGGGGGGGGGGGGGGTGGGCCAACTGCTTTCCTCCCCAAATGACGCACCAGGCTCTCGTGATTTTTTCTGTACCACTAAATAGGGAGAATCAGTATTTATATTTTGTTATTTTACTCGAACACTAAATAAACGCATATGTACAATATAAACGTAACCAATAATGACACAAAAGAATTTCAAGATCAACTTCGACTTTACTGAACAGGTTATTCCTCGCAGCTTCCCTCCATCTCTCTGAGGCACAGGTCAAAGTTTGGTTCCAAAACCGAAGAATCAAATGGAGAAAGCAAACACTCAACTGCAACAAAAACAGCGCCCACAAACATTCTTGCAACAACAGTAACAGGATCAACAACAACAACGACAACGACGACGATGCTGATAATGATAACGAAAATAGCGATGATTACAATGATGTTGGTGGAGATTAGTTACGACGACATTAGCTATGACAATTTCACACAGATATACAAAAGTTGATGTACACTTACATTTTATTATTAATTAAATATTTGCCAACATTTTCTTAGCAGAACATCTATGCAAATCAATGTCAGTCTGTGTTTGCGCGCGCTCGTGTGTGTGTGTGTGCGTGTGTGCGTGCGTGTACGCTTCGTACGTGTTTATTCTATCCACCGCTCAATCCAGCTCCTAATTGGTTGCATTCTAACACGTGACCTCCGGTCAGTCATGCGTGTTACGATGGAGCAGAGGAGAGTGCAATTGAGTGAAAATATCCTGCAGGTCTACCAAGTGGATTTGCAAAGGACGAGAAAGTTTATTGAGGAGTGAAAAATGTGAAATATAAAATATCAAACAACAGAAGAAAATTAAAAAACAACAAGAAGTCAATGTTGTTAAGCAAAGATAAATAAATGAGATTTGAATTATGACATTATACTAATTAACACTTTAACTTCTTTTGTAAAAAAAAACATAGAACAAAACTAGTATGAGGTTTTCAAAAAGATTTAACGCCACAAAATTTAATTTCTTCAAAAAATGCACTCAATTGGCTCAATTGAGTTTCAAATTGTCAAAAAACTTTTTTCTTAAACCAAACGAAATAAGACTTTCTATGATGGCTAATTTGTTGACAAATCCAATGAGTTTTGTTTCAAAAAGTGAATTTTTTTAAAATAATTTAATACAATCTACATTTAATGTATTTTATTTACTGTTTAATTCCTCATTATTACTTAGTTAAATTCAGACTGTTGCAAGATATGATATTTGAACATTTTAAAGACAAATATACAAAGAATTAAATTTGATATGAATATTCTTTGTTTACCAGTCTCAAATGAGGCATCGTGGCTGGGGAGGGCCAGTCAATCGTCCACGATTTAATTCAACTTACTCACGCCCTGCTTCATCGGACGTAGATTTATGGCTGATTTTCTGATCTGACGCCTCCCTGGTTAACAACCAGACAGGGATGAAGATGATGATACTGATGATGATGATGGTGGTGGTGATGATGATGACGACGATGACGGTGATGATGATGACAATGACGACGACGACGATGACGACGATGGTCAACATCATCATCAGATCGTATCACTGGCATCATTATCATCACGGAGACATGATAAATGTACACAGATGTTGATAATGATCGCTCAGAAAAAAGTACGGAGAAGGTTCACGACGATATGTAGATGACTAACGACCGAGTCATTGTTATGACGTCACGGATGCTGACGTCATCACAAAGGCCGATTCTTCGATTCCGTATTTAATTAAAATATCGCCCTCCTGCGGGGAAAAATCTTTCTTTTTGTACCTTTTCATTATTAAATTCTTTTATTTATTTATTTATCCACAACTCCGTCAATCACTTTAGAGTTTTAGATTGTTTTTTATAGTTTGTAATCGTCGCAGGGCTGTTAGAAAAAAGTCTGTATAATGTATAATATTAATTATGTACTTGCTAACAACTGCATGGTCATTAAGCTATGCAGCTAATTAAAGCTTTGATTAAAATTAAATAAATAACGAATGTGATTAGAACGAATAATGGTGCATACGTGCATATCATGCATACGGAAACAAAGCATGAAGAAATTAAACTTTTTTGAACAAGAAGCAAATCGAGAATCGATGTTTATGAGTGCACAATAATATTTTTTTTTCATAAGAAACATTTTATTAGCATTTTAAATACATAATTGCTGCTTTCATACGAGCATTATCAACTGAATAGACATTTGGTAAAATTGCAATGCAAACCTATCTGTACCTGCTTTATTCCGTACACAATAAAATATGCATTTTTGAGCCTTTACCGGTCACGTTGACTGTCAGTGCTTTTGAGTTTCGTGACTAGTGCGTACTACGTTCGTGACAACTGCGTACATGACAGTTACGTGCAAGGTAACTGCGTCCATGCTATATAACTGCGTACATGTCAGTTACGTGCAAGGTAACTGCGTTCATGCTATATAACTGCGTACATGTCAGTTACGTGCAAGGTAACTGCGTTCATGCTATATAACTGCGTACATGTCAGTTACGGGCAAGATAACTGCGTACCTACACATCAGTTACGTGCAAGTTAACTGCGTATATGTCAGTTATGGTCAGGTTAACTGCGTACATGACACATATGTAAGGAATGATTTGTGCGAGAACAAGCCAATTCTTTAGCTACACGCACGAGGGCATGTGTCACATTTGAAGAAACCAGCAGTAGCCCAGTGGCTGTGGGTTGTTGCATCGCGTTTCCTCAAGTTGATTGACACAGTTGAGGTCGAACGTCACCAGGGTTTCACGACAACTGCATGGCACGCCACGTTACTCTGAACTAGACCCTGGCTCCAAATTTTGTTTAGGATGTCGGCTGGCTGGAGCAAAATTACGGCCCAAATTTCGGCTGGTCGAACTTCTTATGGCTCGATTACGGCTGACATATTTACGTCTCAAATACGGCTCAAGCCGAATTTCTGCCGTAAATTTGATACCATTTTTCTTCGCTAAATAGCTAATGACCGGGAGGGGTTAGTCGTAAGTACTTTTCTCAAAATTTTCCGCAATCTTATGCTTTTTTCTCTCCAAAAATAGCTGATGATTGTGTGATATACCGTGCACGTAATATATTTTGTGCCAAAATACAATCTTATGCCATTTTTTCTCCAAAAATAGCTGGTGATTGTATGGTATACCATGCACGTAATATATTTTGTGCCAAAATACAACCAGGGAACTCGTGGAACTTTACCCTTCTAGTGGTATGGATTCAATGTTGATTCCCTACCATTAATATATATATAATAGCCCATGTCTGTGTAAGACGTCTGTGTAAGATATATGTGTAAGACGTTTTTGTGTGACGATCTGCTATCTAAAGCAAATTAATTTATATATAATAAATAATTATATAAATACATTTTTATATATTTTTATATAATTAAATAAATTAAAAAATATTCACCTTACTTAAATTAATTCAAAATAAAAGAAATTATTAATATTTTAATCTATATTTTTCATTTGTTTTGGAATGCATACGAACAATAAAACAATTTTTTCATTGTAATGTTATGAATAATAAATAAATAAATAAATAAATAAATAAATAAATAAATAAATAAATAAATAAATAAATAAATAAATAAATAAATAAATAAATAAATAAATAAATAAATAAATAAATAAATAAATAAATAAATAAATAAATAAATAAATAAATAAATAAATAAATAAATAAATAAATAAATAAATAAATAAATAAATAAATAAATAAATAAATAAATAAATAAATAAATAAATAAATAAATAAATAAATAAATAAATAAATAAATAAATAAATAAATAAATAAATAAATAAATAAATAAATAAATAAATAAATAAATAAATAAATAAATAAATAAATAAATAAATAAATAAATAAATAAATAAATAAATAAATAAATAAATAAATAAATAAATAAATAAATAAATAAATAAATAAATAAATAAATAAATAAATAAATAAATAAATAAATAAATAAATAAATAAATAAATAAATAAATAAATAAATAAATAAATAAATAAATAAATAAATAAATAAATAAATAAATAAATAAATAAATTAATTAATTAATTAATTAATAAATAAATAAATAAATAAATAAATAAATAAATAAATAAATAAATAAATAAATGATTAAATAACAAAATAATTAATAAACTTATATTAATTCAAAAAATGTATCTAAATTTCATCGTAACTTTAAAATATCCGTCCTTGGGACGGGCAAAACCACTAGTATATATAGAATAAATATATAGAAGATAAAAGAATTATTGATTTGTGTACGAAGATGGCCTCTAAATGATTAAGAGTCTTATGTAAAAGTAATTGGATTGAAGAAATCAACAGGAGTCAGACTCACGTGATCTACAATCTATTTTTATCTCCTTTATTCTTTCCACTTTCACTAATCATTTGCCTAAAAATACCGTTCTATTGATGCGCTAGAAGGTTTTCAAATACTTTGAAAAAATAATTTCAATTTTTCTTTTCATCGGCAAGTAACCATTTAACTAATACTATAAAATACCGCACAACACGAACAAAATACTTTCGATAGCGCTATATTAAGACAAATAGATGTACTGAAACTAAAATAAAATATTAAAAAAAACTTTTACAATACCACGTTTGTGTGAACTAAAAAAAAGAAAATAATTTTTCTCTGGGCTGTGTGAGAAATGTCTTGATGGAGGCATGCATTAATTGTAGAAATTCGTATAACAAACAAGCCATACATTTTTAACACTTAAAACGTGGGGTGCCATTTATATTATAAAAACATTCTATCCCGTTTAAAATATAGCAGATGATTAGTTTGAGTAGAAAACGCCACACGTTTTAAGTGTTAAAAATTTATGGCTTGTTATATGAATGTCCACAATTAATGCATGCCTCCATCAAGACATTTCTCACACAGTCCAGAGAAAAATTATTTTCTTTTTTAAATGCTTTTATTTAACTTTACTCGTCTCTCTGTTTGCTTGTTTGTTTGTCTGTGGTGATCAAATTTTAGTTCATAATTTTTTGATTCGAGGTATACGTACCAACGTACTGCAAGCCATTTTAAAAGATAGGCTCATCCTATATACTATCAGAGGCGCCGAAAGGGGGAACGGGGGAACCTGCCCCCGAAATCTTGCCAATGTTGATGTTGAAGTGACGCGTATGCCCGTGTATTTCGAGACAAATTTGAGTTAACAATTATTTTGAAAATTAAATTAAAAGTTATCAAAAATGTTTGGGTCAGAGTTGTCCATGGGTCTATTTTTGTCACCCGACCCACCTGTTTTTGACCTTTCATCACGTGGCCCCTTTCTTTCGTGACAGACGAGAGATGCTTCTCAACTTAAATCTTATCTACGCACCACAATGAGCCAAACCATCAATGCGACCTTAACATTGATGAAGAAACCGTCATCGACATTTTTTCGCAGAAAAAACGTCGGCTGAATTTCATATTGTAATTTATTGTTCTAAATTAAATGTCTTATGGGTTGTTATTACTAATTATTGCTGAAACTGTCGTTAAGCCTTGACTTTTGTGGGTCGTAAATCTTTCAGTAAAACTTATTAATCAGTTTTTTCCCCGGCCCCCGCCGAAAAAAATTTCTGGCTGCGCCACTGTATACTATTCTATATATGTGTTCCCTACACTTACAGCAGTCTTTTTTTTACAATTGTTAGAGATCGGTCCAACTTGAATTATCACGATATACAAAAACACTTGAGCCGTCTTCCAAGCTGTTTTAATAAGCCTCTTAGGCAGGGGTCTCAAACTCAATTTCCCTGGGGGCCACATGAGTTAGAATCTAGGTGAGGCTGCGCCGCATCAAGTTAATACCAAAAAATTAAAACTATTCAGTCTTGTCAATTTTTATTTATTGTTATTTATTAAAGGTGCAAACTTTGGCTTGACTGGAACTTTTGCTGCATTTGTTATATTCACTGTTCCTTGCTGGAAAAGACCTGGCTGCGTTTTCCCTTACACAGCTGAAACACAATTCGCTTGATGGAGGAACCAATTGAGACCCTCACTATAGCTTGAAGATGCTCATCCGTTGGACGTGTACTTGGACTTATTGAAGTTTATGGTGAAAAACAGCTTTTCACAGATGTATGTGTTCCCAAAAAACACATAGTCCGGCTAAGCATTCTGGAAAGCTCTGGGGAGGTGAGGCGCAATTCCCTCAAAAATTGTCCAAGCTTGTCTGCTTTTTTATTCACCTCCATGAACTTAACTTTCAGATGTGAGCTTCACTGCAAGTCGATGAGTTTCATTTGCAGCATTGGATGGTTCATTATGAACATCAAAAGAAAAGAGGTCAGCAAAAATTTTAGAAGTGGCTCCGTGAGTCTGCAAATCTGCGATCAAATTTTTCACGAGTGCCTTGCATTCTGGAAAATTGCAGAAGTTTTTTTAAAAAAAGCTGGGCTTTCCATAAAATAAGTTTGGTGAAAAATGTTTTCATATAAGCAGCACTGTGCACTGACAAGCTATTCCTGGTCTTGTAACTTCTTGTTTAGTACATTTAGCTTCTGGTTGATGTCAACAAGAACGGTTAAGTTCATGAGTCATTTGGAATAATTTAGCACAAGAACAGTCATTCCATCGTTCTTCCTAAAAGCTTACACTTCTGTTCTCAACTCAAAAAACTTTTTCAAGGTGGTTCCCATGGTGAGCCAACGCACCACACTCAGTAAAGTAGAGCACATCTTTATATGCAGACTCTATTTCCTCCAAAAAGCATAGAGCTGCCTGTGCTTTAAGCCTCTGGATCTTATATGGTTGATGCATTTCACAATGACAGACATCACATTCCTAAACTTGAGGCATTTGCTGCACAGGGTCTGCTGATGGATAATGCAATGCAGAGCGATATATTGCCTCCTCCACACTTTCCTCTTCTAGTTTTTTTTGAACAAGTGCAACCAGTCCATTTTCTCATACTGTCATTGAAGGTGACCTATTATTATTCCAACAATCATCTTCCACGGTAAACCCCAGAAACAGATGTAGAGACCAACGGCAATTTTATACCAATATGAAGATGTAAAAATTTCAACGTCGATGCAGCAATTAATGAATTTAGTTGTTGCAGAAAAACGCTATCTTCTGTTTTAGCCTTTTTCAATTTTTTTGTAGGAATTTTAATTGCACTTATTTTTTTTTGAAAATACGATATCAGAACTGGACTCAAGGGAATCTCAATAAACTTAAATAACTGTTGCATAAATTCTTTTTTTTGACTGTACAAATCTTCACCAAAAGTACCTATATGTCAAAACCTATAAATCTAATACAAAATGAAGAAAAGTTTTACCTACTCCGTTTTGCACCCCCCTTTTTTTACTAATCCTGTATCAGTCCATACAATGAGATTAGAACATCCATCCCTCTCTTGTACCTATATATATATATATATATATATATATATATATATATATATATATATATATATATATATATATATATATATATATATATATATATATATATATATATATATATATATATTAATGTAAAATCACTGGTTTGATGATCAACTTCTTATTGATAAACCTTAACGGATTCAGAATATTTATTAAGGATATTAATTATTATTTTATTAATAGACCAGAAGGTATAAATAGCCTTAACAAAGCTTCATTTATTATTTTCCAATAAACTGCAAAACCATTCTATTGAGCCCGGTATACGATTTGGTGATATCGTAACATTGGTGTCAGAATTGGGATACAAGAATGGTTTTGAAATCATTGGATGAGCTTTGGGCGAGTGAAATGAAAGACGAGCTGGAGAAACGTGGCCTGAGCGATACAGGTAAAAAGGACGAACTTATGGAACGCCTCTTAGCCGCGTTAGTGAATGAAGGCTATGGGCCTGACGACGATGAATATTTGTTCGATATTGACGAGGAAGCTGTGGTTAGGCGGAGAAAATTGAAAAACAAATTGCTGGAAGAAGAAAGACAACAAGCGAGAGAAAACATGGCAGCACAGGGGAAGACAGGAGAAGGAATGATTCTTGGCCGCGAAAACAAAGTAGCAGCAGCCGGTACAACTGTTGAGAGTTTGGTCGCAGGGTTGGCTGAGGCAGTGGTGGACACGGTTCTGGACCAGCAAGTTGCTGGTGATGTGGGTTGCTGCGGCGAAACCCAATTTGAACTAGAGTCCACCAGCTGTGTCTCAGAGCATGTGACGGATGACGGCCGTACAGACTGCACAAGTCAGGTGGGTCATGATGATGAGCCTGTCAAAGACAGTCATGATAAGGAACCTTGCAAAGATGCTCAAGAAGAACAATGCAAAGATGCTGACAGTGATACAGTCGGTTTGGACGTCGAAAACAAAACTAAAAAAGATGAGAAGAATGTTGAAAACGAAATGCAAAAAGATGAGGATGAAAGTGACGATGATGATTATAATAATGGCAATAACAACTATGGCTCTTACCCATACAGTTCTGAAACGGAAGCCTCCATAACTTACGACGGCACCGAATATTCAGGGTCAGATTTTAGTGACGAATCTGACTCGGATGAAGCAACCGAGGATTTAGAAACGGACGAAACTCCAATGGGGAAATACGTCAGAGCTAACTTGACAAAAAAAGAAGACACTGATTTGAGAGACGATGGCGATAATTTGAAGAAAAATCCGCTGGACGATACGAAAGTTGACACCGACGAAAGAGCCGAGTTGGAATGTGAAAAGAAAATGTTCGATTGTAGCTTGGAAGAAAACAAACATGACGGCGATGAACTTCTCCAAAACAACAATAGCAATAGAGCCAGCAAAAATTTTGAAAAAGATGAGCCAAGAACAGAGAACGGTACCGAGGGTCCTAAATCAGATGAATCCACAGAGGATTCTAGATCAGATAGACTAAGAGTCATTTTAAAACCAAATAAAAGTCTGATGAAGGAATTTAATGGATTTATGGAAGGTGTTTTCGAAAAACCTTTTGAAGAGTTTCTTGAGAAAGATCTAAAAGATGTGAAGGAAGAAGAAAAAGCAGACAATTCCGATAAACCGTGCAAAGATGTTCAGGACGAGGCATGCAAAAAAGGCTGTGATGAACCGTGCAGATATGGCGACGATGAGCCAAAGAAAGACTTTGTTGATGAGCCAAAGAAGGACTGGAATAAACTGCATCAAACGGTCAAGGGACATGGCCATGTTGTTTGCAAATTGCGGTCAAAGCCACGAGTAAAGATCCAGGAAATTGGTGTTCGTGGCCGAGTCGCATTTCTCAAAAGCGACTATGTTGTTCGGGACGAACAGAATTAAGAAGGGGGTAATAATGTAAAATCACTGGTTTGATGATCAACTTCCTATTGATAAACCTTAAGGGATTCAGAATATTTATTAGGGATATTAATTACTATTTTATTAATAGACCAGAAGGTATAAATAGCCTTAACAAAGCTTCATTTATTATTTTCCAATAAACAGCAAAACCATTCTATTGAGCCCGGTATACGATTTGGTGATATCGTAACAATACACACACACACACACACACACACACACACACACACACACACACACACACACACACACACACACACACACACACACACACACACACACACACACATATATATATATATATATATATATATATATTAATATATATATATATATATATATATATTAATATATATATATATATATATATATATATATATATATATATATATATATATATATATATATATATATATATATATATGGGTATAATGTGTGTGTGTGTGTATTCGCTTATTACATCCAAATGGCAGGGGCAATATAAACAATATTTGGCATGGAAGTAGTCTTTGCCTAAAGAACATTTTTTTTTAATAAAAATTCTGCTTCATTGGGAAAAAATGAAAACTAAAAAAATCCCGGGCAGCACTGGCCAGCCCTACTAGTAAGCTAAATAAATGGCAAAAAAGGTTTGCCCTCCACTCCAGGAAAATGCTGAATTTTATGTCCTTAGAGGGTGGGGTACTCGTAGATACTTCTTACTAATATTTTCCGAAATCTTATACTTTTAAAATGTAAATCTATATACATAAAAGAACATGTCCTGACTGACTGACTGACTGACTGACTGATAATCAACGCCGAGCTCAAACGCCTCATCCTAGAAACGTGAAATTTGGAACTTATAATACCTTTATTGCGTAAGCATCCACTAAGAAAGGATTTTTGAAAATTTTGCTCCTGAGGGGAAGAAACTGGAAAGCAAACTTTTTTCTAAAACAATGTATATCTCGAAAACCAAAAATGAAGAGATTTTGAAATTTGGTATATGGATTCTTCTTGAAAAATAAAAAGATACGTGTTTCACCATTTTTTGAAAATTCGGTTTCCCGGACCTCAAATGTGGGTTGGAAAATTAGGTTATTTGGTTTTTAAAGTAGCTGGTACTCAAAAACTGTGAATGCTACAAGAGTAAACATTAGTATTTAGTTTTTACTCCAAAAATAATGAAATACGTGTTTTAGCATTTTTTGAAAATTTGGTTTCCAGGACTTCAAATGTGGGTTGGAAAATAGGGTTATTTGTTTTTTTAAAGTAACTACTACTCAAAAACTGTAAATACCATAGAAGTAAAAATTAATATTACGTTTTTATTCTAAAAATAAAGATATAAGTGTTTCACCATTTTTTACAAATTTGGTTTCCAGGACCTTAAATGTGAGGTGGACAATAGGATTACTTGATTTTTAAAGTAATTGCTACTCAAAAACTGTCAATGCTACAAAAGTAAAAATTAGTATTTAGTTTCTACTCTAAAAATAATGATATACGTGTTTCACCATTTTTTTAAAATTTGGTTTCCAGGACTTCAAATGTGGGGTGGAAAATAGGGTTATTTGGTTTTTAAAGTAACTGCTACTCAACAACTGTAATTGCTACAGGTGTAAAAAAATTAATACTTACTATCTACTAAGAAAAAAAGATATACGTGTTTCACTATTTTTTAAAACTTTGGTTTTCATGATTTCAAATGTGGGGTCAAAATAAGGGTTATTTGATTTTAAAATAACTGCTACAAATGTGAAAATTAGTATTTTGAGGTTTTGTGCCGGTTAAAAGTAGGTGAGTTCAGTTTATCACCGGACGGACGGGCCAAGCCGTTATTTTAGGGTCTTCATAAGGCCCTGCTTAAACCTTAAATCAAGGTGGGACGGGCCGAGATTTTTAACCAAGTATATAAACATTTTAGTGATTTTAGGGTGTTCAGACGGGCCGGGCTAAACCTGAAGTCAAGGTGGGACGGGCCGAAGTTTTTCATCAAGTATATAGAACTTTTAGGCCTGTAAAAACGGGCCGGGCCCATATTAGACGGGCCGTGCCGGGCCAGGAATTTCGGTTTTTGAAACGGGCTGGGCCAAGTTGTCGGCGGGCCGAGCCGAGACCTAAAAAATTGATCCGTGCAGTATTCTACTATGTATGCACGGTTCAAATTCTCTAATTTCATGCGAGCGAAGCCGCTACGGGCACTGCTAGTTAAAGGTAAAAAATTATTACCGCCGTATTCGCGCCGAAAAATTTTGGCTGGCGCAAGCATTTTATTATTCCAGCCGTAAAAAAAATTTGGCGGCAGCCTGCGTAAGTCAAAAAAATTGGGTGCGGCGGCGCTAGGGTCTACTCTACTCTGAACGGAGCAAGATACTTCAGTACTTTTATCCCCACTTATAATGCGGCTATGCAGCCTGTGTTGAAAATCATCCATAGTAAGACCCCTCTAAGCTCTCTAATTGATCCCTTAATTTTTTTTCTACATACTCATCCACTGCCTGCAGGAAGTGCAACCAAAATACGTGACACAGGTGTATGTATGTTACTTTTTTTAAGGTTAGTGAAAGGAGTTGTTAACCCCGCGAGATACTCAACCTGAGCAATGCGTGTAAGCTCCTTGCTTAAGGGAGATACGATGGTGACGCCAGTGAGATTCAAACCGCCAACATACGAGGCGACAGGCGAACGCTTTACCGCTTAGCCACCATCGCCACTAGCCACTTTGTATTCTTTTCGTTTCTGGTTCAAGACCTAACAATCAACCAAAATTAGGGGCATGTCGAGCGCTTTCGACTTGGCTTCCCCCAATTGGCATTCCTGGATCCGCTAGAGAGCCCACTTCAGCGTCATAAGGACCCTTTTGTCCCCAATGGGCTCGTTCCGTTGAAAACGTCACTAAGCAAAATGTATTAGAAAAAAGATTCTAAATATCCCTTCCTATAGTCGTACGCCAAATTCAGTCTTGTAAATTGTGAGCCAGTCCCAAGCCTGGATAAAGGAGGAATGCAGTTAAAAGAATCAAACTTTGATGCGCGACAGGAAGTACTTAAGTGCAAAGTAGTAAGTAGCTCTTATAAGCTGTAGGTAACCTTAGTAGTGAGACCAATGCCATGGTCGTGTTCGTTCCATACACGCCTCATGAACCTGCCGAATGCAGCACTGGCTGTCGTGTGGCTGGTCCAGCGCTAACTTCATCGTCTATGTTTGCAGCATTAGATAATAAGCTTCCAAGATAACAGAAGCTGTCTACTTTAGACTTTAGAGCTGTTTTGTTTAAAAAAAAATTGCGAAAAAAACGATATGACATGTTTGAACTTGTGCTGGACTAGGTACGCTGTAACAGCAAATGATAAAGCTTAAAAAATGGCTTGCCTAATATTTGGGTGAGGGTTACAAAATTAAGGATGTTAGAGGCGCAGCAATGAACTGAATTGACATTCTGTAGTAACGGACATAGGGCCTAGGGGCACTTCAATTAAAATATAGGCTAACAATTTTTTTTCTCAGATGTGTCATGAGGTGGGCAAAAGCTAAAAACAGGTCCAAACATTTTTTGTTCAAAAAATTGCTTATTCCTAGACAAACTATGCTGGATTATACTATTTATACTGCTTATCGGGACAGGTTTGACACCACCTTCCTAACTGCGGACTTGCACATATACCTTTATGGAGTTTTATGGAATGGCTCATTAAAAAGTGACTCATATGTTACGTATACTACTACGTGTATTATTAGGTACGATGACAGGTGCAAATCTCAGAAAGTAACTTGTGGTAGATATGATAACAACTTTTTAACATTAGAATTAGGAACTTTTTTGCATAACTACAGAAAACAGCAGGTGAGTTAAGAATTTTGATATTTCCATTGTCTTTAAAATAAAGATAGATAAAGCAGGTGCATGTTTTTAATAAATCAGTCCTTAATTAATCATTAAAGCTTCCCGCTGAGAAAACCAAAATAAAAACCACGTCTGTCAAATTATATTTATCTTGACTTTCAGCCACATATTTCTTCTATTTGGCCATTAATAACACGCACTCTACTTCCTAACGACGACATCACACCGTCTGCATGTCTATCCAGGGCTGTTCGTTCAGTCGTGAGCACGGTGATGTATAATTCATGAATGGTTCGTTTCCATGACAACCGGTAAACGTTCTCGAGCGTCCTAATAAAATATCTGCAAGTCGATTCGAGAGTGACTGCGAGTCATTTCGATGAGATTTTGTTCCACTTGTTCTTATGCAATTGGGATTGATCCAAAGAATTTGCTAGTTAACTAAGTTAAGAAACCGAGGCTATTTCGAACTTTAAAATCTTTAAATCAAACTTAAACTTTAAATCTTAAAAAAGCTGCTCAATTATTATGGAAAAAAGACGAAATGGTTATTATTAATTACGTTTAAAAAAATAAATTAGTTGAATGTAACTTTTAGTTTAGTTTAAAAACATGTGTTGCTTACTTTCAAGACTGCAGAGAGATATTTGATTTGTTTGATCGGGACAACAGTGGATATATCGATCCAAGTGAATTGGCTAATGGCCTAAGGGCTATGGGGTGCAATCCCACTGAAGAAGAAATAGAAGAAATCATTCAAGATGGAGACAGCAAAAGTACACTGTTTACTATTTTATAGATTAAAAAAATAAAATTAATTTTTTGACATTTTTATTCCAGAAAAAAAATTGTATCCATTAATTTTTTGTAATGAGTTCAAAAAGTTTTCAATTACTATAAAAATATCAATTGTTTTCAGAAAATGATGACGGAAAACTAAGCTTCGAAGAATTTTCTTCACTGATGGAGAAATACAGAAAACCAGTAGAAGTGGAAGAATCATCACTGATCGAAGCCTTCAAATGTTTTGACAAGAACGGCGATGGCAAAATAAGCAGACGTGAGCTGAGAGAGGTTGGTTGTGCTATCCAACTTTATTTCTTATTTGTTTTAATTAGAATAAAAGCTCAATTGTTACATTATAATAATTTTTATATTCTAGGCCCTTCTGACTATGGGTGCAACCAAACTGACTGAAGAGGAAGTAGATGATCTTTTCATGGAAGCAGATGCAGATGACAATGGCTACATTGATTACAAAGGTAGTTTTTTTTCCATCATAACTCTGTTTAATAAGAACAACCCTGTGAACATTCATACCTGGGACCTATATGGGTCCCAAATGGGCATCTTTATGGGCTGTCCGTATAGGACCCGTGCCCAGGTGACACACCGAATCAAGTGGGTCCTATATGGGCTAAACATAAAGATTTAAAATGGGCCCGGACCAGGAATCGAACCCGGGTCCTACAACTCTCAAAGCCGGTGTCTATACCACTACACCAACCTAATTATAGGGAAATCTAATTTGTCAGTCAAATATGGTCGAATGATGTAAATCTTCACAAAAGTGGATAATGAAAATTATGCTTATTTAAAAAAATAAATAAAAGAATAATTAACTTTTATTTATACAATTAATAAAACAAACAAATTGAAACAAACTTGGTTCAGCCCACTTATAGCCCAGATATAAATTAGCCCATGAACCCTGTGTGGGACCCATATACCTCCCATGTAGACGTTTTGCTTTTGCAAAAGCCCATTTAGCTTATATAGGACCCATATACAACCCATATAGGCTATCCATAGCCCAGGAACCCCACATAGGACCCATATACAACCCATATAGGTTATCCCTAGCCCAGGAAGCCCATATAGGACCCATATAGAATGTTCAAAGGGAATATTTGGACACACATTTTAGTCTATATAAAACAAATTTTCAATATGCAAATATTAAAAAATTAATAGCTTCTAATACCGGTATACATGCATTTTTATGAGATTAGAGTACCAAAAATACAGCCGACACACACAAATATAAAAAACTAAAAACATGACTGAATCTTATCAACACTGGACATTTTGGTTGTGCCCCCCAACTGGGAGAATGGCAATTCAATGGTTTTATGCATTTTTATGCTGCAGGAGGGGGGTTAAAGCCGGCTGGCGTATGTATGCATAGAGAGGGGTCTGAAAATGTACAAAGTGCTACAGGGGAGGAGGGCTGTCAAAATCTGCAGTTTATTGCGTACTTAATATATGATTGGCCCCTAAGAAAATGATAGAAGTCTCAGTAATTATAAAAGTCTGCAGCAGCAAAAGATAACCAATTTATGCCTGCAGAAATAACTGAGAGTCTGTAACAATTACTCAGGCATGCTTATTAATCTTTCCTGTACTTTTTTCATGTGAGATGAAAACGAAAAGCTAATTGACAAATATGGATTCTTTCATTTGTATAGGAAAAACTTGATCAAAACCATGAAATTCGAATGAATTTTAAATATTTTAAAATGTTTGTTCAGATTAAGTCAATCTAGATTGATCAGTCTGACCACAATGCAATTTGTATAAGAGTTTGTTCTTGCAATATATTCAAAATGAACTAAAAAGAAAATTCGTCAAAAATATTTACTTAAAAAAACTGAATCATCTTTATAGCAGAGACAAAAATTATCTCATTTTGACTACATTCTTTTTTTCATATATATATTAAATGAATCATATAATAAAGTTTATTTTCAGAGCTCGTACAGACGATCCTCAAATAGATCAACTGCATCTTTCGAAGAGTCAACAGACGAATTTAAATCATATCATTAATTTGTTTGCTGCTATCGGTATAATAATTATCAGCAACACTGCTCCTATGAACTTGCCAGCTTCTTTTAGTTCTCATTTTATCATGCAGAAAACTTGAAAAATACAACTGGTTTTATCTCATTAAAAAAAATTAATCAGTGCCATCTAAAATATTTTATTTTTTAGATAAAAAACAAGATAAAACATTAGTAGAAACTTTTAGCCTTGAAACACTTGAATACTGATAAATAAAAGCAATTGAGAAGAAACCAAAAAGCTTATCAAAACAGGTTTGAAGATGATAATTTATGAGACCGGTAAGCTTGAAAACAAAGCAAGATGTTAAATAGAACAAAATCACTAATTGATATTATTGAGTCAAAAACAAAAAACTAAGACAAAGTCAAGCAAAAAAAATACCTTTTTATATAAAACAAAAACTACAAAAACAACCGGACTCACTTCTTCCGTTCATGAAAGCCCAACTAATAAACAAAGAAGCACAAACAGGAGAAACTGAGAAATGATGAAGATAGGAGGGAAGAATTTTGAGATGCTATGAAGAATTGCAGCTGGTTGATGTTGTTGTTGTAGTAATATACAAGAAAAGTCGTTCAGAAAATAATTTAAGATAACTAATTACAAGTCGCGGTTCAACGTGGTCTATCAAAAAATATATTCTCTCCACCTATAATCTTCGAAAACATATAAAATCTACCGAGTGCTCATCTAGGTGACTACAGACATGTCTAATCTCCGTGGAGCTGGTGGTTACCATAGCAACATTACTACAGTTATAATAATTACAAACAATTAATTATGATGATTATGTAAAATAACAATCAAGATTAATACAACTAGTAATTGATCAGAATATTTGAATATGCAATTGCTTTGTAATGACACGATTATTCAGATGACAAGCCGAATTAATACTGAATTGGTTGGTTATTATTCATCCATTAGTAATTAGGGAAGTTATTCAAAATGTCAGCTGAGAAAAAAAAAATTGAAGCTTATTAATAGCAAAAAACATTGAGAAACAATGATATACGACCATTACGACCATGTTCAAAATTACCAACTCACAGCACAAAACTGCTGTCTTAAGCAAGAGATAAATTATTCAATAACTGAATTCAGGACCAAACTTAAGATAGTTTAAAATTTTAGGAGGGAGAGTGAGCTGGGAAAGAGGAATCTGACTTTTGAGTACAACCGACCTGCAAAGAGCTTGCAAGCACAGAGCGGGTGAAGGCAGTGTGTACACTTGTACATAATGGTTCGCAGGTGACTGACAGTGACGTCGTTTACGACAGCCGGATGCTTCGGTTGAGCTTGGCCTCAAAGGTGTCGACGGGAGTGAAGCTTCCGGCGAGTTGTTCACTGCGTCGAGAGCGACCGCCATCCGAGTTCCGCATGCCGAAAATATCGGGACGTAGTTGGTCGGGCAGGTGTGCACTCTGCATGCATAACGCTGGTACTGGATGCAACGAAGAGATTGTGCAGTGTCGGCATCGATGACATAGAGACTGCAGTTGACCGCAGGTAAGTTGGAATGTCTGGACCTGTTCCCGTTGCGCATCCGACGAATCCTCTGTGCTGCTCCAATGCCGACCTCTCCGACCCCTCTTAAACCACCTGATCTCTTCTCCCTGCACCTGCACTCTCCCAATTCCAACATGGTGGCAATCAGCAGTCTACCATCTCTGCTGTAACTCAAATCGACTAGCTTTAGTGAATTGGACAAATCTGATAATATGGATGGAGACCATGATGACGACGATGATGATGATGATGACGATGAGGTGGAGTGCCTTCTTTGGCTTCCCCTGACTACCTGTAAATCCTCAATCCATGTTTCATTCAGTCTCTCATTCATACTTGTAACACTCCACGTCCATTCTGTAATGTCACAATGAGGCTTAGGCTGTTGTTCAACAGGTTTCTGAGACTGCAAAAATCAGACATAAGCCATTAGGAAATTGTTTATTTGTAAAAATTACTATCAGTTACTAACCTTGACTGTCAAAACGGTGTTAGACGTAGTCAGGTTTGATGTCCCATAAGAAGAGCCATTGGTTGTGAAAGAAGAGAAATTATTAAGTGGAGAAGCTTGCTTTTCAAAAGATGGTGGTGCAATAAGTTCAATCAGGCTCAGACTGTTTTCTCCTATGCCCTTTCCAAAATTTGTAACTGCCAGACGACGCCAACTGTGGCGAGGATCGAAAGAGAAATGACATGTCGAGTAGTACATAGGTATGCGAGACAGCAGGACTTTTGAAGACATGTCAAACAAGAGGAGTTCCGATGGCGGTCCCAACAAGTTTCGGAATAAATCATCTTGGTTCTCGTAATCCGTTAAACATCCGTTAGTTCGGGGGCCGCAAGGATACGAAATCGACGGATCTTCATCGGGAGCAGACGGGTCCTCGTATGTCTTTCTCACTTTTGAGCTAACTGTCATGTTTTCAAAACGATCCAGAGGAAAACTTGCTACTCTACACAATGATGGTTTGAAAATGAGACATTTTGACTTGTCTGGACTCAGCTCTCCAGAAAAACTTTCATTGGTATAATCTATTGGCTGTTTGCCAAAAACTCCCAAGAACTTATTGATACTCAAGTCCAACAAGCCAAGCTGTGAATTACAATTTCTAGAGAGGTGCAAGACCACGTGGCTTTGAAACATAAAAAAAGAAATTATCAAACAAAAAATAAGTTTAAAAAAAATAAAATTTTAAATTGAACCTGTCTCGAAAACAAACAACACTTTTAACTCTGAAATGATTGACAGATGACATTTGAGCAGGGATGTGATTGTATTCAAAGTGTTCTGCCATCTTGATGAACTTGGTCCTCCTCCTGAAACTGAACACCGACGTCGGACGGTCAATATTGATGACACCTTGACGACTCATGCAAAATGCAGCACTGCAGTCTTTGTGTAGCATTCGATCACACGAAAGGATTGAATCAGGAAAGTTGGCTGCTTCTTTAGAATAAAAAGTGTAGATGAAATTAAATTAAACTCAGTTTAAACTAAAAAAATTTAATTTGAAAGATTAAAAATATGCTTTAATAAAAAGGCACTAAAAAGAGAAAATTAATTTTGTTATTTAACAGAACTATGAGCGATGAAAATATATGCGTATCATCATCATTGACATTTATTTTTAACTTCACTTTTCTATGCTAAACTAAGGTTGGTTTTTTCAATATAAAGTGCTTCCACAAATCTTAGTGACTTCTTCTTCCTCAGAGAAAACAAATTCATAATCATTTTCAAACATTTCCACCAAATATTCTAACCTCTGCCTATATCTCTCATACTTACAACTACTACAAAATCAATGTTTCTACATGCTTAGACTTAGACCCATAGCCAGTCATAATTTTTTGGCTGGCTTTTTAAAATATTTTATTTTCACATCTATACGAATAGACATTGTAAACCTCCTATAACTTACTAACACAACAAAAATCTTTATCAATAACAACCATAAAAACCAACATAAACAAATGTTACATAAATGTTTTATGTGTCAATAAAAGTGAATTTTGGGGGATTTCATAGCAACTCCCAGTAAAAAAGACACATTAATTTCTAATGTTTTGTATATTTTCTTTCAAAGAAATAAATCGAATGCAGACAATAACTGACTTGGTGCTTACACCAAGTCAGTTATTGTCTGCTTCATAAATCCTCGATAGGTGTCATCACTTGTCATTGACGATCTAAGTTTCTATTTGTTGAGAATATCGAAAACATTTTTCAAATATTCTTGTTTGTACCTGTAACTTTATGATACATGTTACAACTACATTTTGATAAGATTAACAATCTTTTTGAAAATCAGATGTCAGTACCAATCATCGTGACTTTTCATAAACTACTTTTCTCCACGACATTATGCCGTCACAACATTTTGTCCACGAGACTTTGTCCAGTGACATTTTTTCCTAGAACCAAATTTAGAGGATTTTTATTTTAACACACATACTAATAATATATAGAACTGTGTGATAACATATGCAGGAGCCATTCTTGGCTCTATTTGGCTTGCCATACATAGAATTATGCCCCAGTATAACAAAGATCAGAAAAGTTTTTCACCCTGATATTACTTAAAATAAATATTCACATACCAGCATGCCCATGTTTCCAATTGTCAACAGTACATTGGTGGAGTAAAGACCAAGGAGCACATTCACCATCATTCTCCAGTGCATTCGGAAACTTAGCCTCCGTCTTAGAGCTGCTTCCAGCTGTTGAACTTTTCCTGTTTTCTTTACTAGCATCTGCCCCCATGATTTATTCTTCTCAGGAAGAAACTCAGCAACAATTCAGCTTGTTATCGTCGAGGATTGAAGTGCTAATTGATTACTGTTTGTAAAAAATGATTGTTTAATTAAATATGAAATAAAGTACAAGACTATGGCTGCTTCAACAAGATACTTTGTACGAAAACGCATCATATTTAATATATTCACAATTTTCATGATGGTCTACACATAAAAGAATACATTTTATGTTTATACACACAAAAACAGATGTATATATAAATTTGGGCTAATTTCGGACAAAAATCAGCAATTTACCGAGATGTTTAAGAAAACCGATTTACAAATTATTTCTAAAAATCAAATTATTCAGTTATAATTTATTTATTCAAACATGTAAAAAAGCTGCAATTTTGTATCACGTTCCTTACCTGAATCTATTTATAGTGCAACTTTAATAAATAATAATAAATAAAGTTTTCTAATGATTTGTTGGTTTATTAAAAAAACTTTCTGTAAAGAATTTCAATAGATAAATTCAAGCATTAATTTGGTATTCTCTCTAAACTACTACAGAAAGTGCTGCCTATCATAATAAGATGAAACCGTTTCTATATAACACAAGTTTTCAAGATAATTTTATGGTAACAATGCTTTCTTTGGCAAGTTTTCTGTAGTATAACTTTGTCTTTTATACTAAAGTAAGATAGACCAACAATTCACACAAATAAAATTATATAAGAAACTAGCAGGGTTAACCAACGTTGCTCAAGGTTTTCAGAGGCTTTTTATCATTTTTTTCTCTTGCTCCCGTTTCCTTCCCCGTTTGCTCTCCCGCTTCCGGTCGCTTTCCCGTTCCCACTTGCTCTCCTGTTCCCGATCGTGCTCATTTTTTCTTTTCCACTCTTTCATAACTTATTTTAGCCCATAAAACGTAAAATAGATTTGCAAAAAGTTGCCTTCAAACGTTGTTACGTAAACTAAATTACCTTTGATAGTCGTACATAGGCACTTTTGGCCTGCACAGTATTACACAACTCTCACGGAGAAACGAAGATTCAATGAGCTGTGCCATCCGTTCAACATCGAGTCTCCTCAATTTATTGGAAGATTCGGCCCGAGCCGTTTATGTGAAAGATAACCCAAGTTTATATATATATATAGACTAAAAACATGGTAAAATACTAAAATTGAAAGAACAGAAGCGCAACGTCTGAAATGTTTCAGAAAATAAATTAATCTCGCTGCTTGGAAACTGAAGCTGGTTGCATGGAAGAAAGGTTAGAAACATCCCCATGTAGTGGCACACCCAGGGTTATTTTCAGGAAGAGGAAGTTTAGAAAAAAAATTTTGGAGAGAGGTGTTTTGGATATTTTTTATCATCAATTATTTAATACTTCATATACCATATTAAACTTTGAACACAGTTAAAAAAGTTTGAGTTATAAGAAACAGAATAATTTAATTTTAAATTAAAAAATTTATATATTTTCAAAAATGTCAAGAAAAATTGTGTATTAATTAGACAAATAAGCTATTTTTAAATAAAAATGCTGAAATTCTTTGTCTTTCAGCCACTTTATCCAAAATAGAGCTGACTGTGAAATATCTATAAAAATGCACAGGAGTTATACCATTTAATCTGTTATCTGATGAACATCTTCTAAGATAGTTTTTTTCCATATATTTATATGAAAAACCCCAAATATTTTCCATGTAAGCAATAGTAGAGACGGACTACTTTTTAATTTTTTATGCATATGCTAAGTTATATTAGTGCAGGAGTTGCTATAAATAAAATTTTTCATTATAACCTTAAAAATATTTAAAATAAATTACAAGCAATGAAGGAAACACATACTTGTGTCATTTTGGCAACGCTTATAATTAATTTTAAAAATTATTTTCAGATACAATACACCTAAAGCCTAAAGGTAAAAAAAGAAAAAAAGAAAAAAAAGACTCTTTGTCATCCAGCAATGATTTGGGAATAAATGAACCGCACAGCCCAAATTGTCAGTTACCCTGTGTATTAGTGAGTGTGTATCTTTTTAGCATAAGCATAAATAAACACTTTAAAAACTTCATCGAGTATTGCACCCTCTGAAATATTTGCGCCCACCACTCATTAAAACCCGACTGGCTATAGTCAGTATAAGCCTGTAATTTTGTAATTGTAATTGCAAAACAAATAAATAGAGACAAAGACAAAGACTCACAAAGACAAAAAGACGACAGAGTAAAATGGATACGTCACTGACCAAGGTCTTCTATGTGGCACGAACCATTAACAGTAACCTTCTAGTTTCATGAATAAAAACACTAAAAATAAGATTGAGCCGAGACAAATCTCAGAATCAAATGAGACAGAATCTACGACATTTTCTATGGAAATTGTAAACAATACGCGGGGGCGGCTGAATCATCTGTGAAGTTCTAAGAAGTAAAATGTAGACGGCAGATGTTCTTTTCTTTTAAATATCAGTCAATTAGTTTTTTTTTCAATAATAAACATTTATTTGTTAAAATAAATGTGTTAAATAATGTTAAACATTTGGGTTATTTTATACTGGCTTGACATCTCCATCAGAACTCTTAAAACGACGCCTCCTTTAATCCGTTATGTAGACCAAGGGGCGCAACCAGCAAAAAATGATGGAGGGAGCTCAAGTTTGAAAAAGGAAAAAAAGCCCACCGCAAGCAAAATTTTTCTTGACTATCTTCAGTCTGCAGTCTTTTTTTGGTAACTTTAATAATTTATAAACGAAAAGAAAGACTGCAAACTGAGGATAGTCAAACTCAGTCTCAAACCAGTTGAAGCAAATTTAAAAAAAATATGTTTATGATATGTTGCCATGCATCCCCACCCCCCACCCAAAGAAAAATTCATCATATTTGGAAAAATTGCAGGGCCCTCCGATTTGGCCTGGACAGGCTTAAGCCCCCCTGCTCTTCCCCTAGTTGCGCCCCTGTGTAGAGCTCCACTAACTGGCGTTTGCATAAAAATGAAGGGCAGTATAGTTTGCATTGCTTCATTAGGTGTAGAGGGCCAAACAGCTTTTATTAAAATTATCTGACAAAAACTCACTAATCTGACAGACTGCAGAAAGGTGATTGTTGAATTTCGAATCTTCCCGTCAATCCCGTCAGCTCTCTGATGCAAAAGTGTTAATGAATAGCAAGCTCAAAACGCTCTTTTTAATGTTCACTTCCTGCAACTTTGTACAGTTGTAGTACCTACTGGCAGGCGCGGTCCCAGGATTTTCTGGTGGGGGATGATAAATTTATAGTTGATTGGGAGTCTTATACTATATACTATTTTATAGATTTTAAAGTTATCATAAAGTAATGGGTGTGTTGTAAGAACAATGTGTATTTTCCTATTCAATCTCCATACAAATACAATACAAAATAACATTTATATCGTGCCCTTATAAAAAAAAACAATTTTTTCGCAAAGGCGCGCAGTTCATCAACTTCTCTAATAAAAAAAACTTATTAAATAGATATGTCGTCAGTCTAATTTTAACTTGTTTAATGTCTATAGAACATTAGAACGACGAACATGCACCTCACTAAACGCAAAGGCGATATTCAAAGAGTGTTAGGTTTGAAATGAAAATTTGACAGTTTTGTTGGTCAAGTTCAGCTCAAATGTATTGAATATAGATAAATGACAATTTTGTTTTATTCAGGATTTGAAGTTTGGCTAGAACTTTTGCATTCTCAATGCTCTCAGTGCCGATTTAAAGAATAAAGTTGCTGCAGCGCATTTTTTGCTGGAAGTTCAAGATTTTTGCTTTACATCTTCAACACAATAATTAGAGTTTGTGCAGTTGAATTAGTTAAACAAATAATGATTTAAGAATTATAAAATTAAGTACTTTACCACTTTTAGACTTCACAGAAAACAGTGGGTATTTTTCTTTTTCGATTAGTATAGGTATATGAAAAAACTAGTGTTCTAAACTCGCACGAACTTAAAAAATTTTTTAAACGATTAACGCCAGCAAAAAACGAAGACTAGAAAACCCAAAAACAACTGAAAACCGAATGAGAATACCCTCATTTATAAGATGATAGTTGGCAGGACATAATCGCCTTCGGTTGGTCAAGCATATCTTACTTAGATATAGTAATGAGATATTAATTGCACATTGCTATTGCCCACAGATTTCTTCATATTTTATAACTATCTAGTTTAGATGGTGTTTGGCGGGAGGTTGTTTGGTGTACGTTTAATTTTATTAATTTATCTAAAAAAAATGAGCTCTGAGGCTGGTGGTGGGATGCATTCCCAGCATCCCCAATGGTAGGACCGCGCCTGCCTACTGGTGATATTAAGCGCTCAAGAAAGGATTCCTAAACTACACACAAAACAACCATTTTGAGATTTGTCATTTTATTGGCTAAAATATATAATTGTCGCCAGAGTCTTGCGGATTAGGAATAGTTGGAGTTTATTGAATCTGGAACCAACTCCCGTCTTTTGCATTAAACGCTTAGTACTGTGACATTCATCTAGCAAATCAAAAATATTGAGTTGATAAAACTCAGCCATGAATTCCATACTATCTATTTCAAGAAATCCATCATGTTTAGGATCCAGAAATTAAAGACTCTTCATCAATAAAATTTTTTTAAATGAAAATCGGCGTTTTAATTCCACTATGATAGTATTCAAACATATGAAAAATATGTGTAGTTTAATATGATCAAAGCTATTGATATTTTGTTGATCACCTGTGGTTTCCATTATTACAAATTTCTGTAGTTTTTTTAGTAACCTTCCTTTTTTTGGATTTCTCCCATTTAAGACTTTACATATCTATTAAATCAGACGCATCATTAATAATGATTTTCTACAAGGATTTAACTAATTCGGGATTATCACGCTCTTTTAAGAAGTCATTCAATACTTCAGTTATCTAATTTGTAGCAGCTAATAAATTTAAATTAACAGACTGAAGAAGTTTTGTGACAGTCATTAAGCGGAGTAATATTTGCTCCATTAAAATTAGCCTTACGACAAAATTGGAGGACATGATCAGTGTTAGTAGAGATTTGACATTTACTTGTCAATAACATTTGAGGTTTATGCACATTATAGAACCAAAAATAACATTAAATGTAACATACTCTGGCATTTCGGGACATTTTTTTACTGCTTTAACTTTTAAAACAAAAACTACGACACGGTGTTTTAAAAGAGCAAGCGGGAAAGGAAACGGGAGCGTGAGAGAAAAACGATAGAAAAACCTCTAAAAAGCCCGGGCAACGTCGGGCACCCCGCTAGTATACCTATATTAATCAAAAAAGAAAATACCCACTACTTTTTGTGAAGTCTAAAGGTGGTAAAGTACTTAATTTGTTTTTCATAAATCAATATTTTTTTTACTAATTCAACTGCATAAACTCTAATTATTGTGTTGAAGATGTCAAGCCAAAATCTTGAACTTCCAGCAAAAACGTAAACTGCAGCAATTTCATTAAGTTTCTTTAAGTCGGCATCCACTGAGCAGGGGTGCAGCCAGGGGGCGGGGCCTGGCCCCCCCGAAACCTAGCCAAAGTGGATTTTGAAATGACAAGCGGGCCTGTGAATTTGGGATGTTTTTCAATCCTTTCCTCTATTATTTAATTAACCTTTGTTGAATGTATTGAATCAAAAAATTCTTAATTAATTATCTATTAATTTGGTTTTGAAATTTTTTTTAGAGAGTTTCATATCTACCATTTCCCTTCTATATATACGATTTGCCTTTAATGAACGAGTCTGCATTCCGATTCAGCGTCCCCTTAAAGATTTCTTGACCAAGGATCCTTTCTTCGCTTAGAGGAAACACTCAAATATTACGCCTGCTACCTTAGTCACATATCTGCTGTGCGTGGCAAATACTTGCGCTGGAAAACCAAATGGTCGAATGTCCCAGTGGCAGAGCGGCCACATACCGCAGTTGATGTTTTGCAACACTGTGAGGAATCTGTTTACCCCCAGATAAATATGCTGCTGAAACTCTTCATCACGTTGCCCCTTTTTAACTTAAATCATATCTACGCAGCACAATGGGCCAGGCAAGGCTGAATGGGCTTGCCCAGATGACGATCAATCGCGATCCTCCCATTAATGAAGAAGCCGTCATTGACATTTTTTCGCAAACAAGGCGTCTGAATTTGTTATTGTAATAAATTGGTTTAAATTAGATGTTTTATAGTTTGATATTACTAATTGTTGCTTAAACTGTTTTTTAGCCTTGACTTTTGTGTGTCGTAAACTTTTCAGAAAACTCCTTACTTAACAGTTTTCCCCCCGGGCCCCCCAAAAAGGCTGCAAAAAGGTTAGACAACCCAGCTATAAACCAAAAAAAATTATTATCATAAACTACATTTTAAAATTGAACTTTAATATATATATATATATATATATATATATATATATATATATATATATATATATATATATATATATATATATATATATATATATAATATAAGACTCTCAATCAACAATAAACTTATCATCCCCTACGAGAAAATCCTGGGACCGCGCCTGATAGAAAAGTATTTTTGGTACCAAGCTGGTCATAGAAACATTTGCTCATGTAAAAAGCTATTTAATTCTACAGCTTCTGTGCCAAAAGTGATGAGCAAATTATACACAACAGTAGAGAGCTATAAACCAGGGTTGTCCAACGCGTGGCCCGCAGGCCAAAAAGTGGCTCTCGTTGTCACTATCTAACATTAAAAATCAAATGACTAATATGTTTCTAAAACTATTTTTTACTGTAGTTCAGGAATATGGCAGCTAATTACAGTTATTAATTTAATTTTAAAATCAGCTTTTTTTTAAATTTTTGCAATACGGTTAAAACTACCGCCTCATTTTTAATAAAAAAACGGTAAAAACGCTATTGATTACTTGGTTAGCAAAACCCTAATTATATTTTTTAAAATATGGCTATCGCTAGTGCTAATAAAAGACGTAGATTTAAAACTGAAAGTGGACACCGAGGTCGTATATTTAATCCATCCTGGACAAATTAATATTTTGTAATTGAGCAGAATAATTCAATTATGTGTCTCATTTGTTTAGAAAAAATTGCCATGTGCAAAATGTATAATGTTAACAGACACTATACTACAAAACATGCAGCAACTTATGATAAATTCAAGGGCTCATTTCGTGTTGATAGGCTGGAATTGCTAAAGAAAATTTTTGAATTGTTAGAATTTTATAAAAAAAAATACATGAACATTGAAGTTTATCCACATTTGTGCAGACATGCCATGAAATACATTTCCTTTTTTGGAAGCACTTACAACTGTAAAGATCTTTTTCAAGAATAAAACATGTTAAATCAGAGCAGAGACATAAGTTGAAAGATTAACACCTCACTGATACACTTCGGATTTCATCATCCACTATAAAAGCCGACATTGATCATTTGTGTAAAAATAAATAATGCCAAGTTTCCCATTAAATACATTTTTTGACAATATTGAAATTGAATTAG
This sequence comes from Erpobdella octoculata, assembly GCA_963978895.1. Lineage (NCBI taxonomy): Eukaryota > Metazoa > Annelida > Clitellata > Hirudinida > Erpobdellidae > Erpobdella > Erpobdella octoculata. The sequence goes on from OZ022239.1 coordinate 12,294,961, forward strand.
TTGTTTTCAATTAGAAGTTTGAATAAAATAATTTTTTTCAATTTGTGGCCCTCGTGTTGTCATCAGCCCTGGCTGCAAAAAGGTTAGACAACCCAGCTATAAACCAAAAATATTATTATCATAAACTACATTTTAAAATTGAACTTTAATTATACGATAATGGGTTGAAATAATTTTGGACATTTTAACTAGGAAAGATTTGATCGCGGCATTTCATATAGAGCTAAAAGGTTGAAAAATATACGCAATTAAAATACACGTTTTATCACTGTTCTGTTTTATCATGTTCAGTTGATCATAGAACCAAAAGAAAAACAAGTAAAAAACGAGTTTTTTAACACAAACTTTAATTTCAAATACACCCGATTTAGAAATACGAAAGATGTTCAAATAAGTTTTTTTTAATTGAATCATGTATTGTCATCCAATAGAAAGCAATGCTGAAAGTTTCAGCTTCCTAGCTAGTCAAAAACCGAGTTAAATTTTACTTGCAAGATTTGTGTACAGAGAAAGCCACACACACACAAACAGAGATTGTAACCTAAATAAAAGTTTGTAATAAAAACAACTTTATTTGTTTGTGTGCGTGCTGCGTGCGTGAATGAGAAAAAGAACGAAAGAGTAAGTATGCGAGATAGCGAAAGAGAGGCTTAATTTGAGCGCGCGCGTGTGTGTTTGGTGTGATGAGAAAGAGAAACTTTAACTTTAAATAGATTTCTTAAAAATTGCTTGGAACATAGATAATATAAACTTATTTTCGCCTTTTTGATGCTCGCTTTTTTATTGTTCGCCCTTTTAGTTTCGCCTTTTTCATTTTCGCTCTTATTATCGTGCGCTCTTTTTAGCATTTGCCCTTTTTGTTCCCCTTTTTGTTTTTGCCCTTATGTTTTCGCTCTTTTGATAGTAAACCGTCACAATCGATGGTTTCAAAAAGACTCTAAAAACGCACTTGTTTGGTGGCCTTGAGTTCCATTGATGGACTTAGACCACCCCTAAAAAGATCGTCCAACATTCATTCATTCAATTAAATTTTGTAGCCCTAGGCTGGTTTGACTTGTAGTGAACAAATTATACTAATTATAGTGTAGTGAATAGAAAATATTATAAATAGAATGTTTATTCAGAATGTTACATTTTACTGTCAATAATTATTACCAAGTTTTTGTCTGTCTTCAATAATGTTTTGTCCAAGGGTATATATATATACTAGCAGTGCCCGTAGCGGCTTCGCTCGCATGAAATTTGAGAATTTGAACCATGCATACATAGTAGAGTACTGCACGGATCAATTTTTTAGGTCTCGGCTCGGCCCGTCGACAACTTGGCCCAACCCGTTTCAAAAACCGAAATTCCTGGCCCGGCACGGCCCGTCTAATATGGGCCCGGCCCATTTTTACAGGCCTAGAAGTTCTATATACTTGATGTAAAACTTCGGCCCGTCCCACCTTGACTTCACGTTTAGCCTTAACACCCTAAAATCACTAAAATGTCTTTATACTTGGTTAAAAATCTAGGCCCGTCCAACCTTGTTTGGGCAGGGCCGTATGAAAACCCTAAAATAACGGCTTGGCCCGTCTGTCCGGTGATAAACTGAACTCATTTACTTTTAACCGGCACAAAACCTCAAAATACTATTTTTCACATCTGTAGCACTTACAGTTTTTGAGTAGCAGTTATTTTAAAATCAAATAACCTTTTTTCCACCTCACATTTGAGGTCCTGGAACTGGAAACCAAATTTTCAAAAAATGGTAAAACACGTATATCATTATTTCTGGAGTAGAAACCAAATACTAATTTTTACTCCTGTACCATCTACTGTTTTCGAGTAGCAGTTACATTAAAAACCAAATAACCTTATTTTCCACCCCACATTTGAGGTCCTGAAAACCAAATTTTAAAAAAATGGTAAAACACGTATATCTTTATTTTTAGAATAGAAACTAAATACTAATTTTTACATCTGTGGTATTTACAGTTTTTGAGTAGCAGTTACTTTAAAAAACAAATAACCCTATTTTCCACCCCACATTTGAAGTCCTGGAAACCAAATTTTCAAGAAATGCTAAAACACGTATTTCCTTATTTTTGGAGTAGAAGCTAAATACTAATTTTCACTCCTGTAGCATTCACAGTTTTTGAGTAGCAGCTACTTTAAAAACCAAATAACCCAATTTTCCAACCCACATTTGAGATCCGGGAAACCGAATTTTCAAAAAAGGGTGAAACACATATCTTTTTATTTTTCAAAAAGAATCTATATACCAAATTTCAAAATCTCCTTATTTTTGGTTTTCGAGATATACATTGTTTTAGAAAAAAGTTTGTTTTCCAGTTTTTTCCCCTCAGGAGCAAAATTTTCAAAAATCCTTTCTTAGCGGATGTTTACGCTATAAAAGTAATATAAGTTCCAAATTTCACGTTCCTAGGATGAGGCGTTTGAGCTCGGCGTTAATCCTGATTGTTTTATTATTTATCTATTTTTTAACTAATAATTTCTTCGATTACAATTTTCGTCATTTCAAATGGATGAAAAAGGCTTTAAAAGAACATTTTTACTAGTGGGTATTAATGTTAATAGTAATAATAACATGAATGTGAAGTCAAGGCATTTTACGAACGAAGAATGAAGAATCAATCTCTATCGGTATCTTTTTTATCTCGTTTTTGACGAGAAGTAATATTAGGAAAGTAATATTATTTTTAATGGAGCGTGCCTTAAGGAATATATATATATATATATATATATATATATATATATATATATATATATATATATATATATATATATATATATATATATATATATATATATATTATAAGGAAACATAGCGTTGATATGTTTTTACGAGCCACATATATCAGAAACTTGGATGGCGTACAATCCACCACGAAATAACGCAAATATACATGTCTCAACTTCAGACTCGAACCCACGACTGTCGGATCGGCAACACCGCCTCGCATCATCCACTGTTTTTTTGGCGGTGGAAGTGGCGCAGATGGTAAAGTAGTTGGCATGATGCGAGGCGGTGTTGCCGATCCGACAGTCGTGGGTTCGAGTCTGAAGTTGAGACATGTATATTTGCGTTATTTCGTGGTGGATTGTACGCCATCCAAGTTTCTGATATATGTGGCTCGTAAAAACATATCAACGCTATGTTTCCTTATAATATATATCATAAAACATATATCTTCGATAGTTATTAAATTAATATATATATATATATTATATATATATATATATATATATATATATATATATATATATATATATATATATATATATATATATATATATATATATATATATATATATATATATATATATATATATATATATATATATATATATATATATATATGCATTTCTATTTGTTGCATTTTCCTATGAAAAGGACATAATTGCACCTCTTTGTTTTTCGATTATAACTTTTTAAAATAATTTTAAAAAATATTCTAAATAGCCTACAACCTATCTTCAGACCTACCAAATGTACACAAAAAATTTCATAGAATCGGTTAAGCGGTTTTGGGGGGGTTTGAAGTCAAACACTATGACACATGATTTATATATATATATATATATATATATATATATATATATATATATATATATATATATATATATATATATATATATATATATATATATATATATATATATATATATATATATATATATATATATATATATATATATATATTCCATACATAATTGGGGACAATATTTTCCCGCAAGCAAGTTTCATTGAACTTTGTCGCCCATTTTGCATTCAACAGTTTCTTGTATAAACCTTGCAAAACAACAATATCTTTCTTTTCTGAAACCACACCAAGCAACGTTTTAAAATCTTTATTTTTTCCAGCTGACTGGCCAGTTTCGGTTAATTTAACCATCTTCAGAGCTTCATTTATAATAATAAAACGGTATATATTAAAATCGAAAAAACACTTTCTCAAATTATAATAATAAAGTTAATTAAACAGCAGTTAGTTTGTTTTCAATACATGCAGAATTAGACGTAAAATCAATAAAAGTAGCCGAGTATTAATAAACACGCTTTCAGTGAGTAAACAAGTGTCGACGCGTTCAGCCAAAGTCTCACTAAAATACAAATTAAGTACACAACCAGCAAGTCACACAGCTGATTTTACGCTCACTTTTCCCGTAGTTTTTGTTTTCTACTTTCTTCTTTTTATATTAATGTTTGGATTGCAAAGTAAATGTTCAAACACCGCAGGTGTCTCAGCCTCACCTGCACTATTAATCAAAACATTCTCAATTTCTCCGATTAGTGTAGTTCCACAATTTTTAGCCGCATCGCCATCAACCTCGACTTCACTACCTTCACAGTTACAGAAAACATCTTCATCGTCGACATTATTACTACTTTTATGTTTTTCTTCCAAGTCATTTTCTTTTCCTTCAATCATTTCATCTGTGTGGAAACTATAAAGAGAAAGTGATTCTGACTCCGTATTTTTAGAGCCACAGCTTTTAAAACAAACAGGTGTTTCTCTATTTAGATCTCCCTCAGTATCCACAAACCTTTCATAATTCTTGACAAGTGTAGTTTCCTTCTGGTTAGTGAGATTTTCCATGACGGCATCCTCTATGTCTTTGACGTTGAGTATATCTTCATCGGTCACCATATCAATTTCTTTCTCGCAGCAATCACTTTGTTCTCTTCTTTCGGACAAATCATTTTCAAATTTCACGCTCGTTTTATTCTTGTTGAGATTATCGTAGAGGAGTGGTTTGGGCTCTAGAATTTTAGAGTCACAATTATTACTAGCCTCTCCAACTGAAACGTCAGATGAATGCTGACAGTTATTTATCTTTGTTTCAAGAAGTTTCTTTTTTGGATCCCTGTTCGACATCTCTGTTTTATGTTTATCTCCTTCCATCAATCTATTCATATTCATTCCTTTTTTGACGTTTGATGCAATTCCAAATTTTGGAACAATTGGGCCATCAAACAACTTCAAAATGTGAGTGAAATTGTTATCTTGAATGTTAATTGCCGGTTTTTGTTCCTGGATCAACAAAGCCTCTGCCACCCTTAATCGTCTCGGATTGTTAAAAGTTTCTATTATTTCAGTGTTATCCACAAGGATTTGTCTAGATAACTGCTTATGGTGTTTTTCACAGAAATGCTTCATAATACCTCCACCTTGCAAATGCATAGTCAACCTTCGTGATAAAGACGTTCGGGTAGAGCCAATATATGTTGCATGATCACAGGGACATGTGAACCTGTAGATAACATTTTTCCGTTGCAAATGTTTTTTACAGTTAGAAACATTGTTACGCATAACCATGGAGTGGGATGTTTTTGGTATATAGTATACATTAAGTTTAATTTCATAGTTTAACGGATCAATAACTTTCACTTGAGTTTTGACTATATTTTTTATGATGTTTTCGTCAACTATATAATTTCTGTGCATTTGGGCTTTATAATAAACGTTTGTGGCCTTCTTTGGATTATCACTGAATTTGTCCATTTTCAAACTAGCATCAAGAAATCTTTTTGTGACATCATCAACCATTCTGTTTGTGAAGTTATTATTAATGAGTATTTCTTTAATTTTTTGAATTTCTATTTGAAGTTCCTCTAGACAATCAGTAGATTGACGGGCTCTGTGTAGCATGTTCAGAATAACACTAACTTTGTATCTCTCAGGGCAAAAACCATCGGCGTTCAAAGTTTCTCCGTGATTTGTAGGTTTTTTGTATGGATTTAATTTTAAACATTTATCTGCCGTTGTTACAAGTAAGTCTAAAAAAGGCAATTTATTTTCATAACTGAGTTCAACAGTAAGTTTCAAATAGGGTTGTTACAGTTACTGAATCTAAAACTGAAACATTCAGTTAACTGAATCTTTTTAGATTCAGTAACTTCAACTGAAACCGAAACTGAATCTTTTTTAAAAACTGTAACTGAAACTGAATCTATTGAGAAAACTGAATATAACTGAATCTTTTAGAATGAATATTTTTTATCATTTTATTATATTATTTTTATGTTTGCGGTTAAATGTTTTGATTCTATGGCACGGACGATAACTCGGTCGAAGTTAGGAATAGTTCTTTCTTTTTGTTTCGCGTTAGTGTTCTGTTGCTTGCGTTGCTTTTCGAAAATTTTCAAGTTTTTAGAATTACCAGAATGGAAGATACTTGTGTTAGTAATAACATTGTTATGGACGAATCTACCGAGGAAGAAGTATCGCTTATTCAACAAAATGAGTCGGAATCTGCTTTAGGACCTCCAACGAAAAAAGCTAGATTCAACAAAACAAGACCTATACTAACCCGGTACATAAAAGGTTTACAGGAGTTGGAGCCGATATTAAGTGCAATATTTGTTCCGTAATTTTGAATGGTAAAAATGTCAAAAATTTAGAGTCTCACTTGAGGAAGCATGAAACAGAATACGCAGAGTATTTAGAGGAAAAAAATAGCTATGATATCAAAAACACAAAGTAAGTCTATTAAACGACCCTTTTCATATTTGAAAAACCAGGCAACAATTGAAAACTGTTTTGTTGTTAAAGAACGCAAAAATGATATTAAAAAAGGCTCCAATGCCTATAATAAGGCTGCCCATGCTATCGCCTCAGCATTTGCTGAAATCAGTTTGTCATTTCTTTTGATCGAAGATCCTTCTATTAAAAATATGTTTGCAGTTGTGTCGGAAGGTCGTTTACTAGCCTTGCCGAACCAACACGATATATCCACAAAAGTGTGCGAATTAGTAAAAGAATTAAAAAGATCTGTTGAATTATCATTGAATTCAGCGAAGTATGTGTCAATCACAACAGATGGTCTCGGCCATGTTATTCATCGGTAAGGATGGGAATAACTTGCCATTATTTTGATCGAAACATCAATAAAATAAGAAGAGCTCTTCTGACTTGTAGAACAATTACGCAACCCCATACAGGCGTTGCTCTTACCAGATGTTGGCATAATTTGGGTGACAACAAGCTGGAAGCTGAAGTCTTTTATAAATTCAAGAAGGAATTTTTAAGCTAAATACATTTTTTAAACATGTCTGTGTTGCAAAATGTTTTTTATAGTAAATTTCTTCTTGGTAGTTTACCTAAAAAAATTGAGAAAAAAAAACTGAATCTAACTGTAACTGAAACTGAAACTGAATCTTTAAAGATTCAGTTTACTGAAACTGAAACTGAATCTTTGTAAAGTTTCAGTTACTTTAACTGAAACTGAAACTGAATCTTTTTTCAAAACTGTAACAACCCTAGTTTCAAAACAGAATTGCTCTCGAATTTGCTCTTCAATTCCTGAAGTTGATCGCAGTCATCACACAGAAGAAATATATCATCAACGTATCTCACGTACATTCGAGGTTTATTGCAAATATTAAATACTTTCTTTTCTATGTTTGCCATGTAAAAATCTGCAAACGTTGGCCCCAATGGAGAGCCCATCGCTACACCATCAATTTGCAGATACAACTGTCCGTTAGGATGTCTAAATGGAACCTCGCATGTGCATAATTTCAGTAATTCAGAGAGCAACGCTGCATCGACATCTGGAGGTGGAATTGTAGGATGGTTGAAAACACAATCTATAATTATTTCTACTGTTTCTTTGACTGGTATATTTGTAAAAAGATTTTCAACGTCTAGTGATGCGATTATACCAGACCCATCTGAAGTGCTTCGAACCAAACTAATGAACTCGAATGAAGATCGAACGCTATGGTGACGAGAACAGAAAGGAGAAATCATTTTATTCAGTGATTTTGCTAATTGATAAACCGGAGTTGGTATCTGAGAGATGATTGGTCGTAACGGATTATCTTTCTTATGGATTTTAACGTTACCATATAAATAACCTGGATCGAATTCGCCCATTATCTGAATAAGCTTGTTTTGTCCTTTTAGAGTTTTATTTGCTTGTACTATTAGTTTGTTTGCTTTGATCTTGATGGTATCAGTCGGATCTGTTTTTATCTTTCTAAATTTTGTTTCATCAGATGTGATGACATTCAGTTTTTCAATATATTCGGTGTGGTTGATTAGAACATAAACATTAGATTTATCTGCTTTTCGCACGACCACATCGGAGTTGTTTCGGAGAGTTTTTGCTGCGTGTAAAAGTTCTGGTGACAGGAAAGTATTTTTTGTATGACGGTGCACAAGGCTTTCAGAGCACAACAGAGGCTTTAGACGATCAGAGTATATATATATATATATATATATATATATATATATATATATATATATATATATATGTGTGTGTGTGTGTGTGTGTGTATATATATATATATATATAGATTTATTATATATAAATTAACTTGCGTAGATTGCATATCGTCACATATATACTGGATCCGCTATTGTAGACAGCTATGAGGGAATCAACATTGTATCAATACCACTAATAGGGTAAAGTTCTACGAGTTCGCTGATTGTAGTTTGGCACAGAAGACAGCAAAACTTTGGATACACAATTCATTACTCTGCAGTTATTGGTAAATCTAGCTCAGATATAAAATTTTCTACACACGTAAAAAGAAATCCAATACGTATTGAATCATCAAGAGGTGAAGTAAAATTAAAAATAGCAATTTATGTAATAAACTCTAGGTGCGAAAAAAACGTAAATTTTGGAAATCAAGGGGGGAATTGTCTACACACGCAAAAAGCTTTCCAATACGCATTGTATCATCAGTAGGTTAAGTAAAGTTAAAGCTAAAAAAATTTATAGTAAACTCTATGTACAAAATTTTAAATTTCGAAAATCAGGGAAAGCAAATTCTTCAAAATATAAAAGATTTGTCCAAAACGAAGATTTTACGGTTCTCTTGCTGCTAAATTCTTTACCAACAACAACACTTACAACAGTTGCCAAATTTATTTGAAAAAATGCTTTAGACGCCTTAGGGATGGGGGGGGGGTAAGAAAATTTTAACAAGTTAAAAAATTTAATTACAAAAAACCATTTGTTGAAATTTGTTTTAGATTATGTTAATGGCTATATTGTATAGTTAGATAAAAATAAAATAGATAGCTCATACTCAACATTTACTCTTTTGAAATAAAAATTATCTTTTAATAACTTTATCCTTAACCACTCTTTATGTTCTCAGTAATAAAATTATATATCTTTTTGCCATTTTTTCCACAATATTCAAGTCGTGATTGACATAGAGCAACTTTTTAAAAACCTGAACAGCCTAGTGACGTAGCAGGGAGATCCAACTTGCCGTTCCTTATTGGGATGTTTACATTTTTCGAAAAAATGGGCAATAATCGGAGTGGGGGATTAAAACCTAATAAATAATTTTTCAAAAATCTATGACAGTGGGATTTAAAATTGATGAACTTTTCCTCAAAAAAGTTGGTGACCGGGGAAGGGGTAAACACTGACTTAGTTTTCAACTTGTCGACAATGACCATAGGAACGTCATTTAAACAAAACCAAAAGGGGCAAAATGTTAAAGGCCCTACATCTTCCAACTCATTTTATTCTCACAATGTTAGAGTTTTTTTTTATATAAAATATCTTATGAAAAAGAGGAAGTAGTAATAAACATTTATTAATTTTTTGTAATTCGAAAGGGTTCCATAAATGACGCTTGCGTCAATTAAAAGAACTTATAGGTAATCATGACCAGAGATGTAGTACTTGTACCGTTTTTAAGTGCTCGTAATCGTACTTGTACTCGAAGCCTTGGTACTCGTACTCGTAATCGTTATTCCACTCAGTACTCGTACTCGTACTCGCATATGCGACACTTTCTCTAAAAAAGTTTGCTTGTTTACTAAGCAATTGTTTGGCTTAATATTTCATTTATACTTGCCGAACTCTAGTATAACATATCTATGTTTTCAGAACTGGTTAAATTTTTTGCTGAATCAACTAATTCTTTTTTTGCATCATTACTCAGTTACCTTGCTGTTACGTTGATGCCGCCATCTGGGTCCCCCCAACGGGAAAAAAGTCAAAGTTGTTTCACAAATATTCATCGGCGTTAGATGACACCTGCTTTAATGTCGATGCACAGTTGACCAGATATCTTGAGATGAGGATCACTGGTGATGTGGATGATGTCCTAACGTTTTGGCAGAATCATTCCAGAGACCTTTACAAATGTAAATTTTAAATAACGACCCTGGATGACTGGGTGAACGTAAAATAATGTTTTTTTAAAGATGTATATATTTTTAAAATTGTATTGCCCTTGAAAACGTTTTCTGCCACTCGGGTGGTCCGCCCCCTACGCTACGTCATTGAAAATGGCACTCAGAAAGTTGCATTGACAAAAGAATATTTGGTTCCAGCATCATGGATCCGATATGCTATTGGTTTATGAATTGAGATATGCAAAATAATCACTTGTTTTTGTAAATAGTTTAATAATTTGAAACTAGATAAATACAATCATTCGTACACAGCAAAAAACACAAAACCGGTCAACGAACTTTTAATTTTTCTTGCGACAGATAACTAGGTGGTTAATATTTTACAGTAGCATTTCTGGCAGCATCCTGTTAGCGTATCCTTTAATAGCTACAAGTGTTGATTGGTCATTTTCCGTCATTAGCAGAGTCTGTCACAAAAAAGGTCCTGAGTTTTTAATGATAAACAATTAGAGACTGTTGTTAAAATATTGATGAAACCATGGTTTGTACAGTTACCGGTTCAAAGTCCACATTCTGAATGAAGTGGGCCAGATTTATAAATAGAAGCCTGTTTTCAGAATAAAATGATTTTCAGAAGTTATAATAATATTTAATATAAAATTAAATTATATTATTATAATTGCTTTAATTTTTGGGCACATAGTTATCTGAAAATTAGAATCACGCTGACGTAGTACTTACCTGCCTCTTGACACAGTAACCGTCTGCTAGTCTTTCATCTATAATACTGTAACGGTTTATTTGCCATCTTTTGTTTTCGCTCTGTGTTTAGATGCACTGATTTTTATTTAAAGATATCAGTATTTAGACCACGTAACTTTCACAGCAGAATGAGGTTTATATTAGAGCACTGCAAGGACTGGGCTTGATTTTTAAGGTTTTCAAACAGGCCGGGTCGAGATTTTTGTGCCAAGTATGGGAATTTTTAGAAAAAAAATGAACTAGTTAAATGAAATTAATGCAAACATTAACAACAATTATTAACTATTTTACAACGTTTATATTGGTTTAGGAAAATTCGCCCCGGCTTTTCGACCCCATCCCCCCCCCCCGGGAAAATTCGCCCCTTGGAAGTTTCACCTACGCTTTTTGCCCCTGGGAAGTTTCGACCCCGTTTTTTCGCCCCCAGTTTTTTGCTCCCATGTTTTGGCTCTCAGTTTTTTGTCCCTGAGAAAATTTGCTTTCGGTTTTTGTCTCCAGTTTTTCGCCCCGGTTTTCATTCTTGATTTTTTATCTGGAAAAGTTTCTCACCATTTTATAATTTTGTGCACGTTCTTCTCATGAGACGTTAGTTCCTGGTGTTTTCGACTTTTTCCATTTTACAAATTTTTATCCTTGGGAAAGTTATAATAAACCCTGAAGAATATTGCCAGCAGGGTTTTTTATCACTTTTCTTCAAAAAGTTTTTACTCTTTACTCAAAAACGGATAGAATGTCTTCCATAGAACGTGAAACTGGAAATTAATTTTTACCAAGTAGAATGTTCTTGGGGTAAATACTGGAAAAAAGTAAAGGAGAAAAAACTGAAGGTGCAAAAACGAGAGAAAGTTTTTCCAGTTACAAACGTTGGGTGAAAAATATCTGGGGCAACAATCGAAGTAGCAGATATTAACAAGAACAAAAGCTAACATTCTCGGAACCAAGTTTTTGGTAAAAAATCAGAATAAAAAACCTGGAGACTAACTTCTATAGAGGCCAAAACCCGGGAGCAAACTTTCTCAAGAGCAAACCACTGAGGACAAAAACCAGAAGTAACAAACCGGGGGCAAAAAGCTGGGAGCAAATTTTACCAGAGGTGAAATACTAAAATCAAAAGCCGTGGGCAAAAAATAGGGCAAAAAGACGGGGCGAACTTTTCCAGGGGCAAAAAGCGTGGGGGTAAACTTTTCAGGGGCGAAAAACCGGGGGTGAAACTTCCTGGAGCGAAACTTCCCCAGGGTGAAAAACGGGGACGAAAAGACGGGGGCGAAAAGACGGAGGCAAAAAGCTGGTGGCGAAAAACTGGGAGCGAACATTCCGCATCCCTTTATATTAAGTCTTTTTCTTGTATGTTTGTTTGTCTGCCCGCGAAATTTTTCAATCAAACTTTAGACCATTTTCCAAAAAGTTACAGCTCTGAAATTTTTAAGATAGCTCTTAACCCGATGACAATTAATTATTCTACCAGGGGCGTCATTTGTGGGGACAAAGTTGCTCTTCCCAAAGATTTAAAAAAAAAGTTTTTTGTATGTAAAATAAACAAGTAAAGGAAAAACAAAGGTTTTTAACACAAACTTTAATTTCAAATACACCCGATTTAGAAATACGAAATATGTTCAAATTAAGTTTGTTTTTTTTAATTGAATCATGTATTGTCAACCAATATAAAGCTATGCTGAAAGTTTCAGCTCTCTAGCTAAGTCAAAAAGCTAGTTAAATTTTACTTGCAAGATTTGTGTACAGAGAAAGCCACACACATACACACACAAACAGATATTGTAAGCTAAATAAAAGTTTGTAATAATGACGAAGTTTTAGAAAATTTTTAGAGAATTTACCTCCGACTACCCATCTCTCCACCCGGTTGTTGGGAAAGGAAGCAGAAGGCGGTTGCCCACCAAGGTTTTTTGAAGAAAAAATAATTTTTGAAGGAACTTCCTTATTAGTTTGCTACTGTCCGTATATGTCACAATCTGCTATCGTTAATTTCACTAACTTTCTGATATCGTAGCAAGCTGAAATTTCGATCAAGGAGTTTTTTTTTCAGCTAAAAACTATTTGCCCCACAAGATGGACTGTTTTTGCAACGGCTCTACAGAAGATGATAGATAATTACCATGCTACAATCGTTGCTCTGCAGAAGTTGCTAACACAGTGCCTTAGAAAAAATGTGCTGAATACCAACTCAAGCAACCTTCAGCTCCACGTTCAAAAGAGCTGTCCAAGAAGCTTCAGCACACTGACACGCCAGTTGCAATTTTCATTTGCACAATTTTGAAAATTGTATTTGTAGTTTTCAAAAAAAGTTTGCATCATTTTATCATCAATATTCACCACATCATTTTATTAATTGTGTTTTGATATTTATTTCGACCTCGTCTTTTGTTCCCCTGTATCCCCGGCCGTGGCACCACTGATGCGCAATCACTAACTCCTCCGCCTACCTGTTTACACAATTTTTGTATCTAGGTCATTCTAGGTAGGTTGATTCACAAGACGTCTTTTAATTCTCTCGTCACTGATTCTCTTTATAAACGTTGGCTCGAGGAGAATCTGTATAGTTTTCTTTGGAAACTTTAAAATTTGAAGAAAAATGGCCGGGAAAATGAGCGGTGGTCGTTGTTCCGAAGTCAGGGATGCTACTGCCTCGGATCAGGAGCTTGTTAATAAAGTTAGTGTCGTGGCTTTTACAATCTATAGGCTGATTAAAAATATTTGCAACCTTTTTTTGTCTTCTGAGTTTTTTGTTTCACGTAAACGAAGGACGCAAAACGAATTAATAAACGATTTTTTTCATCACTAGGTAAAACATCTTGTAGAAACCAAGATAAACAAAAAGTTTGATACATTTTCTGCTAAAAAAGTTATCACTCAAGTTGTGGCTGGAACTAACTATTTTGTCAAGGTAGTATTTAATTTGAGAAAATGTATCTTTTTGAAAATTTCTATAAATAAAACTATCCAGAATTAAATGTAAACTAAACTGAGTAAATAAGTATAAACATCATTATAGTGATTAAAGGTTAACAGTTTTATCTATATATATAAAAATGAATGTTTGTATGTATATATGTATGTTATTTATGCATTGCTACACCATTCATCCAATCGTAATGAAATTTTCACACAACCTTGAGAGTCAAGGGGAATCAAATATAGAGAAAAAAAATTGAAATCCGTCACAAAATGAGCGGAGCGGAGCGGGTGAGTGAGCGGGAACTATATACATATATATATACATACATATACATACATAAATTTGCGAAAACGGGAACGGGAAGCCAACTGAGAGCGAAAGATAGAGCGGGAAAGGGTAAAGCGACCGAGAACGGGAAAGCAACAGGGAGCGGGAAAGCGACCGGGAGCTGGAAAACGACCGAGAGCGGGAAAGCGACCGGGAGCGGAAAAAGCGATCGGGAGCGGAAAAAGCGACCGGGAACGCGACGGGAACGGGAAAGCGGAGGAGGAAACGGGAGCGAGAGAGACAAACATTATAAAAACCTCTAAAAACCCCGGGCAACGCCGGGAACCCCCGCTATTATATATATAAAAATGAATGTTTGTATGTATGTATGTATGTATGTATGTATGTATGTATGTATGTATGTATGTATGTATGTATGTATGTATGTATGTATGTCCTATATGCATTCCTACACCATTCATCCGATCGTAATGAAATTTTCACACAACCTAGAGAGTCAATGGGAATCAAATATAATGAAAAAAAATTTCAAATCCGTCACAGAATGAACGGAGCGGAGCGGATGAGTGAGCGGGAACTATAAATACACATACATATACATACATAAATGAGCGAAAACGGGAACGGGAAGCTAACTGAGAGCGAATGATAGAGCGGAAAAAGGAAAGCGACCGAGAACGGGAAAGCAACCGGGAGCGGGAAAGTGACCGGGAGCTGGAAAACGACCGAGAGCGAAAAAGCGACCGGAAGCGGAAAAGCGACCGGGAACGCGACGGGAACGGGAAAGCGGAGAAGGAAACGGGAGCGAGAGAGACAAACATTAGAAAAACCTCTAAAAACCCCGAGCACCGCCGGGTGCCCCCGCTAGTCTATATATATATATATATATATATACTAGCAGTGCCCGTAGCTGCTTCGCTCGCATGAAATTAGAGAATTTGAACCGTGCATACATAGTAGAGTACTGCACGGATCAATTTTTTAGGTCTCGGCTCGGCCCGTCGACAACTTGGCCCAGCCCGTTTCAAAAACCGAAATTCCTGACCCGGCACGGCCCGTCTAATATGGGCCCGGCCCGTTTTTACAGACCTAGAAGTTCTATATACTTGATGAAAAACTTTGGCCAGTCCCACCTTGACTTCAGGTTTAGCCCGGCCCGTCTGAACACCCTAAAATCACTAAAATGTTTATATACTTGGTTAAAAATCTCGGCCCGTCCCACCTTGATTAAAGGTTTGGGCAGGGCCGTATGAAGACCTTAAAATAACGGCTTAGCTCGTCCGTCCGGTGATAAACTGAACTCATCTACTTTTAACCGGCACAAAACCTCAAAATACTAATTTTCACATCTGTAGCACTTACAGTTTTTGAGTAACAGTTATTTTAAAATCAAATAACCCTTTTTCCACTTCACATTTGAGGTCCTGGAAACCAAATTTTCAAAAAATGGTGAAACACTTATATCATTATTTTTAAAGTAGAAACTAAATATTAATTTTACTTTTGTAGCATTTACAGTTTTTAAGTAGCAGTTACTTTAAAATCCAAGTAACCCTATTTTCCACCCTATATTTGAAGTCCTGGATACCAAATTTTCAAAAAATGGTAAAACACGTATATCATTATTTCTGGAGTAGAAACCAAATACCAATTTTTACTCCTGTAGCATCTACAGTTTTCGAGTAGCAGTTACATTAAAAACCAAATAACGTTATATTCCACCCCACATTTGAGGTCCTGGGAACCAAATTAAAAAAAAAATGGTAAAACACGTATATCTTTATTTTTAGAATAGAAACTAAATACTAATTTTTACATCTGTGGTATTTACAGTTTTTGAGTAGCATTTACTTTAAAAAACAAATAACCCTATTTTCCACCCCACATTTGAAGTCCTGGAAACCGAATTTTCAAAAAATGCTAAAACACGTATTTCATTACTTTTGGAGTAGAAACGAAATGTTAATTTTTACTCCAGTAGCATTCACAGTTTTTGAGTAGCAGGTACTTTAAAAACCAAATAACACAATTTTCCAACCCACATTTGAGGTCCGGGAAACCGAATTTTTTTTATTTTTCAAGAAGAATCAATATACCAAATTTCAAAATTTCCTCATTTTTGGTTTTCGAGATATACATTGTTTTAGAAAAAAGTTTGTTTTCCAGTTTTTTCCCCTCAGGAGCAAAATTTTTAAAAATCCTTTCTTAGCGAATGTTTACGCTATAAAAGTAATATAAGGTCCAAATTTCACGTTCCTAGGATGAAGCGTTTGAGCTCGGCGTTGATTATCAGTCAGTCAGTCAGTCAGTCAGGACATGTTCTTTTATATATATATATATATATATATATATATATATATATATATATATATATATATATATATATATATATATATATATATCTATATATATAAAAATGAATGTTTGTATTTATGTTAATGTCCTTTATGCATTGCTACACCATTCATCCGATCGTAATGAAATTTTCACACAACCTTGAGAGTCAATGAAAATCAAAACTAAAAAAAAAATTTTTGAAATCCGTCACAAAATGAGCGGAGCGGAGCGGGTGAGCGAGCGGGAACTATATATATATATGTATGTGCGTATGTATGTGTGTATGTATGTATGTGTATGTGCATGTATGTGTGTCTGTGTGTGTGTTTATGTATGTACTAGCGGAGATACCCGGCGTTGCCCAGGTTTTTTGAGGTTTTTCTAATGTTTGTCTCTTTCTCTCCCGTTTCCTTTCCCACCTGCTTTCCCACTCCTGTTAGCTTTTCCGTTTTCGGTCGTTTTCCCACTGCCGGTCGCTTTCCCGCTCCCGGTCGCTTTCCCGCTCCCGGTCGCTTTCCCGCTCCCGGTCGTTTTCCCGTCCCGGTCGCTGCCCCGTTCCCGCTCACGTTTGCTCTCCCATTCCCGCTCACGCTTGCTTTTCTGTTCCCGCTCGCTGTCCGTTCCGGGTGCTTTCCCGTTTCTATAATAGACAAACTAACCCACAAACATTCATATATATATATATATAGTCTTAGCAAATCTATTTTGCGTTTTATAGGCTAACAGAAGTTATGAAAGAATGTAAAAGAGAAAATGAGCGGGAACGGAAACGGGAACGGGAGAGCTACCGTGACCGGGAATGGGAGAGCAAGCATGACCGGGAACGGGAGAGCAAGCGTGAGCGGGAACGGGAAAGCGACCGGAAACGGGAAAGCGACCGGGAACGGGAAAGCGACCGGGAACGGGAAAGCGACCGAGAACGGGAAAGCGACCGGGAACGGGAAAGCGACCGGGAACGGGAAAGCGACCGGGAACGCGGAAAGCGACCGGGAACGCGGAAAGCGACCGGGAACGCGGAAAGCGACTGGAATCGGGAGAGCAAGCTTGGAAGGAAACGCGAGCAAGAGAGAAAATCGATAACAGAACTTCTGAGCGGGAAAGCGACCGGGAGCTGGAAAACGACCGAGAGCGGAAATGCGACCGGGAACGCTACGAACACGGGAAAGTGGAGAAGGGAACGGGAGCGAGAGAGACAAACATTAGAAAAACCTCTAAAAACCCCGGGCAACGCCGGGTAACCCCGCTAGTATATATATAACTGTTTGTGTGTGTGAGTTTGTCCTTTATAGAAATCCAAACCGCTGGAGCGATCTTAATGAAATTTGGCAAAAAGGTAGTCATATAGGAAAAGAAAATTGTGAAAAATAAATAAAATCGGGCACAAAATGAGCGGAGTGGGAGAGCGAGCGGGAATCTATATATCTAGCTATATATATAAAAACCAGATTATGTATGTAAATATAAATGTTTTCTATGCATTGCTACACATGCTTGAGAGACAATGGGAAAAGGTTTTTGTGAAAAAAATTGAAATCGGTCACAAAATGAGCGGAGCGGAAGAGCGATCTTGATGAAATTTGGCAAGAAGGTAGTTTTAATACAGGGGATGAATGTTAAGAATGTTTGGACTCCCAACTCCGATCTCCCGGCTCAGGTGGACTAAAAAATTTTCAAGGTCGAAAATGCTTATGTACGACCATCAAAGGTAATTTGTGTAATAAAATTCAAATTTAGTTGAAGGCTTCAAACAGCTTTTATCAAATTTTTAAATCTTGAGCTGTTTTTGGCACTGCCTACATCTTTTTCTCTTAAAAAGTGCGTATATAAGACATGGTAAAATAGATCGTTAGAACGCTACATACTTATCACTTACAGTTTTTAAGTTGCAGTTACTAAAAAAAAACAAATAACCTTATTTTCCACCCCACATTTAAGGTCCCGGAAACCAAATTTTCAAAAAATGGTGAAAAACGTATATCTTTATTTTTTCATTAGATACTAAATACTAATTTTTACATCTGTAGCTCTTACAGTTTTTGAGTAGCAGTTTTTTAAAAAAAACAATTAACCCTATTTTCCACTCCACATTTGAGGTCCTGGAAACCAAATTTTCAAAAAATGGTGAAACACGTATAATACTATTTTTTGAGTATATACTAATTACTAAATTTTACATCTGTAGCTCTTACAGTTTGTTAATAGCAGCTACTTTAAAAAACAAATAACTTTATAATGACGCGTTTGAGCTCGGCGTTGATTATTAGTCAGTCAGTCAGTTAAATTAGTCAGTAAGTCAGTCAGTCAGTCAGTCAGTCAGTCAGTCAGTCAGTCAGTCAGTCAGTCAGTCAGTCAGTCAGTCAGTCAGTCAGTCAGTAAGTCAGTCAGGACATGTTCTTTTATATACATGGATAATAATGAATTATCTAAAATAAATTCAATCAAGTGAAACTATCAAAACAAGTTGAAATAGATTACGAGCAAAACAAAAATTCAAAATTTCCCGATAAAAATGAAATAATTAAAACAAAATCAACATAAACAATTATCATTTTTTTAAAGGAAAAAAACTTTTTTAAGATAAGTAGTTTTAAGAAATAATAATTTTTAATATGTTTAATAACAATACAAAAATATTTTTTAGTTTTTAAATTTTTTTTTAAATTTTTTTGACAATTAAACCAAAAAAATAATAAAAAAATAACTCAAACACGAAAATTAATTCCTTAATACCGATTGCGTCACCAGCGACTCATTGACTAATTAATTTTTTAAGACAGCACCAATTTAAGAAATTATTGTGTTTTTGTTTTAATCAATGCTTAGAAGTGTAAAACATTTAAAAATTTAAAATTTAATTTTGAAAAGTACAGGATTTTTAGCGAGGCAAAATTTGCAGAAGAAAAAAATCCATGCTTTTTACGGTCTTTCTTACATGTTAGCACAAAATATTTTTGAAAAACAATACACATGAAAGTTGTGCTTCAATATCTAGTTAACAAAATTATGCAGATTAAAAATTAATTATTGATCATAGTTCTTATGTAGTTAACATAATTCGTATGGGTCCCTGTGACCCAATCGGCCTTTAATTTTCAAGGTAACTTGGGCTACAGGTGACCTATAACAATAGATGTTGAATTATGTGTTATTTTTATCTAAGTAAAAGTTTTTTTTAATAAGAAAGTTGAAATAAATAATAATAACATTTGTTTTATGCTAATTTATTGCTGATTATGAAGTTGTTTTTTGTTTTCAAGATATATAATGTTTTTCATGTTTCTTCCGAAGCATAAGACGCAACACCGTTCACAAGACGCAAATCGGCAAATCATTATTTGTTCCTTGATAAACCTGTGAAAAACTGGAATCAATTTTATTCTGAAGAAAGTATAGTTGTTTTATGGTAGATCTATGAGTGTTCTAATACAGTGAATCAAAAACTTTATAGTTCAAAAGAGCTATAACCATATTTACTTTAACTGTGACTTTTGTTGTGCTGAGCATCATAACCAGAACAGAGTTCATTAAATCTGGTCTTCATTATTATTTTAATTATTAATATTAATTTAATCCAATGAGGATAAACTATTTTTTTAAATTTTCAGCTTATCCTCATTGGATTAAAATAATAATGCTTTTTTTGGTTCGAATTCACACAGCACAAGGTGAACAAGACCAGGTACATAATGAATTAACACAGCACAAGGTGAACAAGACCAGGTACATAATGTCAGTGTGTTGGTGCCTAAAAAACGTTAGGTTTTATGCAATAAAATAGTATCTTTTGTGATGCAGCGAAACAAAGAAAGCAGAAGACCAAATGACAACTTTTGAATTAATTTAGACCCAAATTATATTTCGTCACATGAGTTCCTTCAATTGCACTAAAATTATTTTTTACGAAAATGATAGGATACAAATAAATAAAAGAAGAAAACTGTGTTTAGTTAATTGAACTCCTGAATTGTACGAAATTAAAATTTCTGTTATGAATTTTGTGGCTTCGTGGTTCCAAAGCAAATTAAAAATTTATTTATTAAAAAAGTATGATTAACATAATTTATACATCCAAAAGATTCACCGGCATTTTGATTGATCCAGCTGTGATGCGATGGAAAACTTTTGCGCGTTTAATACTTTCAAGTTTTACAATTAACTTTAAAGACATCATTCTCTGTTTATGTTGATAATTTTTTTTTGTCTCCAGTTTTAAATATTACTGCATTTTCATTTATATTTGACATCTTCAGGACCACTACAGATTTTATCGTTATAGCACTTATTACTTCTGTCTTACCAAAACAGGCTTGTTTTAATTATTTATATAGTTAAATAATGTAACTTTTAAAAGTATATTTGACCTATTGTTGCTTGATTAATTTTTTTAATAAACTGCATTAAACCTCAACACACCACGAATCTTACATTTTTTTAAATGCTTTTATTTAACTTTAATCGTCTGTCTCTTTGTTGGTTTGTTTGTCTGTGGTGATCAAATCTTAGAGAAGGTAGACGCCGTAAACGATGTTTGTGTTACGCGTTGATTTTAACGGTTTTATTCATTTTTCACTTAAACCACTAAAGTCACACCAATTAAACCATATATAAAAACAATTAATTTTTCAAAGTGAATAATAATCAATAAAAACAAATTTGAAATAATCTGCTGGAAAAAAGTTTTTAACGTAAATTTGTTTAAATTGGTTTATTTTTTTTTATAAATAAAGGATAAAATGATGTTGTAAACAAACATAAATGATTAATATACTCTGAAACCAGTAACAATTTCAAATGAAAATCAACGGCGTCTTTTTCTTTTAGTAAAATTGAACGACGGACATTCACTATGTTCACAAGACCAGCACAGACAAGGAAAGGCATAATTGTATTAGTTGAAAATGTCCTATGTACATAAAAGTAAACTACAGAAACGTATATCTTAACGATTACTGCTCGTCATTGAAGGAGATCTGGAGAACATTATCGAACTCCTCGTCCCTTTACACGTCTTTTGAGATTTTGAGCTTTTGACTTCCCATCAGTTTTCTCATTACTCTCCTCTTGCTATCTTCACTTCTTTGTTTTATTTTCTTAACTAAACTAAAGTTCTGGCCATTCTTAAATTTCAAATAAGGTCTCTCAAATATAAACATTTTTACAATTGATTAACAACTATTCACAAGGCATTCGACCATTAATCTTCATTGAACGACATTATTATTATTTTGTTGTTGTCTGTTGTCTGTAACAACTGCTCCGCAAATGGATTTCCATTTCACGCATAGACTCAACTACTTCTGACACGTGGTTAACATAATGCGACTGAAAACTCTTTTGGTCTTCATGATGGCGACGGTGAAGAGTTGAATGCGTATCTGAAGAATCACAACTATGAGCTTCGCGCTCAAAATCACTAATCATTTTAGAGATTTCAGGACCAGCCACCATCCATTTGAGAAGAGCAGTTTCATTGTGTAGCACATTGATAGATCCTCCGTCACTCTTAATCAACTTATTATTTTGCTCATGCAGTTGATCATCTGACATGGCTGAAAAATCGGCATCTGTTTTCCTATTTGTGAAATGGCTTTTCAGGAATTCTCCATACACATGTGGGTCTTTGACGGGGAGATCATCTAGAATTTTAATAAAAACTGGCAACCAACGAGAATAATTGGTAAGATCTAGAGCAAAGAGCTATGGACAAATCTGCTTCAGCAGTTGTATGTATTCAAGAAAGTTTGATTCACGGATACTGCGAACAAAACTCAACAGCATGCTTTCCAAGTCTATCGCAGTTTGCCAGTACAGAAATTGGTCAGATTTCTCACATCTCCTTGAAACCCAGTCGTCCAAAGACTTAACCATGTCCACACAAACTTGCCTGTAAGCATCATCCCGAAGAATGAAGAGAGCCGCCAGGCTCACTTCGTGGGCATATCTCGTTCGCTTAACGTGCAACGATTTCAGCAATGCCTCACTCCTTTCACTGCTGGCCACCTCCGCTTTAATAAGCATTTCGGTCCATCCACTTCCCATCATCCACTTTCCGATCATGTTCTGAATTGCCATCTTTATGTGGAGTCCACCCACCATCACCACAATTTTGTACTCACCATAAAGATTCGGTAACTTCCACTGAATGTATTTTGCCACTGCATATACAGCTGATCACCAGTGATTACAGCACCTTGTTTCTGGTTGACTGCTTTCATTATTTTGAGTATAACGTTCATCAGGTGGCGCACTGTAGCTGAAGACTGTATGTGATCTGTCAACAACGGTAGCAGCGTATTATGGCATGGAAGAGTTGCAGGCTGCACATTTATCTCAGCGATCAAGTTTTTTAAATTAAAAAAAACCAGACGATATGCAATATTTTTAATTATCGCTTACTTAAATATGACTGTAACGTAACACAACGGCATTTACAGATCATCAAATTCTCAAAATCTTTCAAGAGTCATAAAAAATCATTTTTTCGTTTGTTTCTCGACTGTTTTGGATACTTATAAATCTTAATTTTAACTGTGCAAAAAATTTGTCGGTGTCCAGCAGTGAAATATTGTTATATAAAAAAAACATCAACCGACCGCACTAAAGGTGATGACGATAATGGCCGTCTGACTGACAAAATAGTGGGTCAAAGTTACGGCATTAGGGGCACTTTATAGCCATAGAAATTTCCGGTAATATAGAATAATAACGCTTTAAGACGTGGAAACAAAAACTAAAGTTGTGGGACCCCAAATAAGAAAGTTATAAGAAAAATAAAATGTGGACCAAACTTCCAGACGCAATATTTATGTGATGTAGGCGCACTTTTTACGAGTCTCCTGATGTAACCAAGGACTATATAAACGCCTGAATTATCAAAATATAAACGTCTCAACTCAAAAGCATTTCTTTAAAAAATTTATTTTTTATTTTTACTTGCTTATATTTAACATTACAGCACTAAAGGGTCTTAAGGGGTTAACCAGGCGTTTAAGTAAACAACATTGAAAGCCCGAAAATACCACGTTTTTGAGAACTAAAAAGATAAAATTAATTTTTCTCTGGGCTGTGTGAGAATTTTCTTTATGGAGGCATGCATTAATTATGGACATTCGTATAACAAACAAGCCATAAATTTTTAAAACTTAAAACGTGGGGCGCCTTTTACTCAAACTAACCATCTGATATTTTTTAAACAGGATAGAACGCTTTTTTGAATATAGATGGCGCCCCACGTTTTAAGTTTTAAAAATGTATGGCTTGTTTGTTATACGAATGTCCACAATTAATGCATGCCTCCATCAAGACATTTCCACCACACAGTCCAGAGAAAAATTATTTTCTTCTTTTGAGTTCACAAAAACGTGGTATTTTAAAATGTTTTTTTAAGTATTTTTTTATATAATAAAAACAGAAAGCATTACATTTAAATTTATAAAAAATCTATGACAGTTTTTTTTATAATTCACGACGGTGTGGGTGCTTCGTACAAACTTGAGTACTTAACTTAAAAGTCTCAGTGTAAACAACTGTTGTATGATAGGTATTGCCGTCATTCCGATATATGATATATGTTTTGTTTTAGGCAAGGCAATTTTCTGTGTCCTTTTAATTCGTTATTTAAAAACAACTGTAAACAATGAAAAATGATTCGCATGAGTGGTCAACCGACCAGGTTGGATGCTGGCTAGAAGAGAAGGGATTTGCTAAATACAGGAAATTGTTATGTGACGAACATCTCATTGATGGGAAAGCGCTATTTTTGTTGACCGAGTCAGATTTAAAACAACCTCCTGTATCTATGAAAATTTTAGGTTAGATATTAATTGTATTAATTAATAGTTAACGACTGACTAGCATCACTAAACAGCTACTTTCGCTTTCTTTCAATCTCAAAATCTAATCATTTTAGTTAGGTTAGCTACTAACAACCCTTAAGTAGTTATTAATATTTAATAACTAGTAATTAAGGCTTGAGCTTAGTTACTAAGTTGGTAGGAGTTAGTCGGCTTTTGAGCAGGTACGGCAGATTTATGTTATTTTTTATTGCGTGAAGGTGACATTAAAAGGATAGTGTTTGAAATTGATGTTCTTAAAAAAGAATACACTGACAACCAATCTATTTCCGAAATGTTACTAGAAGGTCAAAACACTTGTGGCAATGAACGGCAGGTAATTACATTTGCTTCAAATTGACTCAGCATTAAAGCTTTAAATATCAAGGTGTGTATTTTTAAAACTAATCTAATTTGTGAATTCTAGATTGATAATTGTGAAGCTATCCAAAGACACTTGTCACATTCAACACCGTTACCAAGCTCTTCTAGTACATCTCGTCGACAAACCTCTCCTGATCTTTTAGATCTCAATTCTTCTTTTGGAGAATCTCACATCAGCACTTCAACTTTTTTAGAGCCCGAGTTCACTAAACTGCTTATTTCAACAGTTTATTTGATGTTTGTTCTGCTTCTCACTACTTATACAATGGTTGTTGTTCATGACTGGGTGCCTAACATGGACCGATATCCACCACTGCCAGACATTGCTCTTGACAAAATCCCTTACATTCCTTGGGCTTTTGAAGCCTGTGAAGTTACAACATTAATCATGGGGACAATCCTTACTGTGATTTTGTTATTTCACAAGCACAGGTAATTTTAAAATGAAGTTACTTTCATAATAATTAAATACTTATGATGTAAAGTTGAGCACACAACGTTAAGTTTCACATAAGCTTCCACGCAAACTAGTTCTTCCAAAATAGTTCTATTAATAACCACATAGTTATTTCAGAAAGTGAATTTGTTGATTGAATATGTGTTTCTCCATGTAGGTTTATTATAATAAGAAGACTGTTTGCACTGTCAGGAACTGTTTTTGTATTGAGATGCATAACAATGATGATTACATCACTCTCTGTACCTGGCTCTCATTTGCAGTGTGAGCCAAGGGTTTGTTCATAAAAAATAACTTCTTTATTTTATATCTAAAATATTACAACCTAATCGAGTTGATCACTTCTCCAATCTGTATTTTACTATATCCAAATGGTTTTACTGATTTTTAAAATGGATTCAGTAGAATTATTAATTGATCTAGATTCATTGAATTCTACTAGCCACTGGGTGATTTCTCAACTCGCTTAGAAATGGCTCTGACCATATATTCTGGGTTTGGCATGTCGATCAAAGGTGTGCGAACCTGTGGAGATTACATGTTCAGTGGACACACGGTGGTTGTTACCATGTTCAACTTCTTCATCACAGAATGTGAGTTTGCTATTATTTTCTATGATATGGAGCTCCTAAGACAGTATGGTGCTTAATAAGTTTTGTTAAATTGCCTTAGTTTAGATTGAGAAATTTAAGTAGATTAATTTTCATTCAAAAGAAATCATTTTCCTTTGCAGATACTCCAAGGAGACTCTACTGGTTGCACATATTTAGTTGGGTTGCCAACTTTTTTGCTGTGTTCTTTATTTTAGCAGCTCACGAACACTACAGTATTGATGTTTTTGTTGCCTTCTATATAACTACTCGTCTCTTCCTATATTATCATTCTTTGGCCAACAATCAGGTTTTGTCGCAAAAAGATTCCCGCACCAGAGTTTGGTTCCCAATGTTTTCTTATTTTGAATCCTCACTTAATGGAAGTGTTCCTAACGTCTACGAGCTGCCGTGGGTTGCTTTCTGGAACTTTTCTGCTAAGAAAATCCAGAAGCTGTCAAACATTTTGAAAGATTTTGAAGAAAACATTTTCAAGAAACCAACTGGGGCTCAAGTTAAAAACCCACTCGCTTCAGATTTAGTTTTGCTAAAGTCAAACTACTCCAAGGTTCAACTAGTAAAAGGCCAATCCAAAAATATGAGTAGTCATGAACATACCAAAAAGAGACAGCATGTACATAGCTGAAGTTTGCTTGTTACTTTTAGGAAATGTTTGCATGGTAAACTAATAAGATGATTTTTTAATGCCTCAATCTTCCATTATTTAAGTGTGACATACCCTTAATTAGGTCGCAAATACATAATACCCAATATACCACTGCTTAATAATATGTAAGCTGAACTTTCGTAAGTATTTTTTTAATATTGCTAAACAAGAGCCAGATGTGTATTTTGTGATAGTTTTTAGCTCATTTGTCGTGCATGATCCAGATATATGAGTGTCTTTTCTAAACATGCCATTTTTTCTAGTAACCCGCATATGTCCGCAAAATCACAGGATCCTTTGCTTTAGAAATTTTTACTTTTTTGCTGATGATTTTTGTCTTTCATTCGATCAAGTGGTGATTTATATTTGCAAGAATTATCACCAAAGCTTTTTTGTGCCAAATAAACAAAAACAATTTTCTTTATGAATTTATAGTAACTCAAAACTAAAATTCAAATCACTGGTCATTGTTTTTTATCAGTTGTTGAGATGTGTTCAATACTAAATTTAAAAGTGGGATGGAATTGTAATTAGAATCTTTTGCTTTTGCTTCTTGTATCATCATGTGCTGAAGCAATGGTGGAAACTTGACAGATGTTGGGGCTGTTGCTTTAGTGTGAGGAGGTATCTGCCTGGCTTTTTCAAGAAACTCTTCTTCGTCTTGTTTGAGAACGAGTTTCCAGTCGGCTTTGAATCCGTGTCCGATCCTGACCTCCCCGTAGTTTATGCCTCTAAAAATTTGTGTCCCGTATGCGACACTTCTCCTCTCTTTTGTTAGACTGGCCTGTGAAACAGAATTAAATCAGTAAAAAAACTTGTAACATGATTTTTTAATTGATGTTATACATTCTGTGAGCATATGTTTAATTTTTCAGACTTTTCTTTGCTAGAAATTTTTGTTATCACGACCCCGACTGGATAAAGGGCCTTTCCCAAATTGATATTTTTAAAATGACGATATCCCCTTGTTAAAATATTTAAAAATGTTCCCAAAAGTTGTGGGAGGAGTTTAAAAACAACATGAAGGTGAAAAAGCGCTGCCTGAAAAAAGATGTATGCAAATCTTGACACTTAGATTTACAAACATTAAATTATTAAAAATTACATTAGGGGTCATCCATATATTACGTTCGCACCGAAGGGGAGGGGAAGTGTGTCCCGATCGAATGATTTGCGTACACGTGCATAAAGGAAGGGAGGGGGTGTTCCAAAAATGCATAGGTACGCAAAACTTATATCAAAATACATAATTTGACATGCAAATGTACAGTACAGCATTACATATGTATGTCAGAAATTCGCCTTTTCCGTCATTATTTGCTACTAATATAATAGTTTCTAATAGTTAAGATTGCCATGTAGTACAAATAAATTTGTTGCAAATTTTAAAATCAACAGTTGGTGTCAATTTTACATTTAGTCTAGCAATGATAATTAAATAAGTGGCTTTTCTGTCATATAATTTTATATATGACAAAAACAAACACCTGCAAAATTATCTATACGACTACCCTCTTCTTTTAAAATGAACAAAAATAGGTACTGGTCTACCGCTTCACCAGTCACCAACCATTTTTTTAAAATAAATTGCCTGCCTTTTGAAAAAAATATGAAAGTTTTTGGCACCTTACTTTTTGACTGTGCTCCCAGCATGGAAAATGACAATTGTATGGTGGTTTTATGCGATTTTAGTGAAGCCGCCGTGCATATGTACGCATAGGGGGAGGGGGTCTGAAAATGTACGAAGTGCAACAGGGGGTGTCAAAATCTGTAGTCTATTTCGTACTTAATATATGGATGGCCCCTCATAAGCTAAATACTTTAGTTTATTTTGTTAGACTAAGAAGCTGGTGATGCTCCAAGAGTTGGTAACAAAGCATAATAATATATCAATGTGCAAGCCATTTGCCTCATTTATTCTTAAAAAATATTCATTTCAACAGGTTCTTAAATCACTTCGAACCATCATAGGACATTAGAGTACTGCACAGGCTGGGTCTTGATTTTAGGGTTTCAAGTCAAGCGGGAATGAAATTTTTGTGCCAAGTGTAGGGATTTTAGTTTAGGCCTGTCAAATCGGCCGGTGCATTACTCCACTGAACATGCCAACAACTGAAACAACTTTTTACAATCAGACCTATTCTATGTACTTGTTTACTTGTACTTTAAAACCATATTCAAACTATTACATGTAAAATAAATCTTGAAAACATTTTTTTGAAAAATTGGAATGATTTCTGATATCCTAAGCTTTCTTTTCTGCTATCTTGAGGTTTTTAAACTTTTTTTGTCAATCAAGAAATTTTATAATTTTTTATAATTTTGCAGCTGATATCTGTGCTTTTTCCAAACCGTTTGGACCAAACGAGATATCTCCTCTTGTCAGTCTTGTCTTAATAAGACCAGGACTGCACAGGAATTCATGTAACTGGAAAGACTTCTTTAATTTTTCTGAAAGAGCTTAGCATCAACTGTTGATATCCATTTTTGTGCTATTGAGAGTGAGCACTTCTCAACAGATTTATCATTTAAACTTCAAATAAACATGAATTAAATAATCAAAAAAACTTCACTTTCAATAACTGAACAAGTTGAGGTCACAACAAACTTTGGTATGTAAGCAAACAATTAGACATCGATTTAGATTTAACATTCAAATAGAACATAAGTTTTAAACTACAAATACAAAACGAACCTGAGTAGGATCGGACATATCTGGTTCCACTCTTGTGATCCTAAAATAACTCGGCTGAGGATATCGCTCATTGAAAATGTTTCTATAGACAATGCGTCCAACGCCAAATTTTTTTAACCTACACAAAATATCAAAAAGGCGCTTTCCTTGGAGATCCACAATCTTCCCTACAAACTGAACGGTCTTTGCTGCCTCCATGCCGAATTTGCAATGATAAACAGAAGAAAGTGCAACAAAAACAAAAACTTGCGATATTTAAAACCAGGTGGAGCAGAACCTTGATTTTATTATTTGTTTGTGTTTGTAAAGGGGTTACTTTAAATTTTTAATAATAATAATAGAAATCTGTGTATTGTCTTGTTTCACGTTAAAAAAGAGCAGTTGACTGCTTTTTTGTCGATTTCCCTGCCTCTTGGAAAGCTGAAGAAATAAAATTTTCTATAAAAATAATTTAAACCACTTAGTTTAGTTTATCAAATACTATCGGGATACCTGGATTTTTCTATCGTTCCCGTTTCCTTCCCCGCTCTCCCGCTCCCGGTCGCTTTCCCGCTCTCGGTCGCTTTCACGTTCTCGCTTACTCCCCCGTTTCCAGTCACTTTCTAGCTCCTTCTCGCTCTTCCACTTCCTCTCTATTTCCCTTTCGCTTGTCAGCTCCCGGTGACTTTCCGTTTCGCTCGATCATTCGCTAAACTTTGTGATAGATCTCAATTTTTACTAGTCTTATATTAGCTTCCTTCGTGAGGTTAATCAGACCCATGAATCGGACTATTTTTAATTTCCCAATTTTGAACCCCTTCCCGTGATCAAATAATTCTGAAAATTTGCACACATGTTTAATTTCAGTGATAGTAATTACGTGAATTTTTGCGGATTTTTCCCACGACTAGATTTTATTTAATTAAATATTTTCGATTTATAGTGAAAATAAATATTCTAGTTCGTAAAAAGTGTTTTTACTGTTTACTTGTTTCCACAAACCTTCCTCAAAGTTGTGTGAAAATTTCCATATGATCTGATGAATGGTGGAGCAATACCTACATAAATTTTTTGGTTCATTCTTCATAGCCTTTGATCTCAGTCTGCTGGACTCAAATTTCACTACACATTTAGTTATGAAATTAACTAAACATATAATTATCAAATAAACCACACATAAGTATACAGTTTATCATAAAAAACCAGGTTTTTTCACAGATAGGACGCTGGTGGTAATGTGGTAAAGCGTTCACCTGTTGGCCGAAAGGTCGCGGTTCGAATCTCACCGGCGTCCGTAGGGGGTGTTGGGAGGCATGCACCATAAACAATTGCTTTTAATTGCTATAGTGGTTCTCATAAGGCTTCAGAATTCATTTTCATGAGGAACAAGCTTAATTTCATATTTCTGCTCGATTGGAAGTTAATTGTTACTTTCACAATTTGAAAACATTCAAGACTGGCGGTGAAGTTAATACAAAGGATTTAATAAATAGACATATCAATAGTAGTGAAAAATATATCACTTTCGATTTCACCGTATTCATTGTGTGAGATCCTAACTAAGAATATATTGTGACGATATCAATATCATATTACTGGAACTCTATGGGTAAACCCCACACAAATGCATGACATTCAAAATCTCCCTTCTCACGATCAACATTCACTATACGTTAGGGCTATTTTTGCCTTATTTTTTACTTCTTCGCACTTCACAATCACAATGAGACTTCTGCCAAATTTAATCCATTACTTTCAATTCATCACTCCATGGCCGTCATATATAGTCAATTCAAATCAAGAATGATTATTGATTACGTACACACATTTCTTTCAGACTTTAATGACACCGGGTCATGTTCACAAACTACGTGTCCTTGCAGACCCTTATTAGGGCAAGTTATAAATATCAAGTGCATTCACTCGGTAACAAAATATCGAAAATACTAAAAAAATGCATTCTAAAGCAATCAGCTAGCTCACCAGCACGTATCAAGGCTTATAAAATTAGCTCTCACTTCACATTCTTTTCCATCCTGTTTCCATGACGTTTTGCTTCATCTTGTTTATAAATGGAAGCTGAACAAGCACAAATTTATCGAAGCAGCGAATGGATCTTCAGCAACAAAAACTATACTGGAACTGAGGGAACCCGTAACGATAATTTGTGTGGAATAAACTCAAATTTAAGACAGAGTCAAATAACGAAGAATAATTTAAGATGATGGGTCGCAAAAAAAAACCAAACATTACAAGAACAAGTTTTCTTTATATGATACAAGTTTATTTATGCCAAGGCATTAGCAGTTAGTTTAACACATAAATGCATTAATAAAAAATAATTCACAGGTAAATAAAAAATTAAACTAAAACATATACAATCAAGCCATGAACTTGAAAAAAAACCCTTGAGATGGTACTTGGCCCTTTTTTAAATGCAAATCTTCCGGTTCATCAGCATCAGCCTGCAATTAGTTAGATGGCTTGCAGTTAATATTTGTCAATTTAGCTAAAGAGACCCAAGAAAGGATAACTTACAAGAAGTTTAGCATAAGCCTTTCCACCAGATGGCGGCTTTGGTGATTTCTTTGTTCTGCATAATTCACTTTTAGCAGGCCACGTAGGAAACATACTCGGATCAATTGGCAGCGGCGTCTCATCAAAGTAATCGTGCTTAAGAGCGCTTTCAGCTGATGCTCTCCTCTTGGGACAATATGTGAGAAGGCTGTAAAAATAAAATGCGCTTGTTTAGCCAATTGTTTTGATAAAACAATAATAAGCATTTTGTTAATTCAAAATTATAAATTTAAAAAACTCACAAACCTATTCATAAGATCAAATCCTTTCTCTGATATGAGAAGATCAAATCTCTTCCTCAGTTGATTATACGGATGATCAGGGAAAGTCGCTTTCTTCATTACCGGCAGTTCGTTAAGACCGGGCCAAATCTTTTCATTAGGGTTTCCGAGCTCCTGAAAAAAGAAAAGACGGAAACTTAATTTAAATAAACATCATCCAGCCCACCAGCAATACGTGAAAATAACAAACTTTGAATATTCGGCACAGCTGATCAATTTCCGATTTTCCAGGAAAAAGCGGTTTTTTCATAAGAAGCTCGGCATAAATACAGCCAACAGACCACATGTCGATTGCTGTGCTGTAAACTTTAGCCCCGAGTAAGAGTTCAGGAGCACGATACCACAATGTAACAACGATCGGAGTGTAAGGCTTCAGAGGGGAACCGTATTCTCTGGCCAAGCCAAAATCACCAATCTGTCAAACAGCATAAATCTAAATAAGTAAAATAATTTTTTAATTGCATAAAAATAAAAAGAAAGAAGCATGGCTTACTTTCAAGATTCCAGAATGACTCAACAGCAGGTTTGATGTTTTTAAATCTCTATGAACAATCCAATTGTCATGGAGATGTTGTACTCCTCGGAGTAGCTGTATCATTAAAGTCTTGACCTCACCTGTATAAAACATTAAAACATAGAAAATAAGAGTTGATAACAAGATATTTATGAGTATCTTCCAAAAACGATAATTCTGGAGTTCAGTGTGTAAAATTAGAATAGTATTAGGAAAAAATATCATAACATGCCAACATTAAAATAATTCTAAATATCTAAACCTTAAAATAATCCTTAATATCCAAACCTCAAAATAATCCTAAATATCTAAACCTTAAAATAATCCTAAATATCTAAACCTTAAATAATCCTAAATATCTTAACCTTAAATATTAAAACGTTAAAATAACCATAAATATCTAAACCTTAAAATAACTTCAAATATCTAAACCTTAAAATAACTTTAAATATCTAAACCCTAAAATAACCATAAATATCTAAACCTTAAAATAACTTCAAATATCTAAACCTTAAAATAACTTTAAATATCTAAACCCTAAAATAATACTAAATATAACATATAAACTCGTACAGTCATAAAACGCTGAACAGAAATAGACCAGTGGTCAAATACCATTCATTTAATCCTGACCCGAGTGTGATAAACTGTGTGATAGAATATAAGTAGCTAAATTTCAATTCATATCTTGAACATACACAGGAGACATTGCAATCAATAAGCTGACAAAAAAATAATATAAATTACACCAACCTATCGTGAAGGGCACTTTCATAGATTCCATCAAACACTTCAAGTCATGTTCAATATAATCCATTACGATGTAGATTTTATCCATGTTACTTCCAACAACTGTTTCCTGAAATAATGAGCATATTTTATTTTGAATATTCTCCAATTCAACAGAGACAATAAATCTTTTATGTTGGTTTAAAATAAAACACACTCTTATTGTAACAATGTTGATGTGCTGAGCCTTCATCAAAGTTCGAATTTCTCTCAAAGAAGTTATAGGAAAACCATCTTTCTCTTTTTCCATCTTCAACCTTTTCAATGCAACAACTTCTTCTGCAATATGACAACAAAAACAATTAGGTAAATCTAAAAATGTTAATGTGTATAAACATAGTGAATGTTTAAACTTAATTATTTGAATAAGTTAACACAAATTAAAAATCCGATCTGTCGAACTGAGCATCTGCGTCCCGTAATCGTTATCTCGATATCAATCGGGATTTCAAAACGATACGAAAAATCCCGTATTGCTATTAAAACGATACAGCCTGTGGGGAAGTCTCGTATCGAAATAAAATAGCGAGACTTAAATTTTGTTCTCGTATAAAGTCTCGAAAAAAATTCTGAGATTTAGAAAAAATATTTTTCAATAAATAACGAAAGTCATACATATTTAATTAACGATTGTCACAACTGTGAATATTTGCAATTGATTCATTAATCTACTTATTGACAGAAGCTTATAACTATTTAACTATTATTATCCCCACTTCAAATTCGGTTTTCCTAACAGCCTGTAGCCCCTGGATATTTACTATTTTTAGTCTGGGAACAACCGGCAGCATATTTCTAAATGGTAGTAGTATGCAGTAATTCAGAGGTCGACTAGCAGCCTAAGAGGAGCGCGGCTAGAGGTAAACCGCACTCCAATTTCACATTTTCAATGTTATGTTGTTGATATTAATAAATATATTAATATAAGTATCCCAAATAATATGAATTGTTGATTTGTTAGTTCAAAGTTAGTTTGAGTAAATTGGAATAAAACTTATTTATAATTCGTAAAATGCCTTGACTTTACATTCATGTTATTATTACTATACTCGGCAAGTTCAGCTACATCCAAGCGGGTTTTTTCGGCAGGAGGACAAATCGTCAACTGTAAAAGGACAGCCAGACTTTGTTGACAAGCTGCCGTTTGTTCAACAGAATCACGATCGGGTCACCATCAAGAATTGGATCCTTGCCAACAAAGATATTGGTGTTGGTGATGACGAGGCCGAAGGTAGAGATGTGATCTTTTTG
This sequence comes from Erpobdella octoculata, assembly GCA_963978895.1. NCBI lineage: Eukaryota > Metazoa > Annelida > Clitellata > Hirudinida > Erpobdellidae > Erpobdella > Erpobdella octoculata. Next base: position 12,329,399 of record OZ022239.1, read on the forward strand.
GACACTCCCAGCAGTGTCGGGAGTCAGGATAGTCTGCCAGGATCATCACAGTCAATTGGCAAACATCAACGTCCCAGCCAAATTAAAAATTAAAAATATTGACAGTTAATATTGACTATCAGCGGACAGTGATTTTTTTATAATATGAGAATAATATCGTCAAATAGTTAAAATTTTTGTGAAATAAAAAAAATGACTGGATTTATCTCCTAATGTCTCGTTATTTCTCGTTATCTCGTTTTATTCGAGACAAAATTTCCACAGTTGACATTTCAGTCGAGATCCCGATATCGTATCGTATCGGATTTGTCTCGTTATTGGTCGAGACATCTCGTATCGTATCGTTTTATTCGAGACAAATTTCAGAAGTCGTATCGTATCGTTTCAAAAAAAAATAACGGGATGCAGAATCCTAGTCGACACTTAAAATAATTACAAGGGCAGAAATTGATTAACAAATTTCCTGCCTGACCACAAAAGACAGTCATTTTTACACACTTTTACTTAACTTGACTTCTCTGTCTGTCGATCTGTAGTCAAAATTTGCAATCGATTTTAAACTAACTTCCCGATGAGCTAGAGACTTAAAAATTTAAACATAACTCCGAACTGATTAACAATGCATTCTATCAAACTTTCAGATTGATTGGACAAAATTTAATGAAATAATTATTTGTGATATTTTCGTCGAACTATTTATTGTCTATGCTAATATACTCGTTGTTTATGTAACAGAATGTGGCCTACATAATCGATTATATAAAAGTGTGTTTTTAAAAAACTTTGTTTTTTGATTCACTTGTTAGATCTTCTCCACACTTTAATGCAGAGATGGAAATTGAACCAAAACCTACTCTTTATCGAACCGTACCTGAACTCAGCTTTGTCCATAATTAAGCAAACCCAAATGAACCCAAAAAGTTTCACTATCGAACCTGAAATATTCTTGAATTAAAAATTGTTTGCTTTATCATTGAACACCATCACTGTTATTTTTACTTTCTCTTTATATCAGCATTATTGAGACCATGTTGCTGGTGTGGTTACTATCTTTGCCATTTGTTCAAATTAGTATGTCAAACAATTAAAATGATGAGTAATCATAAGATCTTTAAAAGAAAACTTTATCAGAAAGATATGTGCACTTAGTGTCATCAACATGGACAAAGAAATGATAATTGGTCTCCATTAGTTATATCTGGTAATACTAATCCCATCAGAAAGAAATTCAGTTTGTGGACACGGTCTGAGTGAGCGAAGGACTTGATTAAATATAGAAACAGGAGAAATGTTTTTTTCAAAAATTGTTTACACAGTTTAACATGGCTATATAGTCTTGAGACCTCTAATCCAAGAATCACTCATCTAACTTTACTCACTCATGGGCTCATTAACCAGAATAGCTATTTGTAGTCACCTAACCACAGTGTATAAAGCCTTGACGTTTTAATTTGTTAGTGGACTTTTAGTTTGTGGACATTTGAAAAGCTTATTTAGAAAAATATCACCCAACCAAACTCAAACTTTATAATTACTCAACAAAATCAAACTCAAATTCCTAAAATAGAATTTAATTCCCATCTCTACTTTAAAGAACTGATTACATCTGCTTACATCTGATTACATCTGCTTACATCTGCTTACATCTGAGGAATCTGACTGATAGGTAAACACTACTTATCACTATGCCATCAGGGCCTAGTTTACATCTTAACAATAAAAATACTCACGTGTTTTAAGGTCAATAGCTCGATAAACAACACCATAAGTTCCCTCATCAATTCGATTCAAACAGTGAAACTCTTCAACATTTCTACATCCTTGAAGACCTGGGTAATACAGAGGCAAGGCAGGCTCTACTTCTTCAGGGGTGGCTTCGTGTTCTGAAATAATGGCAGTATTGTCCTCACCGACAGCACGATCATCTGGAACATTGGGTTCCTCATCTTCACTCAGATCGGGATGTGATTCGGCAACATTTTGTTTCAGCACAAACTGCTCACTATACATCTCTTCTTCTTCCTCCTCCTCCTCTTCATCATCATCATCATCATCAAATTTTGAACGAGTAAATTGGTAATGACCTGGAATAAAATTGTTAGAAAAATTACTACACTTTTTCTTATTTTAAAAATTTTCATGAAGCAAGTATCTACCTAATTTTGGAGAGCTTTCCGATTTTAAACTGTCAGGACTATTTGATTTCTTCAATTCCTCTTTCTCTCCTTTTTTTTCAACAAACTTTTCATCTTCCTCATCATCCTCATTATCATCATCATCATCATCACCGTCGTCGTCGTCATCCTCAACAGTAATGCCTCTTCTTTCAATTGATGATGGTCCTAAATTATAATTTACATTATTTAATTATAAGAAACCATATTTTAGAAATAAATACAGCCATCACTGCAAGACCAACCTTCCCAAAGATTCGGTCGGTGTTTTCTTTTTTCTTCCTCACCATCTTCTGTAACTGCAATTCGACTCTTATCGTCCGTTACATTTTCGGAAATTACATCTCGATTTTTATGTTCCCTCCTTCTTTCTTCTCTCCTGTGAATGGCAGGAGACGGAGGTGATGGAGCAGCCTGCAGATGTCTTCGTTCGTGATGTGATCTTTTGTGACTGCTGCTCAACTCTTGGGAATGTGTTCCTGCAACAAAGATAAAATATGAATATCCTAAAACTGTTTTCAACTATGATTTTAAATGATTCGATGTACTGATTAAGCTTTTTTAATCGTTTCACTTGCTCTGCAAAAAATTAAACATCATTATAAATACATAAATGTATACAAAATTTTCATAATTTCAAACAAAATAAACTATCTGGTAGTACAATGGAAATCTACTCAATGATGCCTAACATATTTCGGATTATCAAAAAATGAACAAACAATTAATTTTTTATTGGAAAATCAATAACTAATATTAATATTAATTAATATTAATATTTTGATACAGTATAATCCCACTACAGAAAATTTTGCTCCCATCTCATTTGCCGATCTCCGTCATGTTATATAACCCCGGCTATAACGTTTTGAATATAAGCGCGAGATAGTATTTGATTTGTCTCAAAAGTTTTTTTAAACATGTCTTAGAAAGGTAAAGTAATTATGCTGGAAACAAAATCAATAGTTCAAAAATAAAACATGTTCACAAGATGAAATTTTATGGCAATATAGTAAGTAAATCAACCATCTATTCAATCTGAACACAGAGATGTAAGTGTAACCGTAAAACCACTGAAGATGCTAAGAAGATCCGACAATCAAGTTATCAACATCTTGAAGATACTCTCTATAAATGGTTTGTCCAAGCTGGATCACAAAACATTCCAGTCAGTGGACCACTAGTCAAAATAGAAGCAACAGAAACTTGATCACATTGAGTTCAAATGTGGCGATAGTTTACTCGATCGATTTAAGAAACGACATGAAATCACATTCTGCACTTTAAATGAAGAAGCAAATGCTGCTCCAACTCATGTCATTGCTGAAAAGAAGCAAAAGCTACCCAAAATACTCACCATCTCTTCAACTCTGGGCAACAATTATCCAACAAGATTAAGACGTACAAACACATTCTTCAAAAGAAAGCAGTTTGCATTATTTTTCATTTGCCCTATCTAGCTTCTTTGATATGACGTGATGAGGATTCCTTCGTTGATACAATTCAGACCGGTATGGGATTAAACTTGGATGGGTCGAGCTGGTTGTATGGGTAGTTTTACTGGTGGGAGTAAAAGTTACTTTCAGGAAGAACATCTCCAGTTTAAAGTCAACCTTGAAGCCCTGGTAGACAAGATACATCAACGAACGAACACCCATTTTTTATCCAGTACTGTGAAAGCTAACATTTAAGATATTGAAGGACTGTTCAACATCTTCATTTTGAGGTGGAGTTATGTCAGGGTTCGCTCTACCGGACCTCCTGACAAGTGTATCTTATACCCGTCGACCTGTCTAGACTCTCAGTCTAGACAGGAACCCAGACATTAATTCTCAGACACTGTTTTGCGCGTTTTGTCAGGTTATATATATATATATATATAGCGATTTGAACCCCGCCAGGACAGTCTAGCTATTTAATATCAGGCAAAGTCCTGCGCGTTTTTACATTTGATTTGCACTTTATTAAAGTTGTTGTTGTCGTGTTGTTGTGTTGCCTTTTTCTTTCTGGTGTTCACGGCATTCCAGAAGGAAAGACTGTGACAGGGATTATACTGTATATAAAAGACAATGTGGGTTTGTCTGTTCGCTTATCCTATCCGACCACTATTATAATATATTTATTAATTAGGACTGTGCCGGTATGGATTTTTTAGCTGGTACCGGTATTTCCGGGCCAAAAACAGGTACTACCTGTCAGTGCTGGACCCCCCCCCCTCCTTTTTATTCTATTTTATTTATAGTATTATTTAGTATCTTCCATGGGCCATGTCGAACCTATTTGTAATCCTTTGTGTTAACGAGCCAATCGGAGCGCGTTTGTTTCCCGCAATTAATAGGGGTGTATATTTTTTAATATATATTGAGAAATCTACCGATTAATTAATTAAATAAATCTCGTGGATTATAGTTTATATATATGTTTATAAGTAGTGAAAATCCGATGTCTTCGCGATCGAGATTTAAGGAGCTATTAATATGTTTTGTATTTGTTTATATCGGTTTATTAATATTTCGTGGTTTGAAAGCCTTATATAAGGGAGAGCCTCTTCCTCGTCTTCCTCTCTCTTCTTCGCTAGAACTCTTGCTGTTCGTTTTTGTGTGGAAGGCTACGTTTGCTTGTATATTTGTAGGAGGGAAAATCCTACGTGACTGTTTCCACGCGATTGTTTCTCTAATCGATTAGTTTAAACACGTTCCTGCTTGATTTTTATCAATTAATAAATTTCGTTCTCAAAATCTTCAAAGTTAGTGTAAATTGGCGGCACGCTACTGACATTATTGGTGTCCAAGCGGTGGGATAGATTTTGAGAAAGAAGATCTTGATTTAGAAGATTTTGTTTGAAGAAGAAGAAGCCGACGAGTCATTCGACCAGTTCAGGGGAAGAATTCGACCGGTTCCGGAGAAAAATTCGACCAGTTCAGGGGAAGAAGTCGACGAGTCATTCGACCAGTTCAGAAGGAGAAGAGATCGACCAGTTCAGGAGGAGCATCGACCTTGTCTGACGGAGAAGAATCGAGATAAGTTTATCTGATTCATTTCGCGGTTGCCCTTAGGTAGTGTGTAATTTCGAGTGTGGGTTTGTGTTGAAGTACGGTGTGCAGTTGTGTAATTTCGGGCGTAGATTTCGTGTGGCAGTAGATTGTTGTCATGTCTGAGACAGGTACAAATACCCCTGTAACCGAATCGCCTGAGCAACGAGCAGAAGAGATTGCTCAAGCAATGTTAAGAGTAAACCCTAGAGATAGACGGGAAACCATGTTTAGTGGAGTAGAATCCCAGAGTCCTAGAGTGTTACATGATAACCCCGATGAAGAGGGAGCGGGCGGTTATTTTATGGCAGAACAGGGTAGAGTGCGAATAGATAATATAGAAGTAGTGAAATTACAACTCCTAGATAAAGAGAAAGAGAGGGAATCGGCTGAGCGAATGCAGAGGGAAATATTAGAAGAGAAAAGAGAAGAGAGAGAAGCAGCAGAACGATTGAAAAGAGAAGAGAGGGAAGCAGAGGATCGGAGAGAACGAATGAGATTAGAAGAGAGAAGAGAAGAGAGGGAAGCAGAGGATCGGAGAGAGCAATTAAAATTTGAGAGAGAAGAAGTTAGAAATGAAAGAGAATTAACTAGATTTAGTATAGAGACAGCACATCAACCTGATTTAACAAATAAAACGATAAAACTAGTTAAAATAATAGGAGATCTAATAGGACCTTTTCCATCTGATCCATTGTCCATCCCTAGCTTTTTTTGAATTTTTAGAGAAACAATTTATTTCGTATAAAGTGGAAGATAATTTAAAATCTAAAATTTTAATAGCTAAATTAAGTGAGAGGGGCAGAAGTCTCATTAGTCATTTACCATCATATCAACTCGAAGACTATTATGAACTTAAGAGAATTTTATTATTAGGTTATAGAATAAGTCCTTTAATATTAAGACAACGCTTTCTGTCGATGATGAAGACCCATAACCAAACTTATATAGAATTTGCATCACATTTACGCACTGCTCTGACATATTATATACAAAGCAGAGAAGTAAATTCTTTTGATACTTTAATTGATTTACTCTGTGCTGATAGATTAAAAGAGGTAATGCCACGAGGTTGTCTTGATCACCTGTCCACTCTAGAAAAAGATATTTGGTTAGGCAGCGAACAACTTGCAGAGGCGGCAGATAATTATATGGCAGTACGTGATAATGATTGTCATATCATTCAGTATGCTCGTCCAAGACTTAACGACGTAAGGAGTCATGCACCTCCGAGTAGACCAATTAATAATCCCAACATTAATTTTAAACCAAGATCTAATTATCCTCTTCCGTCTCAACAGCGTTTTAATAGTCAACCAATGACGGTTAGGAATTATAATAAAGATAATAATAAAGGATCACTCGTTTGTTATAGTTGTCAGAAAGTAGGTCATATTGCTAGAGATTGTCCCAACCAGAAAAATATTAAAATTAATTGTTGTCATGTATTAAATCAAGGGGATTCTCTTATAAATAAAAATAATAACCTAGGATTGAATGAATCTCCTATCATCGAAACTGACCGATTCTATAAACGACCTTTTAGAGAGGTTAGGATTAATCAATCAACAACCCAGTTAGCTTTGATTGATAGTGGAGCTGAAACTAATTGCATTAGGAAGGACTTAGTAGACGCTTTAGGAGTTCGTCCGACTACAAAGGTTGAATTAGTCGATGTGCATGGTTCACACAAAACAGTTGAAGGTGTTGAGCTTTTGTTGCAACCCGTGCAGAAATTCCATAATACCATGAACATTGCTCCAAAATTTAAGGTTTTCTTTTCCGTGGTACCCAATTTGAGTGAAGCTATCATTATTCACCCTGGTGTTAATGAGAGACTTGAAGCCGAAACTTTGTATGAGGTTGTGGTTCCTCAAGAGAATGCTGAATTAATAAATGCTTTGCCTTCAAAATTGTCAGAAGATGAAATTTTAGTATCATGGTTATCTGATTTTGCCAACGACGATGAGGTGGATGTTACAACGGTTCCAACGGTACAAATTAACGAGGTAGCGGTTGAGGTTGTAGTTAATCCTGACGAGGAAATCTCAGATATTCCTAGTAATAACGAAGAGACTATTGTAGGAATTCCAGTTGTAAATGATAGTAGAGTAGATTTTCCTACCACTTCCTTTGGTAGAGAACAAAGAAATTGCACTTCTTTAAAACCATTTTGGGAATTTGCATATCGAAAGAAAAAGGGATTCTTTATAGAAGGAAACATGTTGTTTCATAGGGAATCTTTATGGGGACTTAAGTTAAAACAATTATGTTTACCAATCAATCGCATTCCCATTATCTTACAATTAGGTCATGACGCTCCGTGTGCAGGTCTTATGGCAACTAAGTCATCCTTACAGCGCATACGCATGAATTTTTGGTTCCCAGAGATGGAGACCAAAGTTAGAGAATTTTGCGAGTCCTGCAAAATATGTCAATTAAGGGCGCCTATAAAGATGAAGGATCGTATCCCGATTCAACCAATACCTAGAGGAGATGAATTTCCTTTTAGTCATCTTGTAATGGATTGCATAGGTCCATTGTTTCCATTGAATCCCCCACCCAAGTTCAATTATGCACTAGTCGTAGTTGATCTTTTTTCAAGATGGCCGATGGCTTTTCCTTTACACTCATTGACAGCACGAAGTGTCTGTGATTGCCTTCTAGAGATTTTTATGACTTTTTCAATTCCGCGAGTTATTAGCTCTGACTGTGGGAGTAATTTCACGAGTTCTTTGACTAAAGAATTCTTAAAATATTTAGGGTGTAGTCCACGTTTCAATACTCCGGGACATCCAGAAGCAGCTGGTATTGTAGAGCGTTGTAATCAAAGTATTAAGACCATGATTTATAAGTTGTCACAAGATCATCCTAAACGTTGGTTTAAATTGTTGCCTTTTATTTTGTGGAGTCTTCGTGAGAAGCCGTCTTCCACAACGCATGTTAGTCCTTATACATTAATTTATGGAACTGCTCCAAGAGGACCATTATCTATTTTAAAAGATTCATGGGTAAATGAGGGAGAAGTATCTTTTAAGTTAGGAAAAAATCCAACTCAATATTTAAGTGATCTTTGTAAAGCTCTCCAAGAAGCACGCGAATATGCAGATCTTGCTGGTAGTAACGAACAAAATCGTTATGCTAAATATTATAACTTAAGAAGTACTGATCGTAAATTTCAATTACGTGATCCCGTTATTATATTAGCACCTGATAAAAATAAATCTAAAATGTTGAACCGATGGCAAGGGCCTGGAACAATTGTTCGAGTAAAATCACCTTACTCTTTCATAGTTGAAATAGATGGTCATCATTATCATCTCCATGCTAACAAGATACGTAAATATCATGAACGAATCGAAAAAGCTTTGGTAAGTAGTTGTTCGATCATTTACGATGAAGACATAGATTTTGGAAAAGTTGAAGTCTTAGATAAGTCCAATATCGAAATTGCCTTACCCAGTACTAAAATAGAAAAAAACATTGTAGATCATTTAAGTGAACTACAACAGAGCCAGTTAACAATTATTTTAGATAACTTTGCAAAAGTATTCTCAGAAAAAATAGGTCTTTGTTCTGAAGTGTGTCACGAAATTAAAATTATGCCTGATTTTATCCCAAAGAAATTGAAAGCATATAGGACCCCCGAACTTATTAAGAAAGCTGTTTCAAACCAGATTCAAGAAATGTTACAACAAAATATTATTATGCCTTCACAAAGTCCCATGGTTAGTCCGATGGTATGTGTGTTGAAGGGTCCCAAGGGTCAAGATGGTGTTCGCTTGGCTGTAGATTATCGACATGTAAATCGTTTCACGAAAAGTGATTGTTTTCCCATACCAGATATTTCTGATGTTTTGCAGAACGTAGGGAGAGCAAAATATATTAGTTGTTTTGATGCCAAAAGTGGATATTGGCAAATCCCGATGAAACCAGAGTCAAGATGGTTGACAGCATTTGCCTGTGAAGAAGGTGTGTTTGAATTTTTAAGGATGCCCTTCGGATTGAAGTCGGCAGGCAATACTTTTATGCGTGTTATTTCTGAATTGCTTAGACCAATCCGCTCATTTACTGAACCTTTTATTGATGATTTTGCTATTTACTCATCCACTTGGGATGAACACCTAGAACATTTAACAAAATTCTTGAGCTTAATCCAAGAACATGGTTTGACGCTCAATTTAAAAAAATGTCGTTTTGCTCAAAGTCAAATAACATTCCTAGGTCATGTTATCGGCTCGGGTCATATAGCCCCTGATCCTGTCAAGATTACTACAGTTAATGATATTAAACCCCCGACAAATAAGAGGGAGGTAAAACGTTTGATTGGTTTCTTCAGCTATTTTAGAAATTATATTCCACATTTAGCAGAAACGGCTTATGCCCTTACAGAATTAACAAAAAAAGATATGCCAATTAAAATTGATTGGAAAGAGAACCATCAAATAGCTTTAGATAGACTTAAGTTAGATTTATCTAATTACATTAACCTAAATACAATAGATTATTCTCAACCGTTGGGTTTGTCAACAGATGCTAGTTTGATAGCAGTAGGTTGTTGTCTATTCCAATGGGATATGGATAAGCATGAAGTTCCTATAGCTTTTGCTAGCAAGAAGCTCACTTCCACGCAGAGTAGATGGTCCACAATTGAACGTGAAGCTTTTGCGGTTGTATGGGCACTAAATAAATTTAGACAGTGGATTCTGTTTTCGAGAGTGATTGTTTTTTCAGATCACAATCCACTTACGTATTTAACTGAAGCTGCTCCTAAGAGTGCAAAACTCAACAGATGGGCGCTAGCTTTGCAAGAGTATGACTTGGTATTTCAATATAGGAGAGGACGCGATAACTCCGTCGCAGATTTTATGTCCCGAATTTAAATTCCGTATGTAGTTTCATCCTTATTTCTTTAAGTTTAGGTGGTGTAAGTTAAGTCTTTTGTGTTGTGAATTCATCCGATTTGCTTGTTATTTTTAGTTTGAAGTGTTCTTTGATTGGAGTGTGTGAGGTTTTCCTTTTGGTGATTGGTATAACTGTAATGGGCAATCGCGGATGATTCGGATAAATTTGTTTTAGTCAATTCATCCAGGTAATCCCAAAAGAAGAAGATGTTTTCCTCGCCAGTTCTCAGTTGTGGGAAGGATACTGAACTTGCTGTGACTGTGTGGTGCCTTTCAAGGACAAGCTTAAGGAAGGAAGATTAGGAGATGTCAAACATTTACATAATATTTTCGATATTAATGTTCTGTGAAAACACTTTGCTTATGAACGCAGCTTTTTATTGTGTAGCCCCGTTGGCTAGTTCTTGATGTATATTTTTATTGTGTAGCCCCGTTGGCTAGTTCGGGATGTATATTCTTCTTTGTGGCCCCGTTGGCTAGTTCGTGATATATACTCTTATAACGATAACCAGATACTAGTTATCGTCTTTTCGGGTGGGAGGTGTGTCAGTGCTGGACCCCCCCCTCCTTTTTATTCTATTTTATTTATAGTATTATTTAGTATCTTCCATGGGCCACGTCGAACCTATTTGTAATCCTTTGTGTTAACGAGCCAATCGGAGCGCGTTTGTTTCCCGCAATTAATAGGGGTGTATATTTTTTAATATATATTGAGAAATCTACCGATTAATTAATTAAATAAATCTCGTGGAATATAGTTTATATATATGTTTATAAGTAGTGAAAATCTGATGTCTTCGCGATCGAGATTTAAGGAGCTATTAATATGTTTTGTATTTGTTTATATCGGTTTATCGATTTATTAATATTTCGTGGTTTGAAAGCCTTATATAAGGGAGAGCCTCTTCCTCGTCTTCCTCTCTCTTCTTCGCTAGAACTCTTGCTGTTCGTTTTTGTGTGGAAGGCTACGTTTGCTTGTATATTTTTAGGAGGGAAAATCCTACGTGACTGTTTCCACGCGATTGTTTCTCTAATCGATTAGTTTAAACACGTTCCTGCTTGATTTTTATCAATTAATAAATTTCGTTCTCAAAATCTTCAAAGTTAGTGTAAATTGGCGGCACGCTACTGACACTACCGGTACCGGTATAATGTCAAAAGCCTGAAAATGGCTAGAAATAGTGTTTGAAAGTGCGTTGCACTCAAGTACGTTTTTTAAGAACTTGGACCCGTACTCGAAGCCTTGGTTCTTGTACTCGTGCTCGTTATTCCACTCAGTACTGAGTAGCAGAAATGTAGTACTTGATACTCGTACTTGAGTACAACTCGAGTACGTTTTTCATGTACTCGTACTCGATACCATGGTAAATGTACTCATACTCGCACCCTAAGTACTCACAACATCTCTGAGTGTTACTGTCCGCGGTCGTTTAGTGCTATGCTATTGCTAAGAACCGTTGTCCGTAATTAATGTGATGTGCTGAAAGCCGATTGTTCAATACCAGTTCCGGCATCCTTCATAATAAACATATTATACACTCCTGGTATAATATATTTAATAATAAAAATATTAAAAGAGATGTACCGTGTTGTCGAATATAAGACCTACCTAGAAATATAATATATGCCAGCTTCACATAAGACAAGCAATTTGGATTTGAAGAGAGAGTCTTCACATTCATTTGCACAAAACTTTAACAATCAGGTTACTAAAAACTCCTGAATGCAATCTAATTTACACACACACACACAAAGTACATATATTATATTTCTAGGTAGGTCAAGGTATTCAAGGAAACACGGTAGTACTTGGTACTCATACTCGTACTTGAGTACAACTCGAATACCTTTTTTAAGTACTCGGACTCAAAGCCTTGGTACTCGTACTCATACTCGTTTTCCACTCAGTACTGAGTAGCAGAGATGTAGTACTTGATACTAATGCTCAAGTACATTTTTCAAGTACTCGATACCATAGTACTCGTACTCGCAACATCTCTGCATATTAAAGACCTCTAGTATGATATATTTAACAATAAACATATTATAGACCACTAGTATAATATATTTAATAATAAAAATATTATAGACTTCTAGTATGATATATTTAACAATAAACATATTACAGACCTCGAATATAATATATTTAATAATAAACATATAATAGACCTCTAATATAATATATATAATAATAAACATCTTACAGACCTCTGGATGTTTTTCTGTAATCTCTACTACTGCTATTAACATCTTTCTTTCTCTCATCCAATCTTCCATACCTTTCCTTTCTTGAAATATCTCTTTCGAGATCTTTCTCTCTTTGCAGCTTAACTAAGTGTCTGGATCTTTCATCCTCTAAGCGCATTCGCTCCCTTTCGAGTTTTTCCAAATCTCTACAACAACAAAATAAATTAATTTATTATGCAAATGAAAAACCTTTACAGTTGGTCATTTATTACATAAGCAAATAAAACCTTTCATATGAAGATTTCTTTCTGACACTTCCATCATCACTCTTGCGAGAAGTTTTTTTATATTTTTTATACTTTTCTGAACTGGAAGTTCTGAGTGGTGGAGGTTGAATTCTAAGCACATCATCAAAGTCATCCACTCTACAACCAAATACCATTAAGTCACATAAGCATTATTCAAACCAAGCAATATAATTATTTTAGATAAAATACAGAAGCTATGTTTTCCATAATTTATGTAACCAAAAAACTAAAATACGTAAAATTCTAAGAAGAATCAAATAACAAACTTACTGATGTTGGTCAGCCTCTCTTTTTCTTTTTTTAGCAGCTTTATCCTGAGTGCTAAAACGCTTCAGATCCAAGTCACTGGCCATTTCCAAGCGAATACGCGGACTGTTACTGAAATCAGGGGAATCTTCTAATTCTCCTTGTTCCATTGAATTAATAGAATGTCTATCAGACATAACAATTCCTGTTTGCAATATACAAAAATATATCAATTTTTTTTATAATAGTTTATAGTTCTTTACAAAGCAATTCATGAACTTGTTTATATATTTATTAGCTGACAAACATCAATACAAGCCAACCTAATTTGGTTGCTTAATTTTCCTTATTTAGGCCCTTGTTACACCTATAACAGCCAATTTTATCATTTCCTCAAATCAACATGGCCTTATTTCTACATTCAATAGCATAATAAATTATTTTCATTGTATATACTTTTGATAAATAATTTTTTAATCTAATATATAAAAATAATGTTTTAATGTACAGTCTAACCCACTTGTCTCAACCTCGTTAGCTCGCCAACCCATATTAAGTCGATACTTTTCAAGTGGAACCGCAAAATTTTCTATTTTTTGTCTCAAAATGTTCTTATCGTCCATGTCGCAGAAAGAACCCTGATATCTCGCGCACAAAAGAGAGCCGAAATTTCCACTCAAAGTTGGTTATATTAAAAAAAATCAGATGGATATAAAAAGTAAATAGATTATTAGAGTAAATGTGCAGTGAGGCCTTTATTTTAGTTTTCTTGAGGTAAAAATTTATTATATTAAAATTTCATGTGCTTTGATCTACTACAAGTCACATATTGGAGTTAAATATACAAATAACACCACAGAAACAAGGTTGTTGGTCGAGTTACAGAGTAAGTCGCATAAGGAAAACAGATTAGTATAGAAGGGATAGGGAATTTTAATCCATGGATAATATTTAGGTTTCATAAGCACAAAAGTCGCATATAAGCGAAGTCCTACTGTATTGAGAAAAATTGCCATTTCAGGCATTAGCAATTCTCATTTGAAGTGATGTGGTACGTATATCGAGTCAAAATCTAGGTTAGGCAGTTGCGCTGATAAAGTGTTGTCCTGTGATGTTTGTTTGCTGTGAAGCTTGTTAGAACCCTGAAAAAGTGTTGTTTATTTTATTTATTGGTGCAATAATTGTTGCAATAGTTATAAATGAATGGCTCTCAACAAAAATTCTTGTAATTGAAATGATCTCAGCAGAAGATGGAAACATTTCATATGGATTGTGCATTAAAAATAATTAGAAAATTATATTACTAGATTTTTGTTTTAATTTTTTATTCTTTAATTATTAATTGTTTAATATAAAAAACAATGACTTGAGGCATGTAAAGCAATGGGGTGCACATGAGAAGGTTCAAGCTCTCACGCTCACGCTATGCCCAGGGTATTCCATAAAACCTACTTTTTGAAGACTTTAACAGACAAGGTTAAACTGATGTTGCAATGCTTGACAGCGACGGATCTAGGATTATCTGGTGGGGGGGATGATCTGACCAAAAGTTGACAAAGAAATTTTTTACAAGTTATGAAACAAAACAGAATGCAGTATGCACAAAGACAAAAAAGATAACATTCAAAACAGAAGTCAAATTTCTAGTGCAAAATCAAGACGCCTATTCTTGTTGGCCGCACATCTATCAATAACATCATCTGTGTTCTAAAGGCAATGCGTTTTGGATATATAACGATGTCAGGCCAGTTAAACGCTCATCTGTGGTTCTGTTCAGAGATGCAAGCAGAAAAAAATGCTGAAGGGGCTGAAGTTCGAAAGAGGAAGAAAAGCCCGCCATAGGGGAAGAATGTTTTTGACTATCTTCAGTCTGCAATCTTTTTTTGGTATCTTTAATAATTATTAAATTATAATTTATTAATGATAGAAAAAGGAACAAAAGCCTGCCTAGTTACGCCCCTGGTTCTGTTGAGCAATGAGCTTTTCAATATCTTCATGGCACTGAAGCTCTGTTCAGCTGTATATGTAGTAATGGGATTCCCATGCCGGTTCCACGACAAAACGTTCACAGACAAAATGTTCAACGACAAGATGTTCCCGACACAACGTTCACGACAAAATGAACACAGACAAAACGTTCACAGACAAAATGTCCAACGACATAATGTTCAAAGACAAAATGTTCACGCACAAAATGTTCACAGACAAAATGTTCACGACAAAACGTTCACGACACAACGTTCACGACAAAATGTTCACACTGAAAAATACACATTTTGTTTTATTATGTCAAGATCGCTTGCAAACTAATTATTAGGTTATTTGTTGTGGTGTTTCTATTCACTATTTTATTTACCTAAGCAGAGTACATGTTGGAAACAATCAACTTATCAAACATTTATTGTAAGTAAACCGTAAAACCAAACATGCAAAAAGCAAAAAATATCGATCGAGACTTATTTCTGTCGTTCACTTTTTAAAATTGAAACATCAAATGATCTTCAATTAATAAATAATTGTATGGAGTTATAGTTATTTGGCTTTTTTCTTTTTCATCAGAGTAAGTAAATATTCCATATTTTGATCCTTTTTTATCATTGTTCCATTTATTAACTAGTTAATGCCAGTTAATTTTGCTTTTGGATACCCTAATCGCTAAAGAGGTATTTCCAATTCAAGTTGAAAAAATGCAAGTGGCTGCATGCTTCTTATTGAGTTTTTACCCAAGTCATCGCTATGTTAATTAGGTAATTAAAGGAGGCTATATTGCTCTTGGAAGCCGATAACTTCTTAATCGCTAGGCTACAACGATCAAAGCTTATTTCTGTCGTTCACTTAATTAAAATTGAAACATCAAATAAATCTCAATTAATAACTAATTGCATTTCTTTTTCGTGTTTCAATCGGAGTAAATAAAGATTTCATATTTGACCCTTTTAATCATCGTTCCATTTATTAACTAGTTAATGCGGGTTGGTTAATTTTCTCTTGGATACCATTAACTTTTTAATCTTTAGAATACAGCCATCAAGCCTTCTTTACATCGTTTGCTTATTTGAAATTGAAGATTCAAGCGATCTCAAATTAGTAACCAATTGTATTTTCCTATTACAGCTATCTCATCTCATCTGTCATTTTCTTTTCTTCTTGCTGAAACAGTTTACAGTCCTCCGATCCATACTCATCTGGTTGCCGTTTAAGTTAGGGGTATCAAAGAGGAAATTAACATTGCATTTACTATTGTTAACGTTTTATTTGTGCTCATTTCGTGAAACACAAAATATTTAAAAACTAAAATTAAAAGTTGCAATTGTGAATATTTTGTCGTAAACGTTGTGTCATGAACGTTTTGTCAGGAACATTTTGTCGTTGAACATTTTGTCTGTGAACGTTTTGTTGTGACACCCCCATGCTGGTGTGCACTATCGGTTCACAGTAATCTAGCGAGGGGTTTATACCCCGCATTCCTACAGGATTCGTCGCTAAATATGGTAAGGCTTTAAAAAAATATATATATTTTTAGCATAATTATGCAAAATATTCAAAATATGCAAAGTGGCTACTCGTCAACACCTCCTGCATATTCTAACAAACTTTTTTTTTGAAAAATAATGCTTTTTTTATAAATCCATCACGTCTAAACATTAAAAAGCCACCTGTGACTAAGCATCAGAATGATGCCTACAATTGTAGTATTTTTGTAGGCGTTTTTATTAGAAGACTGGATCGTGGAGAAGATCTGAGTGGTTCTTTTAATCCAGATAGTGAAAGGGAACAGTGGTTAAAAGAAATCCTGCTGGCATTGGACAACATGACAAACTATTGTTTGTATTGCGGGAATGGTGGAGAGGGTGCAGGTGGGTATTGGGTGGAGTGCGAAAAGTGAAGAAGGTGGGTTCACCAAAAATGCACATTTTTAATGTTTTCAAAGGAAAAGTTTAAAACGAAACATTTCACTTGCATGCTATGCTTAGATTTTACTAAATAGTTAATTTTTTAACAAAATTTTTCATAAATAAAAATTTGTAATCGTAAACTTCAATAGATTTTCTTAAAAATAAAACTTTCCCTAAAGTTTGTTAGAATACGCAGGAGGTGTTAACGAGTAGCCACTTTGCATATTTTGAATATTTTGCATAATTAGTCACAGTGAGCTAGACTCGATTGTCCAATCGCAGCGTCTGTTTATGTTTCGGTTTGCTCGAAGAAATTGATATACGGTCAGACGTTTTATTCGATAACTTTTTTATCTATTAACTTTGAGAAGCGAAAGTTATATTGCTGGATTTGATATTGAATTATCTAAAAACAAGCGTCTCGGATATAACCAGGGCAGCAGTTTAAAACAAATTCGATTTTCTCAAAGAAGAGCCAATGTTGATTTTATGCAATTTTCGGCGGAAGATCGTCGTTTTTCGCTTATAACTTTTTTATTTGTTGAACCGAAGACAATCCAAATATACCATTCGATTTCATTTTTTAGACCCCATCCAGCAATGGGTAATTATGGAGATCCAAAATTACCTTGTGTGCCTTAATTGAAAACTATCGCGTTTAACATTCTATGAAGAACAGTTCGGACTTAAAAAAACTTACTTTTTTTTTAAATAATGTTATTTTGACTGCGTGAATACTATCTTTTGTGTTACTTTTGCTAATAACTTTTTTAAGCGCTGTAAATATTTCTTGTCTGCGCTATAAATAGTAATTTCTGTTTGACTTCGCTATTCATAGTTTTTGTTGCTGTTCTCTTGCGCGTTTCATGAGTTTTCCGAGAGAATTTTATTATCAAAAATTAATAAACTGCTTGGATCATTAAATTGGAGTTATTATTGTGATTACAAATATATAATTATTATTACGGAAAAATAATTAAAAACACCAAAAATAATTTCTGCCGCTATTCTCCATAATTACCTAACAATGTATAGCATAGCCCCAAGGCAAGCAATTTTTTTTTTAATTAGCATTGCCAGCCTCAAGGCTAACTTCACCGTTAATGCTATTGCCACGGCGGTACGCGATCTTTGATTCGCTATATCTTTATTAATTTTATTTTTTTTACACTATATGGTATATTCAAACTCAGAATATGTACCTTTATATAAAAATATTAATGAAATTAAAAAAATAATAATTTTGAAATTTTTATGCTACTACCTAGGATAGGGTTTAGGGGTAGGGATAGGGTTAGGGTCAGGGTTCGGGTTAGGGATAGAGCTAGGGATAGGGTTAAGGTTAGGGTTAGTAGCAATTTTACCGATTGTAGGTAATCCCGAAGATCCTGCCGTTGTTGAATATTCAGCTCCGCCCCGAAGCGGAGATTATTTTATTATTAATATTAAGCTCCGCCTAAAAGTTTATTTGGCGCTTAAAAATAATGTAATTTATTTAGTTTTATAATATACATATATGTATATTTTTAAATTAAATAAATTGTATTATAAAATTTTAAAAATCTGTAAGCATGGACAAAAACGCAATTAATATCTCATCGACTACTTATTCCTCCGCTAATATGGTAATATGATATGCTAGGCCGACAGTTGATGGTTTTTCTTGCCAACTAACAGTTTTATTTATCTGCTATTCCTTTCGTAATGGTAATATACTCGACAACTAAAAGACCTGACAACTAGCAGTTTATGAACCGGGGGCCACTTTTTTGTCAAATACCAATATTATTTATAACGAGAGACTCGTCGAGAGTCTGTCAATTGTTGATATGTTCAGTAAAAATGAAACTTCAAAAACTTTATTGTCAAAAGTAGACAGATTATTAAAATTGGTTTGGTTTTTAAACTTTGGTTTTTCCGATATCAAATGCAACACCAGAAAGAAGTTTTTCGGCATTGCGTCGAATTAAAACCTTTAACTATTTGCAGTCAAGAATGACCCAAACTAAATGAAACTATGTCATGTTTTTAACTGTACATAAAGAAAAAAAACAGACAATCGAAACTTGTTCGAAATTTGACAGTAAAGTTGGTGATTACGTCTTGCCAACTACAGCAGTTTTTAAAATGAGATATATAATGGTTATAAGCTTGGCCGATAGTTTGTGATTACGAGATGCCATAACTAGAACTTTATAAATTTTTGACCTCCGAGAATGGCACAGAGAGATACCATCGAGTCCGGGAGCAGTGGGTTTTTGGCGGGTATGACTATGACGTCGATTTCCGATCCCTTTCACAATTTTGTTTCACATATATTTGTTTGGTATAACATGACCCTGTAAATTAAATTTGTTATTTTGTTTTATTTTATTGTTATGCTAGGTTAATTTTTTTGTTATGATTTTATGTTGTGTTTATTTTCTTGTTCTATTAAAATGCTATGTTCTGGTTCTATTATTTTCTATGCTAATTTTGTTTTGTCCCTTGTCGATTTCGTCGAGCGGCATGCCTAGTTGGGATGGGACAATGCCAAATACATCCATCGGCAGTAGGTACCACTCCTTCTCGTCAGTTTCATTTATGTCTGACAGAATTTTATCCTCGCTATGAGACCGCGTGTCATAGCTCATCCCAAAGCATCATCTTCCACATTTTTATTTAATTTAGTAGATAATATCCCAGTAACATCAAGGTAATTTCCAGCCATGATAAAACAATGTGTAAAAATAAAAACCATAGAATAACATTATTCGTGTTCACTTTTAAATTTATAGCCAAGGTTTGTGGGTGGAGCTGAATATTATTAGTAGTTGGCGGCCTGTCAATCATGGACATCACGTGCCTGCCAATCATTGCTTGTTTATCTCATTAACTCCGGTAACGGCAGGATCTTCGGGATTACCCCGATTGTAATCACGTCGAACCGCCGGGGCAATAGCAGCGACCTAACTTCACACGCATCTTCACACGCATGC
Organism: Erpobdella octoculata; assembly: GCA_963978895.1. NCBI lineage: Eukaryota > Metazoa > Annelida > Clitellata > Hirudinida > Erpobdellidae > Erpobdella > Erpobdella octoculata. The sequence goes on from OZ022239.1 coordinate 12,349,124, forward strand.
ACCGGTCAGCCTGAAAAACAGCAAATTCTATTTAATAGAAAACTACAAACCTCGAAGATAGAGTCTAGCACAATCTTAAAACAATTAAAACTAAAAACTTCTCAATTACAGTGAATTGTAGTCCTTGCCTCAAACTCTTAACCTATTTACTATTTAGTACTATTTACTAATAAACATAAACAAACACCGGCCTATACTAGTACGGCAAAAGCACTTTATGGTCATGGGTAATCCGCGAACTGAAAATTGCGAGTGAGCTGCGAATGGGTGAAAGAGTAAACCGCGAATTTTTGCGAAAATACGCTGCGATTGGATCGCCGAAAAGGATCACGTGAGAGACTTTATCGCAGTTTACCTATTGTTTCTGGCACTTTAGCCGTCGCAGCTAAACGATCACTTTTGGAGTCTATTTTCTCGAACTTTAGTGTCAATTTTCCAGCTCTACTTTCCTATCAATCATTGCAATGGGAATGTTCGGAATATTGCCGATAGAATTTTTAGTGAGGCAAGAGGCAACGACCTCCTCAGTGGCGCAGCCAGAAATTTTTTTTTTTGGGGGGGGGGGGGGAGAACGGATTAGTGAAGTTTTCTGAAAATTTTATGACCATGGGCGCCCACAGGAATTTTTTGCAGGGGGCAAGTTTCTTATTTTTTCTCTCTTCGCCTCTTCTCTCATATTCAAGTAGAACATCGGGGGATTCATCCCCAAAGATAATGATGATGATGATGATAATATCGATATGACAATGGAAGGAGTTACAGTTGTTAAAATTAATTATAAATGTTTTAATTATAAATTGTTTGTTTATTTTCGTGTAAAAAAATTTAATCAATCAATCCAGGGGTGGGCAAGGGTCTCCCTTCCCACTATGCGGGCGCCCACAAAAACTAACGACAGTTTTAGTAATAATTAGTAGAAACAAACCATAAGACATTTAAATTGAAAAAGTTTATTAACATATCAAATTCAGCCGACGTTTTTTCGGCGAAAAAATGTCGATGATGGCTTCTTCATTAATGTGAAGGTCACGATTAATAGTCACCTGGGCCCATTCAGTCTTGTCTATCTTATTGTGGTGCATAGATAAGATTTGAGTCTGCGCAAAGTTGAGAAGGATCTCTCGGCTGTCGCGGATGAAAGAGGCAACGTGGTAAAGAGTTTTAGAGCGGCGTATCTATCTGCGGATACACGGAATCTTCACAACGCTGCAGAACATCAATTGCGGTATGTGGCCTCTCTGCCGGGCATTCGACCATTTGGATTTCCAGCGAAAGTATTCACCACGAACAGCAGATGTATGACCAAGGTCGGGTCGGTTCAAAAATCTCTGGCGGGTCGAGTTATCAAAATTGGACCCATGGACCCCCAACAATGGAGATATGCATAGCGCACAAAATATTAGAGAAATAATACAGAATATACATCGAAAAAAACTGAAACCCATGACACGGGCACGCGCGTCACTTCACACAGTGGGGATGGGCGCGGGCCCGTCGAGAGGATGAACGGGGCCCGGGTCAATGTTTTCTGGTAGGCCTCTTATTTTTTATTATTATTACTAGCGGGCTACCCGGCATTTCCAAGGGTTTTTAGAGGGTTTTCTACCGTGTTTCTCTTTCGCTCCAATCACTCGCGTTTCATTTCCCGCTCCCGGTCACTTTTCCGCTTCCGGTCGCTATCCCGCTTTTGGTCGCTTTCCTGCTCCCAGTTGCTTCCCCGCTCTTGGTCGCTTTCCCGCCCTCGGTCGCTTTCCCGTTCACGCTTGTTTTCACGTTCCCGATCGCTTTCTCGCTCCGTGTTGTTTTTCCGCTCCCGTTTGCTCTCTCGCTCCAGCTTGCTCTCCTTCTCCCGCTCAGGGCCGTAACCAGCTATGGGGCCGGGGGGGCCTGGGCCCCCCCAGTTTTGTTCAGGCCCCCCTAGTTTTGCTCGGGCCCCCCCAGCTCAATCAGGCCCCCCCAGTTTTTTGTATTGCTGTCTATGTATGATTTAAAAAACATGCCTCAAAATGCCAAGTACATGTCGTCTTTTATCCAAAACGAGGTAATCGAATTGATGGCACAGATGGTACACGTTTTGATTGTCGAAAAATGCAAAGATTCTGACATTAACTGGTATTCGATCAAGTGCCACGATAGTCAAGATCAGTGCAATGTTGAGGATATGTCAATTGTCATTCGCTATGTGCGTTGTGGAAAGGCAATAGAGCACATGATCTCAATGATCAAGGCTAGTGAGTTAGATTCTAAAAGCCTGACACGTTCGTTGCTTACAGAGCTTCAGGCTCAGCAGCTGGGCCCCGCTCGAATTTTGAGTCAATGTTATGACGACGCCAGTGTAATGAACGGCGGAAAGAGAGGTGTCCAGAAAATATTGCAAGACACTCTGGGCCGCCAAATTCCGTACGTGCACTGTTATAATCACCAATTCCATCTTATGGTTGTGCACGCTGTGAAATCAGAGATAAAGGTGAAGAACTTTTTCAGCTTATGTGAGCAATTGTATGTGTTTTTTCGCCGAAATTTTGTGAATAACACATAAAGAGGTGACACAATAAAGCAGTTACTTGCTCAAAGATGGACTGGCTCATATCAATCTGAAATGGTTGTCAAAAACAACAGAAAGGAAATTATTTTGCAGACCCTCGAAATTGTTGCCAAGTTAGAAAAAGCTCCGGATGATGTGTTGGTTGAAGCAGCTGGGCTGCTCAACAAAGTTAAAAGAAGGATTTTTTTTCAAGTGCCGTTGTCAAAATACTGAGCTTGCTGTCAACGGTCAGTGCTTTGTTGCAAGGTCGCTTGTGCAATTGTCTCTTGCTATGGAACTGATCTCCACAGCTAAAGAGAGCCTTCTTGTCTTGTGGTCTGCAGATGTTTTTGATCAAATGGCAGATGCTGCTGGTTTTTCATCAAATGAGGATGACCATGTAGTGTCAGTAAAGTGCAAACAAGTTCAGAGCACCTGGCTGACCGGCTCTGTGGTCAGCTCCACTTTGGGTCATTACCATGTTATTGGTTTTAAAGTTACTTCACGCGAGCTCATGAGCTCTACAACATCATTTTGAAATCAACCACCAATTTGAGGAGTCCAACTTCGCTTTGTTTCAAGCTGTAGAATCTTTCGTTCCATCATCTCAGAACATTCTTGTTGAGAAGTGCTTGGAACCACCATTCAGCCAGCTCCTTTGCCTCGACCAAGTTGCCCTCCCTAGCGAATTGCCTAGTGCAATGCAACTGTGCCGTAACAAATTCCAGCCAAATTCGTCGTAGGAAGATGCAACATATGCAATGCTGCAGTACCGCGATGCATTTCCAAATGTGTATCAGCTGTATGCCTAAGCAATCACCAGAGGTGTGTCGACTGCTACGTGCGAGAGCAGTTTATCCACTCTCACGCGGATTCTGCGGCCTTATCGCCAACCAATCGGCCTTGAGCGTAAATTTAAACTGGTACTACTTGCTTTTGAGAAGGATTTTACGCTAAAAGTAGATTTGAACACTTTCATAGAAAAGTTTGCCCAAAAATCGCGCCGTATTGTTCTCTGACATTATGATCCATGTGATGTGTTTTTTTACATGTTGATTCAGAATATTTTCAAATTCAATTAAATATGGTAGATTAAGATTCAAATTTCAATCGCTAAACCTGTTTTTGCGTGAAGTGCATTTTGGGGGTTAAATCACTGGAATGTGCAATTTATGTGATTAGAAAATTTATACAGTGCCCCCCCAAAAAGTTTTTCGGCCCCCCCACTTCCAAATTCCTGGTTACGGCCCTGCTCCCGCTCCGCTTATTTTGCGACCGATTTCAGTTATTTCCCACACAAACATTCCCCCATTGACTCCCAAAGTTGTGTGTAAATTTTATTACAATCGGAAAAATGGTGTAGCAATGCATAAGAGACATACATACCTACATACAGACAGACAGTCATCTATATTTATAAAAATAAGGTTTTTGACAGTTTTTTGAGCTTCTTTTATAGGAAACAGTCAATTTAATTTAAATTTAAATCAAAGATAAAAAATAATATATATATATATATATATATATATATATATATATATATATATATATATATATATATATATATATATATATATATATATATATATATATATATATATATATATATATATATATATATATATATATATATATATATATATATATATATATATATATATGTATATGTATTTACAGTATTTCGGCACTAAATGTTCATTTAAACATGCTCTGTTGAAATATACACGCCATTTAGAAGACACGGTTTTGTCAATTAAACGCTTAAAATATTTTAAGTGAGAGAAAACACTTTTACTAAATCTAAAATCAAACGTTTTATTAGCAACCAACTTGCAAGTTTCAGCCATTGCGGCCATCGTCAGGGTTGTTTTGATTGTTTTGATTGTCTTAATGTAACTAAAAGTTAATACATACAGTACATAATAATAATTAAAATCGGGACGATGAACGTTAAATTAAGCAGAAAATAATTAATAAAATAATAATAAAAATAAAATAATAATAATAAAATAAATAATAGACAAACTAACCCACAAACATTCATATATATATAGTCTTAGCAAATCTATTTTACGTTTTATAGGCTAACAGAAGTTATGAAAGAATGTAAAAGAGAAAATGAGCGTGAACGGGAACGGGAGAACAACCGTGACCGGGAATGGGAGAGCAAGCATGACCGGGAACGGGAGAGCAAGCGTGAGCGGGAACGGGAAAGCGACCGGGAACGGGAAAGCGACCGGGAACGGGAAATCGACCGGGAACGGGAAAGCGACCGGGAACGGGAAAGCGACCAAGCACGGTAAAGCGACCGGGAACGGGAAAGCGACCGGGAACGGGAAAGCGACCGGGAACGCGGAAAGCGACCGGGAACGCGGAAAGCGACCGGGAACGCGGAAAGCGACCGGGAACGCGGAAAGCGACCGGGAACGCGGAAAGCGACTGGAATCGGGAGAGCAAGCTTGGAAGGAAACGCGAGCAAGAGAGAAAATCGATAACAAAACTTCTGAGCGGGAAAGCGACCGGGAGCTGGAAAACGACCGAGAGCGGAAAAGCGACCGGGAACGCTACGAAAACGGGAAAGTGGAGAAGGGAACGGGAGCGAGAGAGACAAACATTAGAAAAACCTCTAAAAACCCCGGGCAACGCCGGGTAACCCCGCTAGTTTATATATATTTATTATTATTACTCTGCAAAAAATTATGGAGATCAGACTATCCAACAAAAAATTTAAATAATAATAAAAATTAAAAGCTTATTTCAGTAGTCAGAAAATAGTTACTAAAATTACGTTTTTAAAGTTTGCAAATAAACACCAAATTACAATAAATGACTGTGTCAAAGTTCACAGTGGTGCTTTTCTCTTAATTACAAACTTTTTTAGGTTACAATCTCTGTTTGTGTGTGTGTGTCTATCTCTGTACGCAAATCTTGCAAGTAAAATTTAACCAGCTTTTTGAATAGCTAGGAAGCTGAAACGTTCAGTATAGATTTATATTGGACTAGCAGTGCCCGTAGCGGCTTCGCTCGCATGAAATTAGAGAGTTTGAACCGTGCATCCATAGTAGAGATCATTTTTTTAGGTCTCGGCTCGGCCCCTCGACAAATTAGCCCAGCCCGTTTTAAAAACTCAAACTCCTGGCCCGGCACAGCCCATCTGAATTAGGCCCGGCCCATTTTTACAGGCCTAAAAGTTCTATATACTTGATGAAAAACTTCGGCCCGTCCCACCTTGACCTCAGGTTTGGCCCGGCCAAACTGAAGATCCTAAAATCACTAAAATATCTATATACTTGGTGAAAAGCCTCGGCCCGCCCCACTTTGATTTAAGGTTTGGCCTGGCCCGTGTGAAGACTCTAAAATAACGGCTTGGACGGCCGATGATAAACTGGACTTAGCTACTTTTAACCGGCACAAAACTTCAAAATACTAATTTTTACATTTGTAGCACTTACAGTTTGTGAGTAGCAGTTATTTTGAAATCAAATAACCCTTATTTCCACCCCACATTTGAGGTCCTGGAAACCAAATTTTCAAAAAATGCTAAAACACGTATTTCATTATTTTTGGAGTAGAAACTAAATTCTAATTTTTACTTCTGTAGCCTTAACAGTTTTTGAGTAGCAGCTACTTTGAAAACCAAATAACCCAAAAAATGATGAAACACGTATATCTTTTTTTTCGAGTAGATACTAAGTATTAATTTTTACATCTGTGGCAATTACAGTTGTTGAGTAGCAGTTACTTCAAAAACCAAGTAAAGAAAAAAGTTTGTTTTCTAGTTTTTTCCCCTCAGGAGCAAAATTTTCAAAAATCCTTTCTTAGCGGATGTTTCCGCTATAAAAGTAATATAAGTACCAAATTTCACGTTCCTAGGACGAGGCGTTTGAGCTCGGCGTTGATTATCAGTCAGTCAGGACATGTTCTTTTATATATATAGATGACAATACATGATTCAATTTAAAAAAAAGTTTGTGTTGAAAAACTCGTTTTTTCCTTTACTTTTTTTATATAATCGAAACTGATACGAAGTGAAGAAAACGAAGATGTCGATGTTTCTGAATAATTTTAAAGTTGTGAAAGGGAGAACAAAGGCGAAGAAGATAAAAATTAATGATCTAATCTAAACTGAAAGAATATCTGGTTTAATTAGAGTTCAAATCAGTTTGTAGACCACGAGGATAATTCGTAGATAATGCAAAACATTACGGTTTGATGGATTTTATTATGGTTTAAGTTTGCTTTTCATACTTCGGCAAGAGAATGAATAAGTTGATGATTAACGGTTGTATAACGAGGCAAAATTAAATATCGCCTTGTACTATTTTTTAAGGGGGAATTTTTTCAAACTAAACAAAAGCTTGGCAGCTGGCTTACCTTTCCGACCTACCGCACAGGCCCGTAGCTAGCGGGGGCGCTGGAGGAGCTGCAGCCTTCCCCCCACTCAAAATTTAAGCTCCCCCACTAAAAGGTTTGGCAGGTTTTTTCACCTTATTTACTATTATTTACACCTAAGCCATCCAAGTGATGATAAAGTTATGATCCGTAATTTAAATTTAAATATAAATATATTAAATAAAATTAAATAAAAATAAATAAGTAAAGGTAAATTTAAATATAAAATTAATAATAATTATTTGCATGCCTGTAGAATGAACCATTGTTACAACTCATACCAAAAAAGAGCAAAAGTACAGAGTAGCACGCTACATGATTCTGTAGTTATGTCTACTCTTGGACAGAGTTATGAGCAATAGTGTTCACCAGAGTGGAATCAACGTTGTGCTGTTTATTTTAGCATGTTGGGCGGTATATTAGGAGAGTTGATGAAGAGCTTTGTTGATAGTTATTTAAGTTATTCTAAAGGTTTGACTTGTGCAGTGTCTGTCCTTCTACCAACATCAGAGTCGTTTTTAGATGTCAACGACCTTAAATTGTTGACGCAACTGCTCCTAAAACAAAAGAGGCATGACGATGCTGAAAAATATATTGCAGACGAGGCACTCGTTGAAAGTAGGTTTCTAAAAAAAAACAAATTTCAACCAGGCTGCAGTCTCCAAGAAGTGATGAATTTTATGCTGGACTATAAAGATGCATTTCCTACTCTAAATTGGCACTATTCAGCTGCAATGACTCTCGGCATCTCGATTGCCACTTGTGAGAATTCACTTTCTTGTCTAACACGAGTACTACGAACAAAAAGAAGATCAATGTCCCATGAGAGAAGAAGCAAACTGGTACTTCTGGCATTTGAAAAATTGCTCTGTAAAGGAATTGATATAGATACCTATCAAATACCAAGAATGCAACAATATTGCAATTTTTAGAAAATCTAAAATCACTTTATATAGAATATCCAAAATTGGATGCCATTTTGTGTCAAATGCTACAAAATGCTTTGGCGAATCTCCTTATCGCGAGGGGTTTCACAACTGCGGTGCTTGCGCTCAGGCTTCTTCGATGCCCTCGTTCGTCAGTAGCCCCCCCACTAATTTTCATAGCCCCCACTCACTAAATCCTGCCTACGGGTCTGCTACCGCAAAGGCAAAGTTTGTGTTATGGTATGTTTAAACCCTAGTCGTGGTGGGCCCTAAAACCAATGGAGGGCCCAGGGTGATATCCCCGCCAGCCCCCCGTCTTGACGGCCCTGGATTGGCGGGAATGCTACGAAACGATAAAGGTAATTTATTCGAATTTTTAGTGTAAGTATTATTTTTTTATTAATAATTTAATTATTTATTTATTTAATCTACTCCCACGAAAAATGACTTTAATAATTTAATATTATAGTTCGCATTGTGAAAATGTTCGCAAATTATACCTTGTTTCGCACCAAATCTTTTCGCAAAGATTTCGCGGTTTACCCTTTCGCTCATTCGCATCTCACTCGCATTTTTTAATTAGCGGATTACCAATTACCGCACTTTATATCGCTCTTTTCAGCTAATCAGTCTAACAGTTAATTTTTATTTTTGTATTGTTTCTAATTTTTAATATTATATTTGATTTTATTTATTGTAATTTATTTTGCGCTTTAATTAAATGTAAATGTAAATGTTTGATAATTTATTGAGCGCCTTTTCCGCTTTGTTCAAAGGCGCTGTTCTTTTACATGCCCCACGGAGAGAACGATTTTACCCGCTAAGTTTTCCGTTGACATGGGCTACTAGGCAGTGAGTGGGAGTCGAACCGTGAAGCTCTCACATTCAAGGCTAACACTCTACCAACTCAGCTAATCGAGCACCTAGCTAATTAAACGCAATACGTCTTCGTCCAAGGTTCCCATTGCAATGATTAGCAAAACCCTATGGCAAAACCAAACTGGCCAATTACGCTAGGCCATCACCCGTGCAACAATTTATCAATGTCATCATGACAAGGTTCATTGTTTTGTTATGGTAAAAAAGGCTCTTCGTCATACTGTATTTGTTCAGTTTCTAATGACGGAAGAAAGGTCCATGGATTTTTAAGCAACTCTCTCTTGTACTCTTCTGAGTTTGGATCAAGCTTAGAATTAATTTTCGTTCCAGACCGATTCAAAGTAGAGGCTATCCAATTAATTTCACGGTTTTGATCATATAAATATATAGAATACTAGCGGGGTACACGGCGTTTTTCTCTCGCTCCCGTTTCCTTTCCCGCTTGCTCCCACGTTCCCGGTCGCTTTCCCTTTCCCACTCGCTCTTTCGCTGTCGGTTGCTTTTCCGTTCCCTTTCATCCTCCAATTCCCGTTTCCGCGCACTTTGTGACCAATTTCATTTTTTTCTCACAAAACCTAACCCATTGACTCTCAAGGTTGTGTGAAAATTTCATTACAATCCGATGAATGGTGTTGCAATGCATAAAGGACATACATACAGACATAAAGTCATTTATATATAAATTTGCTACTAAGAAAAACCCTGAACTATGACGACACGATTCACCATTTCTCTACATAAGAATATGAAGTAAAAGTTTTGAATTTCAAGGTACCCTTTTGGGTAACATCTCAGGGCTTCTTTACAACTACAACCAAGCATATAAGACTAGCGTATGCGTTGTTTACGGCGCCGCTGGCACCCCCTCATATTGCTCGTTCCGTTCCGTGATCCGAGGAAACAACACAAAAGTAAAAACTGGCAGATTTAGGCACAGCTATTTTTCTACAGGACCTACAAGACTGTTATCCAACATATTATAAATACCTTCTGGGCCCGCTAACGTTAGTGTTCTATCGTAGGTGAGCCGTGCAAAGGCTGCCCAGGTCGAACATCTCAGCACTCAGCATAGAATGCTAAGAATCTTATGGTTTGGCACACTAGCTGATACATAGTTTCGAAATACGTCCATATAAATCAAAATGAAGAGTGTTACATACCAGCATTTCAATTTTATTACCTGTTTGGATCAGAAATATCAAGATAAAACTGATGTTAAGACTTACACAATCTGGACTACAAGTTTATATTTACATATATTTAATTGCTGGCTGGGTAATTTGTGTAAAAAATAACGTTGGCAGAATATTTTGCCTGATGCTGTTCAATCATCTTCAAAAACTGAAATTTCGTACCAATACAACAACATGCATGAATCACTAACTGTATACCAACTTCGGCCGAGTGTCAAACAGAAATTCTTTAAATCGCAACAAATTCTCATAATGAAGCACTCTAATATTTCACAAAAATAATGGTATTTGCAGGTCATCATCCATGAAAATGGTTAAGGAATTTGAATATTTCTTAACAATTTTTGGCTCAGTTGAAACACAATTGTAAACAAAAAGTTTGTTGCATGGGCTTGGTGGATTCTAAGGCAGATACGGGCACACACATCATCAGAGACATTCATACTAAAAATCAGTGTGATTGTGATTGCAGCGTCCCCAATTGGAATGAAATCTAATATCATTTATGGGCTTTTGGAGAGGGCATTCGTTTTTTCTATTAAATTTTAAGCACAAACAAATTTCAAAACTGATCATTCATTTTTCTTACAAATAGTTAGTCTAAATTCACATATGGGAGAATATGCAGATAGCTGTCATTAACACTTTTCATAGAATACGTCTTCGTCCAAGGTTCCCAATGATTAGTAAAACCAAACTGGCCATTTACGCCAGGCCATCGCCCATGCAACAATTTATCAATGTAATCCTGACAAGGCTCATTGTTTTGTTTTGGTAGAAAGGGCTCTTCATCATAATGTATTTTTTCAGTTTCTAATGGCGGAAGAAAGGCCCATGGATTTTTAAGCAACTCTCTCTTGTATTCTTCTGAGTTTGGATCAAGCTTAGAATTAATTTTCGTTCCAGACCGATTCAAAGATTCAACTTTGCAATCCCTAATCTCAGGTGATCTCTTTAACTCTGGCGGTGACTCGGCAAAAGACGGGACATGATTGTGATCAACAGAGGTACGAAGGAATTTTTGAACTAGTTCGTTTTTAATTTCTGCCATGTCATGAGAGCTTGAAGGTGGCTGTAATTTGTTTCCTTTTCTGTGCGATTTGATCCTAATTTCAGTAGGTACAACGGAAGAATCTTCTATGTGCTCTTTAACAATTTGATTGTTGGCTATTTTATAGATCGTGGGACTAGGAATCAGACATAATTCACCATTCATTTGTAATTTTTGTAACAGCTGTTGCGTAGTCTCGACCTTGGAGCTTCGAAGTTTATTTACAGTGTGGTCAGACTTAGCAGGGTCATGTTTTATTACAGAGGAAGATGTACTTTTAACTGAGTGAGGTGAAGTGGTTTTCGAAGGACATGAAATCGGTTTAACAGGCTCAGACCTTATCGTACATTTAAGATCATCAGAAGAGACCTTACATGAAAACACTTTGCTTTTTGCTCCTTTGTCAGATGAAACTCCATTTGAGACCTTATTTCTTGCTAGCGTAGAATCAACATTGTGATGAGAATTTTCTAATTTTATTCTTTTTGCAGCATTCTCAGAACTTGTGGAAGGCACATCTAGATGTCTCTTTTTACTAGTTCGTACAACTTTATCACAAACATTTTTACACGAGTTGGAAACGATTGGCGAGACATTTCCATTCATCACAGATACATCTTTTGGAATAAATTGTGATACAGAGGCCGCTTTAGGTAAAACGTGAGGACTGTTTACTTGTTTTTTTAGGCTTTCTGAGTTATTTGACAAGAAACCATTTTTTAATATAATGGAAGTCTGCTGAGATCTCAAATCATTTGATGAGGAATAACCTTTACCAGATGATACTTGCTTTAGTTTCTCCACCTTCACCTCATGAGCAAGATTGGAAGAACTTTTAGTGAATACATTTTTCAATCGGCCATTCAACTGATCCGAGCCATCAGGTACTCTCGAAGTGTTATTAGGCACAGCGGGACTGGAGGATCCGTGTGCGTGAATACCGTTTTTAACCAATGGAACATCTTTTTTTCTTACGCTACTCGATACAGCAGCCTGGTTAACAATGAGCTGATACTTTTTTAATAACTCTTTAGCTTTTCTTGAGAGCTCGGTATGGGATGTTTTTTTCCTGAATTCGTTCACGTACTTGCCAAGGCGAGTTTGCTGAAATGAAAAATATATGCCAGTCTTAAATATCAAATATTAAATTATTACATGGAGATTACTATCATTTAATAACAAAGCTGCAAAACCTTCACTTTGATAAATTTATATGTGTCTAAATATGTATCTGTAAATAGAAATGGTGCGGGTGGCAGGTAACACTGTGTGATCCCATATGCACAAGCAGTTCCCGGCGCTGCTGTGGTATTATCAATACGAAGTAGCGCCCTAATGTTCACTACATTTACATTTTTACACCGAGCTGGTGTAAAAAAAATATATTTTCCTGGTGCAGTTTTAAATTTTAGTAATTCAACTGACATTCTTATAAGAATTATGACTCATGCAGGAGATTTCCTGTTCCATTGCTTTCATTACTCCAAACTTTTAATTACATACTTTAAAAATTCTGTGTAGTGAAAAAATATATTTTATCACAAGCATTTTTACACAGGTTTAGAACAATCATTAAGTCATTTCATATACATATTTTAGAATAAGTTGTGCTACCTTAGGCAAGTATGCTCAACATTTCTCATAGAAATAAAAAATATCTTTAATTAAGTTATCCATATTTGCCATTTTTGTCTATATCTGTTCCTGCTACCATGGTACAAATTGTATGCTAAAAACACGAGTGTTTTGTAGTTTGGCAACCCCACCAAGACATGCACTTGCTTTTGTGTTCATTAGCAGTGGTACAGTGTCTAGAGTTGATTTCAATGCCATAATCTTCATAATGTGTGAAAAAAATCCTAATAATATTAATCTAATTTTATTTAAAATATTCCTTATAGTTTTTAAAATTATTTAGAATGAGTGGGTGTAAATAAGCATATTTTATCACCATCTTACTAATGTAAGACCAACTGAAACTTAAAGTTTCTGTTTCTAAAGTCAATGGAAATATAGTGAGACAGTTAGGTTGAATAGATAAAAAGTTTATGGCCTGCTTGTTGAAAAATTTCAAGTGAGGATTGGCCCTCTGAAGTTCTGTTATTTATGGCATCTGTCACTGAAGCATGCAAAACTAAATGTTTTATGTATTAGGGTGCAAATGAGTATGACCATAAAAACACAAAATAAAAACATGACCAATAAAAAATACCATAATTTATTAATCAAATCTAACTTCTAGTTCATCTTGTGTTGTTGGGTGTTCAATTAATTCAATCACTGCAGCCAAAGCACCTTCAACACTGAGTACCTAAAAATAAAATATAAAAACGTGATTTACTTTTAAAACCAAAAAAATCCATACACTATTCCTACAGTCAGCAGATATATATCAAAACGATTTTATTTAAATGAAATTGTTGATTAAACATTATCTAGTCAAATCAGACAATAATATTGATAGATGATCCTTACAAAGCACACTTAGATTTCATAATTTCAAACAAACACAATACTAAAATCTAGTCATTCTCTCATCTGAAATTTTATCAACAGATCACAGATCGAAAGCAATATTGTGGCCTCAAATTTCTACATTCACAAAACACAACGCCACCCGCTGACGTCGTTTCGTCTGTTCCACTGATCCCTAATGAAAAAAAAAACTTGAGGTGGCAATTCGATGGTCATGTGGCATATTTTACTGAAGTCGGAGTCCACAACGATCACAAACTTCGTATAGGAAGATTATTAAAGACTAATCAATTCGTGTCTTAACACAAACTTACATTGCAATCTTTATCAAGATGGGATAGTAGGTTCGTTTTTAAAGTTTCTATATTTTTCCTCTGCATTTACAATGAGTAACTTGGTATTTGGAATTTGCCGGAGTTACCTAACTTTCACACCGACTATTGATAATTACTGCCGACCATACGACCCTTTAGAAATGGCGACCAGTCTGACAGAAAAACTGAATCGGGAGTAGCGATATGAACATATATTTATAGGCGATCGAAGATTGGCGCATGCGCAATTACGCAAACTCTTATTTTTTTTTTAATAAACATACAAAATACATATGTATAAATAAATAGATGTATATTATATTAATGAAAACTTAGTTTAATAAGAACATAGGCTATAAAAAATTGAAAACGCACTATAAAATAATTATTTTTATTCTTTAGTTATTGAAGCTGAAAACATTTAAATATAAAATGTTTGCAAGTAGATCAAATAGATTTTAATTTTGATATTAGAATTCATTGAAAAAGACCTTGCCATCTAGCGATTCGTTCACTCAACGTTATAGCGTTATAGGTGGGTGCATATATATATATATGGGTGGGTGCTCCCTAACAACCAAGTTGGGCACCCAAATTGCTCGTATGCGCGTCATGAGTTGGGCAACATTTCAAGTTGAGACAGAGAAAAATTTTTTGACGGAATTTGATTTAATCTAGTAGATAATTTCAAAGAAAAATACCAACTGTTACTTTAAGCGTGTGCACGCAAAAGTTGCTCAAGAAATTTAGTTGTGCCACACTAAATTAATGCTAAACTTTGCCGTTTGTGTGCACCCACCTTTAGTCAAATTAAGGTTAGTTCCGCAATAAGAAGTGCTTCGGTATTTCCTACATACTGCTATTTGAGTGTTAAAATTAAAACACCTGGTGTTAAGGACTATACATTATTTAAAAAAAAACTATTTGAACAAGAGCTCTGTCTCATTTTTGCGAGCCAGTCACAAGCTTGGATAAAGGAGAAGAGAAAGATAAAAATGGTTAAACTATGACCTGCAACAAGAAATACCTCGGTATCCTCTACATACGGCTATTTGAGTCTTAAAACACCAGGTGTAAGAGATTATCAGATATTATAAAAAAAAAAAACAAATTGACTAATGCAAAATGAAATCATAAACAATTGCATGATCTTTTGCAGAAGCTCACAAATCAAAATTGCATTAAATAACTTTTATGCTTGTTTAATAAGACGCATCATCCAATGCACAACAAATTGCATGGGCAGACCTAAAATACATCTTTGGCATCATTACAGCTAAAACGAAATGCGGAATTTAAACAAATGAGTGCAGCTTAGGAGAATCTTAATTTAAAAAAGTGTTTTACAAGTAAAGAATATAGCATCAAATAAACATTGTTATCATGACTTTTTCTACCATGAACAGAGAAGAAACACATGAAATTGATATTACACAGACTAAAAAATTTATCTGATTTAATTAAACAAAACATGATACATAACACATACAATATGGAAGCTTACCAAAGCCATCAAGAACAAATGCAGATCAAAGCATCACAAAACACAAAAAAGTCTATGTAAAAAATTGTTTCCATGTCTTTCAAATATCTATAAAGCAATCAAGACCTATGTGAAATCAGGTTGATGAATTCGTGTGTCTTTCAAGTCATCCGTTGACTAGAGGAACCAGCTCGTAGAAAAACGAGGCACGAGTGAGAGAAGAATAAAACAAAGAAACAAACAAGCTTGCTTAAACACAACAACAAAAAGTCCTTCTCCACCACGGCTTAGAGTACGATGGATGAACTTTTACTGCATTCTTCTGGACAAAATGAATAGAGGGAATGCTGGAGCGCTTAACAGAAAGTCTACTGAACCTAAATGGCCCCTCGTCTTCTTTTGAAGGCCTACCATTCTCTATGTACTTCAACCCTACTGCAACGACAAAGTCGAATGTTTCTTTCAAGTTCTTCTGAGTTAGAGCAGAGCATTCCATGTAACCAACTGCTCCTATATCTTTTGCCATGGCCTTACCTTCTTCTTCACTGATTGGCTTCTGACCACAGCTAGCCAGTTCCAATAAAACCTGTAGCGAATAACTTCAAGGTTAATTTCATGTTAACTCTAAGTAAAAATATAAACAGGTGAGCATATTTCAATGACCTTGACATCATTTCTGAGGTCTTGCTGAGTACCTACTAGGACCACAGGCACCATTGAATTACAGTATCGTATTTCTTTAATCCATTTATTTTTAACACTTTTCATTGAACTTGGATTAATAACACTGAAGCACAACAGGAATACATCAACTTTTGGATAACACAAAGTTCTGAATACATCAAAATCCGACTGAAATAAATTACAAGACAGATGAGCTTCAAACATAGTTAATCAGTAATGAAACTGTTTGCATTTTGTACAAGACATAAACTTTGTAAAAAATTTAACTAAAATATCTCATTTAGCAAATATAAAAATCAAATACAATCAAATGAAGCCTTTTAATTTAATAATAAAAAAAATTTAAAACTCATGTTGAAAATTAAATAGTATTAAAAGTGCACTTATGTATTTATTACCTGACCAGCTGTGTCACATATTTGTAAACTGAATGGTTCTTCATTAACAGTAATCAAAACTGCAATAGCAATACAGATAAATATGTTACTCTGGCATAATTTCAAGAGTTCTAGTGTTACAGCTGTCAAAATATACCTGAATATTTGTCAAAAGCAGTGGGAACATATTCCGATGGAAATCCATTTGATATATAACTGATGACAAGGGATGTTTTTCCAACTCCACCATCTCCCAGCGTTGCACAAGTTACTGCTTCATTGCTCGTCACATGTGAATCAGATATCTTAGAAAACTCAGACTGGGATAAATTCAAAGTTTCTTCTTGTGGTGACATAAGAAAATTCTGCTAATAAATAAAACAACAAATTTAACTATTGTCAGAAGTGGCAAAATGCTTATTTGATAAATCCTACAATAATAATAATCATACAATTTCTATAAATAACTTATTCAGAAGGACTGATCAAATCAGAAAACTCTTAATATGGTACTAAAGTTAAACTAATTTATTTCAGTTAACTTTTAACCTCTTCAACTATAAAATAAACTAAAAAATTGGACTTTATAGAAGCTTATAATTTTGAGTTAGTTTATTAAAAAAATTAAAACTCATCCTATTCCAACTTGCATACTACAAACCATAACACCCCGCACAACAGAGGTGAGAAAATTATATGAGTATATTTATATGCCTATATGGCTATTATGGTATAGTCAAGCATGGGACAATAGTGCCAAATTCCAAAATCCGATCTGCTTTGGCTGTTGCTGTGCTATGTATATGAAGACAATTAATTAAGTAAAAGTTAATTAAGTTGAAAAAAATATGTAGTATTTTGGGCATTTGAAATAAGTTATTGGATGGTACAATTGGATTGAATATTTCATTTATTTTTCACAACTCATAATTAAACAGTCTACTCAAAAATTGTCGACATCCGACAAAAAATTACATCCCCTGCCTTACATACATTCTTACATATCATTCCTGCAAGTGGAACGCAGCTTTTTTATTAAATTGTTTACTTTTCACTTTTCATAAAATTTTAGCTGGGGTGGTCTGATTATTTGCATCCGAATTTCGATTTTCAACAAATCCTAGTTAAAAATGTTTATGTTATGTTTGTCTAAAATCCTTTTTGCTATTATATTTTAACGCGTTTACTTCTATTTTTTTAAACTATCGTGGTTTCATATAGATATGAGTTAACTTTAAACTATTATAGGCCAGTAAATATTAGAAAATAATGCATTGTTACGTAGGCGCATCATTCAGGGGCGACGGGCAATCTGCATCACGCACCCCAAATCAAACCCTGCCTCCCCCGTGAAATATTGTACCTATTGCAATTTTGTGAAATTGACATTAAACTACCAGTAACTTTCCTCGGTTATCGACTATTTTTGAAGAAAAAATGCGGTACGACAGCCGGACAGCCAAGCATTAATCATATCAGTAAAAGGACCCAATATCATGGGCGCCCGCAGAAATTTTTCCAGGGGGGGGGCAAGCATCTTATTTTTTTCTTTCTTTGCCTCTTCTCTCAAATTTTCTCTCCGGTTTTTTCCCAAAGTTGTGTGGGCTCTAGGGGCTCAATTGAGCTCCAAAAAATTTTTTAATTTTTTTAAAATTTAAAATTGGGTATATAGAGTACAATTTTCAGTTAACAGTTGTATGTGTGTGTGTCTTTCTCTGTACGCAAATCTTGAAAGTAAAATTTAATCAGTTTTTTGACTAGCTAAAAAGCCGAAACTCTCAGCATAGCTTTATATTAGATGACAATACATGATTCAATTAAAAAAAAAGAGAAAACAAGTTTGTGTTGAAAAACTCGTTTTTCCTTTACTTGTTTTATTTTACAGTATAACAAAATTAAAAATGTCTTAAAAACACGCTGAAAATTACAAAAAATGTTTTAGTTGGAGAGGTTCATATCTCCTACACAGCAAAACTGTCATTGTTAGATAGATATTTGGTACCAATAAGACTGTGCAGACAATTGTATTAAAATGAGAATGTAAATCAAGAAAAATGAGCATCGGGAATGCAACCCTAGAAATAATGATGATGATGATATCGATATGTATGACAATGGAAGAAGTCACAGTTGTTATTTTTGTCTAAAATTGTTTTTTGAATCAATCAATCCAGGGAAGCAAGTGCCCCCCCTTCCACTCCCCTGTGGGCGCCCATGTCCAATATTGTTTCTTTGGCCACTCACACGTAGCCCTGGTACTCAGCAGCAGATCTAGAGATAGTCCAGGAGGACCGGGAAACCCTTAGAAGTTTTAACCAAAAAATTTGAACTTTAATTTTTTTACTTAGCTTGCAGCTTTATTCTGTTTGTTTGTAGCATAAGGCTTTAATTTGACTAAATTCACCTCTCGACCAACAATAATTCCGGTATTTTTTCAAAAAATGTTTAACTTTGGTCTTTTTTTAAATCAATTCAATGCAAAATATATTTCAAATAATATCTCAAAAATTATTAAAACCACCGACAGGTCCAACAAAGAAAATTTGAAAATGACACTCCTTTTTCGAAAGAGGTTCAGACGACTTAACAGCAAGTTTTTAGATCAGTAATAGTCTAATCTATATCTATATTTTACAATATCGCCAATCGTATACGGTGTTTTTTGAATGGTTTTGTAATTTATTGAAAGATAATGAAATAAAATACTTAAAATAACTTCTTAATTTCGTCCGGTCGACATGCGAGTAATCGATAAATAAATCATTGATAAAAATATTTCACTACCCCCTCTTTAATCTTAATCGTCCCGAACAGCTTTATCATCTCCAAAATACTTGGCAAGTCATCAACATGAATTATTTTCATTTTAGTACGTGGGCCCTTTTGAATTCGGTAGATGACATCATTGATCTTTTTAATAATCCGGTATGGTCCTTCCCAGTTTGGTTGGAGTTTAGGTGATTTTCCAATTCTGCGTTGTGGATTGTAAAACTACACCAAACAATTTTCTTAGAATTCTTTCATATTTGGTTATCGATCTGCCGCAGCGACGGTTCCAGCGAGGAGCTACGACTTCTTTGCGATCTTATGTTTGGAAATCCGGGAAGTGTATCAGAAGGTGATTATGCTGCACAATTGCGTGCTCGATTAAATGAAATTAATTTAGTAGTTCGAAATAGGATCAAGACAGCCAGCGACATCATGATCTTTCATCCATAATTCTCTTAAATGCGTTGGCATTATTATTTTTTATTTGAAAAGAATCTTTTAAGTGGCGCCACGGTCAAGTGAACTTCGGAGCCACTGACTATTAATGTAATCCAAAAGATTTTGTGAGAAGAAGTGTTTTCTGCCTTTCACGGAACTCCGCTTCTGATGCTGTGAGTCTAAGTGATGTCGGAAGGTCGTTCCAGGTCCTGGGACCAATGACTCCAAAGCATCTGTCGCCAAGTGTTGCTCGACGAGAGGTGGGCACGACGAGTTCTCCAGAAGACGAAGATCTGAGTCTCCTGCAGCCGGTGACAGAGCTGGTTGGTTGTCAACCAGTCATCAGCCCTGTTTTCTCGTGAGTTCACCGGTCCCGACAAGATGGCGGATCTGCTCCGTGACGAGTTGACAAGAGTTACCAATCAGCTCGTCCCCACCTATTCTTTTCGTCTTCGTCCCCGCGCATCCGATCCATGGTTCGACCGGGAATGCCTCGTCGCCAAGCGTCGGACGCGATCAATGGAAAGAAATTACTTCTAGCAAAAATTGATATCAGCCAAAGAGCTTTTATTATAAATAAAAATTAAAGTAGGTAATTGTAAAAATAATGTCATCTGACCCCGACGTGATTTGAACACGCAACCTTCTGATCTGGAGTCAGACGCGCTACCGTTGCTCCACGGAGTCATTGAGTTCTTCTGAGATATAGCATTTCTGTAAGCACCATGAAACTGAGGTTTCAATTAGAGCCTGCCTGAGCTGATTTTTCGTGGTCCAGCTATGGGGCGGAGGGGCCAGTTTCCCAGTTTTGTATTGCTGTTCAGAAAACTTACGACGTCATGTTAAAGTTAAGTAATAAGTAAGTATTCTACTGACTTAGTGTCTTAGTTAGCACTAAGACTAGTGACAGTCATTCTGTTCAATTTCAATCTAATGATCCATTCTATTCTATTGAATGAAGTTTTTCTAATCTAGTGCAAGCACTGCGAAAAAGATTTTTCTCTAATAATGCCGGCAATGTCAACATCAATGCTTGTGTTGCAAAGTCGGTTACAAGAAACGAGAGTGCCATCGTGGAGCCTGATACGATTTTTTTGACTTGACATGTTTCATGATGGAGAACGCTGCTTCACAGATGTAGGTGCTTCCAAACATTGAGCACAGCTTCAAGGCAAATTTACGCAAAGCTGGAAAACGATCATGGCTGACCAATTTCCAAAATTCTTGCTCAGTAGAAATGGATCGGCCTGCAGCTCACAAAGTTCAAGCTGAAAGCTCGGATGTGGATTCTCAACAGATGCACCCATTGGATTACTGAAAAATGCAATGTCACCTCTAAGGTTCTCGAAATCTGAATATCTGGTTGAGAATTTGTCAATTAACGTACCAATGATATCAGCATGCGAACAAAAATCTGCGTGATCAATCATTTCAGAAAGTTGAAAACATGATAGAAAGTGAGTTTCATCATTAACCCGCACACATGTGTGGAATAAATCAAGTTTCTTGCGAAAATAGTTGACATATGCCTCAACAGTGTTGCAATGTTCTACTGCTTTCTTTGCAATCGCAGATTGAGATTGTT
Source organism: Erpobdella octoculata (assembly GCA_963978895.1). Classification (NCBI taxonomy): domain Eukaryota; kingdom Metazoa; phylum Annelida; class Clitellata; order Hirudinida; family Erpobdellidae; genus Erpobdella; species Erpobdella octoculata. The sequence continues at coordinate 12,370,214 of OZ022239.1, forward strand.
GAGGTCCTATAGATAAAATTGTTTTTTTCCCAAACTCGGTGGCGAGCCGGATGAAAGTGATGAAACTGTCCGGCGGGCAGGGACGTCAATTGGGGGGGGGGGGCAGGGGGGGCGATCGCCCCCCCTGAGTTTTCAGTGGGCCCCCGGCACTAAAGTGGGCCCCACGCAGTTAAGTGGGCCCCACGCAGTTAAGTGGGCCCCACGCAGTTAAGTGGACCCCACGCAGTAAAGTGGACCCCACGCAGTTAAGTGGGCCCCATCACTACAGTGGGCCCCACGCACTTAAGTTAGTGGGCCCTCCGGATTTTTAAGTGGCCCTTCCCGGAATTTTCAGTGGGCCTCCCATACTTAAGGGGCCCCGGTACTAAAGCTGGGCCCCACGCAGTAAAGTGGGCCCCATCACTAAAGTGGGCTCAATGAACTTAAGTGGGCCCCCGCCCTTAAGTGGTCTCCCGCGCTTAAGTGGTCTCCCGCGCTTAAGTTGTCTCCCGCGCTTAAGTGGGCCCCCGGCACATAAGTTAGTGGGCCCCTCCTGATTTTTAAATAGCCCTTCCCGGACATTTCAGTAGGCCCCCGGCACTAAAGATGGCCACACCAATTTTCAGTGGGCCCCGGCATTAAAGTGAGCCCCACATACTTAAGGGGCCCCGGTACTAAAGGTGGGCCCCACGCAGTAAAGTAGGCCCCATCACTGAAGTGGGCCCAACGCACTTAAGTGGGCCCCCGCCCTTAAGTGGTCTCCCGCGCTTAAGTAGTCTCCCGCGCTTAAGTGGGCCCCCGGCACATAAGTTAGTGGGCCCTCCTGATTTATAAATAGCCCTTCCCGCACATTTCAGTAGGCTCCCGGCACTAAAGTTGGCCTCACGTACTTAAGGGGGCACTTGGCACTAAAGTGGGTCCCACACATTTAAAAGGGCCCAGCACTGAAGTGAGCCCTACGCACTCAAGGGGCCCCCGGCACTGATGTGGGCTCCACGCACTTAAGTGGGCTTCGGTCTTACGTGAGCCTATGCACTTAAGTGGGCTCCCGGCACCTAAGTGGGCCCTTACTTACTTAAGTGGCCCTTCCCGGACTTTTCAGTGGGTTTCCCGGCATTAAAGGGGTTCCCCGCCCTTGAGTGGTCCACCACACTTAAGTGGTTTCCACCCAATCCACCCCCGTTTTCACGTGCGACACCACAATAAATTTGTCCCCCGCACTTAAGTGGGCCCCGGCACTCAAGTGGGTCCCTCTTAACTTTTAACTGGCCTTTTCCTGATTTTTGACTGGCCCTTCTCTGACTGTTAAGTAGCCCTCCCTGACTTTTATGTAGGCTCCTGACTTTTAAGTGGGCCATGGTTATTATATGGGCACCTTTCAGACCCTTACTTTCAAAACTCATGGACATCATTTATGGGGACTGGGCTTCGGACTTTTAGGTGAACCAATAGTTATTATATATGGGCCCCTGTAGGATTTTTGGTGTTTTTAGTGAGATTTGAGAAGAGAAAAATAGAAGCTTTTGTAATTATAGGATGCGGCCATATGTAGAAAAATGCCGTCCCGGTTATAAAGATGGTTACCGTTATTCATAGCCTGGCCAGGTAGGTTGTCCATAGAAATTAAAAGAGAGAAGAGATGCTAAAGAAACTAGGAAGCTTGATCATCCACGTTGAGATGGAGAGGTGTTAAAAAAGTTATGAACAGTTCAAAATGGAACGAGATAGGTCACAGATTTTGTATGCATGCATCGATCGCATTTTGTCTAAGTTGAACGCACGATTTACAGAAAATAGTGATATTCTTGCATGCCTGAATTCCTTCAATCCGCAATCTGATGATTTCCTCTTTGCACTCTGCAGACCGAATAAGAACACTTTTGCGGCCAGTCCCAACCCGGATACTTGTATTTTTACTTAAGTACTGAAACACAGTACTTTTTCCAACACTGCTGACATGGGTTCGGCCCATTTGTACAGGCACAAAATCTCAAGGCTTGGCACAATAGCTTCAACCCGTTTAAATAACTTTAATATCACGACTCTGACCGTGCAAAGATCTAATTTATACATTTAATTTGGATAAAAATAAAGAAACTACAAAAATGTGTGTAAGCCTAATTTGAATAAAAAAGGGCTCGTCCGGGATTTGAACACGGGACCTCTCGCACCCAAAGCGAGAATCATACCCCTAGACCAACGAGCCTCGCTGCTAGTTCTACTGTTTAACTATTTAAAAGCTCTGCTCAGCATTAGGAATTTATTACGGGCTAATCGGACGATTTTGGCAAAAGCCATCATATCGTCAGGACGGAACTGACAGAACCTTATATGACAGGTAGTGCAGTTTCCGTTACGGAAACGAAAACCATCGTAAACGGAAATAAATTGAAGCCGTTGACGAAACGGTAATAGAAACGGAAATAATTCCATAAAACGACAACGAAACTAAGACGAAATTAAAATTTTTTTTAAAACGACAACTGAAACTGAAATAAACAAAACGGAAATAACTAATTAAAATTTTTTTAACTACGTCTAGCTGCTCAGATTTTTAAGCTATGTATTTATTTTTTTTTGGTGACTGATTATTTATAAATATTATTAAATAATTAGCAAGAAGTTGTTCTTTCTACCGATTCCAGCTCAATTTGTAAGGTTGCCTTGTTTCCCTCATACCCTGCAGCTGGTGGTCAAAGATATAAATAAGTTTAAGACATATAATGATTTTTGCTCTAAAACAAGGACACAAGTGGGCAAAATAAAAAAAGTCATCAGTGGCAAATGAATTACTAAAAGAAAAATGCCACTTGACTTTAATAATTGACTGCCCTACTAGGTGGTCGAGTACATTTTTACACACTTTTACTTAACTTGACTTCTCTGTCTGTCGATCTGTAGTCAAAATTTGCAATCGATTTTAAACTAACTTCCCGATAAGCTAGAGACTTAAAAATTTAAACATACCTCAGAACTGAATAACAATCCATTCTATCAAGTTTTTGGATCGATTGGATAAAATTTAATTAAACAATTATTTGTGATATTTTCGTCAAACTATTTATTGTCTATGCTAATATACTCGTTGTTTATGTAACAGAATGTGGCCTACATAATCGATTATATAAAAGTGTGTTTTTAAAAAAACTTTGTTTTTTGATTCACTTGTTCATGATAGACAGGATGATCACAGTGAACGATATTATTAATCGTCAAAACCTAGATGGACTGATGAATAGCGAGTGGAAAAAATTTATAAATAATTAAATTCTTGCTGGAACCATTCGCTCATCACACTAAGTTGTTGGAAAAGATAACATGTCACTTTCTTACACGCTTCCTGCAGTTTTGGACCTCGAGGAACATTTAAAAAACTACCAGAGTATGAATGAGCTCCATTATTAAATGTTGGAACAACCAATTGTTAGTTTTAACGAAACATGTTCTACGTTTCTTTTAAATTCTCTTTCAGACCGTTTCAGATATATCCGCGATGTTACTGCTTCAAATTTTGTTGTTCTGCTAGCTGCAGCAACATTGCTAGATTTAAAATACAACTGGACCCTTCTATTACCCCACAACGCAGCTTTGTTAACAATAACCAAAGAATTTATTTTGTAAAAGACACAAAACTTCCATGCAGAAATTCCAGTTGAACAACAGCAAGATCGAGGCAGCCAGGATGAAGACTTAGATTCACGACCTGCAAAACACTTTAAATAATTAGCTACCTTAGTTGTCCCCTCACAGGTTCAACCGGTAATGGCTAAATTTCAAACGGACATTGAGTTGACAACATATCTCACAGCCCTGCAAAATGGAGAACATAATCCATTACCTGATGAGGAGAACTGCGTAGCTGAATGGGGGAAAAACAGGCTTTCCAGTTTTAAAAGATTTCACACAGAATATATTATCTCTGCCATGTTCAGAAGCGTTTATAGAACGTTTGTTTTAAAAATGTGGGATCACTGGCGGATCTAGCCAACTTTTGAGGGAGGGGGGCAAGTTTGAGGCAAAATACACAATGTTAGTACAGCTCCCAGAGCCGTAAAGGTTCTATAATAAAGGGGCCTGGGGCGTCATTTGGTAAGGTTGGTGGCCCCTTAAAAATTGTTCAAAAAATATTTTTGGAAAAATATCTCCAAAGCTTTTTAAAAATTCAGAAAAGTACTTACAATTCGTCTCCTTAATTATCAGCATTTTTGGAGGAAAAAGTGTTTGAAGACATTTTTGAAAAATGTACCTACGACTATCCCCCCTAACCCGTTCAGCTATTTTAAAAAGAAAGATTTAGCATTAAGAAGATTCAATTTTAAATTATATGGGTTTATTTAACAGTTTGCGCCCCCAACTTTTGAAAACGAAAGGGTGAATGAATGTTGATATCTTCTGTAAATAGAGGATGGAAACAATTAAAAACGATGTGGCCATCATCTCTGTGTCATCCGAGTGGAATATTCTGAATTGCGGCAAATTGAGAGGTCTCAACAATTGATGCAAAAGCTTTTCTATCTGCAACACTTGCCATGTTTTTTGTGTGAGTTAACTTAGAGATCTACGTGTGTTGTAGTTTGTTGCATAAATTCTAGTGCTAAAGCTGCATTTGTGACGTGAACACTAAACTGATCAAGAAGATCCAGTGCACCATTCTAGCCAGTATAAGGTCTGAAAAATTCGTTAGCGAAGAGGTTAGAAGTTTGAACTTTACCCATTCTTTGACCATAGCACGCAAAAGACACACCAAAGAGTACAAAAAATGCGTACCAAGTCCCAGTTTTATCAGAATATTTTGAAACAGCGAGCCACTTCTGTTGCAGAAGATTTACCGAGTTGAGGGTTCTATATACCTTTAAACACCTGATTTTCTATCCTGCTTTGCTAATTGCTAGCCAGTCCCAAGCCTGGATAAAGGAGGAGGGACAGTTAAACGGATCAAATTTTGATCCACGACAGTACTTATGTGCTTCCTACATACAGCCATTTCAATCTAAAAGAACCTGGTGTAAAGGACTATAAACTATTATAAAAAAGACGATTTTCTATCCACTAAGCTTACATGACATTAGGGAAGTCAATTCAGGGGACAGGGAGAGGGCATTGCTGGAATGTGGAACTTAATGTAGACAAAAAATTCCAGGACTCTCCCACTTTAAAATGTCTAGTTACGGCCCACCTCCGACTACCCTCCCTGTTATCATCAACTTTTTTTTTTTATAAGAAGCTTAGAAGTTTTAAAGAAATTTTTGTGAAAAGTTGCTCCCAATATCCTTCCCAGTCATTAGCTTTCTGTGACAGAAAAAGTTTACATTGTGATAAAAAATTGAACCTGTTGACTTCCAAGTTTTTGCTGAAATAAAGTGCTAGCTTAACATTATTTAAATACCTATCTTTTGGCTTCTACGATCCGTTGTTACGTTTTGTTTTATTTTTTTTTTATATTTCGCACCTATTTTGTAGAAGGATTTGGATCTACACGCAAGAAAAATGCGTGACTATTAACTTTTTAAAACTTACATACGCATGAAAAATTTTAGAAAATTTTTATTTTGAAAGTGTGTCCTGGCTTGCTTTTTCACAGGCTTTTTAATTTTTCACTTTGGTTCCAACGAGGGGGGTGGACAAAGTCTATTGACAAAATGTGAGGGGGGGACCATGGCCGGACTGGCCCCCCCTAGATCCGCTAGTGTGTTGGATGCTCACATCTGGTAGACGCAACAACATGAGCAACAACTTAAAGAAACGTGTATTTTTGAAACTTAATTTAAAATTGATTTAAATGTACTTTTAATAAGTATTCATGTTAGCAGTAAAAAATTGCATCAAGTGTTTTTTTTTATAAATTCATAAAGCATTTTTGAAAACGGAAACAAAAACTGAAACTACAATAAATGTGTCAAAACGAAATAGAAACTGGAACTAAAATAATGCTAAAACTACAACAGAAACTGAAATAAGCTTTTCGAAACGAAACGGAAACTAAAACTTAAATAAATTCAAACTAATACTGCACTAATAACAGGCTTGTCTAACCTTTTCGTTCAGAGTGCCACAGTGCCACATGCCACATTAAAAGAACGTTGTCAGACCGGAATGAAAAGTGAATTAACTAAAAAGTTGTTAAATAAAAATATGATATTTTGTACTTTTCATTTTTTTCAAACAGCGGTTCACGGCAATATACTATATTTGTTTGCACACACTGTTAAATTAGGATAAGTGTCTTATGAAATGTAACATTTATGAAAGTGGTGGTTTTTACACGGACTATGCTCTAAACTACCTTAAACCCAGGGCGTCATTTGCGGGGGGCTTCGAAAAATTCCCCCAAGGATTATCAAGATTTTTTTTCTATTAAAAAATAAATAGCTATAAAATTTTTGGAAAAATTTTTGAAATTTTTTTTTAAAAACGTAACTGTGACTACCTTTCCCGGGCATCAGAGTTTTATGAAAAAAGTCTATAAGTTTTTGGAATTTTTTTATAGAAAAAGTAGCCATCAAAGCTGGATACAAGATTTTGGGAATCAGGGGAAGCGCCATGTGTTGCAAATAGATAGTAGGCACGCATTGTATAATTTTAGTTGATTAATTTTTATTTAAAAACATTTAAATAATTGTAAATATTTGCAAACTGTATTTTGCTATTTCATTATCAGTGCAACTTAAAAACAATTGTACCCACACAGATCAAAGTTGGTACTAAACTTAGAAACGGGACTACATCTTAGGGTTTTCAGCACGGACCGAAGCTATTTTGTCGAGTCGTGGGATTTTGTGCTTGTAAAAACGGCCAGGACCGGGCATAGGCTACATAGGCTGCAGCCTATGTAGCCACGAAAAAAAGAGAGAAAAAAGTAAGTCATCTAAAACTTTAGATTTTTATTACTTTATTTTCTATGGCGCTCCCTGGGCCGCCCTGGTTTCCAAAGCTTTTTACATTTAATTTTTATACCATTTTATTCACTTAAATTCTGTGTTTTGATTCCCGTGTTGGTAAAACAATAATATAAATTTATTATTTAATTTATTTCAAATTGTTTGACTATAATTGAGCACCCTAAACCACAAGATCAAACTCTCTCAAAGACATATATCCAAACGTTGACATTGCTATTTGAATATTTCTTTGCATACTTGCATCAAACTGCTCTGGTGAACAATTATTTTCTACCTTAAAAAGAGTCAAGAATTTTCTTAGGTCAACAATGGGACAAGAAAAACTCAATGCTCTTGCAGTTTTGACCATACCGGTAAAATAGTTAATTACATAGACTATGATGACATTATTGATGATTTTGCTGCTACCAAAGCAAAGAAAAAAAACTTATGATTTTCTTATGATTGAATTTTGCAGTTTTCTATACAACTTGCATGTCCCCGGGCAGTCTGGACAGAGATTGATGAAATCAAGTAAGTTGTTGAAGTCGAAGTAAAAGCCTGGACAGGCTTATGGGTTTCATCTTGAATAGCTCACAAATAGAGCACACTTCTTTGAAAATGCTGTGAAAAACATTTTCTGTACGTAGATTTATCAGTGCAGTTTTAACCGTGTCCACTGTTTAGAGGATGCCGCCGAGTGTGGCTGACGACGACTGAAAAGACCGGTTGAGTTCCTCTAGTGAACCAAACAACTTCATGGCGGCCTTCAAACCAAGAAGTTTAACTGCGCCGCAAAAACTGTTCAACAAACCTTTTGCTTTTGATTTTCACAAAGATTTTCTAGACTACTCAGGATTGCTCAATACTGATTAATGACGGAGTTCATGGATCTAGCACGGTATAATCACCTTGTTGGACAGATCGGTTTGATTGTTTCTGGTGAACCGTAGACGTTACATGCGCCATCAAAGATTGTTTTATACTTTCCGGAGCGTTTGTAAAGAGCACCAAGTTTATTAACAAAGCTCAAAGTGCAGCCATGACGTACATTGCTCGTGTTGAAATTTCTTTGTTAGAAAGTCTGCACTGTCCAAACATTGGGGGCCCAATGTATGGAAGGAAAGGCCTATCAGAGTTGTTAACAATATTCAGAAATTGTATTGACAATACCAATCCCAATAGGCACTTGTAAAAGTATTGACCATAACAATATCAATTCTCAACTGAAAAAAATTGCAGCCGATACCAAATACCAAACACTAATACTTCAAAAAATGTTTTTTAAGTATATTACTATTAGCACAAAAAATAATGTATATACATTTAAACTATCTAATTGCACAAAATTGAAAAACAAATAAACCTAGAGAAAATCTAAATGTTTTTGCATTATTCGCAAAATCACACATTTCTTCCACTGCAAAGTGGTTTTTCTTAAAGAAATTGATAGTGAACTCTTGATAAATTGCTTCCAGTTCATTGGCAAGATTTCATAAGTATGACTATCTTTTAGTCTTCAACTCTGCCATGCTTTTGCAAGCCAGTCCCAAGCATGGATAAAAGAAGAAACGGTAGAAAGGATCAATTATGATCCACGACAGGAAGTACTTCGGTATTTCCTAGTTACTGTTATAATATAAGTCCAAAAACACTTAGTGTAAAAGACTATAAACTATTTTTTTAAACATTTAGTCTTTTTAATGCTAAACAACAAACTTTATGTTCAAATGTTGTAGAGTCTACCCAATGAACAGTAACCCCTAAAAGATTTTTTGTTTAACAGTAGGCTGTAGTAGAGTAGGTACATACAGTCCTCAGTGTTTTCAAAACATATGCGTGACAGGTTTTTCTGTTTTTAGGGCATTTTTATGTAAACGTGTTAAAATTTTTTAATGATCTGTTTCATTGCAGTAACCACAACAATAACAACACCACAATTATAAATGATTAAAAAATGAAAAGAGAAAATATAGAACAGGTAAAATTACTTGAGAAAATTAATCATCGAAGTAATAAAAGCTGCATATATAATTTATAATTGCTGACCATCTGATGAGATGATGTTAATGTGAAAGTTGGATCCACTGTGATAACAAAGTTTTCGTAAAACTGTTCATTTGTGTTTCCATCTTGCTTTTTGTTCTAATCAAAAACGATGCCTACCAAGATGAGAATTTGTATTTTGTTGAACTTGATTGGTTTTTGTTGTGGTAATTTGACTTCTACTTATTTTTATTTTTTTTAAATTAGAAATTTAAAATAATTGTTGTTTTGTAATTTCCCACAAATAAATCCACAAGCTTACAAGCTCAATAAATTGCTACAAAACGCAAGACTTAGTTAAGACTTATTTTTAATACAGATGCACAAGTCTAATTAATTTATTTACATTAGTTTAAACATGATGAGTTAATTTAGCTTATCGGTTCAATAAATTAGACAATTATTTTTTATTGAATAAGGATTAAATGACTCGGTAGTCATTGTCATTAGAATCGTAATTTTATTTAAACTTCATCATATCTTATTTACTAAACAAAAACTAATATAAAACTCATAGAATTATGCCTTAATGTTGTTTTATTGTTAGCTTGGGTCGATTCCAGAAACTAAAAATGAAAAAATTGTTATAAAACTAATTTGAATAAACTAATTAATCAAAGTGGTTCGCAAAAATGAAGACATTTTATTGAAATGCAGATGTAATAACAGTAACGACACCGAGAATATCAGCTGGAAACGCTTGTTACCTCGTGACGTACCCCTAAACTTCCGGTTTGACAAGTTAAATGTTGATAATGTATCATACTCACTAGAGATCAATTCGACTCACGGTATATTCAATCTGAAAATAACCAATGCCAAATTTGAAAATGCAGGAATATATTCTTGCTCTGAATCCCGAATTGGACTTGCATACGGAGCAAATATCATTGTATACGGTGAGTTTACAAATCTGTTTTAATTCCTTTTTTTATTACCAATGCTTTTATTAACTCGTCGGCTCTGTTTCTCTGTCTGTTTCAAATCTTGCAATCAATTTTTGAGTCACTTCCTGTTGATAGATTTTTTTCAAATTTTGCATACATGCTCAAGATAGAAGACAATGCAATATTCAATTATTAGTTTTACAATAAGTCAATTAATTTAGTTAATTTTCTTGAGGATTTTATCGAGGGTTTTCTTGAGGGTTTTCTTGAGGGTTTTCTTGAGGGTTTTCTTGACCACAAAACGCTAACCGACTGGCAGACTATTTTACCAAGTTAACACGAACCACACTCACTGACCGCGATTCTCAAGCGTGTACGAAATTTTCATGAAAATAGTTGAGATATTTAAATTCGATGCTTTTTGATGATATTTTTATTATTATTACCAATGCTTTTATTAACTCGTCGTCTCTGTTTCTCTGTCTGTCTGTTTGTTTCTCTGTCTGTTTCAAATCTTGCAATCAATTTTTGAGTCACTTCCTGATGATAGATTTTTTCAAATTTTGCATACATGCTTAAAATAGAAGACAATGCAATATTCAATTATTAGTTTTACAATAAGTCAATTAATTTAGATAATTTTAATTAATTTCGATATTTCGATATAATTAAGATATTTCGACTTTAACATAAAATAAAAGAGTAATATAAGAAAAAATTGATTGCAAAATTTGTGTTTTAATTACATATAAGAGCATTGGTTTTAAAAATTCGTTTTTAATTTACTTGTTTGTTATTGTTATCGCTAACGACAAACGAAATTTTATGGATACAAAATTATTAATGTATTTCTAATCGCAAATTCACTGAGATTATTGTCTAAACACCAGGATTCTGTGGGAACATCTTGGCAGATATTGGCATAGAGTGTTCAATCATATTGTCACTGAGTGGTCAGTCATATTGTCACAGAGTGGTCAGTCATATTGGCACAGAGTGGTCAATGTTATTGGCACAGAGTGGTCAGTCATATTGTCACAGAGTGTTCAATCATATTGTCACAGAGTGTTCAATCATATTGTCACAGAGTGGTCAATCATATTGTCACAGAGTGGTCAATCATATTGGCACAGAGTGGTCAATGTTATTGGCACAGAGTGGTCAGTCATATCAATCAATCAATAGTAAAGTTTTTTAATTATGCGCTGGAAGTTCCGTTGCTTCAATTCCGCTGGCGTCATCAACACTGTCATAAAAGTTTAAATCTGTAGTCAATCAATCTTTAAGTGCTTTTTTTTGATTGAGAAAAAAAGAAGAAAACAGTTTTTTTTAGATTGCTCGTATTTTAAAGAAGAAAACAATTATCTTGTGAAACTCGTTATTACAAAAATACACTTAAGACAATTACTGTCTATAAAAGTTTAGTTGTGATAAATATAATTGATTTGTTACGCAAAGTGAAGTAATAGTCGTTTGTGAAAACTACTTTGTCGTTTCTGGTAAAACAAACTAAAACAAACTTTCTTTGTGATGTTAGTCCTATCAAAATCTTGTTAATGTTTTAAGGTCTAGAAAAAGTGAAAAGTCAGGTTTAAATTTAATCAACATTAAGTTGTAAGCATTTGAACTCGAGTATTATATGTAGTTTGGTCTGTTTTATACAATATACTAGCTGACCCAGCAGACGTTGTTTTGCCTTATAAAGTATTTAGGTTTTTTTTTTATTAAAAGTTTAATGTCGCTTTCCCGCTCTCGGTCGTTTCCCCGCTCCCGGTCGCTTTCCCTATTGTGTTTAAATTTTCAATTTAGTAAAATATTTCATATAAATTCAAAGGATGTGAAAATTAAAAAGTTCAATAATTAGTTATTAAAGAATTTCAGTATACACGACTTTTCTTGTGAATTGACGGCCATCGTTGAGAAGTGGTCCTTGCTTCTGAGATTTTTTAAAATCTCATTATATAATATTTTTCGATTGCACCGCCATTTCTTTTGATCTTTAGGAGTGAGAGTGTATATAGCAAGGATATCTTGACATCCTTGGTATATAGGTACAATTGCATAATAACTTTTATTACAGCCTGCGCGCAATAAATTCTTACGTGCACATCGATATCGTCTATACATGGACTCCTAGATATCTTTCTAGGAGTCCATGGTCTATACGACTAATTAGGTAAGCGTGACTAAATCAGTGAGTGAGTGAGTGAGTGAGTGAGTGAGTGAGTGAGTAACGTGGTCTACTATAAGTAAGAGGTATAGTGTCTGTCTGTCTGTAATTTTATTTGTTTGTCTGTTTGTCCTTTGTTTTTTTCAAAATAACTTTTAAAATAATTTGAAAAAATTATTTTAAATAGCCTACCACCTATCCTCATACTTACCAAATGTACAAAAAAATTCATAAAAATCGGTTCAGCCGTTTCGGAGGAGTTGGAAGTCAAACACTATGATACGAGATTATATATATATATATATATATATATATTTTTTTTTTTTTAAAGTTTACCTGACAAAAATTTTTTTTAAGTTTACCCGACATAATGAATTTACTGAAAACTCAAAGTTTTGCAGCCATACAACTAAAATATCTTGTCATGGATTAATCTATATATATATATATATATATATATATATATATATATATATATATATATATATATATATATATATATATATATATATATATATATATATATAAAATATATATATATATATATATATATATATAAAATATATATATATATATATATATATACATATATATATATATATATATATGTACTCATTTACAACTTCTGTTAAAAATATGCATGTTAATAGTGCCAATGTTTCTTCAGGTATTTCTTCGTTGAATGAATGTTTTGTACCAGACGTTTGTGTTTCAAAGGTTATAGATAATGTATGTGATTCTTCTTCCAGTCACGTCCTTGAAGTTGACTGTAATTCCGTTGTTAAAGGCTTTACTAACTGATCTTAATTATTTAGTTATTACTGTTATTATTATAATTATTTTAATTTAAATATTTTTATGTTGTTACATTTGTATATAATGAATTTAAATTTTATTTAAATTGTATTTTAATTCCTTTCAATTAGTTGTATCTTTTACCATTTAGTCACTGCATTTTATTTTAAAAAGTTAAACGGCTCTGATGATGGCAAAAAATTGCCGAAATAGATCTATTAGCCTATAAGATTATGGAGTTTGTGTTTGGGAATAAATTATTTTTAAACCGATTTAGAGTATTGGAAAAAATTAAAAATAAAATCGATTCAGCCAAGTGCGCCACTTTTTTCAATCGAGTTTGCCTAAAAGAACATATAGCGCCGAAGTATTCAAAAACTACTACTTGCTCGATTTCGGCTACAAATCGAAATGCAAAAGTTGAAGATCTTCTACAATCTCAGATTGTGCAGAAAGAACGAGAACTTAAAGAATTACAGGCAAGGTACGCAGAAGAAATGTCTACAACCACAGAAGACAACTTTGGTACAGACGTCCATAAATTCCTCCAACTTGTCAACGAACACTTTACGAAATCCGAACGTGTGAAGGAAGTTAAAATTGTTAAAAAACTTTCTCGATTGTATGGAGGTCTGTTACTATTTAAACAAAATTGTACTACATACGTTAATTTGTCCGATTATAAATTGTCTGACGATGAATGTGACTTTTTAATGCTCGGTTATAATTATCATTTACGTAAACCTTATGATCAACTACACAAACAAACCGAACTTGAAATTTTGTACAATGATATCCTAAATTTAGAAGCCAAAAATAAAATTACTGTAAAATCAACTTTGAAGCCTCTATTACTAGCTGAAGGTTATAAAAATCGATGCTCAAATTTTAAGTCTACCTTACCTAAGAAGTTATTGAATGCTGCCTCTCAACTACGTAAAAATACTCAGATAATTATCCGTAAAGCTGACAAATCACCTACGTACGTCATTTTAAATCATGACAATTATTTTTCCAAACTCAATACAATTCTCTCTGACAGCTCTAAATTTCAAAAAGTGAAAGCTGATCCTACTGTTAAGATCAGATCTAAACTAAATAAGATCATTGCGACTCTTATTAAAAAGAAGATAACAATTTTTTCTAAAATAATAGGTGACTATAAGCCTGGTTATATTTATGGTAATGTTAAAATACATAAGAAAGATAACTCATTAAGACCTATTATTTCACAATGTCCTGCTGTTACTTATAATGTTGCTAAAAAAATTAATAAAATTATTTCTCCTTATTGTCCTTCTCAATATAGTCTTAAATCTTCTTATGATTTTGTTGATCTTATTCATAGTAATGGAAGTTCTAATATAATTGCGTCTTTAGATGTTGAAAGTTTGTTTACCAACGTACCTGTTATAGACACTATAAATATAATTTGTAAGTGTGTTTATTCACATCCTAATATTCAACCTCCTCAAATCAGCCCTGAAGTCTTGAAAGAATTACTTTATATATGTACAACGCAATCTCCTTTTTTATCACCTAATGGAGACTTATATGTACAAATTGACGGTGTAGCTATGGGGTCCCCGTTGGGCCCGACTTTCGCTAATTTTTATATGGGTGATCTTGAAGCACGTGTATTTGAAAATCACACCAAACCTTTTCTGTATTGCCGTTATGTTGACGATATATTTGTTTCAGTTGATAACTTAGAAGAACTATTTAAACTGAGAGATGCATTTGTAAAAAATTCTAAACTACAATTTACTTATGAACTTGCTAATAATAAACATCAAATTCCTTTTTTGGATACTTTAGTTACTCGAAATGTATCAAAACTATCTTGCCAGGTCTATACTAAACCCACAAACACAGGCAATTGTCTTAATTATAATAGCGATTGCCCTGAAAGATATAAACTAAATGTTATTAATAATTATATAAATAGGGCCTATAAATTTTCAGAAACATGGTCTGAATTTCACAATGAAATTCTACAAGTGAAACAACTTTTGATAAATAATAATTATTCTAATTCTATTGTTGATGCAACTATAAATAAATTTATGTCACGTATTACTGATAAAAAACATGTTTCAAAACCTAATACCAATAACTCATCAAATTCCTGTATAATTCCATTATATTATGCTAATCAGATGTCTAATAATTATAAAATAGATGAAAAAGTGTTGAAAAACATTGTGTATGATAATATTAAGGTTGTAAATAAAGATAATACACTCAAGTTACACATCTATTATAATAATGGAAAAACTCATAATCTTTTAATTAAAAATAGTATAAATAATGTTTCTAGCCCTGTAGCACAAACCAACCTAGTGTACCAATTTTCGTGTCCGTTTCCACATGGTCAGGTGGAAAAATACATTGGTCATACTAGAACTACTCTGTCTCGTAGATTGACTATGCATTGTCAAAGTGGTGCCATATACCAACATATGTCAACACAACATTCAATCAAACCATCACATAAATTTCTAATTGATAACACCAGTATACTAATGAAAGAAAATCAACCCATTAAGTTAAAATTAAAAGAAGCTTTAGCTATTAATAAATGTAAGCCTTTAATTAATAAACAATGGTATTCTTTTGATTTAACTCTTAAACTTTTTGGTTCTCTAAATAGTAATAAAACTAATAATAATAATAATAATAAATGTTTTAACTCATTTACAACTTCTGTTAAAAATATGCATGTTAATAGTGCCAATGTTTCTTCAGGTATTTCTTCGTTGAATGAATGTTTTGTACCAGACGTTTGTGTTTCAAAGGTTATAGATAATGTATGTGATTCTTCTTCCAGTCACGTCCTTGAAGTTGACTGTAATTCCGTTGTTAAAGGCTTTACTAACTGATCTTAATTATTTAGTTATTACTGTTATTATTATAATTATTTTAATTTAAATATTTTTATGTTGTTACATTTGTATATAATGAATTTAAATTTTATTTAAATTGTATTTTAATTCCTTTCAATTAGTTGTATCTTTTACCATTTAGTCACTGCATTTTATTTTAAAAAGTTAAACGGCTCTGATGATGGCAAAAAATTGCCGAAATAGATCTATTAGCCTATAAGATTATGGAGTTTGTGTTTGGGAATAAATTATTTTTAAACCGATTTAGAGTATTGGAAAAAATTAAAAATAAAATCGATTCAGCCAAGTGCGCCACTTTTTTCAATCGAGTTTGCCTAAAAGAACATATAGCGCCGAAGTATTCAAAAAAAAATATATATATATATATATATATATATATATATATATATATATATATATATATATATATATATATATATATATATATATATATATATATATATATATATATATATATATATATATATATAGATTAATCCATGACAAGATATTTTAGTTGTATGGCTGCAAAACTGAGTTTTTAGTAAATTCATTATGTCGGGTAAACTTAAAAATTTTCTTATTTTCCTTTTGTATTTTTACTTCCTCAACAGGCTTTAATTATTAGTCATGATAGAAAGCATTAGTGATTAATTTTGTTCTTGGTTTTGAGAAAACATAGAAAAGGGGATGTAAAAAACACGTTTAGGTAATGTCTCTAAATACTTGTCGTAATTTTACCTTAATTGTTTTCTATTTTGTACAAGCTTTTTTCAGCTTCACATATCCGTTGAATTCTGCGCCCAAGTTTGTAATCACATTTTGATCCACTTCCCAGGATGCATTCGAGCTGAAATTTGTTATATAGTCGTATTCTGGATACCTTAATTTTAATTTAAAAGTTAATAATTACACTTTAAATTATTATTCACAATATACTTCGCTGCAAAAAGATTTAATTACAGTCGACAGAAACCTGTATTCGGTAAAGTTGTACAAAAAATTAATATGTGTGTATGTATGTATGTATGTATGTATGTATGTATGTATGTATGTATGTATGTATGTATGTATGTATGTATGTATGTATGTATGTATGTATGTATGTATGTATGTATGTATGTATGTATGTATGTATGTATGTATGTATGTATGTATGTATGTATGTATGTATGTATGTGTGTATGTGTGTGTGTGTGTGTGTGTGTGTGTATGTGTGTATGTGTGTATGTGTGTATGTGTGTATGTGTGTATGTGTGTATGTGTGTATGTGTGTATGTGTGTATGTGTGTATGTGTGTATGTGTGTATGTATGTGTGTATGTGTGTATGTGTGTATGTGTGTATGTGTGTATGTGTGTATGTGTGTATGTGTGTATGTGTGTATGTGTGTATGTGTGTATGTGTGTATGTGTGTATGTGTGTATGTGTGTATGTGTGTATGTGTGTATGTGTGTATGTGTGTATGTGTGTATGTGTGTATGTGTGTATGTGTGTATGTGTGTATGTGTGTATGTGTGTATGTGTGTATGTGTGTATGTGTGTATGTGTGTATGTGTGTGTGTATGTGTGTGTGTGTGTATGTATGTATGTATGTATGTATGTATGTATGTATGTATGTATGTATGTATGTATGTATGTATGTATGTATGTATGTATGTGTGTATGTGTGTATGTGTGTATGTGTGTATGTGTGTATGTGTGTATGTGTGTATGTGTGTATGTGTGTATGTGTGTATGTGTGTATGTGTGTATGTGTGTATGTGTGTATGTGTGTATGTGTGTATGTGTGTATGTGTGTATGTGTGTATGTGTGTATGTGTGTATGTGTGTATGTGTGTATGTGTGTATGTGTGTATGTGTGTATGTGTGTATGTGTGTATGTGTGTATGTGTGTATGTGTGTATGTGTGTATGTGTGTATGTGTGTATGTGTGTATGTGTGTGTGTGTGTGTGTGTGTGTGTGTGTGTGTGTGTGTGTGTGTGTGTGTGTATGTGTGTATGTGTGTATGTATGTATGTATGTATGTATGTATGTATGTATGTATGTATGTATGTATGTATGTATGTATGTATGTATGTATGTATGTATGTATGTATGTATGTATGTATGTATGTATGTATGTATGTATGTATGTATGTATGTATGTATGTATGTATGTATGTATGTATGTATGTATGTATGTATGTATGTATGTATGTATGTATGTATGTATGTATGTATGTATGTATGTATGTATGTATGTATGTATGTATGTATGTATGTATGTATGTATGTATGTATGTATGTATGTATGTATGTATGTATGTATGTATGTATGTATGTATGTATGTATGTATGTATGTATGTATGTATGTATGTATGTATGTATGTATGTATGTTATAACTTCGCGTAACGCTGTTAGGTGGTGCTGCAATCGCTAGATAATATATAATGATATTTTATAAAACGCATCATATTCAAATAATGCTTTTTTTTATTGAAAGCAATTGCTTAATAATAATTAACTATTCAGAAAATATGCCGACTTGTGAAACAAAGGAACTCCCACGAATGCCGTTAAGAACAGATGCAGTTTTTGTAAATGAAAAGGAAGTCATGAACATCAGCTGTTTCTTCAACTTTCACGCCCACAATTCGTGTCGTATCGTTCCAAAATGGTATGACCTTGTAAAGAAGTCCACATTAACGGAGTCGACTTTTGACATAAAGTTAGGAGCCGGATATGGATATTTCTGGATAACTTTTGATGGCAGGGCTCAATTGAAAAATGGAACTAGTTTTGAATTGTTTATTTCTTTCAACTGTGACATGAAAAATCAGAAAGATATCATTGAATTTGCTGAGAACATTCCTGAGTTAAAAACCGGATTCACATCACCTGTGTTTTACTTTAAAGGTAATCAATTAGCCATTTGGAATAATCTTCAAATTTGTAAATTTTATTGCTTGCGGTAACAATTTTATTTGCCATTGAAGCCCATAAAACGTCATTACTGACTGAGTATAATAAAAGATTAACAAAAATCTTGCTTAGTATTTTTATCCAGATCTTTTGTTTTTAGTTTTTTGCTTCTGGGAAAAATTATTTCTAGAAAATTGTTTTTTGTTTCTATTAAAATTTGCTTCCACGCGTTTTTTCCGAAAGGTTTTTTTTTATATTTTTTGTTTCCAGATTTTCACTCCTGGATAATTACGCTTTCAAGTTTACGTTTACAAAAAAAGTTTAATTTTTTTGGCATCGCGAAAACTCGTTTCTATGAAAAAAATTTTGCCTCCGAAATTTTCACCCTGAAAAACGCTGTCTTTGTTGTATTGTACTCAGGAATTTTCATTCTGCGACTGTTTGCCTTCTAAAAATATACCTTCTATTAAAACTTGCGAGATCGCCTAAAACTGACCTCTTTTAAAATTCAAATTGGCTTACTGTAGAGTTTCATGCCAAATTTTGTTATATTTTTTGATGAATAGTATTATCAATTTATTGAATATTAAATGAACAAAATACTTACACAGGCAGAATTTTCTAATGTTGAAAACTTCGAGACAAAAAGTATGGAAACAATTTTTTTTAGAGAAAAAAAGTTAACAGATTGCAAACTATCTTGAAAATAAATAATCGGGGACGATTTTTTACTGGGAATGAATTTCTACCGTGTAAATTCTCACGGAGAGCTGAAAATGAAACGCAAAAAGCTGGAAACAATTTTTCAAAATTTCCAAACACTCCAAAAAAATGTCCAAACCGTCCAAAATTTTTTTTTCAAACCCCCCCTCTTCGAAAAAAAAATCCTAGTTGCGCCACTGCAAAAAGTCGATCGTTTAGCTTTCAGAGTTGTTTAATGATAACTTCCATAAATATATTGTGTACAGAAAACAAATGTTTACATTTTTCCTAGATAATCATTTGTTTGTTGAATTTGTATTTATTTAATTTTAGAAAAATTTCAGAGATAAATTTTAATTTGTAAAATCTATTTATATTTTGGTATTTTTTTTAAATTTATTTATTCAACACCAGATATGAAAAGCAGTTTAGATATAGTAACCATCATAGGAATAATCGGTTTGCTTGCTCTGGGACTTTTTGTGGTCCTCATACTCATCGTCATGTTACGGAATCAGTCATCCCGAAATGGTTTGATATGTTTTTTTAGTGCAATTAGAATTGCATGAGTGTTGGTTGATTTTTTTATACATATTTTTATAGTTTATTTTATACTGTAAAACATAAACACATGTGCCAGTCAGTGTGTGCGTCTGGCAGCGAGACATCTGAATAGAACACAGAATTTTGAATTTTTAAACCTTATTTAAGTAGATTTGTCTAGGTAAAATGCTCCATTTAAAACATTTCATTTAGTTCACTATATTTATCCTATGGCTCACTTACAAAGACATGCACAAGGAACAAAAGGGGGAAATGTCGAAAGCCTGAATTATGTCAATTGCCCGAATCGGTCCAGGAAGTTGGGCAAATGGCGTTCGAAATAAGGCTAATGTGTAGGAGCCGAACAAAAGCGGTCCCTATCGGTCGTGTAGTTCAATATTCAAATTCCAAACAAAATTTAAAATAATATTATAAAAAATTAATAAATAAAAATAGAAAACGATTATACTATCGATCAATCAATCAATCAATCAATCAATCAATCAATCAATCAATCAATCAATCAATCAATCAATCAATCAATCAATCAATCAATCAATCAATCAATCAATCAATCAATCAATCAATCAATCAATCAATCAATCAATCAATCAATCAATCAATCAATCAATCAATCAATCAATCAATCAATCAATCAATCAATCAATCAATCAATCAATCAATCAATCAATCAATCAATCAATCAATCAATCAATCAATCAATCAATCAATCAATCAATCAATCAATCAATCAATCAATCAATCAATCAATCAATCAATCAATCAATCAATCAATCAATAATAATTTTTGACAAACTTAAAGTGGCGTAAGTCCTAAAGGACTTCAAGGCCAATGAAACAGATGCGTCTTGAGTTTTTTCCTGAAGCCTTCAACTGTTGCTGCGGAGGTGACCTCTGTGGGAAGAGCGTTCCATACTCTTGGGCCAGCAACCGCGAATCTTCTGTTTCCGGTGCTCTTCAGTCTCCCCGCCGGCACGATGAGTTGAGATGATGATAATCTTAGTCTTTTTCGAGCCGGGATTTCCTGCACTCTTTTTACAACACTTATGTTAACTTGCAACGTAGTTTGTTTGTTTCAGCGCAACTTGCGAGTAAGCACATCGATGTTGTTTGTTTGTAATTTGATTGTTTCAGCGCAACATGGAGTGCTAATAAGCACATACATTACAACAACTCAGCGCATTGTTGCTTATTAAAAAAAGAACCTTGAACAAACTGGAATGTTCTATCATCTGAGATAAGAGCCGAAAAACATGTTCACATGTTCCAAAACAAAATCAAATCAAATCAAATCTTTGAAATTATATTTAATAATGATTGTTTGTTTAGGCGGAAATGTTTGTTTAAGCGCAAATGTTATTCAAAAACACCGCGACTCGCCCGATCAACGAAGTTATTCAATGATTGAATTTTACTATTTAAAACTAGATATTCAGGGCTGTATTTACCAAAGGGCTGACCGGGGCTGAAGCCCAGGGGCGGCCAGAAATGATGATGAAAAAAAATTATTTGTCTTTTTTAGTTTTTTACATAGTTATTCTGCCACATTAAAAAGGTTATTATTAACTTTATTTAGTTTTCGTCAAATTTTCTTGCAAAAAAGAAAAGTAATTTAAGGTTATTTAATATTTCAAATGTTTTACTAACCAGATATTTCGGAATTATTTCAAAAAGGTTTTGCGAAAATCACCTCGTAACTGGTAAATAATGAAGTTGTCCCGTGTTTGTCAATAGTCACTACTTTGTTAACAATAGGAGTAATAGGAGTATAAGACTTTTATAAATTCTGTATTTCTGTTAAGAATAGCACAGTTATCACTACTTTGTATTTTGGAATTAGTAACTGTATTTTGTTGTAAATTTGTATTCAAGAATCAAGTTTGACTAATTTGTTATGTATCATTTCAATATTCATCACAATCATTAGCACCTCTTTTTAGACTATGCTTGATGTACATATTCTTGCAACCAAATTATGACTTAATAACAGTTTCAAACAAGTTAATACTAGATTCTAACCAATTATGAAATAACACCCTTTTTAAACCAGATACAAGTTAACAAAAATTTTCAACCAAGTATGAGTTAATACAAGTTTTCAAATGAAACTCATCTTACAACACAACAAATCATACCAAATTTTTACATCTTCTGTACCAGTCAACATACATTAAATGTAAATTGCTTTATACATGAAAAGATATCTTTAAGACAAAATTTTTCTTACTGGGTTAAGGACCAGAGGCCCAATGGATCAGTTTATTTTACAAGAAATATTTAAAACTTATAAACATAGCAATTGATATACCAAATAAAGAAATTGTAGCCAGTTCAAGAGTGTGTTATGTTATTTTGGCTTACATGCTAACATGTTTGATAGTACACTTAATTTGTGAATGAAACAGTTCTATACATAGAAAGATAGAATAAACTATGATTCTATGAAAAAACAACAACAGTTTTTGTACAGGATTTTTCCTATGTTATTCCTAGAACTGAAGTACTTAAGTTTCTTCTTAGTAATCATATTAAGCTGACATTATATTCTTATATTTTATATTCATTCCAAGGTACATAAATAAGAGAACATTAAGTAGAGGTTATTACAAACAAAACAATTACAAGAGTAATTGTATTATTTAGTAATAGGTCTATAGGTGACTTTTTCCAAAAACAAACTTAACTGGTAAAGGATGGCATGCTGATAATTTTTATGGGAAAAAAAAGTGCACATACGATTTTTCAGTTTTTCACTACTGGGTCATTTTTTAAGGGATATTTACAAATTTTTTAATGTAAAAATGTTTCTTTTTTTGTAAAGAAATGATCTAATTTGTGGTATTTTTTTATTATAGACTCAACGGAAATTTTATTGAGTTTAACTAAATTTCATATCATCAGCAGATTTACTGACTTAATTTTCTTTCTTGTTTCCTTTTCACAGGCTATTGCTTAGTGGACTATTCGCCAATGTCTGATCGCAAAATACGACAAAGTGGAGCCAAGTATCGAAAGGCTGCAAAGCAAAAGGCTGAGAACGCCACAAAGTTGTTAAAAACTATTCCGAAGGTAACGCTATTCTTTAAATCAGCTGAGACAACTGAAAAAACTACCAGCGAGTCAATTGACCATGAAGAGGAAATACATAATGAAGATTCCCTCAGTGTCCCTCAGGAGAAAGCGACTGTTGGTGGTTTGGAGCTATTATCAGACATTTTCCTCTCCTCAGCATCAGATGTAAACCGCAACTGTGATGTGGAAAGCAGCTATGAAACAGAATTGGTGCCTCCCGCGGATCCCTTCTTATGGTCATTGAATGAATCTACACGTGAATATTTTGTGGTGAACAGCGTGATACAAAAAGAAAATGCTGACTTTTCAAAATCAAAACGACAATATGGTGACTTCTGCCGATCTTTTACCCCAACGATGTTCTACCGTGAAATGTGCAATGGTGAAAGAGTACGAAGATGTTGGCTCATTTACTCTGAGAGTCAAGGGAAGGTGTTCTGTGGAGTTTGCCGATTATTTGGTTCACAAGTGTCTGCTTTGAGCTGTGAAGGATTCAATGACTGGAAGCACGCCAAAGAACGACTTGCAGAACACGAAAATTCTGATCATCATAGGTCTGCTGCATTGACGTTGCTGAGGCGGAGTCAAGCGAAAAGTATGAAATGCCATCTCGTTTCCCAAATGGAATCGGAAGTCTCTTATTGGCGTAAGGTTCTAACAAGGGTAGTGGAGGTGGTAGTGGAGACTTTCAATGATCCACACAACGGCAACTAAATGATGACCTTGCAATTGGTGGCAAAGTTTGATGTGTTCTTATCAGAGCACATTGCCCGATATGGGAACTGTGGTAGTGGCAGCACCTCATATCTGTCATTCGCCACCTGCGATGAATTTATTGACCTGCTGGCAAAGAAAGTTCGTGAGAAGATAATTGATGAGCTGAAAGAAGCAAAATACTTTTCTTTCAGTGTGGACTCTACACCAGATATCACACACAATGACCAACTTTCTTTTGCTGTTCGTTATGTGGGCAGGAACGGCACACCATACGAAAGATTTTTGACCTTCCTCCAGAATGTTGGACACAAATCCGAAGACCTGGCAATAGCTGTGTTCGAAATTCTGAAAACATTTGGCGTGGACATTCATGACTGCAGGGGACAGTCGTATGACAATGCAGCAAATATGGCTGGCAGGTACTCAGGGCTGCAGGCAAGAGTAAAGGATGTTAACCCATTCGCCCGCTTTGTACCTTGCGCTGGCCATTCACTTAATTTGGTTGGCCAATCAGCAGCAGAAGCATGTTCTGAGGCAGTTTCGTTTTTCGCATTCATACAAAATCTCTACAATTTTTTTACAAATTCAACTCATCGTCATGCCATCCTCCAAAAGACCTTTGATGACAGCAACAATGACTCCACAAAAACGCTAAAAAGCCTCTCTATAACGCGGTGGTCCGCACGGGATGATGCTTGCTCTGCACTCAATTGTGGCTGGGAAGAAACGCAAGATGCTCTGAAGTTAATAGTGGACGACATGACCGAGAAACCTCTTGTACGCAATGAAGCCGAGGGGCTCCTTCGTCAGTTCCATTCCCTTGAAACAGCTTTTATGACTACCCTGTGGAGTCTCCTGCTTCATCGCTTCAAAGCAGCCAGCGTTCGCCTTCAGGCCATCGACATCGACCTCAACACGGTTGTGGAACTTTATGGATCACTAATTGAACTTGTCAAAACCTGTCGGAATGATTTCGATCTGTTCGAGAAGAAGGCGACGGAAAAAGGACCTACACAGTACAAGCATGAAAAAAGTCGAATGATTAAACGGAAAAGACATCATGACGAAGTGTCAGATCCAGCAGATGTCCCATTCTCCCCACGTGAAAAATTCCGCTTTAACACATTTTTGCCAATTTTGGACAGTCTGAATGTCCAGTTGCAACAGCGCTGCGAGTCCTACATCTATCTCAACAAACATTTCGGATTCTTGATAAGAATCAGTACCATGACGTCTGCCGATATTTCCTCTTCTATTGTTAGCCTCAGTGAAGAATTGCCGAATGACTTCGACAGAGATTCCCTCACAAAAGAATGCATTCACTTCGCTGCGCATCTCCGAAGTCAAGACAATGAGTGTGGTCCAAAAACAGCCGCTGATATGATGAAAATGATCCGCGAGAACCTTTTCACAGATGTATATCCAAATTTGGAGATTACTCTTAGAATTTATCTATGCCTTATGGCAACAAACTGTTGCACCGAACGCAGTTTCTCAGGTTTGAAGCGTATTAAGAATTACCTGCGTTCCTCCCTCTCTCAAGACAAGATGACCAGTATGTCATTATTGTGTATAGAGTCGTCAATTTTGGAAACACTCGATTGTGACACAATTATTAATGACTTCAGTGTAGTGAAGGCCCGGCGAAAGCCAATATGACACGTCACACGTTTCTAAAATGTACACCTTGATTTTCAGTGGTGTGTTCACATATTTTCATACAAAGATTGTCAAAGTACATGCATATGTTTGGAATCCACTTTAAAGCAACTGTGTTGTGCATTATAACTATTGTTTATCACTCATACAAAATTTCCCTAGCTGTGCTAGGTTTTCACTTCTTTTTGCGTTAAATTTCTGTATTTGTGTGCGTGGGTGTCAACAGGCTATATAAGCACTGTATTTCCGCCTCTTTGGCACTTTCGTTTAATTGTAATGTTATAGTTCGGCGACTTGCCAATAAAGAAAATGAAGACAAATAATTGTGGATTGCGATTGTCCAGGAAAAATATTGCCCACACTGAGGGGCGGCCCATGCTGCCAAAGCCCAGGGGCGGTCTGACCGCTAAATACGGCCCTGTAGATATTATATTATAAGACTATGAATCCCTAAAACAACCTTAGCTTAATTTATCACAATTTTAATGGAAATATCTATTACAAGCTCGGTAAGTACTTCGATGGGTGACATTAAATGCATTAATCCCTTTTTAGATTAAAAAAAATTAACAGTAAAAAATGAAAAATAATAAAATAATAAAAAAATATAAATAATATTTATTAAACTAGATGCTTGATATGTGGGAGCCATCTTGTTAAGACACTCGAAAGCCATAAGTGCCAGCTTGAAATCAATGCGTTTATTGATCTTCAGCTAGTGAAGTTCCTGGAGAATTGGTATACCCGTCAATCCGTCAATCCGTTAATCCGTCAATCCGTCAATTCGTCAATCCGTCAATTCGTTAATCAGTTAATCAGTCAATCAATAGTCAATCGGTGCATGCTATACATTTGACCAATAGGTACATGTTATACATTTGAACAATAGGTACATGTCATACATTTGACCAATAGGTACATGTCATACATTTGAACAACAGGTACATGTGATACATTTGACCAATAGGTACATGTTATACATTTGACCAGTTGATTGTAATTAATGGTTACACGATTGAAAATTTGATTTCCAGTTTCATCCAGAGTTGGAAACATGTCCAACATTGCATCAATCGAGATGGGAAGCGAACTTGTTTTGAACTTGCAGGTTACAGATGAAACAAACAGAATCCAGCGTTCAGTGAACTATGATAAATTTTAGTAAATTATTGTTTTGTTAACGCATATTTAGCTTTAAAATAATTGATCATGACCATGACTTAATACATTTTTTCTAAATCTTTTTTCAACTTTTCAGTAAACATTTAGTTTAAAATCTTTCAGTTGAAATCAATGTTAAACAAGTGAAAGTTAACATAAAAAAGTAAAAACATGTTTTTAAGATAGCTGAAAAAATTCATAGTGACATCGTAGTAAACAAAAAATATTTGTCGTTACTATGACAATAAAAATTATTGTCGTCATTATCATATGCTTTTTCAATTTATTTTTTAATAGTTTTTGTTTCTTAAATTTTATTTTTGTTTAATTAAATTATAAATTGTCTTGAAGTGAAATTCGCAATGATCTTTCGAGCTTCAAAACGTCCGCGGACATCCCACGGACATCCGGACAAGTGAAAGTTAACAAAAGCATATAAAAATCAAGAACACAAGAAAAACTTAAAACTGAGTTGTATTGTTAGCGCATTTTTTTAAAAATTTCATAAAAAAGGACATTGACAACCAAATATAGGTTTTAAGTTCTTTTATTTCAGAATTAAAAAATTACTTTGCTTGAAAAAAACTAACTTGTCAATTAAAACATGTCATTTTGCTTATTAGACGTTTTCTTGTTTGAGTTCAATTTCTATTTGATGATACTAAATGGTCAAAATAAGATTTTTTGAATTTAAATTGTGTTTAATAAACAATGTATAATATTTAGTGAGGCGCCGCAGCACAGTGGTGAATGTATTTATGTTATCATCTTACCGTCGAAAATTCAAATCTCAGTCACGGCGAAGCGTAATTGTGTTGAGCAAGGAATTCATTCACACTGCTCAGGCCAACTCAGCCTTTCATTCTTCATTGGTCAATAAAAAAGTACCAGTTAAACAGCTGCAAATTCAAGAATTTCGTAAGGGGAGCCCATTTTTTTAGTTTTTTAAAATTTTGATTACTGTCGTTATGCAGCCCATTGTAAGATATTTTGAATTTTTCTCAGTAAAACCAGTCAAAAGGAATTGGAATTAAACTAATTTGTTCTTCTCTTTTTTTTCTCTCATTTTCTTTTTGTATTTTTTTCTGTCAGTAGCAGCAACAACACGAAACATCTCTTGTTTTTATAAACAACAACATATTAGGTTTATAGTAATATAAAATAAAGTTTTTCACACAATTAAATTTTTCACAACAGCCAGAAAACCACAAAAATTCTAGCGGACTAATCATTTTTTTGTGAAGGCAAAATTGAACTAAAAACTCATCTTTAAAAAGCAAATTTGTCACATTTTTTTAAATGCCAGCAAATATAAGTTAGAGAGACCGCTGTTAAAGCATAGATCTGCGATGTGGCAGTAAAAATTGAAGAGTTATTTTTACAAAGTACGACGAAGCATTCAAGTCCATGTATGTAGTCGCTGCAGCCAACTTCAAGTTTACTGATATTTACAATGCTATTTTTTTTATTTGTTAACCAATCAAGAGAATATGTCATTCTTTTTCCTTTTTTGATTCTTTGCCATGTTGTACCAGGAGACCATATTTCGTAACCTAACCATAGGATACCAGAATTAAGTGTGGCTGCTCTTTTAATTTCTCCATAATTTATTTTTTCCATAGGTCAAGATTCCAATCACCTATGGCAAATGTTCTAAACTTGTTTGTCATAGCTAGTTCTTTTAGAATGACTTCAAGGTCGCTATCTTGATTTATACCACTCCATTCTCTGTATATGTTTCCAAATGTTAAACGCGTGCCACCTTCAGTTTCCATAGACATCCAAAGTTGCTGGCCTGATGTGTTTATTTCTTTATTAACCTCTTGGCTTTTGAAACAACCCAACTTCACAAACGTCATTATTCCTTTCTTATCACCTGAGCCCACAAAAGTCTCATAACCAGGAACATGAAAAGGTTTTTTTATGTCATAATTTAACATGTCTGTTTCTTGTAAGCAGATTATATCAGCATTAACACAAATAAAAATGTCTACAAGTTCATTTTCTTTCTGGTATAACCCTCTTCCAATGTTTAAACTCATTAATTTTATAATTTTTTTGGAATCTGTTAATTGATTTGAGACGTTATAGTTTCTACTTCTTTCCATTTTTTTAGATGTGGGTTGTCCATGTGGCCATAGACAACCCATTTCCCGTTTCCCTGAGATGTTTTTAAGCCGGCCTCAACCCACATATTTTTGTAAAATTGTCTCTGCTCACTCGTTAAGTCTGGTTCTACCCTATACTTTGTTCCATTCATAATATTAAACTCTCTTTGCTTGGTGTTACCTTTTGCTTCCAGCAGTTTTTCCCTTAGTGATTTGTCTTTGAGTTTGACCAGAATTGGTCTGTGATCAAATTCGGGATTATTTTTCCCAAGTCTTGTAGAGTATTCAATCATTGGTTTGATTTCGTCAATATTTATTCCGGTGTCCCTAATTTCTAAGATTTTTAAAATGGCAGCCATATCTTCTTCTTTTCTTTCTTTTTGGTCACGTTTTTTGGATTCCTTTACACCTCTGATAATTATGTTGTTCTTTTTATTCTCTAACTTTGACATTTCGAGCACCACCCTTCCAGTAACAGATAAACTTTTAGCAGCAACTGCTGCGTAAGATGGTGTCTCATTTTTGGTTTTGTGAGAAATATTAGGACCATCCAACTTTTCTTGTACAACAGCAATTTGGTTTTTTTGTAGGGCTAGTTTTGTTTGTAAAACACGAATTTTTTCGTCTTGATTTGATATAATTTCAACCGCCATATTAACTAATTTAAATAATGATAATATAGACCTTTTTGAACCCATTTTCTCTTCAACGTCTACCTCTTTCAAGAGATCGTCAAGTGTTGCCACTGAATTTTGTTCACTGCCCTGACGTATATCATTAATAGATGCAGTTTTCGTATTAGCTTCATCATCCGCTAAGGCTGGTCAAAATCTTTTTTTCTTTTAGTATCAGGTTCCACAACTGTCATATTAAAATATTCAGTTGGCACTTGAAATACCTTGGTTAAAATGAAACTAAATATCGCTTACACGCCTTATCAACTAAAAATTGTAATAGGATTAGCAAAAGAAAAAGCACTTGCGCTATCGCAACAACAACAACAACAACAACAACTTAATAAGACAAATTATTAATTTAAATGAAATGATTAGATTAATTTATTTTTAAATGCTATATTTATTATTACAATAAATGAAATCAAAAACAAAAACAGAAATTTTTAGATATTTAAATTGCAGAGCGAACGCTTGATCAAAATGGCAACCACGATGGCGAGTTCAGCAAGACGAAGGTCTTATTTCACGTCTGGTTTTTTGATTGGTTGACTTGTTTGAAAGGAGGAATTTGATTGGACGAGACAGTTATTTCGGGCTTTGTGATTGGTCGAATTTATTTTAAGCGTCAGGAACTATTCTTTTATTTTCCTAATATTCTTTCTAATATTTTCTTTTAAATAAAGATTGTTGTAATATTAATTTTCTTTTTTTATTTTGTTTTATTAACTTTTCTTTTAATTTATTTACTTTTTTCGATATATTTTGACATTTTTTTGGTGAATTTGTTAGCAGAATTGGTTGGTTGGGAAGAAATAGTTCTTTAGGTTATTTCTTTTAAACATTCTTATTAAACTTGCTTTTTTTAGACAGGATCAAATTATATTATTAGAGATTAAATAACAGTTAGATATGCTGGATCTAATTAATGAAGATAATTTGTTTAAGAACCTGTATTCATGACGTCGTTTCAAATTTAGCGATTGTTCTTTACTTCGACGTCGTTGATGCTGATGATGATTTTTCGGACTAATTCATTTGGACTGAGGTCTGAATGTTTTTGTAGTATGAGGGTGTCTTTCCGTTTCGTCGTTTTACAGGTATTTCTGCTGAAGCTCGCCGATGCAATCGGTTCCTGGCAAGATCGTTTCAGAGAGTCGCAATAAACTTTGAAAATAAAACGAGAATTGTTAATATTATTAATATTAATAATCTTTAATTTAATTTTTTTAGTTTTATTCAAAATATATTACTAATATGCTTCCGAATTAATTGCAATTTTGAAAAAACGAAGGAGCATGTTTATTGCGGCCACACGGACAACAAATTAAAAATTGTATTTTAGGATCAATAAATAAAAGATACTATTATAAAACAATATTCTTAACAATTTCTAGTAATTAAGACGTTTAAATATATCGAATAAGAAAAATCAGTTGTACGGCTATAGATCTCAATTATTTGTTTTTTTTAAATATCGAATAAAACCGGCAACACCATGAATGAGTAATATCACGTGCTATATCGTCAAAAGGGTTCGATTGCTTTGTGTTGTGAGTCACGGAAGAAAATTTCAGATCGATTGGACAAGAGAAGAAGAGGTAGTCAAAATCTGTCGAAAGGAACCAGGAATACATGCAGACAAACAGGTAAAATGTAAAAATAGGAGAAGGAACAGAGACTGTGTGGAACAAATAAATATGTCTTAAGTCGAAAAAAAAAAAAAGAAACAGAAAGTTGTTTTTAACAAGTTGTGTGACTCAAAGTGAACGCATTGTACGTTAATCACGACCATGTGAATCTTGCGAATCAAGCTTGCTATTATGTTGGCTATTCTTCGTCGTATGAATGAATGACTGTTGTTTTGTAGTTTCGTGTTCATGTCATTAGTCATTATGACTTTAATTTTGACATTTTTAGCACTCTTTAATTAATAAAAAAGTTTGAATAGGTGGCCAAGTGGAGATAAGCAATTTAATCTTTTCAAGAACCATCTAACCTTCATTCAAAAAATTCAAAAAATCTTTTCCAGTAAATGTTTTTTTCAAAGACCTTGTAACTAGGAAAGCGGGGTTTCATGATCGTTCGATCGAGTTTAAAAAAACAACTATGGCAGAGGATTAATCAATAATACAACTGTTACGATATTTACTCCTATGGTTCTGTAAAAATAATTAATGTTTAGGTTTTAGAAGATACAGTACAAACTTAAAAGACAGTTATTTTTTTCTGTAATAAAAATTTTTTTTCAAATTTTCTCCAGTTTTATAACCAGTAAGTTTATATTTTTCAACACAAAGTATTGTAAGATCGAAGACTGAAATAGCATATCATAATTTGAGCTGACTGTCTTTTAACATTATTAACAAAAAAATTGTCAGTTGGTAATAAAAAAACAGTGCCATTAAAAAATGTTTTTTTTATTTTATTCAAATTAAATTTGTTTAACTTCTTTTACTAAGTACAAATATGAACACACAATATTTTAATTTATTGATTTATATTAAATATAAATTATTAAAACTATTTAGCATTAAATTGTTGACTGAAACAGAAAAGTTTTCTAATCTGCAATTTTATACGACGTAAATTCTGCCTTTCAGCCTGTCACAAATTTCAAAGCTTTTTCAATCGAAGGCTTACCTATGCATCATACTTACTTATTATCATACGTGTGTAAGAAAATTATTCAACAACACGACATCACTTGACAGCGAATTTAAAGAGACTTAATTCACTAGTCATCATCGCAAAAATAATTATCTTTGTGCTGGAACTACCGTATTACCAGTCGCTATTTTAACCACTTCTTCGATAGATTGTTTTTTTCTATTATTTTTTTTATTCTTTTTTCATTTTGTGTAGTAATTATTGTTTTCTCTGTCTTTGTGTTTTTTTTTCTTTTTTTGCTCTTTTTTTAATTTTTTTCTTTCTTTTTCTCCCCAATAAAACGTCGTGACATGTTTAACCAAATCAGTCTTCAAGAAGATCCTTTGTTAAAATTACATAAACATAACATGAAAAATTATTTAAAATTTTTGTAATTGTGTTTACTATTTAAGAGTTTGATTTGTTAAAGTTTGGCATACATCTGAGATTCACACCAATTCACAATCTATAATTAATAACTATATTGATCTTTTTAGAAAAAATAACGTATTATTATTATTATCAATTTTTAATTCTTTTTCGTTTCAAATCATAACTCTTCCTCTTTTTTTATTCACATGAGTCGTGACTGACTAATTCAACCCGTCATCAATACCTTTGTTAGGGTTATACTTATAAACGACGACACATTTAGTTTGTTAATTGTAAAAACAAAAAGAGGGAAATGATTTTTTCAATTTTAAATATTTTAGTGTTTGGATTTTTACAATTTTTACATAAGAGTAAGTTTAGTTGTAGTGATTTTATTTATTTAAATGATTATTTTTAATTTTTTTCTGGTTTGAATAAGCTAATTCTTTGGAGCTGGAAATTGAAACATCTGTATCTCAAAATAGCAGCAATTTGTCCATAAATCTGCTCATTGATCAAACCAAAATTACCATACAATTGAAACAAAACAATCTTGTGGCAGACGTCCCAGTCCTTCTAGGCAAGGATTTCAATCGTACAACAAACTTGTCCACAGTTCAACGATGGACAGACGACAAATCTGAGGTTTAACAAACAGATTCCTTCAATTTAGATAGTTCAAATTAAAATTGATGACTTGTTATAAGTTTTGGATCTGTTACTTTTTTGTAACTTGTAACTTTTACTTTTTATATATTTTCAAAAGTAACTTGTCATTGTTTTTTAAGACTAGAATTTGGAATGTAATCTATTACATTTTCGTAAAATTTTGTTTAGTTTTTAAGTTGTTTAGTCATTTTAATTTTGTTTTGTTTTTAAGTTATTTAGTCATTTTAAATTTGTTTTGTTTTTAAGTTATTTAGTCATTTTAAATTTGTTTTGTTTTTTATTGTCAGGGCAATCAGGTTGTAGTGTTATGTTACGTTACGTAATGCTACATTACATTTGTTATGTTGTATTGTGTTGTGCTATGCTACATTATATTTTATATAATAGTTTAAAGTATTCAACAAAAGTGTTTTAAGACTGAATTATGTAGTAAATACCGAAACCGATCCTGTTTAATTCCCCCTCCCCCGTTATCAATGCTTTGGATTGGCTCGCCAAAGCGAGGCAAAGTTTGTTTTGTTTTAATAATATAACTCCCAGTTCCACTCACTCACTCATTCACTCACACTCACACTCACTCACTCAATCACTCACTCACTCACTCACTCACTCACTCACTCACTCACTCACTCACTCACTCACTCACTCACTCACTCACTCACTCACTCACTCACTCACTCACTCACTCACTCACTCACTCACTCACTCACTCACTCACTCACTCACTCACTCACTCACTCACTCACTCACTCACTCACTCACTCACTCACTCACTCACTCACTCACTCACTCACTCACTCACTCACTCACTCACTCACTCACTCACTCACTCACTCACTCACTCACTCACTCACTCACTCACTCACTCACTCACTCACTCACTCACTCACTCACTCACTCACTCACTCACTCACTCACTCACTCACTCACTCACTCACTCACTCACTCACTCACTCACTCACTCACTCACTCACTCACTCACTCACTCACTCACTCACTCACTCACTCACTCACTCACTCACTCACTCACTCACTCACTCACTCACTCACTCACTCACTCACTCACTCACTCACTCACTCACTCACTCACTCACTCACTCACTCACTCACTCACTCACTCACTCACTCACTCACTCACTCACTCACTCACTCACTCACTCACTCACTCACTCACTCACTCACTCACTCACTCACTCACTCACTCACTCACTCACTCACTCACTCACTCACTCACTCACTCACTCACTCACTCACTCACTCACTCACTCACTCACTCACTCACTCACTCACTCACTCACTCACTCACTCACTCACTCACTCACTCACTCACTCACTCACTCACTCACTCACTCACTCACTCACTCACTCACTCACTCACTCACTCACTCACTCACCGGGAACGGGGAATACGACCGGGAACGGGAAGCGACCGGGAACGGGGAAGCGACCGGGAACGGGGAAGCGACGGGGAACGGGAGAGTAAACGGGAGCGGGAAAGCGTCCGGGAAGGTAAAGCGTCCGGGAACGGGAAAGCAAGCGGGAACTGGAAAACGACCGGGATCGGGAGAGTAATCGGGGAAGGAAGTTGGAGCGAGAGATAGAAAAACCTCTAAAAACCCCGGGCAACGCCGGGTACCCCGCTAGTGATAATATAATAAGTTAAACATTTTTTATAAGATTTTAAAATCTATCAATAAACCTCAAGACCAACATCGTTTTTTCCTCTAACATATTTTTCTCACACTTGTAGGCCTATTTATAATGTTATGTCGTAAAATATCCAGACATCCGGTGTTTTAATTTTTTAAGGTTTTAAAGATGAGTTTGCGTATAAAAGCAAATATTTGATGGCATAGCATAAAATGTAATTTATCTATTTCAGTAGTTTTTTAATAAGATCTTTTTTCATACAGGGTATGAGAGCTTATCAAGACCCATCAAGTGGAACAGCTTTTCTCATTCTGCCTGATTCGTCAATTGTGAGAAATCATTTTTTCTATTTGTATTGAAAGATTTTTTTAAATTAAATAAATTATAAGCATTTCTTTTACTGAAACGTGGTTTCAATTGCTTCCAGTGCTTTGCCTTAAAATTTCTTCAATTGGATCTATTCTGCTTGATCCATTACAAGCTATTTTTGAATCTAACAAGTTTTCTTTTGGAATCAAATTTTCTTCTATTTAACAAATTTCGTGGACTAATAATTTTTGTTTTATCTATCATTATAGATTCTAAATAATCTTTTATTTAACAAATTTCGTGGACTAATAATTTTTGTTTTATCTATCATTATAGATTCTAAATAATCTTACACTGCAACTTTTTGTTTCTTTGGTTATATTTTCCAAGAAAGACTAGTGTAAGTCTTGTTTTTTTTTTAAATTCAACTTTTGATCAAATTACTCTAGTTTTCTCTGAAACACAGAATAATAAAAAAAATATTGATGGTTAAAATCATTAGTTCAATTTCTTTATCGTATCTCACTATAACATAATCACTACGCCTAAAAGATCAAACATGAGTTTTTTTCTCCAGCAATTGTAATTGCTATTTTTATTTCCTTACAGCGAAAGTTGTCACGGAAACCATATTTATGACATGAGTGCATGCTATTTCAATTATAAAACATACTTTTTTGCAAAGCACTTATTTTGTTTGTAATCTATAGATAAAGATCTGTCTTCACATTCTTCTGAAAAATTCTTTTGATGTATTGACGCTAGAGACCTGCACGGGGACAGAATTGTCTAACCATCCCAGTCCTTCCCCGTTAAATAAATTCCATCCCCATTCCGTCCCCGTTCTGCTAATTACCATCCCTATTCCGTCCCCGTTCTGCTTACTTCCATCCCCGTCCACTACCGTTCTGCTTACTTCCATCCCCGTTCCGTTCCCGTTCTGCTTACTTCCATCCCCGTCCACTACCGTTCTGCTTACTTCCATCCCCGTCCACTACCGTTCAATATTTCCAAACATAAAAACAAATATCAACATAAACGATTTTATCAATTTATTAAAACACGAAATTAAATGTTTGAAATTAATGTCAACTGCAAAATCAATTTATTTGTTTAAACCGTGTAAAAAAAAGTAACCCATCGATACTCTCTGGGCCGAGTTGACATCTTCCGTCATCAATTGTCAGACCATCCAACGAAAATACTTTTTCCGATGGCGTACTGGAAGCTGGAATGCACAGCAGGGATTTGACAACTGTATTGAGTTTAGGCCATGTAATTGATTTCTGTGCCCAAAATTCTGAAATGTCCATATACTCTTCTAACTGAGAAAAAACATGATTAAATTAATATAAGTTCATCATGCTAAATAAATGATTTGTTAATAGAAATAAAAATTAATTACCTCATTTGTAACCACCTTTGAATTCTTTGCAAAAAGATCTCCTAAAAACCCATCTTCATAACGACTTTTTTACGGAGGTTAATTAGTTCAGTTTTATCTCTTTCTTCAATAGATGAAACCATACTTAACATAGTACCCACAATGTCTTTTGCCCTTATAATTTCTTCTGAATTTAATATTGTTAGATTTTCTTTTAAACGTTGGTCCAGAAATGTTACTGAATAGTGATAATCCATAATAGGAAATTATTTTTTAGGTTTCGTGACAGCAACTTTTTCAAATTACCTATTGTTGGATCACTTGATGATGTTCCTAAGTTTTTCATTAAACATACTTTTGTAGGTAGAACTAGATGTAGAGAAGGACCAATATCAGTTGAAAGAGATTTGGTGGCCAAGTCGAAGGGTGTCAAAATGTCGATTAGTGACTTCAATAGTGAATCATTAATGTCCAGCACTAACCGCACAATGTATTGCATTTCACACATTTAACAAATGCTGATAAGGTGTGGTCGATTTCTATGTTGAAAAAGTATTCCCACACTTTACTTTTTTTAAACGAACGTCAATCTCGCACTTATAACTATTACCATGTAGGCGCCAGTAGCCGGGACAATAAACGGTAAAATTGCTACTGAGCCGGCGGTTTTGCCAAAAGAATTGATTCTTCGATCAATTGATAAAGATGTACATATTTTCTAAAGGGTTAGGGGTAGGGATAGGGTTAGGGTTAGGGTTATGGTTAGGGTTAGGGGGTTTAATTTTAGGTAGACATACTGCCGGCTCAGTACCAATTTTACCGATTATTTCTATGGCTAACCGCCGGGGCAATAGCAGCGACCCTCTTGAACTTCGGAATTTTCCATAATTAAGTGAAAAAATCAATATATTTAATTCAAGACAAATAATAGTCTTCAACGAATAACGAAATAGACTACTAAAATTGCCATCGATATGAAATAATATAAAAATTGGTCACTGCTATTGCCCCGACAGTTCGTCGGGGTTGCATTCGGTAGGACAACAGCAATTTTACCGCTTATTGCCACGGCTACCGGCTAGCTAATAGTTATTAGAGATGCACTGATACCATAAATATGGCCGATACCGATACCGATGCCGATACTCATGTTATGAGAGAGGCCGATGCCGATTCCGATACCGATACTTTTCAATCATTAATTATTTATTTGTTACAAGCTAGTAAAGAATAGCTAAAATGTCCAACAATTTTTTTGCAATTAGCAATGACATCCTTTGTTCAAAAAGAACATCATGAATAACTAATTGTAGAGTATGCAAAAAACATGACAAGCCAGTGTATGCAGTTTCTGAAATGCCTTTTACCATGTTAGCACCATTATCCTTAACAAAAAAATAAATTTTATGCGAGGGAATTTCAAAATCATGTATTGCATTTTCAATTACCTCGGCAATCCTGCTAGGTCTATGCGACCCAGAGAATAGTGCAACCCGTAGTACTAAACTTTTTCTGTCATAATTTTTGTTTATGCAGTGGGCTGTAAGGCTGATGAAAGAGTGATTTGAAACATTAGTCCATATATCAGTGGTAACCTTACTGAGCACTTTGCTATAGATTTCAGGAAGCACATTATCTGAAAAGTACTTGCGGCTTGGAAGGCAATAGGCAATAATTAGGCTTAACTTGTTGCAAAAGATGGTTGAATCCTATGTCATCAAAAGTATCGGTATCGGCCAATGATTCTCAAAATTTCACCATGCCGATACCGATACCGATACCTGGAAAAAAGACCGATACTGCCGATTCCGATACCGATACCGAGAGTATCGGTGCATCTCTAATAGCTATAACGTAAAAATCAATGCCGGACGAAATTACGAATGTAAACAAAGAAACTTTGAAACATAGAAAAACCAAATTAAACTAATCTTGAACATCATTTTATTAAAAAATTTTTTTAACAAATCCATTACCGCGGTATTGCCGTGAATTTTAAATCCATTACCGCGGTATCACCGTGAGTTTTGATCCATTACCGCGGTAATACCGTAGATATTGTTTCCATTACCGCGGATTTACCGCGGATTCCGCGGTTTTTCCGTTGTCCCTATTACCGCGCAGGCCTCTAATTGGCGCCACTAACTGCTTTCTAAAAAAGATCTAAGCTCACCTTTATCATTGTTTTTTGTTGTTAAATGAACATCGTTTAAAACCACTAAACTTCTGAACGACTACAATAATTAGAGGCAGTCGTTTATGGCGCGTGCCTCTCAACACCCCCTAAGGACGCTGGTGCCGCTTATTAGATTCAAACCACTATCCCCTAGGGCCCTAGGGCATTAGGCAAACGTTTTACCGCAATACCACCAACGCAGTAAAAGACGTGTCGGAAGTGTGATTTGAACCCACGCCCACATTCGAGGACCAGAACACTATGCGTTACAAAGCAAGGCATATCCTTCAGTCTGGTGCTTTTTGAGCATCATTAAAATGTGCTATAGAAATTGTTTGAATAGTTGATTAAAATTAGATTCATGCATCTTGATCAGCACTTTTTTTTATTTTAAGAAAATGTTATCTTATTATAAAGATGTTATTATTTTCCAGCAAGGAACTTTTAGACACGGTGCTAATGAATATTACATAACTCCTTCCTCCTCAAAACGAAGAAAAAGATCAACTACATATAAGGCAACACAAATAAAACATGATGAGCTTTCAAAGCCGACAGGTAATTTTTTTAGCGGCAAATCTATTATTGCTTGTTGAGGGCACAGGCCAATCTATTTTTGGAGTTTTTTTTACAACCGTTTGGCGTCAGGTGGTCTTCTGAGGTGTTTTTAAAGAAATCCCATGCTAGGCGCATTCCCACTGCTGGCTTGACGACTTGACTATTTTAAAATTATGAATTTGTTCTTGTTATTTATAAATGCTTTTATTAACATTTAACCTCTGTTTCTCTGTTCTATTTTTTCCAATCAATTTTTAAGTCACTTCTCGATGATAGATTTTCTTCAAAATTTGTATAAATGCTCTTGTTTGATTATAATGCAATATTCAATAATTAGTTTTGCAATAAATCAATTAATTAAGATAATTTTAATTTTGCATATTTTGACTTAATTCACAACATGTAAGCCGTAAAAACCAGGTTTTTTCAAAAAAAATTTATATTTTTGATTTGATGGTTTTTCATTTATTGCACAAAAATTCTTTAAAATGACATTTTTATAATTTATATATGAAAATATTTATTTAATTGTATTTGTTTTGTTTTTGTTTTAAAACATAGATTAAATTTTAATTAAAAAAATTTTCAAATATATTTTAAACTTTGTCATGATGATTGAGCCTATATTTTAAGTTTTAAGCTTATTTGGATAATGGGAAGTTAGTTAATT
Source organism: Erpobdella octoculata (assembly GCA_963978895.1). Taxonomy (NCBI): domain Eukaryota; kingdom Metazoa; phylum Annelida; class Clitellata; order Hirudinida; family Erpobdellidae; genus Erpobdella; species Erpobdella octoculata. The sequence goes on from OZ022239.1 coordinate 12,409,853, forward strand.
TGCATTTTCAAGGTTTGCAAACATTCAAGCAAGCAAACAAGACCCGCGGTGAAGTTAATATTATGGCCTTAAAAATAAAATGTAAAAATTGCTTTTAAAATTTGAGTTTTAATAACATAAAAGCATTTGGTTTAAAAACCTTGTTTTTATATTGTCTTGTTTAATTTTTCAGAATAAGTAAACCCAGCTAGAATTTTTTCGTTCACCACACAGATCGTGATCCTATGCAGCCTATAACCATTACAAAAGAACTGAAGGCTCTTATGGATTCCAATTCAGAAGAAAAACGAAACTATATATCAGAGATCATCATGATTGTGGATTATAGCGTTTTTAAAAAGTTTGTCTCCGACGTCACAGGTAGCCGACCCGAATCCAAAGTTCTGGATTACCTGAAACCGAAATTTTGAAAACGTAAAACCCATACCCAATTTATTTAAAAAATTGAAACTGAACCCGGATTTTTGAAAAAGTGAAACACAAACCCGGAGTTATAAGAAAAATTCAAACCCGACCTGAATCCGATCCGAATCTATAGTTTTGAAAGTTGAAACTTTACATCCGGAATTTTCAAAAATCTCAATGTTTGGAAAATTGTGATCCCAAACCCAAATTCAAACATTCAAAACTCAAGAACCCGAAAAAGCTAAAAAGTCAAACCCGTGACATCCCTAGTAGAGTACTGCACGGGTCGGGCCTTGATTTTATAGCTTTCAAACGAGCCGAGCCAAGATTTTTGTACCAAGTATAGGAATTTTAGGCTATAAAAAACGAGCTGATCCGGGGTGAGCCAAATTAGAACTGGTCGAGTTGCCAACGAGTCGGGCTGCAAAAAATCGACCCATGCAGTCCCTAGACAATAGTTTTTCATATTTGTATCTAATAAAGATTTATAATGATTAAAACTTTTCAATTTAGGTGGTATGACTTAACTTCTTCAAATTTAAACAAGGATCAACGGCAACAAGAAACGATAAACACTCTTAAATATTATTACACAAGTGTAGCAAATGCTGTAAGTTTTTAATTAGCATAACATAACATGAAGATTTAGATATAAATAATGCCATGTATACATTTTCTTGAATATTAACTTGTTCAATGTTTGGATTAGTATTAACAAGGATCATATCATTTCTATCTATAACACGAATATTATACTTAGAACTGTTTGATTAATAAGGTCTTAGCATTTTAATATTGAAATGTAGTGCATAGTTGAGTTTTTCTTCAATAAAATAAACTGCTTTTGAAACAAAAATAGAAATAAATAAACTTAAGCAAATTCATAAGTACTAGTTTTAGAATCTATTTAGACAACTTTTGTTTATGACAGCCTCTTGTCACTTCAGTATCTAAAAACTCAATAAAACAACTTTTAAAATTGTTGTTTTATTTATAATTTTTTATTGAATTTTTCAATTTATCAGAGTTTTCGTAAAAACTTATTTATTCAGTAATGCGGATTTTTTTATCGAAAAATACAACAATTTTTTAAGAACTATTTCAATTTAAGGTTTTTTTTTAAATGCCTTATTTGTACAGATGGATTTGCGATATTCAAACATCAAAGAAAATGATTTTTCTATCAGAATCAAATTGAATGGAATACTTATTTCAACGGTATGTAAAGTTATGCTAGTTATTCCAAAAATATATTCACCACTAATTTTATTGAAAGGACTGATAACGTCGTGCTAAAAAAATTATACTCGTCAACTTATTTCATTAATTTCGATTCCTATGTTACCCCCGAATAACTATTCATTCTACTTTAATTCTAATTATTTAGTTGTTTTACAGAGCGATCAAGCATCTCCGTGGACACAAAACTATCTAATCAACGTGAACAACAGACTTGTTCTCAACACATACAAAGCCATCGACGATCTGCCAATGTGGGTGAAGGCCAATCGGAAGAACCTTCCGCAGTTCGACAACCTTCTTGTTTTTACCAGGTTGGCAAGTCATCCGAATTCTTAATCAAAGTTAATTTTAATAGTTTATTTCGCGACAACATTTTTTTTTCATTTCAGCCAAGACATGTTTGCAGGTTACACCAGCGGCATGGCGAGATTTATTTCAGGTTTAATACTCATATACAAATTGTATAGTTTTATAAGAGTTTATAATAAATAATGAACTAATTAACTACCAGGTTTAGCCAATATTCAAGCAGTTTGTAATGAAGAAGCAGTGAGCTTCAACAAAGAGAATGGAGAATTTGCTAGTGCCGGTACAGCAGCCCACGAACTTGCTCACAAGTAATTAAATGCTCTGTTCTTGCCATGCATTATGGTCCATTATGTCAAACAACATTACTCTGGACAATATCTTTCTGGAAATGTCTCCATGCATAACATGCATAAAAATTTAAATGAAATTTAAATGTCAACTGCATACAAATTTACCTGCATATGTGTATAATAAAAACTAAAATATTTTTCCGGATAAAATTACCATGGTTAAATTTATTTATATGTACTAGAGTTGTGCACGGATTGATTTTTTTGACGCAGACCGTTGTCGGCAACTCGGCCTGGCTCGTTTTATAATCACAAAATTCCAGGCCCGGTCAGTGCGGATTTAGTAAAACAAATAGTAAAACAAATGACGTTTGCAGTGATGAGCAAACGTTGACTAAAACGTTACTAGCTATAAGTTATTATAGTATTACTATAACTATCTTTTAGTTAAAGCAAAGTTTAACTATGTTAAACACATGAAAAGTTTTATATTCGAGATGCGGAAAATATTTGTTTTAATTTAAGCGATCATTTGAGTACAAAACACGCTTTTATGTTTAGAGACATAAGCTAAATAAATTTATTTTCTTTTTTAGAGCAATTTACAAAAGCGTGCTTTTTTAAATAATTTTCTTTTTAAACTTCAACATCAACGTGTATTTCGTTAATTTTTACTAACGCATTTTTATATCGACAGCCTCGGTTCCTTACACGACACTCTTTCACTGAACCTGTGCAATCCAGACAACCAGTATATCATGTCACCTGCACCAGGAGATGTGAAACCCGGCGATGAACTACACCCGTTCCAATTTTCTCCATGCTCAATTGATTACTTGAGAACTTATCTAGGAGCCCTTACATTGTAAGTTATGTTGAACTATTTTTTAGGCATCAAACTTAAAATTAGTTTAAATATACCAAAATTATTTTAGAAAACCGCTCATAAAGTAATATGCACTCTAAAATTCTGAAAAATTTAGGTTCGATAAATTTCTAGGAGCTGGATGGGGGTATCCATAAATTTAAACAAAAATCGCATAATAAGTATGTTATTAATTTTATTAATTTACATTAAGCATAAGTTGTTTTTGTGCAGTTCCAACAAGAATTGTTTACTTCAAACAACTGCAATCATTGACATTTCTAAAGACATTCCTATAAGTATTGCACATGGTCAGTACTTCAAAATTGACACTCAGTGTCAACAACTGTTTGGAAGAGAATCTTTCTATTGTGGGGTGAGACTCATACTACCTACTTATGCTCGTATTTAGCCAAATAAAGTTAATGAAAATATAATGAAAACTAATAAATTTCTCAGACTCCTCTGCTCAAGTTGTTTCTTCATTAAAAAAATATTGGTAGAAATAGAGATGGCCTGTAATACTAGGTGCATAAGTGAATTTATCGGGTTGATAAGTAGTTTAAAATTAATATCTATGCTATGAGGGTTACCCGGCTTTATCCGGGTTTTTTTCTAAGTTTTTCTCGTTTTTTCCATTTTTTCTTTTTTTTATTTCTCTCTTTTTTCTCTTTTTTCTTTCTTTTTGATTTTGTTTCTTTATATTTTTTCCTACATTTTACTTATTTTCTCTTTTCTTATCTCTATTTATTTTTTTTAAATCTCACTTTTTCTCTCTCGCTTTTTTATCTCATTTTTAAAACCTTTTATTGATATTTTTCTTTTTCATTCAATTTTAAAAACCTTGTGAAACACTTATTTTTAAATCACATAAAAAATTATTTTGAAAAATCTCTCTCAATGGCCAAAGTTTTTCTGACATTCCCCAAAACTATATTATTTTTTGTAAAAGAATAGCACCGTTACAGATTCAACTCTTAGTGACATATATATGTTAATTAGAAATAAAAAATTATGTGCTTGGAAAAAGGAGGAGAGAAAAGTTAAAAAGATCAAATTATGATCCCGGCAGGAAGAAGTTACTATAACTATAAAAAATACATATAGTAATAAAATATAAAATTGTAATTTAAATATAAATAAATAATTAAATTATAAATATAGTGAAATAATAAAATCGAGCGTTCCAGAGTGAGTTAGTGAGTCAGTACAGTAAGTCAGTGATCATTCCTAAATATGTGTATTGTGGGATCATAGAACTTCTTAATTTAATTCTAAAAAAACTATAGTACGTTACAAAATTATAAGGGAATGGAAAATGATGAGAAAATGTGTCGCTTCCTTGTTTGCTATGATCCAGTGGAGCGTAAATGTACCACAAGAACCGAATATAGGGCTGCCTCTGGTACAACTTGCGGAAATAAAAAAGTTAGTAAAGTCATCTTAGCGTTGATCTGTTTAAATTATTAAATTAAATTTTAAACAAATGTTTGTATTTAACTGCATTATTTAAAAGTAATAACTTTAAAAATACATTAAATTTGTAGTGGTGCGACAGTGGTTCATGCACTTATCATACTTCAGCTCCTGTAGCTTCAGGTTATCACAATGTTTTTAATACTCACTCGCGCTATAGAAATTATAGTGACAACTCTTAAGTTTAACTTATATAAAAGTTAATACGAGTGATATGTAAAAGAAGTAACTGGACCGAACTAGGTATGGTCCGGATTGGGTCAGTTAGAGATTTGTCGGAGTGTTCCGGAGCAAAACAATTGGTAAATTATATAACTATATGTGCAGTTAAAATTAATTAAAATGTAATAATGAGTATTTTAAATGACTATATAAAAAATTAGGCCATGATGAGACAAAACAAGGCGTGGTCTACAATAAAACAAGTGAAGGAAAAAACGAGTTTTTCATCAAAAACTTTTATTTCAAATACAATCGATTTAGAAATACGAAAGATGTTCAAATTAAGTTTGTTTGTTTTTTAATTGAATCATGTATTGTCATCCAATATAAAGCTATGCTGAAGGTTTCAGTTTCCTAGCTAGTCAAAAAGCTGATTAAATTTTACTTGCAAGATTTGCGTACAGAGAAAGCCACACACACAAACAGAGATTGTAACCTAAATAAAAGTCTAAAAAAAAACCCAAAAGATTAAGCCACATTATTTCAGTGGTCTAGAGGTTGGCAATTTTTTCAGCATATATTAATGTGCAGTAAATGCGTATGAGAGGAAAACAAAAAATAGGTAGTGAAATTGGAGGTGAGAAACTTAGATCAACAGAAAAAGACTTTATAACAACCCATCAACGCACTAGTAGGGTCACTAGAGGGTACGGGAGGGGCAATTCGCACCGGGTGACACCATCACATGAAGTGACACCAGAATGCAAAATACTACTATGATTTGGCGACTCGTTTTTTCGCGCTAATGTTGAGTCCGAAAAAGCACCCAACGCCGTTGTTTCAATCATAACACTATTATTTTATTTATTTATCATTTCAGTGCAAAGCAATATTTTTAAATTTTATCCTGAACACGGTGAACTCAATCGTCATTTGTCAATTTTATTTCCTTCATTCAGTGAACATGAAAACTAAGTGGCAACCCATTATTATTTAATACAAAATAGTACCCATCCATAAAGTTTTCCATTAGTGAACAGTTTTAAGTTTGTTACAAAATACATACATACATACATACATACATACATACATACATACATACATACATACATACATACATACATACATACATACATACATACATACATACATACATACATACATACATACATACATACATACATACATACATACATACATACATACATACATACATACATACATACATACATACATACATACATACATACATACATACATACATACATACATACATACATACATACATACATACATACATACATACATACATACATACATACATACATACATACATACATACATACATACATACATACATACATACATACATACATACATACATACATACATACATACATACATACATACATACATACATACATACATACATACATACATACATACATACATACATACATACATACATACATACATACATACATACATACATACATACATACATACATACATACATACATACATACATACATACATACATACATACATACATACATACATACATACATACATACATACATACATACATACATACATACATACATACATACATACATACATACATACATACATACATACATACATACATACATACATACATACATACATACATACATACATACATACATACATACATACATACATACATACATACATACATACATACATACATACATACATACATACATACATACATACATACATACATACATACATACATACATACATACATACATACATACATACATACATACATACATACATACATACATACATACATACATACATACATACATACATACATACATACATACATACATACATACATACATACATACATACATACATACATACATACATACATACATACATACATACATACATACATACATACATACATACATACATACATACATACATACATACATACATACATACATACATACATACATACATACATACATACATACATACATACATACATACATACATACATACATACATACATACATACATACATACATACATACATACATACATACATACATACATACATACATACATACATACATACATACATACATACATACATACATACATACATACATACATACATACATACATACATACTTACATACATAAAGGACTTACTTACTTACATACTTACACACATAATCTGGTATATATATATATATATATAACTTTCAAAATTTTAAGTTATCTAAAAGTTGTTAAATCAATTCAAAAATTTGACCACAGACAGACAGAAAATTCAAGTTAAATAAAATTGTATAAAAATCAAAAATATTGAATACTTGATTAATTTCTACTCATTGTTTTTCGTCGTGTTTATATTTATTTCAAATAAAATGATAATTAATTATACACCTTTTTATAGACATTTGTTTGTCTGGTGATTATCGTGGACCCGACTTTGACTGCAAAACCCTTCTATTTCAAGACCCTTCCCAATGCTACATTGAACACTACGCCAAAATATGTTGTGCCTATTGCGACAACATTAAACAGTCAGGTAAGATTTATAGTAATTCATTGATTTTTCAAAAGAATTTAAAAAAACAACTCAATTAATTATTTTTAAAGATTCATCCTGTCCATATGGTGATAAGAATCCCAACTACTGTTCCAAGATTGAACCTGTGCTCTGTTATCGCAACGACACAAGAAACTTATGCTGTCAAAAATGTTACTCTTACACAAAAACCACAATAAAAGGTAATAGTCAAAATCAATTTTTACATCGAAAATTTATCAGCAGTTGATTTGACAGTTCTTAGAATAAAAATAAATAATTTATAGGTTTTTACATTTCAGTCTTAAAACACTTGGTATGAAGAACTATAAATTATTAATAAACAAGTGAACCGTAAAAAAACTTCATTTTACAACATTTTTTGCGATTGCAGCAACGTTTTTCAATTGCGGTGGCGACTTTTGTAACTAATAGCCATATTTAATTTTGTTTTGCTGAAAATACTTAAGAAACTCTTCAAATCTTGATTAAAGTAGTAAAATATTGCATGGTTGAGAAAGTTATGTAAATACAAAAAAGGTAATAGAAACACATTAAAACAAATTAGCGATAACAAAAGCAAAAAATATAGTGGAGGCTTCATTTCATGTAAAATTGCATGGAGAATCTGAATCTGGCTGGGTTGCTGGATTCTGTGGCAGCATCAATATTTTAAGCAACATTTATAATATCGAACGAACGAGATTATACTAAAAATTGACTTCCAAGATAGTATTATTTTTAGTAATTTCTATCTTCATTGGCTGCATAGAAATTGAATCGTGAAATGTAGCCATTTTGTGGCCTGTAAAAGTCTGCGGACTAATGTCACATTTAAAGGTCGTTAAATTTAATTAAAACTAGCACTGTATTAAAAAGCAAGTCGTTTTAATTCTTTGCACAGCTGGGCATGAAAACTCTGCATGCACGAACCATTTTTGCCGCTTTTTCATTATTTCGTAATCAATTTTATTTATTTTCATAAATTAATCAGGATGCGAATATGGAGACAAAGCAAGCTGGTGTACAACATCTACGAGCTCCTCATCAACATGTTATTCCGACAATAGCACGTGCTGCTTTAAATGTTCTTCTAATTACTTAGGACACGTGGGTAGGCCCAGTTAATTATTAACTTATTAATGTAACTTTTATTTCACTTGACTTATCTGTTTCTTTATCTCTCTTTCCCGCTGTGGTCAAAATTGTTGAATTGATTTTTTTCCAACTTTCAGATTACTTAGAACTTTAAAACTTTCAGCATAGACTTCATCCACCTCCGAAAAAAATATTCAATCATTTCCGAAGCGATTTAATCATTATTTCAAATAATTTCTTTATTTATTTTGTAACAAGTTGAAAAAGCGCTTTTTAGTGATTTTTTTAAATATTTAATTTTTTCAACTTGCAGAAGAATAAATTCATTGAAATTTTAATTTTATTCGTAAGTATTCATTTAATTAGTTTGCAATTAAATTTAAATTGATTGACTTATCTAATATAATAGTACAGGGACGTAAATTGGGAGGGGGCAGGAAAGCATTTGCCCCTCCTGATTTTCAAAATTTGAAATTTTTACCTAGTTTACGATATATTTGATAAATTTTAACTTTACTTAAACTAGTGATAATTCAATGCGCATTGGAGTCTTTCTGGAGTGTATAGACAATTTGCCCTCTCCCTGATTTCCAAAATTTAATTTTTTTAAACTAAAGTTCAATATATAATTTGTTAATTATTAATTTATTTAACCTCGTGATGATTCAATGCGTATTGGAATCCTTTTTGCGTGTGTAGACAATTTTATATCTGAGCTCTATGCTAGATTTACCTTTTATTTAATTTTAAACAACGTATCACAAAATATTTCAGGTTGTGAATATGGTGACAAAGCTGATTGGTGTCCATCTACTAACAAAGAACAATGCTCAATAGTTTCAAAGGACTGTTGTTTAACCTGCAACACACAATTAAGCAGAACTAAACCAAATGTCAGTTCCTTGATTGTCAGACCAACCACAACTACACCTTCACCACTAGGTAAAAAATCCTTTACAGTTGTCCTAATATTAAGACATATGGAACTAGACTAAAGATAATTATCTACATTTTTGAAATAATTATAATTATTTCAAAAATGTAGTATTTCTGTGAACTGTAAAATGATAACAGACTTCAGTTTTAAACTTTAAAATGTTTTCACGCATGTTTTTCAGTGTGTTCTTCTGACAAATACTGGTGCTCAAAACTTCCTCCATCCTACTGTTACACGGACGGTGGAAGCCAGTCATGCCCATGTGCTTGCCAGAACTATCGCAGTGTTTTCAATTGTGGTGTGTTTATTAAACGATTTCAATACATTAAAATATTTTGTAATGTTCTTGAAGATTATTAAAATAAAATATTACAATACATTACATTAAAGGGTGCAAGTATGGGCCAAAATTCATCTGGTGCAAGAATCTGACAAAAAACGAATGTCATCAACTCACTGATCCTAACGATTGTTGCATGTGCTGTTCATGTAAGCATCATTATATTTTTATTGATTAAAATACAGGTTTTATTTTATATTGTAGTTTAGATAAAGGCATTGTGTTGTTTTATTATTTGTAAAAAAACGTTGGGTGGGTATGTAGTACCTAAGATGAGTTACAATGTGATTCATGTGAAGCGCTGGTGGCAGAGCGGTAGAGCGTTCGCCTGTCGATCATTAGGTCGGCAGTTCAAGCCTCACCGGCGTCACCAGCGTAACTCCCTTAAGCAAGGTGTTCACTCGCATTGCTAAAAGGGTAGGCGCCTATAAATGGCTGCCTCTGCAAAGAACCTTTCAGTGGCCTTAAAGTCCTTTAGAATTTACGCCACTACAAATATTGTCAAACATTATTATTATTTTAAAGTTCTGTCTGGCAGGCAGTTTAAAAAAAAACAATTTTCAGAAAAAACTTTGCGACTCTGACGTGCATTTGGTGGAAAGGTTTTGATTCTGTCAAATCTTGTACTAGTTTAAATATACTTACTACAAATTAAAGCGGCATTAAAACATCTTTATTGAAGGTAGCTAAAATAATGTCAGCCATTTGTTTTTTTTTACTATTTTTTAGAATAGTTACAGTTTTCAAAATAAATGCATATTTTGAATTCAATTGCAATAAATTTATTTTAATTTTAAAATCTAAAATTATATTTTTCAGCGACAAAAGATTCAATTTCTTTGGTCATGCTACTTGCGATCTTGTCTGCTGCCCGACTCTTTCTATAAAAGACAACAAAAAGTTTTTGTGCAACCTTGATAAGCATCAACGTGTTGAAAGAAATTATGTTAACCTAAAAAGACATTCATTACAGGAAAAAATATATTTCTTTAATCATATGTGACGTATATTACTATATCAGAAGGGAGATTTATAGAAGCAGGTGCCGCAATTATTTATATGTAGTTCAGTAACAACGTCCATATTGAACAGCGATTTAGTGTGGCAAGGTGGTCTTTCAACTTTGGCTCACAGTTTGTTGATTTTTTTCAATTACTAACAGCTGTTTTGTAGAGTTTTATAGCTGCTACACTGTTATTGTTGCTAAAATTTTCTATTCTTATACGCACAACACTGCTGGAATCGCTGGCGACTTCTTCAGCGTGCAATTTTCCAAGGTATTAAAATATCTTTATAAGTGATTTGAATTCTTTTTGGAAAAACCAAATTTCGGTTTTTCATAAAAAAATGAAATTTTTAAAAAAGATAAAACCTTTTCTACGGTGTTTGACTTTGTATTATGTGTCCACATGGTCACCGTGGTATACCTTTGAGCGCTTTCAGGTGGGAGCAATTTAATTACTCTAGCGATGTATCAAAAAAGAAGGCCAAAAAGGAAAAAGCTTTGCAAGGTTGCTGTACAAAGATATTTACACCTTCAAATTGCGTATAATACCGGCATTATTGCATGGTTGCACAGACGATAGACGATACCTGGTGTTTGCCTATAGGGTCTGACAAAATCCATACCCGGTCCGAGCTGACAATTTTTTTCCTAACCGCACCCACCGGTATTCAACCCGTGAGCATGGGCGTATCCAGCTCTTAGTGGAAGGAGCAGCTTTTTTAAGTTTATCTTGAGTTTATAGTGCAATAAATTTGCAACGCATATTTCAGTCTAGAATAATAGCTATGAATTAATGCTAAAAAAAGCCTCATTATAATAAACTGTGTAAAGGACTTCAAGTGCGACGCGCGTGCAAGTCCGCTCCGCTATAGTTGAACCCGATACCTAAGCCGAGAGAGATAGGAATCCGATCACGGAAATCGCGATTTCTCAGAAACTGTAATAGCCAGCGACCTGAGATTTTGCACGTACAAGGGGGTCAATGAGATCTACTTCCGGTGCCGACCTTGGAAGTCTGTGCGACCACGCCCACTTCCGCTTTTGGGCTATAAACGCTTGGGGTCTATGTGCCCTAGCTGGAGTTTGAATCGCAGAGTCACGTGATTTCCGGTTCCGGAGTTATGGGCGCTCAAAAATCGGTACCCTGGATTTGGCACTATTTTTGACCTACAGCCACCCCATCACACGAAACGGAGCTGCACTCTACATGAAAAGACGACCCCTGAATGGGACCATCTGATGGGGGTAGAATTTTTAAAACTAGTATTTCGGATATGGATTTATGGGCATTCAAAGATGGCAGTTTTTTTTTTCAATTTTTTTCAGTTTCATGTCTGTCAGTTTGCACTCATTTATTTGTTCATGGATTCGAGTCCAAATACGCCAATTGTAAAAAACTTCAAGTGCAATGCGCGGGGGAGTCCGTTATAGTTGAATACGACACCGAAGCCGGGAGGGATAGGAATCCAAACACGGAAATCGCGATTTGTCAGAAACGGTAATAGCCAGCGACCTGAAATTTTACCATTACAGGAAGGTCAACAAGACCTACTTACGGTGCCAACCGGAAATCTGTGCGATCATGCACTCTTCCGTTTTTGGGCTATAAACGCTTGTGGATTCGACGTTGAATATCTCCGGAACCACGTGACCTTGAAACACCAATCTCAAAAGGAACATAGAGATCCATGTGCCCTAACTCGAGTTGGAATCGCATGGTCACGTGATTTCCGGTTCCGGAATTATGGGCACAAGAAAATAGGTACCCCAGATTCGGCACTATTTTTTTGTCCAACGCTACAGGCGCAACGGAGACGACCCCTGAATGGGACCATCTGATGGGAGTAGAATTTTTCAAATTCGTATTCCAGAAATGGATTTATGGGCGTTCAAAGATGGCGGGTTTTTTTTTAATTTTGGGCTATAAACGTTTGCGGAGTCGACGTTGAATGTCTCCGAAACCACGTGACCTTGAAAAACCAAACTTAAAAAAAACATAGGGGTCCATGTGACTTCAGGTTCCGGAGTTATGGGCGCTCGAAAATTGGTACCCCGATTCGGCACTATTTTTTGACCCACGCTACAGCCAAAACGGAGCTGCACTCTGCATGAGAAGACGACCCCTGAATGGGACGATCTGATGGGGGGAAGAATTTTTCTAATTTGTATTCCGGATATGGATTTATGGGCGTTCAAAGATGGCGATTTTTTTCATTTGTTTTCAGTTTCATGTCGGTAAGTTTGCACTCTCATTTATTCGTGCATAGAATCGATTCCGAATACGCCAAGTGTAATATAGTGTGAGCATCTACTTATTCTTTTTGCTCTATTATTCTTTTATAAAACACTACGATTCATAAATGAATATTGATTTATTAAATGCTTGTATTCAACTTCACTAGTTTCTCTGTTTGTTTGTTTGTTTGTTTGTTCGTTCGTTCGTTCGTTCGTTTGTTCGTTCGTTCGTTCGTTCGTTCGTTCGTTCGTTCGTTTGTTTGTTTGTTTGTTTGTTTGTTTGTTTGTTTGTTTGTTTGTTTGTTTGTTTGTTTGTTTGTTTGTTTGTTTGTTTGTTTGTTTGTTTGTTTGTTTGTTCGTTTGTTTGTTTGTTTGTTTGTCTGTGGTCATCAAATCTTAGAAACAAAAATTCACCTACTTTTCGACCACCTAGAGCTCTAAACGTTCCAGGAAAGCTTTATTCTGGATGACAATAAATGATTTGAATGTTTCCAACATGAATTAAACCTTAAATCAATTAAAATTAGATCAAATTAATCAAGTTGTTTATGTATAAGACGCCAGAGGTCCAAGATAATTAAACAGTACGGATGTTTATTTATAAGTCGCCAGAGGTTCAAAATAATTGAACAGTGCGGATGTTTATTTATGAGTCGCCAGAGTTCCAAAAACGGTTGTTTTAGATTCAAAAATTTTAGTTCGTTGACTCATATAAGAGGCAAATAAAAGATTTTTTTTTAATATTTTTTATTTTTAATTGTTTTAAATTCCACATTACAGTTTATTAAATATAAACTTCATTAAAGTGTTTAATTATTTAAACGCTGTTTCCCGTTTTTATCTGAAAATGTCTATGCTTGTCAATCAAACTTTTGGGTATGGGTTTTTCCTAATTAAACAATTAACTACTTCCTACCGGGAACTAAACTAAAGTTACTAAACTCAACTACTTAACTGAAACTGACTGATGAGTGATAACTGTCAGAATGTTTTCGATTACGATCTTCAAAGGATCTCAAAGTATTTTTTGTATTTGTTTTGATTTTACTTTTGAGATTTGACATTAGATATGTAACGTGCCTGCAGTTAATAAGTTCAGTGAGCCAAATCGCTGGTAATTAACACGGGAAAATAAAAGTTCGTGCATTTGTGCCTAATATATATAAAAAAAATTATATATTTTATTACAAAATTAATGGTATAAATTATTTTGGGTAAAGTTCTAGTATAGCGTCATCGGCCGATTTCTATGAAAAATGACCGGGTTTTAACGGAAATGATGTTCAAAACATAAGTAAAGTCTAATTACAACATAAATTACTAAAAAAACCAGAAATTATATCACTTTAGAACATTTAAAAATTGCTGCCGAAGCTTATGATGAAGATCTATTTGTCAATAGCGATAGAAGTGAACAGTTGGAATAAAGAAAGGTAATCTTTCCCACGGACGGCCCGTGTGGCGTATTAATACATAATTCTCCGCTATAATTAACTATAAACACGATGAAAAGTAAACACTAGTTTAAAAATTATGATAATTAGTATAAATAATTTATTTAAAATGGGAAAATGTTATATAAAATTATTTTAATTAAATAAATAATGTAATTATAATTTAAAAAATTTTACATAGACAAAATTTGAGTTTTAAGGAAAAGTGTAAACGAAGGAATCGCGTAGCGTGTTATATAACGTTATAACTATTACCACGGCGGTAGGCGCCGGTATGCGATCTTTTTATTAATTTTATTTTTTACACTATATAGTATATTCAAACTCAGAATTTGTACCTTTATTGAAAATATTAGTAAAATTAAAAAAATATATATTGAAACTTTTTATGCGACTACCTAGGATAGGGGTAGGGATAGGGTTATGGGTAGGGTTAGGGGTAAAGTTAGGGGTAGGGGTAATTCAAAATTCAAAATACTACACGAAAAAAAAAGAATATTCCATTGTATTACTTCTTCTACTTTCACATAATGATATGCAACACTTGGATGGCATTATCAAGTAACTATAAAAAAAAGTTTAAGAAAAGATTAAGAAAATAAACTATGTACATTTTACAGATTGCAATCACGGCGAACCGCCGGGGCAATAGCAGCGACCTTATATAAAGTGACTAGCGGGGTTTACTTCGTTGTTTCTCTCGCCTTTTGTACTTTATCGTTTTACATAGAAAAAGTTTTAAAATTAAAATTTAATTTTTTTTTATAACTGAGTTTGTTTTTTAAATAAAATTTTATTATAAACTAATTTTATTTATTTTTTATTCATTTCATTCATACGATCATCGTACCTCACCACTCACAACTACGATGTAAATAGTGCTTGGAAGGTACTACTTACCGTTTTCAAAGTCTCTCAAATTGTGATAAATGTTTTTTTTTTAAATTAAATTTGGTATTAAATTTGTTTTTTTAGGTTATTGTAACAAAATAAAAATAATACGACTATTTTTTCGGCACGGGCCGTCCGTAGGAAAGATTACCTAAAGAAAATAAAAATTAAACACATTTAAAATAAAAATAGACAGTTTAGGAAAAGAAATTAAACATATAAATTATGAAAATTAAAACTTGAAAAATAACAGTTTGTTTTAGAAGTACGGGCTACGTAACCCGCTCCATATCTAAAACAGTTTCTTTAAATGCGACGGTTTTGTCAATATGCCTTAAGACAAATAAAAAAACATTAAGAACAATAAATAACCAGCCGAAAACCAAGAAAAAATAAAATAATATCAAAGTAAAAGTACTTGGTTGTCTTTATTACGGTATCCACCATATTTCTTGGAGTAGAAATTCTGAGTTTTAGAGGTCATGATTGGTTCCAGAATCGTGTGGAGAACGAGAAAGTGACCAGGAAAAGGAGAGCAAGCGTGAGCGAGAAAGCGATCGAGAGCGGAAAAGTGACCAGGGGCGGGAAAGCGACCGGGAGCGGGAAAACTACCGGGAGCGTAAGAGTAAGCGGGAAGGAAAACGGGAGCGAGAGAAAAAAACGATAGAAAAACCACGGGCAAGGCCGGGTACCCCGCTAGTCACGGATAAATTTCCGCTCAGCGCTTTGATTTTTTAAAATTTAAGATGCATATTAAATAATTAAACAATTATTTTGAACCCTTTAACATTTATTTTTTTATTTTAATATTTTATTTTTATATTAACTCTTTCTTACTTTTCGTTCCTTGAATTGTATTATTCCGCGTATCAACATTGCCTTTGGATATTTTTGCTTAAAGTCGGTTTTTAGTAAGTTTTTCTGTAAAAAAAACTTGTTTGTAGTATGTTCTGATAATGTTCTGAGTTTATTCTATTAAACAGTTTTTTAAACCGTGTTTTTATGGAAATCGGCCGATGACGCTATACTAGAACTTTACCTTATTTTGGTTAAGTTCTAGTCCTAGTAATAGCGTCCCAAACCGATTTCGATGAAAAATGATCGATTTTTAACGTAAATGATATTTAAAACATAAATAAAGACTAATTACAACATAAATAGGTAAAGTTCTAGCATAGCGTCCCAAAACGATTTAGATGAAAACACGGTTTAAAAACAGTTTAATAGATTAAGCACAAAACATTAGAACGATTTACAAACAATTTTTTATAGAAAAACTGACTAAAAACCGACTTTAAGCGAAAATATCCAAATGCAGTGTTGACACGCAGAATAATACAATTCAAGGAATGAAAAGTAAGGAAGAGTTAATATCAAAATAAAATAACAAGTAAATTTTAAAATGTTAAAAATAAAACTAATTATTGAACATGCAAATAAATTAAATATTAAGTTTAAAAAAATCTGAGCGGAAATTTATCTATGATGTGAATTTATTCATTAATTCAATGGCCAAAATACCTAAATAAAGTAAATAATGACTAAAAAATAACATTAAATCATTAAAATAAAGAGAAGTCTCTTCGACTAGCTGTGGTGGTGGAGGATGCTGAAGTCTATCGCGTTCTTGCTTATTCATAACTAGCGGGGAACCCGACGATTCCCGGGGTTTTTATATCGTTTTTCTCTCTCTTGTTTCCCCCCTTGCTCTCACGTTCCCGGTGGCTTTTTCGTTCCCGCCTGCTCTCCTGTTTCAGGTCGCTTTCCCGCTCCTGGTCGCTTTTCCATTCCCGGACACTTTCCCGTTTATGCTGCTTAATTATTGTTTTTAATGTTTTCTTTATTTGTCTTAATGCAGTCGGGAGCGGGAAAGCGGTCGGGAGTGAGAAAGCAAGCGGGGAAGGAAACGGGAGCGAGAGAAAAACGATAGAAATACCCTGGATCCCCCGCTAGTTATAGATAAATTTCCGCTCAGCGCTCTGATTTTTTTAAATTTAAAATGCTTATTAAATAATAAAAAAAATATTTTTAATCTTTTAAAATGTATTTGTTATTTTATTTTAATATTAACTATTCCTTACTTTTCATTCATTTAAATTTTATTATTCCGCGTATCAACACTGTCTTATATTTAATCTTTTAAAATGTATTTGTTATTTTATTTTAATATTAACTCTTCCTTACTTTTCATTCATTGAAATTTTATTATTCCGCGTATCAACAATGTCTTTGGATAATTTTGCTTAAAGTTGGTTTTTAGTCAGTTTTTCTGTAAAACTTTTTCGTAATATGTTCTTATAATGTTCTATGCTTATTCTATTAAACAGGTTTTTAAACCGTATTTTTAGTGAGCCAATTAACACGGGAAATTAAAAGTTCGTGCATTTGTGCCTTATATATATGTATATATATATATATATATATATATATATATATATATATATATATATATATATATATATATAAATTATATATTTTATTACAAAATTAAATGGTATAAATTATTTTAAAATGCACGATAAATTGACCGAGTTATTAGACAAAAACGAATAAGCTTGGAGTTCCATGTGTGGACGCATGCACTTTAGCAGGATGCACATACAAATCCAACATTTTCATAAACGCCTTTTTAAAAAGACATCGTTAGATCACAAAACCTTTTTTTGTTTCCGAATATGAATCAAATGAACATGATTAATGCAATCACGTCACTCCGTGTAATAAGAAGCATGCAGTAGATTGAGGTGCTTGTAAGTAAGCTTATTCGTTTTTGTCTAATAACTCGGTCAATTTATCGTGCATTTTAAAATAATTTATACCATTAATTTTTTTAATGAAATATGTAATTTTTGTATATATATTAGGCACAAATGCATGAACTTTTATTTTCCTGTGTTAATTACCAGCGACTTGGCTCACTGAGCTAACTTCAGGCACGTATATATGTATATGAAGTTTAATCGTTTAGTTTAAAAACTCTTTTGAATTTACGAGTAAAAGCGAATAATTCGTGGTTCCAAACATAAACAAATTTTTACCGGCATAAGCTCTACCTTCAAAATTTTTAACTCCACCTACCATAGATGTATATACTATAATAACAACTCAATATGAACTGAACCCTAATATAAAAATGATGGCATATAGAATTATAAAACCTTTAATAACCCTGAGCAATGCTGGATTACCCCGCTAGTTAAAAATTAATTGCTTTTACCATTATAAGCTTCTTTAGAGAAATTTGGCTTTTCTCAAAAAACTTCTGTGCCTTAGTGACTTGCTTGCGAGACACTCCTTATGCTGATACCGCAAAAATATTACGGCGAAGGGCTTATTTATATGACAATATTACTTCATTATTCGGCTTCGACTGCGTTTTTAAGCCGAAGACCGAATATTTTTGAATATCTAAATTTCGAGTTAAAGCAAAGGTGAAGTTCAGTTATTCCCTATATAGTGTGTGCACTGTCAATAGATTCTACATTATAAGTTTAATTTTTGGTTAGTTCTATTGTCCCGGCGGTGCGCTGTGGCAATAAACGACGAAATTGCTATTGACCAGCTGACTTTTTCATATTAATTTTATTTTAAATATTTTTCAGGACCAGCACAATAGGAGAACTTTACTTAGAAAACTAGCATGTCATCTTCTGAAATAATTCATATACTGCGTAAGTGTTAATATGCGTTATCATGGTATGCTTTGCTACAGGTTTAGGCTAATCAGCTCAGAGACTATATTTCAACAGAACCTTGAGGGGTCAACATGTTGAAGAGACCCACATGTTCAATTTTTTATTTGGGGGGAGTTGTCAAAGGTACTTTAAAGGTTCTTGAAACTTCTACACTTCCTTCCAAAAAAGATGATCAACCCCTGAAATGACATCTCTGAACCATCTGCCAACAATTTTTACAGGACATCATTATGTTATAAAAAAAAGAATCGAAAAACTAAAACTAATTTAATGGATAAACATTTTTTATTAACAGCGTGGCACAAAAAACAGTTGGCATAACAGAATAAACAAATATTGATAAATGAATAGAAATAAATCACCACTTTTTTAAATCCCTTATATTAACATCGCTGCCGGTCTTGCTTGCTTGAATGTTTGCAAACCTTGAAAGTGAAAATTAACTAACTTATCGTCATCCAATCGAGCTGAAATTTGAAATAAAGGCTTGCTACTCATGAAAACGCATTCTATTAAAGTTTGAAAACATTTTTAAAAAAATGTTTGTAATTAAAAATAAACAAAATTTAAAACAAATCAAATGCAATTATGTAGATGTTTACATATATAAATTCAACAAATGTAGTTTTAAAAGAATTTTTTTGCAATAAATGAAAAGCTGGCAAATCCTGAAATATGAGAGATTTTTGAAAAAGACCTGTTTTTTACGACTTACTTGTTATGTATCACTTCTCCCAGTCATCAATTTTTTTAGAAGGGGCATCATTTAGTACCTTGTCTCCAGGTCCCAAACTTAGCGTTTCATCTTGGGCGTTTCATCATTGGGTGTCTCACTTTAGGTACACTTGACACATCATTGTGTAAGCCAGTGGTTCTCAACCTTTTTTGAGGATTGGCACAACGAAAGGGATGTTTTAAAAATAAATAGTGAAACCATAATATGAGCACTGAGCACATAGTAAGAATTTGATGAACATTTTAAGAAGTATTTTTGCATTGTTTGAATTTTTTTTAACTGTAGCTGGCGAAATTATCTAACATCTCTACCTCAGAAGGGAAAGAATGAATTTTAGTTTTTCACAACTGCTACAATGGACAGTTTCTGGATACTTCATTTTTTATTTACATATAAGTTGTTCTGGGCTAGAAGCAGGTTTGTTAGAGAACTATTTGTAAATCCTTGTTTTGCTTTGCAGTTAATTATCTCAACATTAATTAGCATCTCAATTATCACCACTCATAACAATAATTGTGATAAAGCTTCACCTTCAACTCTTTTCTGTAGATTGTGTTCTGTTGTATGGCTGTTGGGTTATCTTCTTGGAAATTGAAATTAAATTCAACTGTTATTTTTGTTTTTAGATTTAAAACCTAACAATCCACTGATAGAAGTTGGGGGGACTCTGGTTTTGAATTGTACTCTGAAGGCATACAACAAGGAAGTCAATGCAAATTCACTTCGCTTCAACTCCAACAATCTCCAGTTTATATCTTCTCAGATCAAAGTTCTTTCAGAAAGTACTGCTCAGTTTCAATTTCTTAATATCAGCAAAGGAGGATATGTGAACTGCATCATTCCAGGGGTTCCTTTTCTCGGAAGATATTCTACCCAGCTTATTATTGTTGCAAGTTGGTTAAAATTTCAAAAATAATTTTATTGCGATTTTATTCTGTTGAATTTGTGGCCATGTGCTTTTTCCTAGTTTTTTTGTTTTTATTTCATAAATCAAGTTTTTATGTAATTTTATGAAACACTTTAAATTGTAGGAAAACCTTTAGTTCCCAAGCTGATCAGTTGTCGCTTAAAAAAGATTGAAGAGATGATATGCAGCTGGTCACCATCTCATAAACAACAAGTAAATTACACTGGCACCCCTAGGCATTTCAAACAACATTTGCTCATTACTGTAATGAGGTGAGCTAATAATTCGTTTATTGTAAATGATTCCTTTCGTCTGATTAATTTTAGAGTTTTCATGTAGATCCTATACTTCTTGTTCATTATTATTATTATTGTTTAGATGAAATTACAGAATGGATATAGGCTCATATGTAGTTCTGAATCCAGAAAGCACTTTAAAAAACGTTTTTTATCTATCGTGTTATAAAAAAATGCTAAATTTATTCAGAGTCCTAGTCATACATTTATTCTGAGTCTTAGTCTCTTAGTCGATAATGACTTACTGCCAAATCGGCAAATGTTTTCAATAATACATGGTAGCCATCAATTCAGCAAAAACATACATCTCAGATTAGAATCAATTGCATCATGATCGTTTTTGTAAATAACATAGAAGCTAATAATAGATGGTATAAAGAATGAAATGAAATGTTTTTAACATATTTCCCTAACAAATACCCTATAAAGCACTTAGATTCTGCGTGAAGTATATCCAGGGCAGATGCAAGGGGTTGTAACACACAACAATATTCTTTCATTAGGTTGAAATGCTGGTACTTCAAGAGCCTGAAAAACATCAATGATCTTATCTTCGGAATGTTTATCAATAACTTGCCTTATTTTATCAACGGCATTGAAATAAGAGTTCCAGCGTGTTGCATTTGGGAAAATGAAGCATGTTTGCAACTTGTCGTGCACAATGTCAGCAAAATTTGTGCTTCGTGAAGTTTTATTCCATAAAGTGGTGCATTTGGCCATCGTGGAGCGAACAATCTTATAATATGCATTGTTATTTGCCATATCTATATCATGGCTAGCAATCAAATTCAGTGTATGCGAAGCACAACGCTGATGCGGTGGTAAATAGAATTCACTGTCTTCAGGCCCGGAGCTTTTCATCAGTGCATCAACATCTTCAAAGGGTATGCTTTCATCATCATCAGAATCAGTAGTGTAATTGGTTTGAGCATCAAGTTTATACTCTTTAAAGGCTTTAACAAAATTTGACCCATTGTCCGTAACGGTCATCACTACTTTGCTACGTATGCGGTAGACATTATGCACAGAGTTTAACCTATCAGCAATACTGTCATATGTGTGAGGACCTTTCAAACGCTCACAGCACAATGCTGCAAAATGTCTTTGTAGCGAGGCAAGAGTCTATCAAATGTGCAGTGATTCCAAGAAGGCTCTTGTTGTTAGCGCTCCATATATCGGCTGTGGTACAAACATGATCCACTCTGCTAAGTGCTTCTATTACGTTGTTTTTCATCTGAGCTTCAAGAAAATCTAAGCTTCCTTTGAAAATAAATATACAACTATTTCAAGCAACTCTAGTATTAAAAATTAAGAAAAATCACTTTTAATTCTTAAATACTAACCATCAAGCGTTTTTCTTGTTTTTTTTTGTTTTTGTGTTTTTTATTGACATCAGAAAACGAAACAGCATCAGCAATCGGACACTAACAAAAAAATGACAACGAGGTTATCGGTCCATAAAACAAAAAAGATGTTAAAGGGCAAAACCTAAAGGGTATTTACATCCCGCTAAGAAGGCTGCCTACAAAGTTCATTGTACACAAATAATAATTAGAAATATATTGAACCTGTACAAGTGCTATTGAAACATTGGCGACTCAATAATAAACTTTTTAAGTAATCGTTTGAAACAGGATAAGTTTGGTTGTTGAGATATAGTCATCGGAATCTTTGCACACACATTAGGACCTGCACATACAATTGAGCGAAGCTTTATGTTGGATTTAGCAAAGGGGGGTCTATACCTTGGATATGAACGAGGTTCACAAGAATGTAATGAGGATGATTGAGGTAGCAATTTTCTAAATAAATCAGGAAGCATATTATGATCAAGTTTATACATAAAGATTCCCACATGAAAATGATTTATTTGGTGAATTTTAAGTATGTTCAATTGTCTAAAGAATGGATCAGTGTGAGAACTACATGGTAACTTGAAGATGATACGTAAATATCTTTTCTGAAGTTTAAGCAGAGGCTGCAAATAAGTTGAGTAATTGGAAGCCCAGATTAAATTGCAATAATTTAAATAAGGAAATATAAATGAGTAATACAAAGTGACTGCTACTGGTAGAGTTATGTAAGGGCGAATACGTGAAATGATTCCAATATTTTTGATAACTTATTAGTTACATACTGAATATGAGGTTTAAAAGTAAGATGTTCATCTATAACAATCCCAAGAAATTTACATGCATCAACACGAGACAGAACAGAGTCACCAATACATATAAACAGCTCATTAAGGCTAATATTTTTCCTTGCTTTATGAAACAACAAGTAAACAGTTTTTTTACATTGAGTGAAAGAACGTTTGCTTTACACCAGTTAGCAACTCCCATCAATTCTTTGTTCATAACAGAGAAAAGTTCGTTAATGTCATCACCAGATATAAATACATCCGTATCGTCGGCGAAGAGCAGAAATTCAAGGCATTGAGAGGAATTGCACATGTCGTTGATGTATATCAAAAATAGGAGTGGGCCAAGCACCGAGCCCTGTGGAACTCCTAGGGTAATTGGTATTGTAGAGGAGATAAAATTTTCAAAAGAGACCATCTGGGTACGTTTGCTCAAATAACTCCGATACCATGCTAAACACCTGCCACGAATACCATAATGCTGCAGCTTTTCCAGTAAGATTGCATGGTCCACTGTGTCAAAGGCCTTGGCCAAGTCCAGAAAGACCCCAATTGTAGGCTGGCCCCGATCTAGAGCATTAGAAATTTTTGAGTGAATAACAGAGAGAGGCATATATGTCGAATGTTTCTCCCTGAATCTGAATTGGTCATCTCTGATAACTGAGAACTTGTTGAAAAAAGAAATTGATCTGTTGAAGATTGCTTTCTCGAAAATTTTTGAAAAGTATGGAAGAATCGATATTGGTCTACAATTCACAATACTCTTCTTTTGAATCACTATTATGAATTGGAACAACTTTGGCAATCTTCAGCAGATCCGGAAAGACGCCTGATTTAAAGGAGCAGTTGATTAGGGCCGTCAGAATATGAGCAGTTACAGGTACTGAATATCCTGCCAGAGCTGAATTGACTCCATCACAGCCTTCACTGTGAGAGTTTTTGAGAGTCTTTGATATTGATATGACTTCTTCTGGAGTAACATCTGATAAAAAAATTGATTGAGGTATGGGATCTTTAAGATATTGTCGAAAGTCTAAATTGCTTGACACAATCTTCTTTGCGAGCTCAGTCCCAATACTTGTGAAAAATGAGTGAGCAATGTCCGTAGATGACGCGAGTGGAAAACCCTCCGCGTTATAGAACATACAGGAGGCAGTTTTATGACTGTTTCTATTTAAGAGATGCTTTATTAGATCCCATGTTTTACGGCAGTTGCCTTCGTATGAACGAAATTTGTTAGAATAATATTCAGTAATAGCAACTTCTTTAATTTTTCTAAACTTGTTTCTGGAACAGGTGAACTTTAGCTTGCTGTCACTTGTACGCTTGGAGAGAAATTTTTTTGTAAAGAGTATTTTTTGTCCTGCAAGACTTTAGGACGCCAGGAGTCATCCATGGTTTTTTGAAATGATATAAGTTTGTTGGCTTATGAGTGATGGGAAAACAGATATCATATATTTTACAATAAGTTTTGATGAACGAACAATAAGCTGCTGAGGCACACCCTTCGTCACAGAGCAATAATGATTCGGACCAATTCACACTGGTAAGTTGTTCAATAAAGTTCTTCTTATTTTCGTCACTGAAATATCTTTTGCATTTTGTTTTAGGGTTCACCGATTTATTTTTTTGTGGTATTGATTGAGTAGTAGACAGGGAGATGATCAGAGATGTCATCAACAATTTTTTTTACAACCTCTTCCTTATCAAATATATTAGTGAATATGTTGTCAATAACCGTTGCACTTGTTGAGGTAATTCTTGTTGGTAGGACAATCTTTGGATATAGGCAATAATTTGATGCAATGTTTTACTAAATTCCTGAATCATAATGTTTGACGATTCCTCTGCTATATTTATATTAAAATCTCCTAAGAGTACACAGTTCTGTTGCTTGACTACATGATCCAGTAATAATTTAAATTCATTATTGAACACTTGAAGATTGGTAGCAGGTGGACGATAAATGACTCCAACTGTTATTGTGTCACTCTGCAGCTTTAGTTTAGTAAATAGATACTCGAATGACGTGATCTGAAAGGGCACCTCAAGTGAAGAGACTCCAATGGTGTGGTGAATGAAGAAGCCGACGCCTCCTCCCCTTCCACTACAACGACATGCCGAGTAGAAGGAGTAATGAGGCATATTTACGGCTTCGCTAGTGTCAGGGTTTAACCACGTTTCTGTCACCGCAATTATTTTAGACCTCACAAAATTATTTAGAATAGCAATGTCTGGAACTTTGTGCAATAGACTTTGACAATTTATGTGTAGAAAAGATATTTCCTGAGAAGATCTTGGTAATTTATCAAAGTCTGATGGAGTAATGTAGGCATTTGAGAGTCCTTTTTCGGGAAAATTACTATCCGGATCGATGTTTTCAAGTCCAAAATTCACTGCAAATTCAGAGATCACTTCTTACGCTATTTGAGACAAAGAAAACTTGCTCTCATTCACGGAACCAAAGTTTGATACGGTGGCAATACTATTACTATAATCACTTTTTAATTCAGTTGTCTTTCTTCTGAGTCCATCAACTCTCTCATCTCTGCCTGTCCATTCCGACGCACTCAACAAATCCGCATTAATCATCCCACTGCCACGTTCAATTATTTCCGTCAGTCCACGTGCTTTACAGCGCTCATTGAATACTTCTGAGTCAGAACTTCTTAGACTTTTCCCACAACGGGAAATCTTTTGGTCACAATTTTGTCCCTCCCGATGATCAAGTTTGTCTCTCCGGCCCGTATCCTCTGTTTCATAGTTTTGACAAGGAGTTTTCGTGCTTCCCTTTCTTTTACAGTCATATCCCTGTGTATAAAAACTGCTGACCATTCTCCTTCCTTCATCATCTTCAAGTTTTTTGCCGATCTGAGAATATTTGTCTGTTGGTCTTCATTTGTTAACACCAGCTTAAGCGGTCTGGGTCTAGAGAGTTTGCATTCACCTTCGATCTTTTTTCCAAGCCTGATTACCTTGACAATTTCAGCATCATCGCACGAAATCACCCTCAACAATTCCTCGACTCTTGTCTTGTCATCCGGTTTGCGTTTATCAGCCGTTGACGATTCCGATGGAGATAGAAATAGATTGCAGATTACTGAGATTGAGATTACTAGATTAATAAGATTAAATTAAAATGATACTGTTTCCCGCAGTCTTTGCATCTGGCAAGATTTACTTCTACATCCTTGTCATTGACTTTCTGCGTGACCGTCTCTTCCTCAAAGTATCAACTTTTTTTGTAATGGGTTCAAGGTCAACTCCAGCTATTTTCTTTGCCAACCCCTTAACTTCTTCGAGGATCTCATTTAGTTTCTTCTTATTCATGGAGGATTCTTTTCTCTCATCTGCAGGTGTTTCCTCTCTTTTTTTAGAGTCTCTTTTCATCGTTTCTATTGCCTCTTGGATTTGACTTTGCTGCTGCTTGAGTAGATCTTCATTACTGTTTAAACTTTCCAGACATATGTGCATCTCCTTCATGGTTGATTTAATCTCTTTCATCTCCATGGTACCTTCTCTGGATTCTTTAACACAGGTTCTCATCTCCAGCATTAAATCATTAACTTCACTGTGTCTATCTTCCCGCTCCATCAACTCTTTCAATCGCTCATCATTTGCTTTGATACAGAGCCCCGCAATATGGCTCACCAATTTAGCTTCATTTCTGGTTTTTCCACCAGGCATTAAAAAAAAACCTATCGATGAATAACGACAGAAAAACTTTTATTTTCACACTTTTATAAGTCACAATTTACGCAGATAAACTAACTATACGTGTACGTATATTAATTTAATGCTATCACAACAACAACATAGATATTGTCATCACCTTTCAGGTTGGCTGGAGTCCTTGAATGAGATTAACAAAAGATTGCGCTTCCACAATGCTTAATGGCTCCATGTATTCAATAATGAAACTTATGATCAGCTGATCAACAGTCGCTTGAGTGACACAATTGTTGTTTATACTTTGCAGCATGCTTGATTGAGTCATCATCTTTTTTGCAGGAGCCTCATTTATTTTGCACGTGGCTTTTCGCTTAAGAGCTAACTTGACTTTATCAGAAATTGCAGGATGTTTTCTCTAGTGAAAAAACATTAAAATTTGTATTTTTAAACATAATCTATTAGTTTTGCAGTAAGTGCTTAAAGTACTTTAAACAAACTCAATGTGAGCATACATACAACTTTCTAATAACTAATAACTTATTACAAATTTAAAATTCAGACGTTATTTTCTAAAAATAAAAACATAAAACTCACTTCCACATGTTTTAGAAGGTTGGCTGGACTAATCATTGACGTGCTTAGATACACTTTCTTAGGCAGACACTGTAGACTTGTAGACGTAGACACAACACCTTGATGTTCTTTCCGTCATTTTCAGTTACTTTAAAATCCGATTTCATTACCAGTTTGTTCATAATTTAACTCTTTATTAACTTCCATGATCCCAAAACATGATCTGTGAACTCGCAAACGTTTCTGAAAGAGTAAACGATAATAAAAAGGAAGTTTGTTTACCCTGATATGGCACGTTGTTAAAATGAACACGATCATGAATCCAGTGACACACTTTGCTCCTATTGGTCCAGACTCGCGCCATCTTAATGCTTGATCCAATGCTCGAAAATAAAAAGTAACAATTTTTAAAAATCTGTTACTGTTACTTTAAAAAAGTAATTTGTTACTGTTACTTTGTTACAATTTTGAAAAGTAATCTGTAACGCACAACAACAAAGTACTTGTCAAGATGCCAATGAAGACACTTTTTCATCTGTGCAATTGTGGAGTAGTCTCTTGCAGATAAAAGTAATTTATTTGATAGCTGCAATCAGAGCCGTAGAAAGCTATTTTGGCGCCCTGTGCGAGCTACATTTTTTGGTGCCCCTAAAAAATTGGAAGAGTGAAACAATTGATAAAACATTTTAATTTTCTATAAAGCATGAAAAAATTTTTTTTTTTTTATTTAGGTGAATTTGTCAAAACACAGTCAAAACACATCGTTTCTTTATATAACAAAATTTTATAAAACAACTTTTCTTGCTTTGGCATTTGCAAACATGTCTAACATCATCATGCTCTATTGATATCAATGCCAACCCAGACAATCGGTCTTGAGACATGGATGATCGTAAAAATTTTTTATTAGTTTCAATTTGCTGAAACTTCGTTCGCATGTAGCAACAGTGACTGGGATGGGAGCGTAAGAAACAATCTAAGTGCAATTTCAATATTAGGGTATATTTTTTTGAGACCATTTCTATTAATAGCATTAAGCAAATCAACACTTGATGCTGATCGAACATCTTCTAAAATTGCTGAACATTGAAATATGAAACATTCAATCTCAGATAGAATTTCAGACACATTGATGTCTTTGCTGTATTTTAGTGCTAATTTACCAGCAAAGTGAATTATTGATTTAAAGAAAATTAAATTGATAAAAGAATATAAAAATGATATCAAAGAATTGGGCGGCATGTTTTGAAAATTAACTGGTTTAAAAATTAAATTATCAAAAAGAATTCAAATTCTCTTTGATCTTGCCGATATTTTAGTGTTGGCGGGAAGGTGGTGATGATGATGTTAGTGGGACTGGTGATTTAATTAAGTTATGGCTGGTAGAACGTCAGAGAATTTTCGCAGCATGTCGTGAAATTCGATAATTTCGCTGTTGAAAAAATAAACGCAAAAAATGTATTAAAAAATTGTTTATTTATGTATATTATTAGCGCCCCCATGACGCTGGCGCCCTGTGCGATGGCACAGCCCGCACAACCCTTCCTACGGTACTGGCTGCAATTTAGTTGGTACCACTAAGTGCAGCATTGGGTCTTTGTCTGATGAAAGGTGTTTTGTAGCCACTTTGAATGGCTCTAAAACTTCAATAACTTCTTTCAACAGATTTGTTTTCATTTGGCTAAAAATTTTCATTAGCTGATAATCATTTCCAATAATATTATGTATACTGGAGAAAATTTTACCACAGACTTTAACATGTTTAACACACTGTTCCATCTTGTTAGAACACATTGTTTTAACATGGTATCCAGCTGGCTATTTAGCTTTGTTCTCTTAGCCAGAGTTACCACATTTTTGCATAATTCGATGTGTTTTAGAACTTCATCTGGCATTGTTGCTAAGTCGCTTCTATTGTCTGATGTTGACCGCAAACTGTGCAACAATACCAAATTGATATTGTGGCACGAGCAAACCAGCCCTGTTTTGTCTTGAAATGCAGCTACCATTTTACTTGCATTGTCAGTAACATACACGTTTTCTGGTCTTAATGCATTAAACTCTATTAATATTTCTTTCACCGTTTTATGAATATTGGTTGCTGTGTTTTTCATTTACTACTCTCGTTGAAAGACTGTTTAAGTATACATGCCAACGAACATCATCAACCACAAACAGAACAGTCACTGCCAAATAACTGCCATTAGTTCGCTGATGTGTCCATAAATCTGTTGTGACACCAAATGTCTTGATGGTTGCTAACCGCTGGGCAAGTTCTAGCTTTGCTTGCCTCACAACACTTTCTAGAAGGCGAGAAATTGTTGTTCGGTCAGGCAAAATACTATCTACATCCTCTACTTGACCATATTTGGCTCCAATGTTTATAAGTTTTTTGGCCAAATGTCTAAACCCCTCACCTTCGACTATTGAAAAAGGCCTGTAAAATTTTGATATAATTTTATAATAAAAAATTGTTAGATGTGGATTAAACTTAATTATATTTTCTGAACAAAACCAGCCCGATATCCTTGGCACACACATATCCACAATAGAGTCGGCCAACTCAGTTTTTACTCCTGGTGACACTGTCGTCGACCTCACTCTGGCTGAAAACCCCTTAAATGAAAAAAAGACTTTTCTGTGGCACTGGTGATTGCGACGTACAAAAATCGATGTGAGTGCTTAAGCTTAACCCACTCGTAGCATCGCGATTTCCACTTCAGAATTGAGTTGCATTTTTCACATTTAACGTATGCGACCGGCACGTTATCTACTCTGATCAGCTTGAATGACTTCCAAACAACACTCTTTCCTTTGTCAGATTCATATGTACTGACACACATTTGGAGTTAACTAATTTTTGAATGTCAGCCTTTTCCATATTTAAGTAAAAATTTGAACTACGACTTCGAAAATTAAACAAATAATGCAACCTACGACTTCAAAACTTTTGGCAACTCATTATCAGCGATAAAACAACTTAATAACACTTGTAACAAGAGCTCAACGCTTTTACTATGTTTTCATTTTAGTACTTTGTTAGTATAACTAGCTGATATATAACCAAATAGACTGTGTATTTTCATTTTAGTCATCTATAACAAATACAAATGAAGCTTACTTTCAGATGAGTTTTCAAGCTTGATTTGCTGCTTTTGGACATACTTGTATCCTTCTGGTTGTTGCACATAAACTGTTTCTTTTAATTCTCAATAAAGAAAAGCAGTTGACACATCAAACTGTTTCAGATACATCCTTTTATTTGTAGCTATACTTAGCACTGAGCGAATAGTACTAAGTCTCGCAACTGGACTAAATGTTTGATCGTAGTCCACTCCCCTTCTCTGATTAAATCCTTTTGCAACCAGTAGTGCTTTGTATTTCTCAACGGTATGCGGACTTTTCATCAAAGGACGATTCATCAAGGGACTGTTCATCAAGGACTATTCATCAAGGGACTATTCATCAAGAGACTATTCATCAAAGGACTATTCATCAAGAGGACGGTTCATCATAAGGACTGTTCATCTAAAGACTATTCATCAAGAGGACTATTCATCAAATTTTGAAGCCACTCAGCATCCTTTATAAATATATACCCAAGATATTTTCAGCGTAAAGTAATTTGATGTATTTTTAAAAGACAGTTCTTCATCTTTGATAAAATAAATTTCAAACATATCAGTAATTTAAAAAAAATATTGATGGCAACCAGGGTTGTTAAGAGCGGTACTATTGGCTGACAAAATCGTTGATGACAACGCCGCTACATTTTTTAGCTGTTCTCAGCGCTATTCACTACCGCAACTTTCATTAAAAAAACAAAATATGTTTTTTATAACAATTAAATGAGTTCCAATGTATTTAGATTTTATTTGAAGTTTGCATGAAATCTGAGTCTGGTTGATTTATCGACGATCCGGACGAGCGTAAACGTCTCTTTGAAATGACCTTTCCTGACCTCGCTAAAGCAAGCGTGTTCGTCTCTTTGAAGTGTGGCAGAAGAGGTATACCGGGTGTTAGTGATGTTTTGAGGTGTATGGTATCTGGCTGTTTGAGTGTGTATATACTCACAGTTTGTACGAACAGTTGAAAGCAGTTTTTTTGAAACTTATTATTCAATTGTCTTTTGCTCGTTTGATCTTAAGATCTTGACGTTATTTCTTGTCCAGTTATTTTATTTACGGTATGTGACGAATAAAATTGTTGTATATTACAACCATGTCTTCTACAAGCTTGCTGATTGCTCGAGGCAAGTGTCTTTGAAGCGTGGCCCCTTGGTGTTAAACGACCGATGCCAGATTTGACATAGCGGGCATGTGTGATGCTTTGACGTGTTTGTGGCCTTTGGTAAATATGTACATATATGGTTTACGAAAACAGTCGAATTTAGTTTTTCTGGTGCTGTGACCGGGAGCGGAAGCGAGAGACAAGCGGGAAGAGAGAGCGACCGGGAGGGTAAGAGCAAGCGGGGAAGGAAACGGGAGCGAGAGAGAAAAACGACCGAAAAACCTCTAAAAACCCCGGGCAACACAAGGTACCTCGCTAGTTCTATTATAAAGAATAAAGTATTTGGATGCAAGCAGAGTAGCACTGTAAACTTGATATAGATTACTCTACATTTTGGTAACATTTTGGTTGAAAATAACATCTTAAAAAATTTTATTAAATTTTTTGATGAATAGTCCGCTGGATGAAAAGACATTAGATGAACAGTCCTTATGATGAACCGTCCTCTTGATGAATAGTCCTTTGGTGAATAGTCCTTTGATGAATAGTCCCTTGATGAATAGTCCTTGATGAACAGTCCTTTGATGAATCGTCCTTTGATGAACAGTCCTAGAATCTTCTCAACACTACCATCTGGGTTCATCTCTAATTTAAAAACTCACTTGCATGGTATTACATCACAGCATCAAAGATAATGAACTTTTCATTCCTTTAGTTGAGTCCCTTCTGTGTTATTTTCCATATCTGATTCATAAGAAATGGCAGTACTAAAATTTCAGAATGTTTATCAAACGATTGCTTCGTATGGATATTCTTTCAAAAAATTTCAACTTAGGCATGAGATTGTATATGATGTGGTATTCCATCTTGATGGATAATGCAGAAGCAGATTTGCACAATATTTTCACAAAGTTTTCCATCAATAAAGGTAAAGTATAATTGACACAGGCTTTCTTACACGAATTGAGGTGCCTTCATCATCAACAGGCTGGCATTGTCTGAAAATGTTATTTAAATATTTTTCTCCAACTACTTCTGGTTGTGCTACAATTGCTCCTACATCCACCAATCATAGAGTTTAGGTAATTCTCAAACCGTCTAAAAATTTCTCATCTATTTTCTTTGAAAATTCTTCAGGATTAATACTTTTTTCATTGTTGGAACCAACATTTAACCCTCTACTGCATGAATAAAAAAAATTTTATTTGATTAAAACAAAAAATATTTTTTTGATTAAAACAAAAAATATTTTTTTCCATTGGTATCAAGTTATACATTAAGAGAAAAATTTTGTTTCAATTATTTTTCAATAAAGGTGATAAAATGATGAAAATCTGAAGTGTGCCAATCGGCATCTTCATGCACCACGTAACCTATATATACATTTTCAATGGGTAGGCAAGATCTAGAATGTTTTTATCATTGGGCATATGTCTATTCAGATAAACAAATACATAAAAGTTAAACTCTCTAAATGTAAACTGTAATATAAAAAATGCAATTTCAAAGACTTTTTTATT
Source organism: Erpobdella octoculata (assembly GCA_963978895.1). Taxonomy (NCBI): domain Eukaryota; kingdom Metazoa; phylum Annelida; class Clitellata; order Hirudinida; family Erpobdellidae; genus Erpobdella; species Erpobdella octoculata. The sequence continues at coordinate 12,442,925 of OZ022239.1, forward strand.
GTAAAAAATTAACGAAATACATAAATACAGGACCCGAGTAAATTACTGTCACTCTGTGTGAAAACGCTTGAAACAGTTTTTGTCTTTTGTGAAGCATAGACGTATTTGACATTTTTTACAAGAAACACGCGATTGTCCATTGCAACCAGGAAGACGGCAGCGTAGTCTTTCAGTGGTCCAAGTTTGTTCAACAATATGCTGTTCCAGTGTAACTGTAAAAACCATCCTAAAAAACTGAATTGGAGTTTTCAATTCTAGGATATAAGGATCTAGACTTTCATTGCCAGAGAAAGGTAATCGCCTATCTGTTGTATTCGTTGTAGTTTTTCACAGAAGTCTGCGTTTCACTTTAGTTTTCTTTGTGTTCGATATCCCGGTACTAGTTGCAGGTAGGTTGGTTTTCTCATCATCTGTCGAAATAAAAATCGAGCTGAAGAGACTGGGACTTCTGGTGTTAATGTCACTGGATTATAGTCTTCTTCACGCTCATTGTCTGACGACAAACAACTATCATCACTTTCTAAAGGAATTACTCTTTCGACAAGGAATATGACTTGAAAATAGGGGTATTTATAGGCTTCATCAAAGCAATGTTTTTTTACAAGTTCAATGTTGTAACTGTTTATAAAATTGACCCAGTAAATCTGGAGATTTCCATTTTCTTGTAAACCCTTTTTGTTACGTAGCCAATTTATTGGCTAGAGATACATTGGCGTAATTTGCATGCGCGTCTCAACTGTGCGACTCTCTACAAAGTGCATGACGATGCCGTTTGGCATCACATATTTGAACATCAATTGCATAAACGCCGTTTATTCTAGCACTATGAAATAAATTTGTATTTAGATCAATATAGCTGGAAACATCATTCGTCTCGTCGATAGGGTTCGCAATCTTAGGGTCATCATAGATTCTCAACTGACTTTCAGCGAACACGTTGCAAAATTGGTCAACACCAGTTACTACCATCTACGACAGATGAGGTCAGTTCGCAAATCCCTCACGGTCGATTCTTCGCATGCACTTGCCCGCGCTTTGATCTTGTCTAGACTTGATTATTGTAATTGTCTACTCAGTGGAATACCGGATCTGTTAATGAGGCGGCTTGATGGTGTCATGCGTGCCACGGCTAGGCTGATTCTCCGATTGCCTCGATACGGTCATGTCACTAAAGCGATTCACGACCGACTACACTGGCTGAACATGCAGGCGCGTATCGACTTCAAGCTATCTCTCACTGCGTACCGATGCCTCCATGGTTCTGCGCCGTCATACCTCTCCGGTCTGTGCATTCCGGTGACTCAGTTTCCTGGCCGATCTCACCTTCGCTCGGCTTCTTCCGGTCAGCTTCTTGTTCCTTCCTGCGGAACCAGGACGTTTGGACCGAGGGCTTTTGCAGTTTCTTGTCCAACTACCTGGAACAATCTACCGATTGAACTTACCGATCCGACGTGTGTCGATAGCGTTTAGGTTTTTAGGAAACGACTTAAAACTCATTTTTTTCTTCGTATGACGAACGGATATTGACCCTTTTTGTTTCTGATGTGTGATTCTGTTCGTTCGTTTATTTTGGCACTGCCGCCTCGTGCTCTGAGAAATTTTTCTTTTTAGAGAGCACGTTAAATAATTTAATAATAATAATAATAATAATAATTAGATATAAACACACATTAATGAAAATACTTGAAAAACTCTAATTTTTTTTATTTTTGCACGAACTTTCCAGACTATAAAAAAATAGAACATCAATTTAAATATATGAAAAGTAAAGTAACTAAATTCTAGTATTTTATGGTATTTGCTACCCAGAAATACAAACAGTGATGTTGTTTGGCACAGTATAAATTTCTGAGAAAGCATGGAAGTAATGATGCCAATCAGCATCGTTATGTGGTAGAGGGTTAAATTTAAATTTTTAACCACAACCATATTTGTGTTCATTCTTTCATTTGTAAATGCTTCACTAACATCACTTTCATTTGCTATAGCTATTTCATTATTTTCATCAATAATATTATCGCCTTTGTCAGAATTTATTTCACTATCTACATTCATTTATTTATTTATTGCACACCTCATTTCCACTAGAACCTGATGATGTTTACGAGATTCGATGCCTAGATTATTAGCTATGGCTTTTTAAATGCCTTGAATTATATCCGATGCGTTGAAATACATGTTCGACGCATTTATATAGAAAACATGTTTATTGAAAAAGAAAAGAAAAAAATTTAGCAATCTTAATTTGCTCTTGTGAAAGCGTTCATGGCTTCTTTCACTTAAGAGTTGTTTTAGTTCTATTTGCGCGGCAACGTGTTCTTAGATTTATTTTTTTGCCCGCGCCCGGCGTTGTCGGGATAGTCGGAACTAACCGCAGTCGGAACCATGGTGGTCGGAAATGGCTTTCTCCTTTTGACTAGGTGCTAGTTTTATCCAAGAACCGGAAGCTAAACAATGGGATTCCCACTCCCGTTGTAACCTGAAGTCGTCTTTGCATATTAGGGCTCTTGAAGCCTCAAGATACTGGAAATCAGCTAAGGACTTAAGTTTGTCTATGAGTTTCGGCAATTGATTTTGACACCACAGGACCTCTTGTTTCAAGACATGGTTAATGGACTCACAATTATTATTTGTCCAAGTGCTTTCCCGGCGACACAGTTTTCCCGCATTAATCTTTCAATCCGTTTGGAAAAATACTTTTGAAATTCAAAAGGCCCTTGCGAAAGTGGCCCATCAATGGTTTTTAAGCTCTTCACTTTTTCATCAAAACTAATGATGTCGGTCATTGAAATTAGTCCCGATTTGCCAAATAGGGCTTCAAAAATTACCTTGCTATTAGTTGAGTTCTTTCCCACCAAGTCATCTAGTTTTGCGCAGATGACGCGAGCAGACGGCAGTGGTAGCATGATAAAAAGACCTCATCATGCATTTCCTCATGGCTAACTCATCATCAGAGTCATGAATCAACGCTTGGAAATCGCAGTCCCCTAATTCAAAAGCCAACTTGAAATAATGACTGTAAGTATTGGCATCTGAATGCCCATGTAAAAATATTGGGCCAATGAAAATGGGGGATTCGTTAGAACGCTTTCTCATCAGTGCAACATTTTTATATACGCTTACTGTAACGTAAATAGCTCCTAAGTTATATATTTTAAACCCTAAAATGCTCCCACATGTTTTATCATTGCAGAATGCCTTGATATCTGCAATTTGTCGGTTAGTAAAGAGCATGGGGTTAGGCACACTACCGGTGTTGCATGAAAACATCTTTATAAAGGGATTTGTTCTCGACATTTCTAGAGCAACTTGCATTTCATCAGCAAAATTTCTGCATAAATGAGAACCTTTCCCATTTGTTCTGGCTCTACAGTCGTTGGTTTTTTTTTCCGGACAACACGTGAATCTAGCGTTTCAACTAGGGATATAATGTGATGGTGAACCTTGCTCTGTTGACATTGTATGCACTGTCTGGTCCAGTTGCGAACATCTCTATCTATATTGGGCCACACAAACCGTGTGCGTACTAGCTTCACTGTTGCTCGGATGCCCGGATGTGAAATTCCATGTAGGTGGTCAAAAACAGATCTGCGAAGAGGCTCCGGAAGAAATGGTCGAGGTGTTCCGGTTGATGTGTCACAGATGATTGTTCCATCACCGAGAGGTAAAGGATGTGGTTGCAAGTTGAGCGATGAAGAGTGTGTTGAGATTGGATGTTGTTGACACTTGGCTATCTTGGAGAGATCTAATTGAGTTTTATTACGGAATGAGTTTATTTCCTGCTGTCAGCTACTATATTGGATTCACCTTTAATATATCCGATTTCGCCCGTAAATTGAGAAATATAGATGAGATGTCCGGATTCACAAGAATGCCGTTCGGTCTAAGGAATGCAGCACAATCATTCCAACGCTTCATCGACAGAGTTTTAGGAGGATTTTCTTTTGTTTTTGCGTATATAGATGATATTTTAATTGCCAGTTCTTTTCCAAACGAACACGAATTACACATACGGCAAGTATTTGAACATCTTCAGAAGTTCCAACTCACTATCAACCTTAATAAATGCATATTCGGTGTTGACACTCTGGATTTTCTTGCCCACAAGATTGATAAATCTGGTATTACACCATTATCAGAAAAAGTTATGTCAATTACAGAATTTCCAGAACCAACTTCAATAACTCAACTACATAGATTTTTAGGGATGATAAACTTCTACAGACGATTCATACCAAATTGCACATCAAATCTATTCTTTTCACAAATCTTCTTAAATCACGAACTAAATCAATTACATTGTCTCCAAAAGCTCAAGAAGTTTTTAATGTTTTGAAGAACGAACTATCTCAGTGATAACGCAAGCCGAAACTTATCATTGACCACAGATGCTTCGAGTGATGCAGTTGGAGCAGTTCTAGAACAACATATTGTCAAATGTTACACTAAGTTAAAACTTATTAAATCATTTAATTATATAACCTGTCCTGGATATAGTTGATCTCTAAATTTCACAATAACATAACAGAGATTTGTTCTTATGTTGCTTTGTCTTGTTCCTTTGATGTGCATCCGCCCCAAATTTAGTAATAGGATTTAACTCAGCTGCCATATGATAGTTTGAAGTTTCTAGATTATTTAACGGTAAAGTGCCTGTACTGGTACTTGCACCATCTGATGGAGTGTCAATACTAATAAAACAATCATCAACATCTTAACATTTGTTATTGACTGTTAGCAATTCCTGCGCCTCCTTAGCAGACAAACTTTTGCCTGGAATTACAGATATTTTCTGTCTCTTTGGTCAAACAGATCCATCTGATCTACCATCCCTTGCTTGCGACAAGTGATCTATGAACAACTGGCTGACCAATTCACTTGCATCAGTAGCTGTGTCAGCACAGTAAGATGGCAAACGAGACAAAACTTGAAACCTATCTAAAGGACAAATGCCACAAGAAGCCACAAGATCATCTCTTCCATGATCATTCAACTTTTTCATTAAGAACTTCAACAGTGTTGAGAACTCATCCTTTGGAATGATGGGACTCTCCTACCTCTACCTTTTTCTTTCCAATCTGTCAATATTTTTCTCCAATACATTTTCATTGGTCTGAAATATGCAACATCCAACGGTTGTGTTAGATGTGTGGAATTAGCTGGCAAGGCCAGAAAAGAGATGTTATTATCTCGGCAGACTTGCAAGACTGTAGGATTTAAATGCGAAGATAAGTTGTCACCAATAACTACGTGTTTTCCAACAGGCTGTTTGAGCCGTGGCAGAAGCAGTGACATGAACCAATCTTCAAAGCATGCTGTGTCAAACCATCCACTCTTTGACCGGTTGTAATGTGCATGCGGTGGTCCATTTTCTACCCATGTGCTCCACAAAGCATCGACTTTATAAACGACATAAGGGGGTAGTGTCTCACCCACTGCGTTTCCACAGATCATCAGTGAAATTGATGCTTTAGTTGAGTTCGGAACTCGCGTGGGATATTTACATCCACGTTTCATAATAACTTTTTTTGCACGGGATCATCGCTGAGATTTTTTCATCGTAATTCCAAATGTTTTCCGGTGCAATAAACTCTAACTTTGCCGGGAAGATTGTCATTAAAACGGCTAATGTCAAATCCTCGTTTATCAGCATAACCTTTAGCAATATTCCACAAATCTGAATTATCTACGGGGAATCCAAATGTTGAGGCTGTCAAGACATACGACTTGAAGGTGGCTTCCTCCTCATCAGAAAATATTGTCTGCCCACCATGTTTATTAGAATGTGCACCTTTGAGTTTGTTCCTTAGTGTTGATCTAGGAATTTTGTATAATTTGTCTGCTTCTCTTTGTGTTATTCTGCCAGTAGAGATTCCTAGCAAGCTGCTTGCAAGTTTGATGATGAGTAAGAACTATAGGTTCTGCTACCAAGCATTTTTTATATGTTCTAGGCATGATGAAATCTGAAAATTTTTTAATTGTTGTCAAATCATAGTCATTGTAAAATCACCAGAAATTATTGTCACTTTCGCAACTCTCGCAAAAACAGCTATAAAATTATTAAACGGCGGCAAAAAAACAATTGAAGTATTAGCTAACACACCACAGTTTGTTTTGATGAAGAAAAGGAAGTTGTTTACCTGTTTTAAAAGGAGATCGATGCACCTAAAACAAAAAGTCCATTTTGAGCCAAAAGTCACCCGCACGGGCAAAGACACCGTTTTACAGACCCACGTGGTCATGTAAATTTTTTAGTATTATGTATTTATAATACTAGAGAAAAACGGTGGTTTTTATTAATACTTTTAGAAGTTAATAGTCAGACAAATGCCAGTTTAAATTCCGGGCTTAATTACCTAGACTGTACTGTATATAAAACAGTCGACAGGATTCTTAGTTGTTGCTTACATTTTTATTAATTTTATTATTATTAAACAGTTGATAACGAAACATTTGTATTTTAATGTCGATTGCAAAATCTCCTGATCCACACTTGTTATTTTTTTTAGTGTTATGTACACTATAAGTTCAAATGTTTCTTCATACGACCAGCTTCACAGTCACAAGTTGACATTGAACATCTTGCATGTATTAAATTTGCATGGCTAATCTTTATGCTGTCCTTTGAACTTACAGGGAAAATTACACCTGGGAAGCTTGTTCAAAACCCAATGATAGCTTTTGTACATTTCCATTGCCTAATATTAGTTATGATTCTTATCATCCGAAAGAAGTCTGTGTTGTGATTGGTGCAGAAAGTATTTTCAAAGAAACAGTTTTTTCTGATAAAATCTGCTTCAATGTTTATGATTTTGGTAAGTTATTAGTGAGTTTTTACAATAAATTTCACATGTAAAGTAATATGAGATACTAGGTTTTTATTTTTCATCACTAGCGCCTATGCTTTTTAAACGTCTTACTATATAATTATAATTATTTATGTGAATAATTGAGATACATATTTATATAGAATTTCAAGGCGTGCGTATGCAAGTGAGCACACAACACTTAGCATATTCGGGATCGATTCCATTCACGAATAAATGAAAGTGCAAACTTACAGACCATTTCACCATGGATACCTAGATATAACACCTGGATCCACAACCTAAACGCGAACCGATACGCTTTGGGCCTACGTCGGCCGATAGCTTGCACGGTGTTTCTCTTACCGAACTCTGTTTCATATGATTAATATAAACAACAAACATAAATATTTTACATGTATTTATTAAATAATTCACTTATTTAGTGACTTTATCTAATTTTCTTTTTTTTTGAAGTATTAACATTCACTTTTTCATTAAATTGTTTTATATAGTTCTTTAACATGCAGTTAAAAATCTTACAAGATATTAATTCTTTAATATTATGATTAGAGCTACACAAGTTTTCCACAACCAGTAGAGATTCATGTACCATTATTCTTTCCACAATTCTGATAAACAGATCTCTTTGATTTGTTGAAGTAAGGAAAGATTTTAAACCCATTTCTGACTTTTTTAGTGAATCAAAGACTTTCCAATTACTGAGACAAATGGTGAATGCATACTCTGAAGGTTTAAGAAGACCTGCTCTGTCAACTTCATTCAAATATATGTCAAGTCTATCTAATTGCAGCTCATCTAAATGGAAGAATTCATCATCAACTAATATTTCCTTACAATGTGAACATTTATTTTTATAAATTATAAAATGAGCAACAGCTCCTGCAACATAGTAGATAATAGTAGCTTCACTGTCACATGGCAGATTAAAACTGGTTAACAAATTTGCAATGCTGGCTGCTTTTTCATCTAAAGTGCTCGAAGTTTCATTAACATCATCAATGAAGTCATCGATAAGGAGAGCATGGAATGCTTCAACAAAGACATCATTTTCATTTTAGCATTGCTTTCCACTACATGTCTGATTGAAATAAAATAATTACCCCCAGCCATCTGACGAAGCCATCCAAATCTTGACTCAATGGGATCAGATTGTAGATGGCCTAGCAAGACAAATTTAAAATCCATTCTGCTCAACAAATATTTACAACCATCAGCACTAGCAGGACATGTTTGCTTTGCAGCTAAAAATGTTTCACGACTCAAGCCTTGGGTTTTAGCATTTTGCCATGTCTTCAGGAAATCTTCAAACTCTTTTAAGAAATCTAATTTTTAATCAGCTGGTGATGTTACAGGATCCATATGGTAATTTCTTTTTCTTTTGCCTTTCGAGCATTTTTTTACATTTAATACAGTCCACAACTTAGAAACAAGTTCTATAAACCATGCAGTCCCTGTCCATTGGATTTGACCATTTTCTATGTAGTATTTGAAAGCATTTACAATAGACTCAGAAAATATGGAAAGAGCAAGTTTAACTGAAACTTTTTCTATATTGGATGGATTAAAAACTTTGGAATGTAATTAGTGAGCTTTTTTTATTGACATGCTCATTTCCATCTTATATAATTCTTCAATGTGATGGAAGCTGGCAGGAAAGTTGGGTGTCGTAATATTTTTATTCACGTATGGAGGAAAAGTGAAAATTTTTCTATTAAGAAAATTGTTATACATATTTTTAATATTGTGAACAGCATCGATTAATAGAAAAATTGGCTCTTTTGTTGTTTTGTTTATTACCGATGTCTTTAAAGTGCCATTACATAATTGTTGGACATAAAACTTTCTATTTGCTGCAGCATTATCAAGTGAGATTGCAACTATGTGAATATTTACTTTATTCAACATTTCCATAACTTCTTGAAAAGATTCATTCAGCTGGAAAGCAGTTAAATTATTAATCGGATAGAGAGCAACCATATCTTTGAATTTGTGGCACAATGATTTCACCATGAAACAAAAAAGAGTTGATGCTATTTTCCTTGAGGGGTGAGACCATGCATTTCTCCTGAAAAATATTCAAGACGCTTAGATCTCGTATATTATCAATATGCATGTTCTTTCCAGCTGGTTCAGCTGGCTCGTCCGAAGGGTTAAATAAGCAGAATTGTTCAGTCCAGTCTTTTCATGAACTCTTCTAGTCAATTTTCTTAGGGTGTTTATTGATGGCTAGCATAAAACGTTGCTTTCTAATGTCTTAGAGTAGGATGCAGAACTTGTCAAATAAATAAGATAAGACCAGATAATCAACTGTGGCAAATAAATCCGAGCATGTTTATTTACACCTATTAACTTTAGTTGTTTGATAACAAATTGTATTTGTTCGTATTTGACATTGGACTCATCAAAAAAATCAAGAATCTTTTTTAATTTGCATTTGGTTTCAATTTTTAATTCTTCAACAGTTTCCTCATACAACTGCTTTTCATAATATTTTAGGCGTGCTAATAAATTTAACAGCTGACTCAATTTGGATAGCTTTTTACCAACAAGATCCTTCATAAAAGATTTCGGCATTTTTTCTCTTCTATGACGAGCTGTAACATCAAAAGTATCCGAAATTGAAAGTGATGATTTGATAATCGGAGCACCATCATGATTTTCCAATAAAATTATGTGCAAAATGTTGTCTAAAATGTGCAAATGAAAGTCAGATGGCATTGTTATTTCAACTTTTAATCGGTTCTCCAATTGTTTTAATGTGCAGTTATTTATTGTATCGCTTTCAATAAATGAAGCTTCTAACTCTTCTAATTGTTTTTGTTGATATTCTCGACGCACGGATGATGAACATTTAGAAGTTGTTCTAACCTGTTTGGGTTTCGAAAGATAAGATGGTGCATTGAGAAAAACACTAGGCACTGCATCATCTCGCAACTTTTTTTTCAGTCTTGCAGGTTCGTTTCTTTCAGATCGTCTTTTCTGCAATCGGGATTTGTTTGTGTCTTTTACATCTGATACAAAATCCGTTGGTAAAAAATGCAATGAACACATTTTGTAATTTTTACTAGGCACAAAACCATCACGAGGATTAGCTCTAATTCATTTTTCACACATCTGGATTGTTCAATGGGAATGAATGAAAAGATAATCCTTTAGTAGTTTTTTCATTATCCACGCTAGCATATCCACTCTTGCAACCATAAGCAGAACATTTATTCACCATTTTATTTTCTATTAATATTATATAAAACACGTTTTACGATAACACGATAAACGAGAATCAAATGAACAACACGACGACTACGATGAAGAATAAACAGTAAGCACGTGCAGACATTCACTTATCTGCGTTATAGTAGAGCTACAGCTATAGCTGCAGCCTAGGCCCAAACAGTATACGCTGAGATCGAACTTGAGCTAGGTTGTGGATCCAGGTGTTATATCTAGATATCCATGCATTTCACTATACTTAGTGTCTTCGAAGTCGAGATGACACCCACTTTGTGATCTAAAATTTTTATTAAATAGCTAATAACACTTTATGTTCTGGTATCTGCCAGCTGGTGAGGAAAATTCAAATACCAAGACAAATTAACCTTACTTCCGGTCAAAATTTTGGTGCCTTTAGCCTGTCCGGAGCTTTCTTGGTTCTGCTTGGGTAACGCCTTTCAGTATCTCTGCTCACTGCCACAGGTTGCTCCATGATCTCTGCTGCCGCGCTAGGTGTGCTGTTGGTGAGTGTTGCATTGGTTGTAGACTCACTAGGTGTCAATACAGTTGATGGCATTGCAAATTTTGGTGGCGAAACTGCCTGCAGCAGCGGCTGTGCTATCATATCGAGAACTGGTGTAGGAGGGCTGTAGACTGATGTAGTGGTTGATGGTTCTGCGGCCGGCATCTGATCAACATGACGGCGCCAAATAGACGGATTTGTAGTTTTTGTCTTCACCTCGTAACTCAGCGGACCTGCACGTTTTACTACTGTCGCTGGCATCCACTTATCTTGGCCTCGTTTGTCCTTCCATAAAATCGCGTAATTTGCTGCTTGAATGACCCTCCATTGTTCTAATTTGTGCATGATGCACTCGGTCTTCCAGACTTGGTCTCAGTAAATCCAACTTTAATCTTAATGAACGTCCCATGAAAAGCTAAGCTGGTGTTTCATTTGTCGTTGAATGTGGCGTGTTACGATAAGTCAGCAGAAATTATGCCAACTTCTTCTTCAGCATACCTGCATCACTTTGAGCGGATTTCAGTGCTTTCTTGAGTGTTTGCACAAAACGTTCTGCCAACCCGTTGGTCGCTGGGTGATACGGACGGCACAGGCTTAATGTGTACAATTCCGTTGTTCTTCATGAATTTTAGAAACTCGTCTGAAGTAAAATGTGGTGCATTGTCACTGACTAGTTGTTCACAAATTCCGTTTCGGCTGAAAATTTCTCGCAGAATTTCAATAGTTCGTTCTGACGTCGATATTGTGATTGCAACTTCTGGCCACTTGGAGTGTGCATCAACCACAACTAGAAACATGTAGCCTAAATACGGGCCACAATATTCAATCTGAATTCGCTGCCACGGTTTGCTCGGCCACTCCCATTTTGTGTGACCATACACCCTGGACATTTTGCTGTAACATGTTCAATTTCTTGGTCCATGCTGGGCCACCAAACATAACTGCGTGCTAAATTTTTCATTTTAACTACGCCACTGTGGCCTTCATGTAGTTGATTAAGTATGTGTTGACACAGTGGCATGGGAACAATAACCCTCATGCCCCACATGACGCATCCCTGAATAACTGATAGTTCAGTCCGACGGTTGTAGAACAGTGTCAGCTCTTGGTCGCGTGGCAGAACATGATTCCAACGAGACATAGTAAGTTGATATACGCGCGACAAAAGCGGGTCGCGCTGTGTATGGCGTCAAATGTCATTGCTGGTGACTGGCAGACTGTTTAGTTGACTGATCGCAAAATCATCTGCCGCATCTGATTCATGATCGTCGGCTGTAGCCAGCGAAAGGTGAGAAAAAAAGTCAGCGTTCGCATGTTTGCCAGATTCACGAAATTCTATCGTGTAATCGAGACCAGATAAAAACACTGCATGCCGCAGCAGTCGGGCGGCTGACATAGCCGGCAAAGATTTATTCGGATTGAAGATTGAAACCAACGGTTGATGATCGGTGACTAAAGTAAAGCGACAACCATAAATGTAGGAAAAGAATTTCTTTGCCGCCCAGTATAGACAAAGGGCCTCTTTATCTAGCTGGTTGTAGTTACGCTCCGCTGCACTGAGTGAACGGGAAACGAAGGCGACCGGTCGTTCATCGCTGTCTGATGTGACGTGGGAAAGCACGGCGCCGAGGCCGTACGATTACCTCCACCAGGAATTGATTTCTGGGTGAACTTTGATCGCTGGATCGACCTGCAAGCAAGACGGATGTGGCCTTTTTTAGAGCACCCATGGCAGACAGAAAACGAATGGCGTACACTTTGTAACTCGGTCGCGTCCTTGGCAGCGGTTTCCATGGCTATGGCAATGTCAATTGCACGTTTGAAAGTTAAAGTTTCTTTATGCGAGTATTCGTTTTTGAATTGCTTCGTTCTTCAGTCCACAAACCAGACGGTCGCGTAGTGATGAATCGAGTGCCTCGCCGAACTCGCAGTGTTCCGACAGTTTACGTATCTCTGCGATAAACGCACTGATTGATTCGCCTTCATGCTGGTTGCGTTTGTGGAAGCGAAAACTCTCTGCGATAACCAGTGGTTTTGGAGACAAATGACGTTGCAGTACTTACAATCTCAGCGAACGACTTTGTTGATGGTTTAGTCGGTGCTGTTAAACTGCGTAGTAGGCCGTACGTTTTACTGGCTATTAGGCTCAGTAACGCCGAGACTCGTTTATTTTCATCAATGTCGTTTGTAATGAAATACTGCTCAACACGCTCTATATATATATATTCCACTGTTCCGTTGTATCATCAAAAGGTTCGATTCTACCGATAGATGCCATAATTCTTGTCGCCATTTGTTGTATTTTAATCTTATTTGAAATAAAATCAAACTAAATGCAAATCAGACACAAAGTTCCTAAATAGTTCTAATCTGCAGCGCGTGCACGGCTGTCTATATCTACACTATCACAAGTAAAACATTTCTGTATTACTATCTCATTTTCAACACAAACAATCAGTGATTCCGGCCGGAGGGGGCGGGCAACTTCTCGGTGGAACTATATAGTTCGAGTTCGATGTTAAAAAAAATTGGCATCTCACTCTAGTATATTTCTTTTTAAAAGAATATCGGATTTAATTGTAATAATGAATGGTGGATGGAAAGGCTTATCGCAGAGAATTGAGTAATTTTTGAGTAATCTAACGAAAAAGCTGATGCTTACAGCTTGAGTGCAATACCACACATTGGTTTGCTGCAGTCCCCACATGTACCTTAACGTAGCTCTACAATGGCACCAAACAATGAATCTGAACTTCAACTTTACTAAAATACTGATGAATGTGACTGTAAAAATATTACAATCTTTATAATCAAAGTGCTCAATGCTTTAGGAGAGTAAGAATACTAGAGTTTGGTGAAACGATGCTTCATGCTTTTTTTCGTGTAGGCCTACTTACTTTGCTTTATTTGAACGCAAATGTTCTATTGTTTATTTGATTTGCGTACTCCGAATATGAATAATAATAATAGCCACTTGAGCACAAAGTTTAACTCTGAGTCTGGTTCTAAGTCACTGAACTGTTCCGTCACAGTTGCGATTTCTTCATTTCTTGCCACAGCACCTTCATCGAGCTTAAGTTCTTTCCTTGATTCTAATGGACGCCAGTGATATTTTAGTTATGAAAATCATTTTAGTTTTAATTTTAGTTAGTTTTGACTAAAGTCATTTTTGTTTTATTTAGTTTTAGTTTTCCTAAATGCAATTATTTTAGTTTCTATATAGTTTTGGTGCTATCATTCTAGTTTAGTTTAGTTATTATTAGTTTATTCCGACACGATTGAAATTTTTGCTCATATATTTTTATTTGAATATAATAAATATTAACTGTCCATTTCAACAAGTATATCTTGGTTTACTTTTAAACAATCACGCATATTCAATGATTTTTCCATCCTGTTGCGTCTGCCAGTTGTCAAAATCCTACATACCAGAGATGTTGCGAGTACATATGGTCCGAGTACGAGTACGAGTACCATGGTGTCGAGTACGAGTACGAGTACCATGGTATCAAGTTATCGAGTACGAGTACGAGTACTGAGGTCTCGAGTACAAGTACGAGTACGAGTACAAGAAATTTTTAGCGAGTACTTTTCGAGTACTTTTTAAAGTCAACAAAATAATAGTTTATTCTACATCAAAAAACTATTACATTTAAGAAAAGTTAGCGACGACAGTTTAGATTCCGACATCTTAGCCCTATGGGGTCTTAAAATTATTCCGCCGTGGCTGAACACACGTTCTACTGGTTAAATTGAAGCTGGAATACTTAAGGCATGAAGTGCTGGGTGATACAGTTTGTCAAGGTCACTGGAATGATTCTGCCAAAACGTTAGTGCATCATCCACATCACCAGTGATCTTCATCTCAAGATATCTGGTCAACTGTGCATCGACATCAAGGCAGGTGTCATCTAACGCCGATGAATATTTGTGAAACAACTTTGGCTTTTTGGCTGGTGGGGGTGACCCAGATGGCGGCACCAACGTAACAGCAGGTGACTGAGTAATGATGCCAAAGAGAGAATTAGTTGATTCAACAAAGAATTTAACCAGTTCTGAAAAAACACAACCAAATTTAAAAAATGCAAAATTGTGACTGCAAAGTGCAAATATAAACGAATGTGATATTTAGAAATCTATTTTAACAACAGTGGGTACAAGAAATTCAAATTCTAAATTATGGAAATTTTGATGACTGTTAATAAGTGATTAGAAGAATAATGATACTTAAGCAGAAATAACAAAGAAAACTATTATTAAAAATTGGTACTTAGATATAAAATATATGTTATACTAGAGTATAAACGAAATATAATCCCAAACAACTGTTTAGTAAACAAGCAAACTTTTTTTAGAGAAGGTGTCGCATATGCGAGTACGAGTACGAGTACTTATTGGAATAACGAGTACGAGTACTGAGTGGAATAACGAGTACGAGTACTGAGTGGAATAACGAGTACGAGTACCAAGGTTCCGAGTACAAGTACGAGTACGAGTACCAAGTACTACATCTCTGCTACATACTGAGAAAAGTCGCTCCACAAAAGCTTGCGAAGCTGGTGCCGATATCAGATCCAGCTCAATCAGAGGACTGAAGTATTCAACTGTTGCTTCTGGTGCCAGAACTCAATTGAGGAGAGGCTATAATTATATGGGAATGA
This sequence comes from Erpobdella octoculata, assembly GCA_963978895.1. Taxonomy (NCBI): domain Eukaryota; kingdom Metazoa; phylum Annelida; class Clitellata; order Hirudinida; family Erpobdellidae; genus Erpobdella; species Erpobdella octoculata. Next base: position 12,458,149 of record OZ022239.1, read on the forward strand.
GCTGACTTCTTTAATATATTAACTGAGTTGGTTTTTTAGCAGTACAGCATCCACATCGAGAACCAATTGCCTTGTTGACTGTCCAGCCAGTTTTGCTGAAAGCAGGGGAAAATCTTTCATCGTTGAGTGGACTGTCGACAATTGCGGTTGACTTGATGGCTGCTTATGTAGATAGGGTTGGAATTTAACCTGTACACATAAAATATGTTTCAACTGAAAACAAATTACATAAATAAGTTAAAATCAAGTATTTCTAAAAAAAAAGTTATGCTAGCCACATTATCGAGAGTACTTATACTATCAACTATATTACTATATAACCTTTTAGTAAAGTATACTATAGTAGCAAATTAAAACTAACCATCAATTCGAATCTTCTTGCTTGCATTGACAATTGATTTTGTTCCAACTCAATCATGTCATTAAAAATTTCTTTGTAGTGATGTTGAAGATGGTTTTTAAGATTAGTCGGATTCTTAGTTGCAACAAGTGCGTCACAATTTGAACCATTTGCTGAAGCCACGAGACATCGACTTTTGTTTTCTGTTTCTTCAAATTTAAAAAAAGTCCACACACTGCGGCCTGCTTGCGACCAGAAAACTGTTTAACTAAACTTGCCATATTAATATCGGTTGCAAAAACAACACACCAACGTCTGTCAAATACGAAGAATAATTTCAGGCCGATATTGAGAAACCAAAGAAATGAAATTAATTTTGTTTATGTTTCTTAATACATCGATGTCTATGATCATTAAAAAACTAAATATTTGAGTTTTAGTTAGTTCTAGGACAAACCATTCTAGTTTTAGTTGTGAAATTCAATTTTCATTTCGTTATAGTTTTAGTTAACTATGGTCGATCTTTTTCATTAGTAAAATATCACTGATGGACGCATGCCACCTTTTTCCACTGCACCATTACTGTTACATTTACGATAATTTGCAGTAATAGCCTTCACATTACTTTGATTTTTATTTATTGAGATTAGTATCAGGTCAGCTAACACTTCTTTAACTTCCCTGTCGTTGAATAATGCAGAGCTGAGCTTCGATTTGACCAAATCTGACATCTTCATCATTTCTAATCTAGACTCGTCACAACCTGCAAGCCCTTCGAGCGCTTCAAAAAACGACAACTTTTCTCGCTGATTCAAAGTCATAGCTCGTTTCTCTATCAACTGCTTTGCAAACTCACCAAACCACTCTAAAAACGGCATGACTGCATTCAAATGTTTACCACTACTTTTCAACACGTAGAACTTGCGTCCGGTTGCAACTTCAGTCCGAACATAAGTAAGTCCAGTTTTATCTTTTCTGTCGAGCACCTGACTTTCAGAAGGAAACGTTGTATCAACCAGCTTCTTCATCGCGCCAAATGCAGTTTGAGTGAGTGATCCGGCTTGAGTGCCTGTGAGATGTTGTTTGTTCAGCCCTTGTAAACAGCTACAAGACAATAATTTTAATATCTTCAACTGGCTGAAAAGTTTCGTTTCCAGAGAACTCAGTTAGCGCAGTACGCAAGCTGTCGGCTAATTTATCCAGAATCATGTTCTCAACCTGAGCAGACCGATAAAAAGTGCCTTCAAGGTTCGACTCGTATGTGCCTAGATCTTCCAGTACAAACTAATTGAACTGACAGTTCATAACAATCCAATAAGTAGTGTGAGGCAGCACAGCGATCACCACAGATCTGTTATTACTGGCAGAAGACGTAGCTGGAATCAGTTGACGATAGTTTCCACTGCCGCAAAGAATCGGGTTCAAAACATGCAAAAGTGAAGATATCTGCAGACATCTGTTTTCTCCTACGATAGTCAGATGATACAGCACCCTCAGTCTCTTCACGGTCTGATCCTGTCTGAGTTTTTTGCAACGAAAGTAAGACTTGATCACGGTCACAGCTGGATTGATGAGACAAATTACCGATTTGTCACCTGCAGAAAGGCTAGGCAAATCTCGATCTTCAAACCCACGTTCAGTTCTTTTTGGGTAGTTTTCTGATGCTGGTCGCACTTCCTGCCAAGCTGCCATCTTCTCCTGTGTGCTTTTCTGTTCACGGTCTTTCAGATGCAAGCAATCATAACACAATTCTTTGTTCTGTTGCAATGATCTGGTCCACCATAACCGTGGTTTCGGTTCAGTTCGAATTTTTTCAATCCTCAAACTTGAAATTATTTGACATTGGCAGTTTCACCACACTGCGCAAACACGAAAAAAAACATGTTTCCCGACTTTACGTATAACGTCACCGTATGACAAAGTCCTCGCCCAACACGCAGAATTACAGTGTGCTGTGTTAATGCGCTAAGATATCATTCAATAGTTGAGCTCTATACTGACTCAACTCGTGTACAATACGGGAGCGAGAGAGAAAAAAAACGATAGAAAAACCCCAGGCAATGCCGGGTACCCAGCTAGTACTGTATATATAAAAGCAATGTGTGTTTGTTGGACTATGAACTATTATAAAGAAAAAAATGTTTGCTTATCATATCCGAACCGCTGGAGCAAGTTGAACGAACCTTTGCTTCAACATAGTTTTTATTAAGGAGAAATTTGAAGAAAAATCAGTTTTGTTTTTATTTATTAACAAAAAGTGAGAAAACCCTTAAAAAATCGGGTAACGCCGGTAACCTGAAGTTCCGACCAAAATGTAAAACCAGTTCAAATAAAGTTTTTCATAACTTTTTGTAACCTTGCTCATATGAGATAATAGGTAAGTTAGTAATTAATTTAACTCATTTAGTAATGAAGACATTTAGCGGCTTTAAAAAATTGTAGCTCAATTAGATTAAACATTTAAAAAATTTTACTTTTTTAAAGTTGAACCAGAAACACCAAGATCTATCAATATGACTCATGTTAATGGAAGTTGTTTGCTGGAATGGGACCAACCATTTCATGCCCGGTACATAAAATTGCCTCTCATCTATAACATAACCATTGAATCAACTTTTAATAAGGTTTTTATCAATTACTTAGACCAATTTCTTAATCTTCTGGGTTGTTTTCTGTTTATACCAATAGTCCACAACAGTGATGGGTAGTTACTAACTATAAATAGTTAACTACTAGTTATTAACTACTCTAAAGTAGTTAAGGAATAGTTAATAACTACTTTTTGTGAGACTAGTTATCAACTAGTAGTTAACTATTTTTGAGATAGTTATTAACTACAGTAGTTAACTATTTTTTTAACTACTTTAATTTTTTTTATTAATTTTTTTAAAACAATTACGACATCTGTGTTTTTCAATTTATGTAGTGGTACATCACTATCTTATTGGCTTTGTTTCTTCCTTTTCATTCTCCGCTTCGTTGTTTGTTTAAGTTTGTTATTATTTTTGGTTAGGTTCGATTTTCGATTAGGTGACGAGTGTGTTGCGATCTATTACAATGAATAGCAAAATAATTAAAGAATGTTTTAGTGAAGTAGTTTTTAAGGACGATGAAAAAAATTTTACGGCATTATGCGATACATGTCATAAAATGAATTTCTGGAAATGTTACCAATTCATTCAACTTTCTTAAACATGTAAAAGTGAGTTTATATTAGTTATCGTTTTATTATGAAAGTTTAATGCATTTAAGTATTTTTAGATAATTTTATCGTGTATCATTTAAACTTTAATTTTTATGCTACACATGTTTAATTTACTTGGTGTTTTACTTTTGGTAAGGTTTGTTAGCTTATTTTTGCCAACTGTGTGCGCCCACCATCATATTTTAATTTTAGCATTTGTTAAACCTAACTATACTAAGCTTAGAATAAGACTTATGGTTAATTTTTGCTATTTATATTTAAATTTTCAAGTATGAGTATAACGAACGAAATCATTTCTTCAGATTATGAAACCAATAGTCACTGCAATGGATATCTTCCAAAGCGAGAAGTCATATATTGGCCACATAATTCCGACCATCATTGGAATACAAAAAAAATTACATTCCTGTTCAGAAAAAACCATCAAACCTCTTATACAAGCACTATCTCGGGGTATAGAGAAACGATTTGGTCCTGTTTTAGGAAATGAAGAGTATCTGCTAGCAACAGCGATAATTCCCCAATTCAAATTGAATTTTTTGTCCGATGAGCAAAAAAAATATTTGATTAAAGAAAAATTATTGGCTTACATAAAAGAGATGAATCAAGAGCTTGAAAAATCAGGTTTATTTAACTTGTATTTAATTGCAAATGTTAAAAGGTTTTTTTTTGGTTAACAATTAACAATACACAGCATTATTGTTTAATTATTGTTTATTAATTATTGTTTTTATAAATATCTTTGCAGGTTGTAAATCTAGAAGCTCTACCTCAAAAACAATCACCTCTGTTGACAATGATCAGTGCAGTGAAAATGACGATTGGTACGACTATATGGATACCATACCAAACTCCTTTGACAATGTAATGGCTGAACAGCTTAATGATTATTTATCAAACCCGTCCAAGAACATCCAAAGTCTCTTCCATTATCCAGATGTTTGTGCAGCATTTATAAAGCTCAATTCAACATTGCCAAGTTCAGCAGCAGTTGAAAGACTTTTTAGTGTAGCAGGACAAATTTTATCTGACAGACGAAGTAAATTGTCTGATAACCATATTGATATGATGATTTTTTTAAGAGATCATCTTAGATATTCTGTAAATGCTTTTGATAGTATCATTTTGTAAATGATTGTGTAAATAAAAATGTAAATAATTATATTTTGTTATTGGAAATTACATTTGTTTAAAATTTTAATGTTAAAAAGTAGTTAACTACTAGTTAACTACTAGGCAGTAGTTAAGTAGGTAGTTAATAACTACTGCTTTTAAAAGTAGTTAGGAAATAGTTACTAACTACTTTTTTTGTGAGTAGTTAAATAAAGTAGTTAACTACTTTTAAAGTAGTTAAAAACCATCACTGGTCCACAATAATCAATTTGTGCATGACCTTATATTCCCACTTATGGATAAGAAATATAAGGAAAAGTTTGTAACATGACTGCTGTTTGTATTTTATTCACCCATAGAAGTTATTTTATCTTCCATCGAAATCAACTCTGGGAGTTATACTAAATGATAACGACCAATTTACTCAGAAAATGTTCTTGAGATTTTTAAATGACCATTAAAAGTTGTTGAGTGGGACATAAATTATAACACAAAAATTAGTTATTTATGTTTCAAAATCGGGAAATATTGTTGTTTCAGGTTAATAATTTTAATAAAATATTGGTATCAGCTATCGATTCATTTATGCTTTAAAATAGTAGGTATTTCATTCAAGGTATTAGCAATACCTTTTGCATTAATTGCAAATTATCAGCATTGCTATATTGCTATTTGACAGTTACCAATATTAACAACCCTGATAGTAATAACTAACTATATTAAAATTCAGCAAAGAAGTATATAAATTAAGCATATATTTACAGCAGCCAGTAGAAATGTATGAAGTGGTGAATGTAACAAGTTTGTTGTACACATCATGTCATCCATATGTCACATATTCTGGTCATATTGTTTCAAAACTACAAATTGGAGGATATCAAAGTGGAATGTTGAATTTCACATTCACAACTAGATCAACAGGTATTTTAGTTTGTGTATTCATTAATAATATGTGTGAACCAGAGGCGTGGATTCAGCAAAATGTTGAGGAGGGCGAAGATTTTTTAACTTTAACCCAGAGAAATTTCAAACAAAAATGATCATCCCAATATACATTTGTATGTTGTATTTTCATGTAAATTATCATATTAGTTAAAAAAAACGGTTTAGAAAAAGTTAACTTTTATTTAATATTGAGTGCAGACAAAAAGCGTTTAAATTATGAATGTAACAAAGGTTATCGACGTTCTTTCATTTTTACAAAATTGTCCACTGAATCATCAAGATCAAATCGACTAAAGGTACTAATAAAATTAGGAAAATTATAGCAGAGATTTTTAACTAATTGGATATTAATCAACAAGTATGATAAATAGTGCTTTCATCAACTAATCTAAATACTCAAGCATGTGTGAGCTAATAAAAATAATTTAAAATGAATTGGAAAAATCTTGGTGAGAGAGCTCAAGCAACCGTGTAGGATAAGAATATGCTAATTGTTCGTCAAGCTAGGACAGATACAAGCAATCAATCGATTAAATTTCTATAGCGCTATTTCCTTGGCGTTCAATAGTGTTCGGACACGAACTTATTAAACAGATAAGTTTTAAACCCCCGACGGAAAACAGCGAGAGAAGTAGATTTAGTAAGAGAAGTAGGAAGAGAGTTCCAGAGAAAGGGACCAGAGTAGGAAAAAGAGCATTTAGGAAAAGAATGCTTAACAGAAAAAATACGAAAGTGGCTAAGAGAGAAAGATCGAGGACCAGATTTAGGCGGGATTTTTATTAGGTTAGTTAGGTAAAATGGAGAAGAGCAATTTTTAATTTTAACCATTAGTAAGCGAATTTTAAAATTCACTCTATATTTTAGAGGAAGCCAGTGAAGAAGAACAAGAGATGGAGAGATAATTATGAGAAAAGTAAGAAGTGCGAGAAACTAAGCACTAAACGATTGAAAAATATTAGCAATAGGTAGATTATAAGTAGATATAATTTAAAAAGTTTAATAAATATTGTTTTTATCAAATAATCTATTTAGATTTAAATAAAAAACTCATTCATGGGTGAGCTGAAAAAGATAATTTTTCTATTTGGTGGAAAAATTTTGAGGGGGGCCGTGGCCCCCCTCAGCCCCCCCCCCCCCCCCCCAATCCACGCCTCTGGTTTGAACACAGTTTTTTCCACATTTTGATGTTGATTTAAAATATCATTGCAGTTCCTTGTCAGTCAGTTGAAATTTCTCCCTATGAAGTATTTATTGATTATGAGAAACTTAAAATACTTGTTTATTGGAAGGTTGGGTTTGAATTGTTATAGTGCTAAATGTCATAAACTGAATTAGATAAAAATCTGTTTTCTTATATTAATATTTAAATTTTATTGTTCACAGCCTGTTTCTGAAAGGAATTATTGTGGTCCAGGATTTGATTATGCCCTAATGAAGAAATTAAATTTATATGATGCTGATTTACATACATCAAATGATCTCATATTTTTAAACACATCAGATGGGAGCTGGTCTCTTATGCCCAATATTATTACATCCAATTCATTTTTTTCTTTTGATGTGCCTACCTCTTGCATCTTGGATGGTTGTGACTTTTCCATTTTAGCAAAGAATAACATTGGAGTTCAGAATGAACATCTTTCTGTTTTCAAATGGCCCAAGAAAGAATCAGGTAAAAAGTGTTTGTCAACAAATTACCACTTGCAGAATAAATCTTGTTTATAAGTTTATATATTGTTTTTTTTAGCTCCAAGAAATATTCTTCTGGTAAATAATCTGATAGTGGAGAAATCAGAAACAAATGTATTCTTCAGTTGGGAAGTCCCGAATAGAAGAAATACCAGCAATGTCTCCAACATTACCACAATCTTATATTGGTGTTCCACTCTGGCTCATGACATCTGTAGTGTGAGTTTTCATTACCACATTTAGGCATAGCCTGATGTTCTGCAGCTAGATTTTATAATTACAGTAGAATCCGGATATTGATTAATTGGAACATTGTTTATGTTCTTAGGTTAGAATATTAATTAAGCAAATAAGGCAGAATAACTTATTTAAACAATAAAACATTGTGTATTTATTTTTTATCATTGATAACGTCCTTTTAAATCAAAAATTTGTTTCTGATTGTCGTCAGAAAATATTTTAAAAATAAAGAAAACCTGGTTAACCTAATACAATTGTTTTTTAATTAATATTTTGCTTTATTTCCAGCAAAATTTAAATTTGAAGCCAATTGAGGCACCACCTCATCAGTACAATTTGACGTACAGAAGTACATTCATCAATGAATTCACTTATGGAATTGGAATTTTTGTTGATGGTTATGGTTCAAATATTGTCTGGTCAAACAAAGTATACAATTATTCAGGAAGTATGTAAATTATTGTAAATTATATATTTAACTTGAAATGAAATATTGCAATTTATTAATAATATTCAATTGAAACAAAACAGTGACACAGGCACCATCACAAGTGACAGTAAAGGAAGCAAAGAATGGCTTGACAGTTTATTGGTCCTTCCATCAAGATGAATGTCAACATTGTTCTTATGTTAGACATTTCATCATTTATTATTGTCCCACAGTGAACCATATTTTCTGCAGTGGTAAGAATATTTTAGTAAACAGATGAGTTTGTAACTCATATTCTCTAGCACTTAATTTAAAGAATTGCCATGTTATTTAGTTATTCAAGTGTGCACATACTTATATTGACACAATCTTTGAAATTTTTTAACTTGTTAATGTTTAAACCCATTAATTATATACTTTTCTTTCTTATCATACTAATCTCATCGTTGCACCGAAATGATTTAGCTTGAGATTTCCATCTCTAATCATATCTGTCTCAGTCCTGTTAAACACTCTTTTCCTAAATGCCTCTATTCTCCCTGTGGTCTGTATTTATGGAGCCATCTTTCTTTTCTTACAACTTTAGTGTCCCTAACTGCTTTCAAAAAGACACATTTATATCATAGATTCGTAGCAGATTGCCATTGAGCTTCAGTAAAAGGCGCCAAAGACAGTTTTTGTGATTGATTGAAAACCAAGCCATCAGGCAACCTCAACATTTTAAAACTGAGCCAAAGTAGAACCTTGCAGCTGAATTAAGAAATTTCTTAATTCAGAAAACTAAATTGAAAACAAACTAAGACTTGAAATGGACAAAAAAATTAGTTTCAGTTTTAGGAATTCCTATGTTCAGCTTAAAGGTTGTTCTTCTTTTCACTCAGTTAGCCTGGAACTAGTTTTTTTTAATTTAAGGCCATTTCAATTATAATTTTTAATTCATTTATACTCCTGAAAATGTGTTGTAATAATTATTTGGCTCTCTAATAATGTTTTACACTCGCAAATTAATGAGACTAGGCTCTTATATTGATATTATTGCAGGCAATGTGACAGAATTTAAAGTTTCAACTTCTGTCAGAATATTTTCTGTACTCTTACTTGAGGGTGAAGAAACATTCTACTTGTTTTGGATGGCTAGCTCATCAAGAGCTTCTCTTAGTGCATTCACTGAACCAATTCTTATAAAGTTTTCTAGTAAGTTAAAGAATTTATGTTCAGATTTGATTTAATGAACTACAAATAAATTCTAACTTAAATTCTTAATTATTTTAAAGCAATCAAAAAATTTTTGGTGTTTTTTATTGTTCTTGGTTTGTTGCTTGGCATGGGGATCATCTATAGTACCTTTAAGATGTACAAGTGAGTAAATTAGTAATTAGAAAAAATAATATTTCATGATAAATAAAGAGCATAAAATAAAGTGTTATGTTCTTTATGAATTGTGTTTGCTTATCAACAGAAGGGCTAAATTTTAAATTAATTGATTCTGTAGGCTGTATATCAAATTCCATCAGAAGTTTCCCAATGGTCATGGAATTGATGTGCCACAGGGAATCTGTGTAGTAAGTTACATTTGTTGAAGTTTTGCTGGTTTCAGTTTCCTAACACAGTTAAAAATTTTATATTTTAGTTGTACGGGCAAACAGATGAAACCGAACCAAGTGGTAGTTATGATGGCAGTGGTAGTAGTGATTCACTAAGCAACACTGAAACAGCAGAAAGTAGTAAATCCAACAAAGAACAATATGTTAAAAATGAATTAAAATGTTCTAGTTACCAGGTTAATCTATCTCCAACCAGGACGGAGCTTAGTTCATCAAGTTCAATGTCACCAAATTATTTTGAGTTTTCAAGGCTTCTTTCATCAATATCAGAAAACTATCACAACGAGGCTGATTATGGAAGAATTAAAACTTGTGAAACGTTTTCTACAAAAGAAATAAATGAAAATCTTAACCTGCACACAAATGAACCTCCTACAATGTCTTCAGAAAATAATAACACTATTTATTCAATAATTAGATGTCCTGTCGTCATCAAACAGGATGCCTCTCATTCAATATTTTCAAACACAGTACAGGGCAACGATTCTTGCAGTGATTTTACTCAACTTCATGTGAACTCAAATATTAATCAACCACTTACAGATCAGGGTTTCTCAAATGTTGATTCGTGTATTACTGCAAACGTAGGTCAATTCAGCTTCGACCCAATTTCTGATTACTGCCAACTTCCCGGTTTTGCTCACTTTAATTTAAGCAGTCACAATGTTGGTTACTTCAGTAAAAGCCCTGCAGAGCCAATCAATTCTGCATTTTATCTTGAATCTCAGACTCATGTCAACATAGAACAACACAGCTTCTGTGTGGATCCGATTTCTGACTATTGTCAGCTTCCAGCCATCAACCACTTTGACTCAGGTAATATTATATTTTCAAAACTGATTCTACACCCTGAAAATAAAGAAGATATGAACACCCTGGCCACAGAACTAACTGCATCAGATTTTATGCCTTAAACAACCAAACCATTCTGTTTATTTTTATAATCTTATAACAGTTGTAGATTTTTAAAAGATAAGGCTTCTTTTCTCTCAGTTAATGAGCTTTAATTTTATTATGATTACATTCCATTCATATTGATTATACAACTGTGGTAAAAACACTTATTTTTGTACAGTTTATCATGTGTGAACGAAGTATTAAGAAAAACAAGGTTGACTTTATGATCTTCTTTATATAATGCTACAGGGCTGGTTTTTTTTACCAATCTGCAGTATTATATTTTATTTTGTCGTTTATTTTGTATAAGTATTTCCTATTTTCAATGCTCATGATATTTTTAAGATGCTCAATTTTTTCTCAGTCCTGAAATTGCTCACTATTGTACATTATTTCGATTTCATTTACAGATTTTTTATTGTTGATGCATAATTTGTTTATTATATATAAATCTATCTTGTGTGTTTTAAATGATTTTGTTACTTTGTGTGGCTCACCTACGACGAGTGATTACAACAACGGGAGCCTCGCCAACAGCAAAAAATAAGTGGCAGAAGGTCGCCCTTAATGATACTTTATGTTTGAAGGTGGCTGTGGCAAACTAACGAACAGGAGGCACCAGTTTGGAAGTGACACCCGTCTGCAATTGAAAAAAATCTTACAAAAACTCCATGAAATGAAACGGCGACTAAATTATCTTTATATCTATCTAGGTTTTTCATATACGTACACTGCCTCTTATGATGATGCAGCAATTTGGTGGGAATGTTATTGAATACAAATTACTTAAAATTGCTGATTATTTGCAATGGGCAGTGCAGTGTCATTTTTTGCAATAATTTCATGAGGTCTCGTGACTTTGTCTAAATAACAATTGACGTTAAACTGATAATAAAAAATAATTATCTCACTAGTGAGCACCTGTGTAGTTATCCGAAAAATGAAATGACGTTGGCACCAACCTGGGGTTTTTTATAGTTTTTCTCGATCCCTTGTTTTCCCGCTCCCGCTTGCTCCTGCTCTTTTTTCCGCTCGCTCCCATTGGCTTTTCCCATCCCGTTTGCTCTTCCGCTTCTTTCCCGCTCCTTTTCTTACTTTTTCGCCCTCCTAACTTCATTTTACCCATCAAACCTAAAATAGATTTGCTAAAAGTTGCTTGAAACCTTTAAACTTTTATACGTAAACTAAATTTGAATTTTGTTAAGTAATAACCTCAGTGATGAAACTACTGTAGTTATAACTACATTTTTAGAAGTTATATCCAATAGGTTGTTATAACTACATTTTTAGTAGTTATATACAGTAGGTAGTTATAACTACTTTTGTTTTTGGGTAGTTGCCATGTAGTTATAACTACTTTTATGATCTAGTTAAGTAGTCATAACTATTTAAGATTATTTAACTACTTTTAATTAGGACTGAAATAAAACAAAACCAGGTATTCAAAAGCGCATTAAACTTTACCCCAAAACAAATTTATCAATTTGTTTATCTATGGCGATAATAAGCGATGTTATGTTCTAGTGCATCTATCACGTTTTATTTAAATATCTTTTATTTCTTTGAATTGGCATTTTTACATTGTAGTGAACATTTGGCAAAAGTTTGATATGACAACAGTTTGTTTGACACATGGTTCTACGAGTCTGCCAGCAAAGAACTGGAAGATTATCTTATCTGAGACCTGGAATCTATCTCTTTTTTAAAGTTAAATAAAGCATTGAACATTGAGTGTTCAATCGCCATATTTTGCTTATGAATTGTTTTTTTTATTTGCTTCTCTTTTCAAAGACAATTACATGCGCAAGACTGACAAGTCCCAGCGAGTCCACAAGAATGTTCAGTCTTCTTCAGTACCAGAGTCTTTGGTTCATATAATAGATAGTGGGTATTTGCTTCACTGGGATGTTGGCACTTCATATGGTGAAGTAGCACAACAATATGTGAGATATGTAGGCAAACAGTGCAGTAGTTTAGCAGTAATAGTTTTTGATGGTTATAAGAATGGACCCAGCATTATGGATCAAAAACATTGTAGAAGAGCAAAATGTGGTTCCAGACCAAATGTTGTTGAAGGCACAACGAATGCATTTAAAGATCAAAATTCGTTTCTTTCAAAAAAGGAGAATAAGTGTGCATTTGTGTCATTCCTGATTACTTGCCTAAAAGCAGCTGGCCACTAGTCCCAAGTTTTGGATGAAGCTGATTCTATATTAGTGAAACAGACTCTTCAACATCCACAAGCTGGAAAAGTAGTCATGGGAAACGATACTGATATTTTGGTCCTGCTTGTGTATCATTTTCAGCCAGACATGTTTGATATATTCATGTATGTTTATTCAAGTAAGTGTGTCAACTCTGTGCGTGCCATTGCTAAATCATTAGGTTTGTCAATTGTTAGTTAACTTTTGGTTGTTCACTCTATCAGTGGCTGTGATACAACATCATCTTAGTTTGGTCATGGAAAGACCAGTGTTTTCAAAAAAATATCCAACTTATGTGGAATTCAACACTTGATAAATATCTTGGAGTCTTTGACAACTACCCATGAAAAGGTGATGCTCGCAGAGTGTAAGTTGCTGGTGCTTTTGTATGGAGGTGCTTTGAAGGATCAACTAAATCATCTTCGCTACTCTATATATGAACATCACTGCAACCACTACTCAACTACCACGTCCTGAAAGATTGCCTCCAACAGAAAATGTAAGTCGTTTTTATTCCTTCAGAGTCCACTTACAAGTTCTGCAGTGGAAAATGTTATCAACAACAGCAGTTGATCCACAAGAATCGGACTGGAAAACACATGAGGAAAAATTCATTCCAATTGCTACTGATGTTGACATAACACCTGCTGATTTTCTAAAGGTTGTATGTTGCAAGGGTAGATCAGATTTAAGGAGGCCGTGCAGTGGTCAAAACTGCACATGTAACTTTTATGGTCTGCCATCTACTGCTGCTTGTAAGAATTGTAACGGGAACTCCTGTGAAAATCGCTGTGATCCTTTTCTCAAATTGAATGTGGGTAATGATGATATAGTGAATGTTAATGAAGTACAAGAGCCAAACATATGTAAAGCAGTGGATAGATATGTTTATGATGATGATTTCTTATACCCTTGGAAGTGGAAGAAGTGGTTGTTACAAGTGTATAAGTTGTTTTTCATACTTTTATGTATAGTTTTTGTAACATTCTTAACATTGCTACACGAATATTATCATTTAATAAAAAATAGATCTTTTTTTAAATATATTGTTATGACTTTTGTATGTGTTTTCCAAAAAAAATAAACCCATTCAAACTCATGTATGAAGTGAAATTGTTATAACATTGGTACCCGAATATTAGGAAAATATGGTATTTTTCATGGCCCGTAAAAAATAACCGTCGAGTGCCATTCTCAGAATACATTTTCCATATATATGTGTCTCAAAATCAGCAATAAAACCATTTTATCAATGAATTTTCTGTCAGCCGGTCTAAAAGGATTATCCATCTATACAGCTCACATTCATAAAATCAAATTCTATGCTTCCCAGCAGCACTGCTGTTGAATGATTATTTAGTACTGCTGGTATGATATTGACGCCACAGAGATGCAAAATGACTGACACTTTGTTTGATTATATGGTATTTTTAAAGAGCCGTTCCAGTTTTAACAATTTCTCTACTTTGTGATTCAAATTTTATGTATGAATATAATAACACTTTGTTTTCATTATTACATATTATTTTATATCCATTAAATGCACATTTGTTTTGTTTTTATTTGCATGAGTAAATATATAAATGTTTGTGTTTTTAAAAAGTAGTTCACTACTTTAGTAGTTGTTAAAAAAGTAGTTATGACTACATCTCTTCTTATGTCAAGGTGTAGTAGTGTTGCTGGTAGGTAGTTGTATTAAAGGGGGAGGTAAATGCAGTGGTCTTGGAACATATGATTTTTATCACAGGCTGTATTGCTTCATTAAAAGTGAAGGTATAGAAAAATTTTCCAAGCTAAAATTGCCTATGTACGAACATCAAAGGTTATTCAGTGATGGGCACTAACTACTTCAATTGCTCCATTTGTCTCCCCCCCTTTAACTAGACGTGCAACCGCACATAAACCTACCAAAACAAGTTGTCTAGCAATGGTTTTCAACATTTCCGACATTAAAAATATTTAGTCACAAGCCCATCTTTTTTCTGCTGAAGGCGATAAACATGTGTGTGGAAGCTTACCTGTTAAGTAGATTTGAGGAGCCAGCTTAGTTGTTATTGATTTTTCAAACTAAATTTTTCTTCTTCATTCAGTTGTAAAACAGTTACAAATGTTCTAGGACTAAGTAGGCTCCCATGCATATTTCTTGCTTTCAAGATAGACATGTCGTGAGCCCATTTCTACATCATAATGCATCTAAAATTTTAAAATAATTAAGCCAATCCTCGTAATGTGAAGATGTGTTTGTGTGCAGTATGGAGCTTATCTTACCTGTTGGTTATTGTAAAAAAAAAAAAAAACAAACTTATCCATGTGTATATGTGCGTTTCTATGTGTGTAAAAGCTTACCTGTTAATTATTGGGAAAACATCCAAAAGGCAGTGTATGTGTTATTAGATTATTTTATGATCGTGTAGCCTAGATTTAAACAAGTGAATCAAAAAACAAAGTTTTTTAAAAACACTTTTATATAATTGATTGTGTATGCCACATTCTGTTACATTAACAACGAGCATATTAGCATAGACAATAAATAGTTCGACGAAAATATCACAAATAATTGTTTAATTAAATTTTGTCCAATCGATCCGAAAATTTGATAGAATGAATTGTTAATCAGTTCAGAGATATATTTAAACTTTTAAGTCTCTAGCTCATCGGGAAGTTAGTTTAAAATGAATTGCAAAATTTGATGACAGACAGAGAAGTCAAGTTAAGTAAAAGTGTGTAAAAATACATACGCTAGCGCCAATCAAACTCTAGCATCGCAATAATTGGAACAACCGAAGTCAACGTCGACTTTTTAAAAAATCGAAACCGAAATCGGTCTAAAAAACCGACATCGACCCAGCTCTAATATGCACATGAATTAGAAATAAAATTACGCGTACAGTGTTTAAGTTAATAATTTGGTAATGTATAAAATAATTTAACAAAGTTATATAATTATATTTTAAATTTAATCGTTAATTGCTGTAATTAGATAACATAGACTGAAATTATATATATCAATGGCTGTCTGTAATTTTCAAAACAAAGTCGTAATTAGTCGTGGTCGTTTTATTTCTGATGTTCCCTGTCGCAGATTTTGTATTAATTTTTTTATTTAATGGAACAAAGTTATTTGCCTTTGACATCCTCTGATTCGGATCTTTTGCTGAAAATTTTGTGGGGCAAAAAATTGAATCCAGACGTTTTTAGGAGGTGGAACCAAGGTATGTTCTTAAAATCTTAAGTTTGTAACTTGAAAAACTTTTTCAGTTTCTTTATTTTGTGTTTGGAAAGTATTTTTTGCATTAGTTTATCTCCTAAGAATATTGTTAATTCAGTTATTCATTGTGGTATGATGTGTGTCATGACTATTATTATGACATAATAATTATGTTATGTTACTTTTATGTTTTGTTGATATGGTTATCTGGTGAGACGACATGTTATAATAATCAAACACATATTCAAATATAAATATATGATGCTATATGCACGATGGTCGTGTAGTATAAATTTATATCTTTTTGTATAACATCCAGTATATTGCAGTCTTCTTTTGAACCTATGCTAACCCTTCCTCTTTGGGAGCACAGGGGGATGGGCAAATTAATTATTGCAAAAAATCAGATTCTAATTTTAAATTTATTAGTCAGGAATTTTTATGACAAAAATTCCATAAAAACCCAGAATTTAAATTAATTATATGGTCTTTGATGTGGTATTAGTTTGCTGGCAATTTTCCCAATTGAATGAATTTAAAAAAGATGGAATCAAATCTACTGTCATCGGCGGCACCGACTCACGTAAATGATAGCGATCTTATCAATGGGCCACCCGACTATAAGATGGCTAGAAATCTCAGTCTTTCAGAGCTACATTACATTATACTTGACTACGACGGGTTCAACAACTTCTTACTTCTTTTCAGAAAAATGAATATCTATCTACGTTTGATTTGTTCACGCTATTGTGTTAAACTGGAGCACATTTTCAGCTTTTTTGTGACATTTTTGCATGTTTGCAGTTGTTGAAATGTGTTTAAAAAAAGATCATTTTGTTATTATTAATTATTTGCATTTCTAGGATTTGTGTTTAGCGAGAGTGAGCCGTCAGCCCTGATCCAGTTCGATGGTGGACCATGTTCTGTTATTGCCTCTGTTGAAGCCTTTCTTTTAAAAAATCTGTTTTTTATCAATTCTCCGAAATCAAACTGGAGACAGTTAGCAGGCAAGTTTGAGAAATATTTCTTCTCAAATTTATATTTATTTTAAAAAATAAAATGAGTTTTATTTTAATTTTTATTTGTATTTTTTAGAATCAGAACAGCAATCCCTCCTGTGTTCATCTCTGTGTGACATATTCGAACAAGTGGCAAATGATGACGTGTATCAACTTGTTCTGATTGACAAGAATTCTTGCGATTCAGATAATGAAACGATTGTTACGGATACATTTCACAATGCAGTCAGGTTGTTAATGTTATTGAATTAACAGGTTTCCATTCATTTGTTTGTTGTTATAAATCCGTTTTTCTGTTTTAATAGGACGAGGCAGCTCATAAGTCTGGCGAGTTTAAAAGAAGAGTTAACCAATCACTTGAGTTTGTTTAGTGATACTTGGGGCTGTTTATTGTTTTTGTATTCCATTCTCCTAACAAAGGTATTAATTTTTATTCTTTTATTGTTGTTTCTGTTTTTTTTAATTTATTTAATTATCAAAAGTATATGTTAATAAAATGCTTGTAACTAATATATCTTTTAAATGATTTCCTTTTAAAGGGACTTGCAAACGTTAGTGATGAAATTGGTGATATCGAAGAATCTCTTATTGATCCTGTTCATGGGCATGGAACGTAGGTTACTCTTTGTTTTATTATGTTTTATTCTATTTCATTTTATTTTTTTACCAATGCTTTTATTAACTCGTCGTCTCTGTTTCTCTGTCTGTTTCAAATCTTGCAATCAATTTTTGAGTCACTTCCTGATGATAGATTTTTTTCAAATTTTGCATACATGCTCAAAATAGAAGACAATGGTGCAATCATTCAATTATTAGTTTTACAATAAGTCAATTAATTTAGTTAATTTTAATTAATTTCGATATTTCGATATAATTAAGATATTTCGACTTTAATATAAAATAAAAGAGTAATATAAGAAAAAATTGATTGCAAAATTTGTGTTTTAATTACATATAAAAGCATTGGGTTTTAAAAATTCGTTTTTAATTTACTTGTTCATTGAATATTTTTTAAGTAAATAATGTTTTTTTTTTCACTTGGTCAGTCAGAGTTTGATAAATCTTCTCTTAACTGGAAAGGCTGTTTCTTATGTGTGGGATAATGTCAAGGATGTTTCAGGCCTCAGTAAATGAGTTTTTTTTATATCATTTTGTGTTTCATATTATAATTTTTGTTGTTATTGTGAATGTTTATGAATTTATTTTTATTTGTTACGAAAGGATAATAAAAATCCGATTTTAAGAATTAATACTTATTTAATGGTGCATGTCTGAAAGTAAAATTTCATTTTTTAAAGTAATTATTTGTTCTTAATTTCTTCATATTTTTATTTTTGAATTTCATTTTATATATTTTATTTTGTGAATCCAGAATTGATTGGCATATCGAGTAAATCTCAAGTTGGTTTCTTGACGCTGCTTGAACATCTGAGATATTGTGAGGTATAAACTGTTTAAAATAATCATTTATTACATGCACAGAATTATTGGCTAAAATTTAAGTAATTTTTTATTCAGGTTGGATGGTTTTTAAAAAACCCTCAATATCCGATATGGGTTTTAGGAAGTGAAACCCACTTGACAGTGCTTTTTTCGGAAGTTAGTATTTGTTAAAGAAGCGGCTAAAATAAATTTCTTTTATTTAAACACCTTATTATGATACGATATATCCTTCAGGACAAATCTCTTGTTGGAGAAGAGGATGTTGATTCAATGGCACGAAGAATTTTTACACAATATGACAAAGAAGGTTAGTTAGACTTATATTTTTTGCTATTTTTAAATGCTTCATATTTCTTTATATTTGATCTCACTTTTTTTAATTTTCTGAAGGCAGAGGTTTTATCAACTCTGAAGTTTTAGGAGATGTTATGAAGTCTTTGGATCTTTTTGCTGATCCAGAATAGTAAGCTTTATTGATTTTTTTCACCAAATTTTCATTAACTTTCTTTCATTACCACTGTGAAGAAAAGGTTGCAAAAAATGCATGTGATGGGGGAAAATTAAAGGCATGTGTTGACTCAGTATCCTAAAAAAAACCAGTTTATTCATTCATTCTAGATCTATGAAAAAACTTTTATGAATTTAGTTTTTATTGGCCTGTGTTATTTAATTGCTTGTTTTATTATTTTAAGTGTAGTGAAATATGTATCAATTATTTGATTAATGGAGTTTTGTTTTGTCACTGAATTAATATATTTTTATGAAAAAAATATTTACAGTGTGAAAATAATGATTAACAAGCTTGATCCTGAACAACTGGGAATTATAACACTCAATGACTTTTTAGAGGAATTTTTTCCAAGAAATAAAGACAATTTTAATTCATCTTGTCGCAAGTTTACAGTCTATCATTACAATGGTTTGCAAAGATCTTGTGCAAACAATATGGTAAGTTGGTAAGGTTTTTTAATTTTTTAGTTGTCAGGGTAAAATCAAGTTTCATTTCATTTCAGGTAACATATTCTGAGGCTCTGTGCTGTTTGATGGATCTACCCGAATTACAGATGGTCAGTGACTACTCTCCTATCAAGACCTGTCTCTTGACCAAATGGCCGACCATTGAAATCACATGGAAAAATAACGTCATTCCTTCTCTGAATTAATTTTTTATTCGTTTTATCTCTTTTTAAAGTTTCTGATTTCAGCTTATTTCTAAAAATTGTGTTTGGATCGTTGTCAATAAACTTATGTATTTATTCGCCTAGCTTTATTCAGTTAGAAATTTTGTTTTTTGCCATTGGTCTTGCTCTACATCTGAATGTAATTGCAAAATATAGTCTTTAAAATAGTTTTCATTTTTAATTCTCCGATTTCCAATTCACTTGCTGACTTGTGCAAGGAAACGTTAAAAGTTTTTAAAAAGTTTCAAATCTGGTTTATTTATTTAACGTATGTAGATGCAGGGCTGTAGCTAACATGTCGATCCTGGGGGGTGTAACCATATATATATATATATATATATATATATATATAGATGAATTCTATATATATGGAATAATTTACTATAGAATAGATGTATTTCTATATATATAAAAATGAGATTATGTATGTCCTTTATGTACTTCTGCACCATTCATCGGATCGTAATGAAATTTTAACAACCTTGAGCGTCAATGGGGGAAGGTTAATGTGAAAAAACATATAAATATATATGCATATAATAGATTGAGAATAAATGTAGCACCCCCACCCAAAGAAAAACTCATCATATTTGGAAAAATTGCAGGGCCCCCTGATTTGATCTGATTTGATTTAAAGTTAAAATAATCTTTGGGATTACTCATTAAAAATTTCATATAAATATATCCTCAGGGACTTTTATTTACGCGGGAAAGTGCGGGGAATTTTTTATCGAAAGTGGGCGATGTCTCAAGTTAGGCCAGTTAGGGTGTGTGTGGTTTTGCCAGCAGCTGGAATTGGTTCACGCATGAGCATGAACATAGAAAAGCAGTTTTGCTGCGTCTTGGGGCGACCCGTCATCAGTTACACATTGTCTGTCTTCGAAAAGTAAAAGCATTTAATTACTTGTAAGCATCATTCAATCTTGCTTGGTCGACTGTACTTACTGACTACTCATACTAAAAATTATAGTATTATGCTGAATGTGAAATCCAACTTTGTAGTCTTCTCTCTCGTCGTCTTAGTAGTCTTAGTAGACTTAAAGTTTAAATAAACGCTGAATCAATTAATAATTGTTGTAAAAATTTTATAGTAATTACACTGAAAATAGTTCAAAATAATTATTAATTGAAGTGTGATGTGTACTTTTGTTAGCCAATGGAATTTTACATATTTTAGCATATCCTATGTTCTCACTATTGTTGTTGTGGTTTCTGAGGAAAGAAAAGAAATGATGGCAAATATTATTAGAAAATTCAAGCACAAGAAAGTCGTTATAGCTACTGGGTCAACTTCTAGACACAGATCTATACTGGAAGGACTAAAAGTTGTTGAAAGGAGTCAGTATCAAATTCGAGTAGATAATGTCGCAATTTAAATTTTGAGTATTAAGATTACTTGAAAAAATGTTATTCAGCATATTCCAAAGAAGATCTTGATGTGATTGTTGTCCATGATGCTGTTAGACCGCTCGTTGATGGCAAGGATATCACTTCAGCTGTTCAAGGTGCTTCACAATATGGGGTATTGTATCCTTTTTGTAAGATGTGTGTCTGTCAGAGTCGTCATAGAATATTAGATTTCAATTACCAGTAATACATTTATGTTTTCAATATGATGTAAATGAGCTTTTGTAAACATTTGTATTAATCCTTATTACTTATAGAACATTCTGTAGGCTAATTAGCTTAAGGCCCAACAAGAGGAACTGATTTCGTTGAAAACTTTCAGGCTGCTGGGTTAGTGAGGCCATTAGTGTCAACTATTTTGGAAGTAGCTGCTAATGGTTTTATGGTGCAATCATTAGATAGGAATAAACATAGAGCCAGTGAAATGCCTCAAGCTTTTAAATACCATATTCTTATTGATGCATATCAAAAGGTTATCTTCCATTGTGGCCAATGTTAAAAACTATGTTTAGTTTTGTAATGATATAATTTCATCTGTTCTAGTGCACAGAATTTGAATTAGAACATGGCACGGAATGCCTGCATTTGGTTCAAAGTTACACAGAAGCAAAAGTTAAGCTACTGGATGGGCCTGAACATCTTTGGAAGGTATAAAAAATTTTTATTATATACACAACTGAAATATTCCTTAAAAATTGCATTTTCTTACAGATTACATACAAAAATGACATGGACAATTTTGAAAAAATTATAAGGGGTAACATTTTTTTAATGCATCACACTTTGCTGGTGCTTTATGAAATTTACACGTTAAATCTCACCAGCGAGAGAAATGAAAAATCATCTGACGATCATTCACAAGGATGGAGATGAAAAATTATCTCAAACCATGCAAGAAAATCTGCATGGGATTAACACAGTCAATTTTTTTATAATTATATAAAGTTTATTATAGTGAGATATTTCATTTTAACAAAGAATATAATTTTCCAACTGCAGGTTATTTCTTCATGGAGGTATCACGACATAAAAGTGGCAAATTTTTGTGCTGACCTCGGAACAGTTTTGCTGTTGGAAGTTGTAAAAGATGATAGTTTTTGTGGCAGTTTGGATGTCTTGCCAACAGACTGCAGTGCAGGTTGCATAAAACAGATTGCTCTAAAAAATGGTTTTTCTGACAGCCCTCAAGAAATGCATGTCGGTTACATTTTTGAAGCCGTGGATGTTATTCATAATGTTATTGCAATCAAGAAAATTCCTGTACACTGGCGGTTTTGCTTTGTGTGTGTCCTCGTCGGTCACCATTCTACTATGTTTCAGAGTGGCTTCGCTAAGTTGATCCAGCAACTCGAAAACATTGTAAGGAACAACCACAAAGAGGAATGTTATGTGTCGATAAATGCTGCCGTATTTAGTGTGAGTACAGACTTTTTTCATGGCTTTAGTATTATTAAATCCTTTATATTATTTTCGATTGTCTTCCAGTCACAAACTTTGAGTCTCAAAATTAACTCACTTCCCGTTATCCGATCGAGCTGAAATTTGGCACATCGACTTGGGCTGCGAGACAATTGAATCTATCAAAATTTCAGTCAAAACGGCCCCCGTCAAAACGGCCCCCGTCAAAACTGCCCACGGCAAAACGGTCCCCGTCAAAACGGCCCCCGTCAAAAGGGTCCATATTTTTGAATTTGAATTTAATTTTTGAATTTGGCTCTGGGCTTAAAAATACAAATCTAGGATCGTATATAAAGGATTTATAATAAAAACTTTGTTTTTATGGGTTAGTTTTTTTAAATTATATTTTCATAAATGGCACACAGGAAAAAGAAATTACTGATCACTCCGATCTGGAAAACTTCTACAAAAAACTACATTTTATGAAACCAGGATCTATTTTTGTGCAATGATGTTTAGCAAACATTTGATTCAGCTTGAGCTTTGTCATTTCTTTTAACTTTGCATTCCAACTTTCAATGTTGTTAACAAGTTCTTATAGTTTTACTTTATTTTTATGTTGTGAAAGAGTTCCAGAGACATGTAAGTACAGTGGATGGTCACTCTCGGTTTGTCAGAATAGTTTCACCATTGATTCTTGTGTTTATATATGTGTGTTCATGTTAGCCCCCAGACATGTAAAGAAATAGCACCACCAAGTTTTGTAGGAAGCACTGTATTGGGTTGGATCATTCAAGGAAATTGGCTATTTATTTGAACACACAAAGTAATTAAAGATTTAAAATTAAATTTCGTTTGAAAAATGTTCACTCTTAATTGTGTTGATACATGAAATTCATTAAACATTCTAAGAAGACCTAATATTTTTTTGTTCAAACGAGGAACAATTTGCACAGAAAAATTTGGGATGGGTCACAAATGCCTGAAAATTATTTAAGAAAAAGCCAAACCTAAATTCTTATTCAGATTTCATTAGAAATGCATACATATTTAATTGTCTAGTACTTAGTAAAATAGTAAAATATATTAGAAGCATAAAGGCAATCAATGTATTGTAACCTAATTTGAATTTTAAACTAATAATTCCAAGGAGTTCAGCAATGATAATGAAATCGGAAGGTGGTATTGTAGACATTTTTAATGCATATTTTGTAAAAGTAAATTAAAAATTCACATCAAGGCTATTCTGTGTCTCACTTCAAATGGTGAGTCAAAATTTTTTCTACTAATTATGTTTATCTCTTTTATTTCAAATTCAATTGGCTCCCAAGACTCTCTGAAAACAGCTTTTGAGTTTTCAACATCTTTTTTGTTGAAACTTCCCAAAGACAAATGGGGAGTGAACCCATTGTCTGGAGATATCCTACTCAAATCATCAAAATCAGGAAATATTTCCTCCAGTGCTTTTTGAATGTTGATTATTTCCTTGTGATTTTTATTACCTGCCCAAGAAAAAGATTTCTAAACTACTTCAAAAATCTGAATTTTTCATACTAATTGCAAATTGAAACCTGATTTGTCCTTAGGCTCAAGCCACATAGTGCAGTTTGACTTGTGTTCAAAATGCTGGAACGAAGTCTGATCAAAAACCACACCAAATGGTTCAAAACTACTTTTTTCTAGCATTGATTTGATTTCACAACATGCAAATTCAAAATTTTTTCCATCTTTATCATCTTCCAGGAATGGATACAAAAGATTTATGTGAGGCATCCATCTATTAAAAGACTTGTCATGGACACTAAGAGATGTATAGTTAGTTCTCAATAAGTTTTATATTATGAGAAGAAATTACGCGTTTTACCTCCTTATAGTCTGTATCGGTGACCAAACATCCTGAGAGGGTATCAATACTATGGCACTCTTGTTGGATTTTTTAGGAATATTAGCTTCGTATGCCATTTAAATATTTACGAAATTTACAAAATGTACTCCTACAAATCACAGATAAACGTGATGATAAACAAGATTTTTGAAGAATAGGTAGGCTACTACAGAATTATGTTGTCGTTTATATTTATGCAAGTTCACTTTTCTTGCGCAACCGAACGTAACCTGGGTGTACACACTGATCTCTGGGTGTACACTAGTATAGTATAGGTACAGGTGGTATACGGTATGTAGAGCAGAGAAAACTGAGACGCAGCTCAACAATTGACGGCGGATCCAGGAGGCCCGGGCTCCCTTAGGGGCCGTCTTTAAAGTATGTCACGCTTCTAGGGGTGGAGGGGGTTTAAGAAAATGTGACAGTTTGGGCGCGTTGTTAAATTGAACACGATCGTGAATCCTGTGACACACTTTGCTCCTATTGGCCTAGAAGTCTAACTCCGTGGCCTAGAAGTCTAACTATTGATTAACGCCACGTTAAATATTGTCAAATTTTCATATCATTTCATTGGTCCAGACTCAAGCCATCTTAACACTTGATCCAATGCTTGACTCCTACTTCGAGAAGGAGCTAATAGTCCGGTAAAAAAGTTTGAAAATCGCATCAATAGCTTAAAATTTATTCATGATTATATTTTTTTATATGAAAAGCTTTGGATTAATTTGTATATTATTGTGGTCTAAATAATTGTTTTGTAAAATATTTGGAACATATGAAATTTTGAACGAATTTGAAACGGTTTATTATTATTCGGCAATATTCGGTACGTTGGATAAAAATTTATTTTGAAAGGTGGATTAAAACGTTGGAAGCGAATAAAGATATTCAAAGGTTAGACAATATAGTCCTTAATCTGAATCCGTTGTTAACAGCTTGAAAAACCTTATTTAAATAAGATTTCGGAGCGAGTTTGATAGCCTACAACAGGTGAGCGATAAGCTGACCGGCTGAGCTGAAACTTGTAGGAACATGTAATTTATTTATTATTACATTTATTATTTGTTAGTTATTAGGCAATGCAACGCTTTTTATATTTCTGTGCACTATTTCCTTCTTTAACGATATTACTGACTCTGGTGACAACGGTTCGTGTTTAATATTTCTATAAAGTTAACTTTAATATTCTGCTTGTAGATTTTGATTCCAGCATCCCTACAAACTCGCATAATAAAGTTGCGACAAGCTCTTTTTTATTAAAATTGTAAGCTAAATAAGTAGATTAGTTGTTGGAATTTAATGACATAAATATAATGTTATAATTAAATGTTAGCACTCTAGTTTTTTCTATTTGTTCCAGAAATGTCTAGCATGAGTTTGTGCGTAATTTGCAAGAAAGGTGGAAGGTTGTCGAATGTTTTGGAGAAAGGTCAGAAGACGATTATATAGGCATCAGTACAACATGAAGATGACATTGATAAGTAAGACTGACATCATCCAACTCGTTTGTTTCAATTCACGAAAAGTGTCGACGCGATTATAGTAACAAGTTAAACGTCCAAAAAGTCGTCGAGGAGAATGCTGCCAAGTTGCTTCCGCCTTCCAAGCGTGTCACTCGTAGAAAGATCTCATATCCGTTTGACTACCCAACACGCTGCATCATCTGTGCAAAAAGGGCAGACATAGATAAATACAATCGGAATCCAACATTTTATCCACAAGTTTGTAAGGTAGAGTTGATCGACAGTAAGAAGAAGAGTATGGTACAAGATACTATTTTATGTGCATGCTGGCAACGTGGAGATGACCTCTCAATTCAAGTGAGCGCTAACTCACCGTGAAGCTGCTAAAACAGTGTGGCTACTAGTTACGCACATTCTAGCACAATATTCCGATGAAATTAGAAATTTAACCGGCCAATATTCCGGAACATGGTCTGCCCAACACAGAGACATAGCCGTAGCACGTGTCAAGAACGACGTGACTCATGTTGAGAAATTTTTGACTTTCTTCAGAAGTCACAATCCATTCGTGACACAAGGAAATGAATGTCTGGTTAACATTTCCACTGGTTTATTGCAGATGACTGCGTGAATGTTGATCAAGTAGATACAATTGGTAACAAAATCCAGGAAAGAATTACAGGAAAATCTATTGGTCAAGTCCAATTTAAAAAGTCTGATCAAGTGGTAACCTTTTTGGTGATGAAGAAGAGTGTAGTATTAGGACAGAATGAAAAAATTCATGTTTCTACTGCAGAACTCAGTCAAAGATTAATTGCGATCGCGTCTCATTCACAACAGCCTGACCCATCCTTGTACAGTTATGAACTGTCGTCAGTTGCTCCAGCAATGTTTACAGATGATGGAAGCATGAGGAGGACTCCTAAGTCACAACTTGGCAAGCACATAGTAACTCTGAGTCCAGACATATGGGTCAAAAATGATCTATGTTCAAGAATAAATGTAATTGATGGCTGTGCTGTACTTCAGCAGCTTCCATGGCCTAAACTCGGTAGCATCAAGGATTCTTGTGATCTTTTTGTTAACTACATTTTTTCTCATTATAAAAAGTTTCCAGACCAACATCCGCATGTCATTTTTGATAGTTATGACGTTATTACAACAAAAGATCAGGAACAAAAAAGGCGTCGTTTGAATGCACCACAATCAGCAGAAGTCATCATCCATGAAAATTTTTCAATTCCTTCAAACAAGTTTGACTTTCTGAGTAATAAAAAAAAATAAGCAAAACTACATATTGATGCTCGGAAAATGTCTACTTGAGAAAAACATATCTGTTCAACATGCGGGAGAGGAAGGTGATGCCGATGTTGTAATCGTTCGCTTGGCTCTAGAGCTTGCAAGGCGATCAAAAGAAATTGTTACAGTAATTTCTGAAGACACAGATATTCTGGTTTTATTGATCCATCATGTTTCCGAGGAACATCCTATTTTCATACAAACCAAAACAAACACAATTAATATTGTTGAGGCACAGAAGGTGATAGGAAAGTCAGCGTGTGAACTGTTGCCTTTTGTACATGCAATGTCAGGATGTGACACGACGTCATCATTTTTTGGTCAGGGAAAGTTAAAAGCATTCAAATTATTGCAAAAATTATCTGAGGTTAAAAAAGAAAAACTTAGAACATTTGGAAATTCCGAAACCTCAAAAGATGACATCAGAGGCATTGGAGAGGAGTTTATGCTGTCTCTGTATGGCTCGAAAGAATCCATTCATACTTTAGATGAGCTGAGGTAAATAACTTAACTTTTCTTTAAATGCAAAGTATGTTAAACAATGTTATTGTTAAGATGTTTTGCGCAATTGAAAAACACCATGTTATTCCATGTAATTTTCCATTAACTTCAAGAACATAACTATAAATTGTTCAATGTAAAACATGATTTATTAATAAGACAACAAAATTTTGATACCCAAGTCTTGACGACAAAAAAATAGTTAATAGTAAATAAAATAAATAAAATTACGTGAAAAATACAAATTAATTTTAATTTCATTCAGGTACATGATTATGATGTCAACGAAGTATGTACCACTGGAACGCCTTCCACCGACATCCAGGGCAGCATATTTCCACAGTTTGCGAGTTCATCTTCAGACAAATACATGGAAATCTTTGAGATCAGGTTTGCCAAAGGAAGAGTATGGCTATACATGTACAAGTGCAGAAATCCATCCAATTATTACAGACATCAATCCGGCACCACCAGAACTTCTCCAGGAGATCAGATGCAGTTGCTCCAAGGGTGCATTGTTATGTTCCACATCATGCGGATGTTATAAAAAGCGATTGCCTTGCAGTATTCACTGCAAGTGTGGTGGACAGTGTGAAAATGCTCCCATTGTAACTCCAGAACAAATTTCAGCAGTTGACGACACAGCTGAGTAAAATCAATAAAATACATTTTTTTAAAACTACTGTGGCCATTATCCTTTGAACAAATTGCAAGTTTCTGTATCGTCTTGGTTAGACTGTGTTATTTAATGTCGTCTATCCATCCCTGATGTAGAACTTTGCATTTTTTTTCTTCATGGCAATACAACACAGAACTATTTTGATGCTGGATTTAATGACTTGAGTCATTTCAGACTATATTGCATGTATATAGTCATTTTTCTTTGCTGTTATGTTAAACTTAAACATCTGCCATCTTCCAAATAACTTGTATAAGATACTTGATGTTATTGTTAAATAAATCAATGTTGTAATGATGAGAGAATATTTTTCATAATCACAAGGAAATCACTCATTGCCTGAAATTGTTATAAAAGAATAACTTTTAAAACAAATAAAACCGAAAATGAAAGAGAAAGATATTACTCAGTTAACATACCAGTGATGCTAATATAATTATGTACAAAGTAGGCCAAAAAAGTAACATGGGCCTAGGCCAGGCCCTAGGGTTATGCTTACATTCGTGGTTATGAACTTGCAGGGCGTCCCAGACCGAGTTTTTTTGTTTAGACCCAGGCCAGCTCCAGGAAGTTAGCAACGCTTCGGGCAACGATTTTCGGCAACGCCGAATGAAGTTAGCAACGAATCGGACCACTATTGTTTTTGTTCAAAAATAAAGCATAATCAATGTCAAAAATAACTTTAATTTAAAGATAATTCACTGTTTTTTTTCTTATTAAGTTGTTTCTGATTGGCTGTGACGGAAACATATTTGTAAGGTCAATTCGTGGAAGGCATTTTTCATAAAGTTTCACTAAATATTTCAAAATAGTTTTTAAACTGTTTAATCAAGCTGATATTTCTCTACAAGAAAACATTTGTTTGAAAGGGCGGACAATTTTAGTTTATTTTTTATTCAATTAATTTGTGGCGATTTGGAGTGAAAATAGACATCGTTTCCCGCTTCGTTGCTAACTTCATTCACCTACTTTCCAAGTATTCCTTGAATAAATTATTTAGTTTGCCGTAAAGAACAGAGCATTAGCTTCCATTTTATCTAAAAATTTCAAATCATGAATAAATTTTAAGGTATAACATTACATTTGATCGGACTATAAAGGATTCATGATCGTGGTTCAATTTAACAACGCGCACTTTGTGACAGGGGGAGAGGGAGGTACCGATCATGTGTGACGTCACACATTTCATTTTATTTTATTTGTCTATCATTATTTACATACTATTAGGGATGTACCGTCTGAAATTGACAGTGAAGATTAATTTTCTGTTGTGATGGATATTCTGACAGAAGATGAGAAACGCGTGGATGTGATAGTTCTTTTAACTTTAAATTTAATACAGTTTAATTGGTGTGTTTTAAATTCAATTTTAATTTTATTAGTGTGTTTTAAATTCAATTTTAATTTTATTAGTGCGTTTTAAATTCAATTTTAATTTTATTAGTGTGTTTCAAATTCAATTTTAATTTTATTAGTGAGTTTTAAATTCAATTTTAATTTAATAGTTGTTGTTATTTTTTTAAAACAATTTTTAAGTTCGAAAGTGTGACGTACATAAATGGCCTGAGATTTATGGTAGGGGGAGGGAATTGGCAAAATTTTCAAAAAAACATCGTGACGTACTTTATGGACACGATCAGGCGTTTCAACAAAAAAATTTAACATCAATTTTCTACTTAGCTTGCAACTTCGCTTGCAACTTCATTTTGTTTAACTGAAGCCTGAGGCTTTATCTTTACTAAGTTCACCCCTCGACCATCAATACCTAGTTCTGATATTTGGCAGATATTTGAAAATGTTAGGTCTTTTTTTTACAACGAGTTCACTGCAAAATTAATTTGAAATAATATCTCAAAAAAACATTTAGACCTCCACTTGCAGGTCCAGCAAAAAGAGTTGAAAATGACACAAAAAGTAAAGTGTCATTTTCAACTCTTTTGAAAAATAGCTCAGATATAATTTAACAGCAAGTTCTTACAGCAGTAATTATTTGTAATATTAATGAAAACTGAAACAAAAATGAAATTGTTTCAGGATTTCTTCATGCCGCGGATCTATCCCAACTCCAACTGAAAATGACACTTTACTTTTTGTGTCATTTTCAACTCTTTTTGCTGGACCTGCAGGTAGAGGTCTAAATGTTTTTTGAGATATTATTTCAAATTAATTTGACTGGTTTTTTTGGACGTGTTGGTCTAACCATAGATTATTGTTGATAGCCGAGATATTACAGCCCAGCTCAACAGCTATAATGGGCAGGTTCAATGGGCGCAGGCCCGCAAATAGACGTCATGCTTTGGGGGAGCGAGCTATCGCTAAAGTGGGGCGAAATAAAAAAGGTTACAAAACACTAAAATTATATCGGGAGTTTAAAAGACAATGTAACATTGGATGTAAAACCAAGGTGCATCAGCAACACTCATATCGTTTTTTTATTTCTATGACCTCGTTTTGGATTTCCACGATGTGTACTTGACATTGGCTGGAATAGTTTTATGTATGCCTACTAATTTTTTTTTACAACGCTCAGTAAAAGCTTGCTTTGTTACGGTGATTGGAACTGTACTGGATATTAATAATATTTTCAGATCATATTACTGGTCGGATGATCTGTTTTCATGGGCACCTTTGTTAAAAACTTGTCAATGCTGCTTTAGTTTCGGGGGAGGGGTTCATAAATAAAATGACAAAAAGTCCATTAATTGAAAATAATTAATATTTATTGTAAATTTTTGCATTATAGAATTAATTTTCTGCTTTTGTTTTTAAATTAAATACAATCTGCAATTTTATATACGTACACTTCAAACATCTATTCTGAAATTTTATCGACATGGGCACTAACTTAACAAGATAAAAAAAATTCTGAAAAAAAACTTCAATTTCAATCATTGATTTTATGCTAGTTTTAAAACAATTTTTTATTCTTTAAAAATGTCATTAAACAAACAATAACGCGTACACTGAAAACACAAACCTTTGAAGATTTACCAGATTTTATGTTCAGTTGTAAAATTTTGCATTTTTTCAATGTATTTTTCAATTAAACAATTTAGATAGATAGAATGGATAAACCCCAAAGAATGATATACCTGACCAAAGTAACAAACTCTCAGTTCATAGTTGATTTGCATGGGGTCAGCCATCTGCCTGCTAGCTGTCTCCTCTTTCTCTATGTCGTTTAAAGCAAAATATTTTGATATTACAAAGGAAGATGCTGGCAGAGACCAAAATTCGGGAGGCAGGGGGCTCCCCAAGAATAGAAATGGGCTCCCAAAAATGCCCTTAGAAGTGTAAAGTGTAAGCTTTTGAGGTTGGATTGAGTCTTTTTATGGTGAAATGGTGAGTGGTTTATTAAAAATGTACCTATGGAAAAACTACCTGCTTTTTGCGAGGAAAAATGAAAAAGTAGCTCCGATTACCCTCCCCTTCCCACCCTGGTCATCAGTTTTTTTAGATGAACAATTAAAGGAGTGTTTTGATATTTTTAGATTTTTTGAAAAATAGGTGGGCCCTGAAAAAAAGTTTCACCCCAAGGTTATGCTGAGATGTTTGCAGTGATGCGTTAATAGGTTTAACCGTATTGTTTCATTGTTTTTATTTATTTTTTATAATAGTTTATAGTCTTTTACACCAAGTGTTTTATGACTGAAATGGCTGTATCTAGGAAGCACATAAGTACTTCCTGTCATCGATCATAATTTGATCCTTTTAACTGTTCCCTCCTCCTTTATCCGGACTTGGGCCTGTCCATATATATAGAATAGATATATCGGCCCGCCTGTTGTTTATGAAGGCTTTTAGCGAAGCAGCCTAGTAGACCGGAGATCGGAAACGAAGAACTGAGAGTTACAACCGTATAGTAACTTAATCAAGTATTTTTTTAATACAAAAAAAAAATTTTATGTACAAAATAAATTTTTAACTTTACAAAAATTAACAAATTTTTTTTTATAAAAATTTCAGTTGACATTGAATTTTATTTGCGTAGTCTCTAGTTCGATGGTCTATTTATGTCGCCTGTGTTATCGGTAAATTAGAATTGTATATTTTTTATGTCGGATATCGCGTTAAATTAAAATAAAGCTCATATCAACTACTTTTAGCTATAAGAAATCGACGTTTCTGTTTCTTACAAACCGGAGTTTAGTCTCCGCTGTCGTACCAAAAATAGATTAATACAAATAATGAATATTCATGGCTCCAAAAGACTCTAAATCGTTTTTCGGAGGCCATCTTGGCATCTCACTCAAAACCTGCTCATCTCCGATATATCTATTCTATATATATGGGCCTGTCTCGCAATTTGCGAGGCGGAGTTAATTATTGGTTCGTTGGATACAAATGCATTATATTGCTGGTGTGGTGATAAATACCCAACATTCCCAATTTTGGACCATTCCTGAAGTCTATAACCTATGCTCTTAAAGTGCTGGTAAAGGATTTTTAATAGAATATTTTTTTCAATCAATCTCTCTCTCTCTCTCTCTCTCTCTCTCTCTCTCTCTCTCTCTATTGTGTTGATAATTTGACGCTTTATCAGCAAAATATCATTAATTAATTAACAAGCGCTAAAGTAAAATCTAACTAAAAAATTGTAAATAAGATTAAAAAAACAACGTTGACTTATCCAGCTATGCACTTGTATAACTTTTAATAGGCTTATAAACATAAAAGAAATGAAGGTTAATTTAAAAAATTAAGAACATGTTTTGAAGATAGCTGAAAAATTTCATAGCTACATCGTATTACTCCGGTGAATAGTAAACAAAAGATGTTTGTAGTTACTATAGCGATGAAAATTTTGTCGTTATTATCATTTGTTTCTTTAATTTATTTTTTAATAATTTTTGTTTCTTAAAGTTAATATTTGTTAAACTTAACTGTAAATTTTTTTGAAGTAGGTAAATTTTATAACGATCTTCCGAGCTTCAAGACGTCCGCGGACATCCCATGGACATCTGGACAAGTGAAAGATAATAAAAGCATATAAAAAATACATATCTTAAAATTTTTCAGGAAACGAAATAGCTGCTTTAACCAGATATGTACTTGTATAACGGTTTACAAGTTTATAAAATTCAATAAAGTACATATCTTAAAATTTTTTGAGGAGGGGGGGGAGTGAAATACGCTTCCTTATCTAGTCAGACCCGTAGCCAGGTGGGGTGCAAAAGGGTGCATGCACCCTTTGCAAGAGGAAAGTGAACAAATTTGCACCTTTTGTAATTCTGTTGACAAAAAAATATTTGCAAACTAACTTAACCCTAACAGAATTTTACATTGGTTATCACAGGAAGTTTGTTTTTTCATTTAATTAGCTGGTTATTCCTAACCACAACTTGATTGATTTGGACATAAAACTTCACGTAGAAGAGAATTTCATTCAATTTCACTTAAAAAGAAAAGATGTAAAGGAAATTGCTTGTCTTCTTTTGTTGTGATGACGAACATGCGATTTCATATACAGGCACTTCGCCGTTCACCGTTACCACTCGGCTCCCTGAGTGATGGCCGGTTTAAATAAAAATATTTTGTCGGACAACTTTAATAAAAATTTAAAAAAGATATAATTAAACAAATGTTTTTGATAAAAATTAACTAACTCTTTTTTAACTAAAAACTTAGCGAGTAAAACCTAAACGTTATCTGTTGCTGCGTTCAACTACTCCTCTCTAGTGATGGCGGTTAAATAAAAAATATTTAGTCGAACAACTTTAATTGAAATCCTAAAAAATAAATAATTAGACAAATGTTTTTTACGAAAATTAATTAATTTAGCGTAAGCTATAAACTTCGCGACGCGAGTAAAACCGTTTATCTCTCTCTCTCTCTCTCTCTCTCTATATATATATATATATATATATATAGTAAAAAGTCTATGGTTTATAAATTCGATTGTAAGCCCACAAAGCTAAATTATTCTAATTCAATGTTCGTGATAAAAACAAGTTCTACAATTGTGCATTAAATATTTTTCCCAATGAAGTGCAGTGCTGAACAAATTTCAGTTTCATTAAATGAATACTAAAGCCAAATAAATATCCTTGACTCAAAATTCTAACAGTAATTTATTTTCTTTCAATCAAGTTATTAGGACAATGTTAATGGTTTTTCAGACAGATTTTTAATAAGAAATATAAAAAATTTATCATGAGACGAAAAATTTATAAACTGAGCAATAAATAAACGTGAACAATCCATATAAGTTAATAAAATTTGAAAGATAAAACAGTACGCCAACTGTCGAAAATGTCTCAAAATTCTTGGATAAGTAGATGGAGCCTGATTCATGAGAAAAACAACACCAATGTTAGTATAAATTTTTAACATAACAATAATAAAATATTGTGTACTTAGCTTATTTATCTGGACGCTGCCTGGGACTACAATGAGGAACATAAAGAAGATTCTGTAAGGCGATGACTGCAGCTTCATGTCTCAATAGGCTCTTCACCAGGCACCTCAGCAGGTTGGTCACCCAACAGCATCCTCTTCTCACAGTGATCTGGCTTCACATAACGCTCTTCGATTCTCCTTTTGGTAGCCTTCTTTGTAGACATAAAGAAACGTTTCTGAAGTACAATCTTCTTGTTTGCTGGTTCCAGTGGCTCTTGCTGTGCACTAAATTGGTTTTTGCTTTTAACAGCATACGACCAAGATTTTATCTTTCTGACTTGGTCGAGAATACCCCCAAGATGATCCAAGTCATTGCCAAGTCATTACCTGCAACGTTGCTAAAAGCAAATCTTTCGACTCTAACTCTAGTAGCTTGAACCATCTTCTTGGAGGGTTGGTACTGGTGCACAGAACGCTTGTGTCGATACAAACCATGACGAGAACTATACACAGCATTGCAAATACTGCATATTTTTTTCGTCTGGTCACGGTTACGGGCTACTACACCGGTGTCACTAGCACTTGCGTAGCGCGTCTCACTACCACCTTTCATGGGTGGCAAATCAAAATTATGACAATTTCTAAGATGCCTTATTAAATTGCTCTTCTTAAAAAAGCTTTTCTGGCACAGATCGCAACTCGGATTCATATCGAAACTTATTACAGAGAAAACCAAATAAATAAACACAAAACGAAAGCGTCATACGAAAGACTCAAATTAGAGTTAAATGTGGTTTAACTCAAATTATTTTATAAAAGCCAATTGTAATTAATTTTTGTGTGTGTAAAATTATTTAATAATTTTAAATAACAACATTTATTAAATTTTTAATAAGGAATTTTGTTTTTATTTAAACCGGCCATCACTAGAGAGCCGAGTGGTAACGGTGAACGGCGAAGTGCTTGTTTTCCATATAAGGAAACTTTATGCTTTTGCTTTGACATTTAAAGTTTCCAAAACAAAATGATTTTTTCACATTCACTTGTTTACTGTTATCATTTTTCAAGTCTATGCTTTCACCAGTTGCGATTCTAGAATTCCTGGTGGGGCATGAACTTCATAAATTTTTCACACTTTGCCCCAAAAAAGCTTATGAACGGGGAGGGAGGTTTAGTCGTAGGGATTTTTTCAACAAATTTTCATCAAAGACACACTTTTTCCTCCCGAAAACTACTTTCAACTACTTTTCGAAACCTACGTACTTTCAACTACGGTTTATTTCTAAGAACCGGTTGATCAAATAAAAAATTGCATGGATATTGATGCATCTCCCCATCTCCCTGGATCCCTCCCTGGTTTTTACAGCACCTTTCTAACTTATTTTGTTGGCATTTAAAAAAGATGTCAAGGAAAACACAAACATTTCAAAATGCAGTAACTGATTGAAACGCAGGTCTTGGGGACCTCTTGTTGCCAGGTCTTAGGCGAACGACTATTACCGTCTTGTGGTAGAGTTTCGACACTGCGGGAGGGAATGGTAGCTTTTATAAAAAAAAAAAGTTCTGCTTTCTTTCTAATTAAGAGTGCATCCTTTGTTTTAAATTCCTGGCCTCGGGCCTGTATCTAGTTAAAGATTAAAATGTTCATAAAGTTCAAAAAAGTACGTATTAGAATTTTTCGGGCAAGGGGGGCGAAATTTGCTGCCTTATCAAGCCATGAACTTGTGTAACGGTTAAAAGGTTTATAAAGTTCAAAAAACTACATATCTTAAAATTTTCCAGGTGGGCGAAATACTTTTTCTAAGGGGTTTCGCCCCCCCCCCGTTGTTGCGGACCTGAATGGGTATAAAGCAATCAGGTATTTACTGTTTTATTTCCCAAGCCTGGAGAAAGGAGGAGGGAAAAGTTAAAAGGTTCAAATTATGATCCACGACTTAGGTGCTTCTTACACAGCCGTTTCAGTCTTAAAACACTTGGTGTAAAGGACTATAAACTATTATAAAAAAAAAACTGTTTTATTCAATAATCTGCTTCAACGACCGCCTAAACTTGACTGACTCCAAAAGCTGTGATGATCCTACAATCAAGAATATGTTTAGATGTATGAACGGATTTTGTAATTGTATTCCTTTTTTATCCAAAGCGTGAACGAAGATTAAAAAGTTCACTGACGCAGTCACGAGGCAGTTTAATTGAGTAACTGAGTCTCTGCAAATAGTAAAACACTGTCTGGCAGAAAAAGTATTTCTTAGCAGAGTTTTGCGCAAAACATCCAAAATGCCATAGGAAGGTTTTTAAGGCAAAAGAGTCATTGCGAATAAACAATTCTATTGAGTTTCCATCGGTGCATGAGAAAATACATAATAGTCGGCAAAATCTAACAACTCCAAAGATTTGAAAGAAAAGTACTATGCAAATTTTCTCGCAGATGGTCCAGAAGAGTAGTATCTACAGAAAAAGTATTTTCAATTCATTCTCGAACCATTTCATCGACCAGCTGAAGATACGGTTTGAAAAGGAGGACGATTTTCCAAAATAAGGACAACTGGCCAAAGTTATCCTTGTAGCCATGAAAAATCTCGCTGACCAATATCATAAGATTAGTCGAGCTGTTAGAGTTTGGCTTGAACAGTTCCAGTTTTGAGGTCAAGCTGGAAGAGTCGCGTTTAGTTACTCCCTCAATAACGTCTACAAAGGGACATGAAAAACCCATTTTTTCGAGAAAAAAATATTTTGCCATCTGTAATATGTTCCTTACTTCTGATTGAGTCACTCCTACTATTTAATAATGCAGCTAAAAAATCGTTTTCAGTTTTGAAGTGTCTGAAAAATAGTGCAGCTAAAAAGTAATTTTCAGTTTTTAAGTGTCTGATAAAATAAGATGTCTTAATTTATTTTGTTCTTTTTAGAGAGTTTTATGAAAGCGTGTATTTAATTTTTTAAATTATTTTTTTTATCAGTTACACGGCAGACCCCGTGACGTGAGGACACAATAAGACTACATTCCCCCCTGCATTTATTTGCCCTACAAATGGTTGATGGCTGGCTAGTGGTTGTAGGCGTTCATTTATTTATGGAGATAAAATAGCAATTAATTAATATAAATTTTCTTTATAAATTAATTCACCATAATCTGAAGTCTCTTGAAGCTTGCCCCCTCAACTGAGAGGTTTGGGCAGTTTCGGGTGTGGTAAACACGACACTGCTCTCAATTCTACTTAGGCAAGCTGGTCATCGTGGAGGTGGCGATGATTCCCGTATGGAGCCATTATCCTGATTATCGCTCAAATCTTAAATTGGACTTTAAGCTCTTTAACATGTAAAACGCTCCTCTAGTTACAGCCACTTGTAATCTGAAATTATAACTACAGCTCTTTAAAACACATATTTTTAGATTATCAGCTATAATATGCAATAATTCTTTCCTATGGAAGAGCTGACAAACTTTATTGTAATTGCTTTTTCAGTAATGTCAGTTTGTATTCGTGAACGGAAACTGTTACCTATATCTTCCTTACGTAAGCGTTTTTCATTATTTTTTGCTTTGCCGCGTCGTTTTAAAAGTGAGGACAATTCAAAATTCAAAGCATTTCTACTTGGAAAGTAACAGGTTAGTTCCGTCTGTTTTTAAATTATTACAATCGTATTTGGTATCACGTTAGTTAGCGGTTTTGACCGAATCTTGGGAATCGAATGACGATTCTATTCGTATAATACCGTCCTTCTAAAAATTGTTTATAAATCTGCAACAAAACAAAACAAAAATCAAATTTATTTAACGCCAATGTCGTAAGCGAATATGACGAATATGAGGCGCGTCTTCTTGAAGCTTGGTCCCCTAACATGGGATGGGAAACGAGCTATATGGTAACCTGCTTCAGATTGAATATGGACCGCTGCACATATTGATAAACGTAACTCGATTTTTAAAGCTAATATAAAAACTAAAAGCAGTTTTTTTTATTTTAATTGCTTTTAAGTTTTGCTAATTATTTAAAAACCTATAACCCAAAACACATTTAATTAGTCGCAATCCTTGTTGGAAGGCACCAAACGCCTACCACAACTTTTCCAGTTCTGTTCTGAGTGTTCTGGTGGATTTGCTTCGTCCCCTTTAACCAATGCGCGTAAATCGTAAGCGAGGCCAAATTTACAGAATAAGATAAGAACAGAAACATAGTCGTCAGTGCTGCAATTACTTCCCAGGCACGTCACCCTTAGCAGCTCTTGCTACGTTTACGACATTCACGCTCAATTATTGACACTGAACAAAACGTGTACAATCATTCCCTTATAACATATGAGCTTTTGGAAAAGTCGTTGGGCTACTTTTTGTTATTGGACCAGATATTTTTGACGTTGAATGTAGAGTGAAATACTTTCGAGTGACCCACTTCTTTTAGTAAAATGCGTCATCAAATCGGAAGGATTGTTTATTTTCTTAAATAAAACTTATAAGTGGGCGGGATTAGTAAGTGACTGCTAGTTCATCCTCCAATCAGAAACTAGGCCACGCCTGACTAAATTTAGTTCGCAGTGTGTAAATTCCACGACGATCGCGCGAATCTCAATATTAAAATTCTGCCCGAGCCATGAGGATAATCTATTGTCATATTCTGAAGTTTTTTATGCAGAGAGCATGTTTCGTAACTTATTTCCTGATCTGCTCAATGATTAACTTCTGATTTGGAGACTGGAGCTTAATTTCAGCTGGTAACGTTGTCAGCTGTTTCTCAACTCTCGTAAAATGCTTACATCAGATTTTCAATAAGCAACTTGCTTACCTATATCGCCTATATCGAACAAAAATATCTAATCGAAATAAAAAACTTAAAGATTTTTGTTTGAAATCATACTTTAAATGCTAATAGTCATCATTTCGTGCAGATTTCTTTAAAATAATCTACAATGGAAGAGTCGAATATTCCGAATCAAGTCCAGATTGAGGTAGATGAGGCCGATCCCACCTCAGATCTTGAAGAAAACGTGGCCACAGAAACTGGAGAAGTCGTCGGGAATTTCTTTAACGAGTTACGCATGAGAGAACAAGTTCAAAAGTTGGACTGTGCCGCACAACTTCACACTGTGGGCGAATCCTCAACAGTAGACCAGGCACATGGCTCCACCGATCATGAGTGGGTTTTATTTTCAAATATTTGTTTATAAGTAATCTTGTTGATTAAAGGATAAAATAAAGGATTAGGATCTATTTTAGAAAAAAGATCATGGTCAGTTATTTGTCTCATGGGGTTTTTTAATGTTACATTCATTACATTTGACAAACCCTGGATTTTTAAAATTAAGAAATCTACTGTCAAATCTTGTGTAATGTTTGAAAATTTCCTAATAAGGAAAATAATAATAATATATCCATCTGTCTGTTTTGAATTTATTGATGTTTTAAAGCTCATCCTAAAAAAGTTGAAGGCAAAATTTAGTTGATAAAAAAGTTAATAAAAAATCAGATGTTTATTGATAATTTAAAATACATACCATTTTTAATTGTGTTTTGTGAGAACATGTTTTTGAGAAATTGAAAGTTAACATACTGAATTGTTTTTCTTTACTGCAACAGCAGTCTAAGAAAATTATATTCTGGCTATATAGTCAGTGGAAACATAAATTGCTTTGTTTGCATTTTGGACTGCTTTTGTATCTGCTCTTACATTTATGCTTTATTAACATTATAATTTATAATAGAAATATTTCTAATGTTGAACTTTATCTCTGTGTTCTCTTCCATAATTTAGTCAATTAAACCTTAATTAATCTCTGAGGAGACACATCACAAGTTATATCCATTGATTCAATTATTATTTATTGAAGTATTAGATTATTTAATAAGTACATTACAAGTAAATTACAAATACATTACAAGTGCATTGTGTTGTATGGAATGATGGATTACTTAAAAGCTTGTGAATTTTCTATTGTCAATATAAAGTTTAGTTTAGATAGATATTACACAACCCTCTGTTTTTCATTTGTACTATTTTTATTTTTTACTGCTCTGAATCAATTCTTAACTACATAAATAACAATTATAATAGTGTTTATTAATTGATGGGCTTCCTTCAAACTCTTTTTTTTACTTTGATTTTAATTTCAATTTGAATCTATGTGAAGCAGAATCTGCTAAGCGCAAGTTGTTTGAAAATACCGACAGTTTCACTTCTGTTTGTGGTCATGGCTTGTTTGTTGTTTCACTTCTTGAAACATGTAACGAGCATGTTGACACGCCTCATTAGCATATCTATTTCTTTCTTAGAGTCAATGTCGGTAAGCATATTTTTTATGATAATAGATAATATGCTTTAGAACTGTTGTGTTGGGGATTTAAAGTCGATGTTGTTGTGTACCGATGTGATATTTATGAGGAAAACATGTTTACTAGAAGAATGAACTATCCATAAGTGGGCCTTCCCAACACCAACACAGATGGGACCACACCTCAAAAACTGTAACAACTAACATACTTTTATTTTTTCGTCTAGCTCATGTGATTCAAATCTGAATTATTGTATACTTTAAATAGTTTTTTTATTTATTTACATAGAACTTTGTTTAGTTTTTTAAACATGAGTTTTTCTCCTCTTGTTTTTGACGACGTCAGCAATCAGCATCATTCCCTGATATGAATTTTTGGTCCTCTTTTGTTTCAAACATGCTGATGTAAGCAAGTAAGCATTAGGCTACACCTGCACCTTCAGTTTTTAACAAACGCCGGATCTTATTAAGTGAAAGAGTTGTAAATTTATCATAAAATTCAATTAAGTAAAATCTTCGAATTTATTGAAGTGAGGTTGTTCTACAAACAAACTGATCATTATTGAGAAGTGTGGAAATATTTATGTTATTTCTTACATTTTTATTGTTTCACCTTTTCAAGGAGCAGTTAGGAGGAGGGTCACGATGAAAGCTAATCTTTATGTTTCTCCTTACATTTCACACGTCTGGCTGCGTTTTCAGTCACGTGAAATTATTCATTTATTGCTGCTTAAACACTTTTCTTATTTACCGAAGTTTAAAGTGAAGGTGCACAAAATAAAGCTTCTAAATCAGTATTGGTCTCTCATCTTAACTTGAACACAACCCTATCGCTATACATTAGTAGACATATTTGGGGACGTCCATTAATTATGTCAACAATTTTTAGGCAAATTGTTACCCCTCCCTCCCCTTGTCAACAACTGTAAAACTTTCAGTCACCCCCCCTAACAAAATTATGTCAAACAAATTTTACCCCCCCCCCAAAACAAAACAAAAAATAACCAACAATATTTTATAAAGCTGGCTTTTATGCTAAAAATAGAATTTTACGTAGATATTAAAAGTTCAACAAATAAATTGTTACTACAGTTTTTCAGTCTTCGATAACTGATTTCAAATTGACTATAATAACACTTGAACTTCATGAACAAATTGAGAATTTATATTCTAGCTTCTAACATCTTCCCATGAGGAATTCAAATGTTCCTCAATTGTTGATATAATGGGCATAGTGGTTGATTAATTTTTTTTTTGAATCGATACACACGACATTAATTTAATTAAATATTTTCAATTTATAGTGAGTGTCGGATAATTGTGAAGATAATTAAAGAAGTGTAAAGACTAAAAAGTAGAAAATAAAAATAAATAAAAAACTTTTTAAAAACTAGTCTTGTGATAAGACTAGGGTGCTCAGTTTGGATTTAATGAGCAGATCTGTATAACTTAGCGAGCACCTAGTCTTATCATAAGACTAGTTTTTAAAAAGTTTTTTTATTTATTTTTATTTGGGGGTAGGTAGATTCTAATTGACTGTCATACAATGCATTTATTATTTCCGTATTTTTGATTTAATAACTCTTGTAAAAAATACATTGTTGACATCAATTTATGTTGAACTCCCCCCTCCCCCATGTCAACAATTGTCAAACTTCTTCAAACCCTTTCCCCCATATTTTGTTGACATAATAAATGGATATCCCCTTATATCATGTCAATTATGGGAGTCATTGCCGGGGGCATCATTTGGAAGGGAGCCGCCCCCAAAGAGTTTCTGAATTTTTTTTAAAATAGCTACGACTATCCACCACCCTGTGATCAAATATTTTGGGAGAAAAAGATGCATAGGGTTTCAGATTTTTTTTTGGAAAAATACCTACGACTTCCATCAGCTATTTTGAGAGGATAATATTTTGGGATGTGTGGGTTTTTTCAACATTCTATCCCTTCATCGTTTTGTAAAATGACACTTCTGGCCATTGTTCCCTAACTTT
The DNA here is from genome assembly GCA_963978895.1 of Erpobdella octoculata. Lineage (NCBI taxonomy): Eukaryota > Metazoa > Annelida > Clitellata > Hirudinida > Erpobdellidae > Erpobdella > Erpobdella octoculata. Next base: position 12,500,902 of record OZ022239.1, read on the forward strand.
TTAGCGGGTCTCCCTTGACTTTTAAGTGGGCCCCTGACACTTTTAATATATAATTTTTTGAAAAGTTAAAAGAACCTACGACCAGACCCCCAGTTATCACCTGTACTACTTTAGGAGGAAGAAGTTGAGAAATCTTTTGAAATTTTTAATTATTTTTTTAAAGTACTACTACCCTCCCGCTCATTTTCACCTATTTTAGGAAAAGAGTTTAGTATTATTCGGATAAACGTGCGTGAAGCGGACCCGTTGAACGTCTAGCCCCACGTTTTCTTGTTTGTTTTTGAAATGAGTCCCTGGAAAAAAGTTATATTCCAGAGTTTTTCATAGGTCTGCTTTTTTCCGCCCCACTCGCCACAAAACGTTGATATGACCCGACCCACAAAATTACTCATGAATGTGACCTGACCCGTATCAAATTATGAACATAAGGTCAAATTATGATCCGCGACAGCGCGACAGGAAGTCTTTCGGTATTTACTGCATGTTGCTATTTGAGTTTTTAAACACCTGGTGAAAAGGACTATAAACTATTCTAAAAAAATTAACACCCCGGCCGAATCCGCGGACATAAACATAACATAACATAACATAACATAACATAACATAACATAACATAACATAACATAACATAACATAACATAACATAACATAACATAACATAACATAACATAACATAACATAACGTAACGTAACGTAACGTAACGTAACTTAACTTAACGTAACGTAACGTTAGTAACGTAACGTAACGTTAGTAACGTAACGTAACGTAACGTAACGTAACGTAACGTAACGTAACGTAACGTAACGTAACGTAACTTAACGTAACGTTAGTAACGTAACGTAACGTAACGTAACGTAACGTAACTTAACGTAACTTAACGTAACGTTAGTAACGTAACGTAACGTAACGTAACGTAACTTAACGTAACGTTAGTAACGTAACGTAACGTAACGTAACGTAACGTAACGTAACGTAACGTAGCGTAACGTAACGTAACGTAACATAACATAACATAACATAACATAACATAATATAACATAACATAACATAACGATTATTTAAAGTGAATCCGAACAATTAATTCCACTCCTGCTCCAATCGTTGATAAACTGTCTATAAATACCTTATTCACAGTATACTATCTTAATATTTCTTTCTCTAATCTAGTAAAAGTGTTTTCGTTAGGAAAAAGAGCAGTTTGCTCTACGGGTAGGTTTTCCCGCAAGGCAATCATCCAAAGCGACGTCATGTACTTGGGAAAGGAGCAACACAGACGTTTGTAACGAGAGGAGCAAAAGGGGGGGGGGTTGTTAAAAAATAGGACAACACGATGATATTTACTAATTATTTTGTGGATCAAACGTGGGGGTTTGATGTTTTGCGAGGGGTCAACAATTTGCTGGAATCACGTGATGTTATGTGCGGCACCAAGATGCATCGTTGCCGGACATGTTGGAAACTTTCACTTCTTTCAGGTCGCAGAGATGAATTTTCCTCCTCAGGTGTTTGTTTGCACGTCAATGATGATGTAGGTAGCAGTAGGTACTGCTAGCTAATAACCTAAGATAAGAAATTGATAACTACTTGTAATAATATTGCGTAGAACTTTTTCGAAGCGTGCGAACAATTGAACAATCCAGGTTACTAACGCCGATGATTTCATAGTCCACGTGGTACCTAATTGACTGTCAACGAGTTAAATCTTCCGCTGGTTCATTTAATTTAAAGGCAGAAGAATATTACAAAATTATTAACAAACATAAACGTAAACTTCCAGCTCGTTCTCTTCTGCGTGGTTCAATTCTGTAAAGATGTATGAATTTAATTAAATTTGTTGATTTTTTTAGATCATGTTGCGTTTACGAAACAAAGTATGAAGCCAAAATTTGTTAACCTGGCTATTCATTTTTATGTTTCTTATTTAATTTTCATTGGTTATTTTTATTACTTTTGCTCCTGGGCGCAATTATTACAATTGAAACATTAACGTAGAGAAGTTAAAGGTCTCACAGTCGTAAATAAACATAAAAAACCGGGAAAGACGCGAGAATTAAAACCGCTTCTCTGGCTGCTACATAGATATATATCTATGAGTGGCTATATAATAACGTCAGCAGCAATGGCAGTGGCGTGGCCAGGAGGGAATGAGCTGGTTGACCCAACAAAAATAGGGAAAAATTAAAATAATAAATCAGTATGAGTCATAAGTCATAATAGCATATAGCAATAATTTATTATACCGATACAATATACCCTAAAATATACAATAGAAACTGCAGCAATACTATTTTGAATGTTAGAGAACAGTAAAACAGCCCACCCCATTTTTAATATTTATGCGCAAAACAAACTGCTTGTTATTTCTAATATTGTAAAACTGTTACTAAATGCCGCTGGTTCAGTTTTAATTATTTTCTATTACTCTAGCAAACTTGTCGCCACATGTAGCTTGGTTGTTCAACCCCTTCCCTAAACTTCTTTCCCCCGGGAAATCCTGGCTACGCTACTGATCAGCAGACAAACTGCGGCTAAAGTTATTTGTAATTTTGTAAACTTGAAGCGCTAAATGTAATTAGAAGTATTTATTAAGCCGTCTGCCCAGCTAATATAATAAACGATGTTTGAATAAGCCGCATAACACAAGAGCAATTGCATAAAGTGAGATTATTTTTTACGTGTGTCTCCACAGCTTACACGCTCACCTGCTAGATAATTGTTAATAAATAGGATATTATCAACAGACGTTTTATTATTATTACTATTATTATTATTATTAGAAGTATACTAACCTACTAACTACGTAGTTCAATCAAATGGTGGTTTCGTAGTTCAAACCACCATCTAAATTTGTCTTAAGAAAAGACAGAAAATATTTAAATTTTATCTCAAATAAATGATTACCATTAACTGTTTCGAGATAGCTCGTTTATGTGATAATAAGGATGCAGCCAGTCAGTCAGCCAGGCCATCACGCGTCGAGTAATTTATTACTATCTATCATCACTCGACGCCTCAACGTTGTGAAAGTGCTAAATTGGCACTAAGTGAATAAATGAAATGCAGGCAAATCTCCTATCGTTTTTAATCGAAATATAATAATTCATAACGTTTCGATCTCGATTTATGACGCCTTCTTGTTATCGTTATGGAGAGTTCAGCTGTGTTATGATTTGAAAAAAAGTTAGTGTTTTGTTGCTTATGTATTATTTATTGATCGTTCTCAGCTGTGAAGTTAAGAAACATTCTAGTGTGATATCGTGTATTCGTGTCGATCAGATATATTGTTCATACTTTCTAGTTAAGTTAAATGGCATAATCGAAATACATAAAAGTCAATAAAGATGAAATTCAATTACATCTAGTAGAAACATATCAGTTTACAGCAAGTGTCGGAATGAATGATTCTATCGCGCAAATGATAAATGTGAAGAAACGGTGGGCACTTTAATATAATATAGACATGCGCGCTAGCAAACACACGTGCTGTCTGCTAACAGTAAATCACCCGGCATGAGGTGCGATTTCGTGGATGGGCGTGGAAGATGGTCGTTTCTTCCCGATGTGTCAGTATCTCATTAGCTCACTTGAACCTCCCAATGACTGGAATATCGTGTTGTACAGATTCATTCCATTATGTTATAGTAATATAAATTCATTGCTAGGTGCTTCTTGGTTTTCAACTTGTAATCAAATGTTTCTGTTCTTCTGCGATTCTTATCTTAACCGGAGTTTTGACAGCCATCTTATATAATAATTAGTACTTGAAGCTGAATGTAAAAGCATCTTGTAACAATTACTGTAAAAACTGCAACTTCCGGGAGACGAAAATTAAGCAGACGTTTCTATGTAAAGAACGGAGTTCATCTGCGTTATTGAAACATGGCTCTTTAGATTCTATATGATAGTGATTTTATAATGTGATGTTTGTGATAACATCAGTCAGTATTAGAAGTGAATGGCTCAACATGATGGCCAACCAGACCTGTTATTTGTTTTCATCTAAGAGAGGATGTTGCCACGCATTTTGTAGCTTTCAGATTTTAACATCGTAGAAAGAATCCCTGTTATTAATATGATTAATGTATTTTTACTTTTTAGCGATATCAGTTGATTTGTCTGCTAGCTTTTAATTTTCAAAGGGACTTCTCAATTCTAAACGAATCGTCCTCAGCTTAATATTTATAACAAATAATTATAATATAAGTGATACAATATTATGAATAATTATAATATAAGTGATACGTCGCTAGCATAATTCAGATAATAATTTGAGTTATTGTGAATGTTTGCAGTGTTGCTCAGATGGTTGGTAGGAGATTGGCCATCATTGCTGACGAAATAAACGAAAGGTACTCGTCAGACTTTTCCAGGATGATTCGTCAACTCAAGCTTACTCCGAGTACAGCGCGCGAAGAACTCAACGCCATTGCTAGGCAGTGAGTTAGTTGTCACATGTTCATCACCATCATTAATCAGTTACTTCTAAGTTTAATTAGCTTACAGTTGGATTTAAATCTATGCCTAGTAGCCCATCTTTTTATTTATCTAGTGAAATCGGGATTCAAACATCTCCTTGTTGACCAAAAAAAAAATTCTTAGGGTTTATGAAAGCTATGAAAATGTGTGCCATGTCTATCAACTGCCTCTGGTCCTCTAGCATTGTAACAACGTATATTATAAGGGTTGCCAGCCCTTTTGCCCAATCCTAGTTACGCTGCTACTAAAAAGTGCTGTAAATCAGTTATTTATTTTGATTTTTACAGGTTATTCAACGATGGCGCCATAAGCTGGAGCCGCATCGTTGTGCTGTTCTTGTTCGGTTACCGTTTCATGCTGTCAGTTCTAAGGGCTGGTATGGGTGAGGTTGCAGGAAAGTTTGTTAGCTTCCTGGTTGAGTTCATCATCAGGGAGAAGATTGCAAGATGGGTGGCCAGTCAAGGAGGATGGGTGAGTAGGATCACTACCACTCAAGAAATTAATAAATATACAACTTGCTGCATCATTTTTACAGAGAACGGTTCTGAGAATGATTCCGGAGTCAGTCAGCTGGTCAGTTGCCGGATTCGTCATCAGTTTGGCTACGATTTCGTTTTTGGCGGCGATTTTCCTACGTCGCATATGCTGATTGAAGGACGGCATTCTTAATTACTGTTTCAATGTCGTCCTAGAAAATGACCGTTTCACTTGTTTTCGTGTTCTGCCATGTGTGTTTAAAGTTGTTTTGTACTACTTACTGATTGTTTTTTTCTTTTCAGTTATTTGTTCGTTTCTTGCTGCCTTGTTTATATTACATATTTGTATATTTTAGGCGGTTTTTCCAAAACTTGTCCGTTAGGCAGGGTCACTCTATATAGGTTTGAAAGATGTCAACTTACTTACATTGTATTGTTCGTACATGCTCAAAATAATATACGTGTCTTTAACTCGGTTTATATTTAACATCCCACCATGAGCATGTCACGTGATGAAATCTCAGGGATGGCTGTCCTTTTTTGTAGAGATCGTCCTATGCTCCCCATGTGTGTGTGGACAGTTGCGAATTTGTTGTATACACTCGATCGAACTCATTTTGTACCCTTTTTTGTGAACGTTTTCTTTACACTTGACTTTTTATTTTTGACAGTCTGTCTTTCTGACGTTGAATACTTGTATCCATAAAACGTGTTATAACTGTGTTCTTACACTTCTTCCGGCCTTACAAGTTTTGTCTGCGCCAGGCGTTTATGCAAAAACTACAGAAAAAACTATGCCCAATGTTTTGTTAGGCTCTGCACCCAACATTTTTTTTAAACTCAGAAAGATCTTTAAGTGAAGTCAAGAGGTTATTTAATTTTTTTAGTGTTTCGGAGTGCTTTGTTGGTGTCCGCCAACGTTATGATGTTATTTATAACTTTTGTAATCTTGTTCTTGTTATTGTAACAGTTTTCTGAGTCTTCCTGAAGGTTCTTTTCAATAAATGAAAACAATGCGTAAATATTTCGTAGAAAGTGGTTTTTGACGGAGTTTTGTATCTCTACGTCATAGCAAGTGATAGCTTCAACGTGTGTGGTTAGCAGAATTTAAAGCGGAAAGTTGTATTTTAAGTTCCACGAAAAGTAGTTCTTAATTTTGAAGATTTTAATTATTCCAAACTTTTTGCTGGCGCAATTTTCTAGCATCAAATGTGGAATTTATATTCATGCGTATTATCATAATTACGCACAGAGGCGTACGGGAGCTAATCGAAGTGGGGGGGCTGGAAATAATTATTGCCCGAATGTTTTATAAAAATAAGTCGATGACTGGGGAGGGGGAATAAAATCTAATTAAAAATTTTTTCAAAATTTTCCATCGCAATGTTGAATTTTACAGTTATTTGCCGATAGAAATAATATGTGATGAAGGTAAATATTTATTTTTTATTTATATAAATAAATCATATAATATTTTTTTGAAATTATTTGTTTTTCTGCCGCGCACTCTAAATAGCCTTTTGTGCTATAATATAGTTCGTTCACTGTTAATAACGAATGGCTATTGGCAGTGCTTAACCGCTCACTGTCAATAGTCAATCGGGTTATTTACAGTGCGCGCACGGTCAATAGATTCGACGATAAAAAAAAATAAACTCACAAATTCAGAATAATTACTGTTACTACCCAGTCTCCTTAGTAAAGGCAAAACTTTCTTGCAACTAATCATTTTCAACAATAGAAAACACCGGTCGCTAGACTTGCCGTTATCGTTATAGGAGATAAACGAAATATCGCTCTGAATTCAAAGATGGCCTCAAAATGATTTAAAGTCTTTAACATAGACTTATATATAATATCTAGACGCGCAGCACAGAGATGTGCGGATCCTCTAGTTACCCGTCCGTGTCCGCGTCCGCAAGCTCGGATTCGCGTCCGAGTGCGCAAATTCCGCCGACTAAGAATCCGCCTCCGCAATAGCATCCGCTGACGTACTGGATATCACATTGGACATTTTCAAAAACAAACGTATATATACTCGTATATAATAAGTAATGTGTCTTTTGCACGTATGAATACATTATTCACTTGGCTTGAAAGTTGGAAGGCAACCAACATTCAAAATCTTGGCTGCCAAGATGTCAATGTCATGCGTGAGAGCGTTTACACGTGCATTTTTTCTTATTTCAGGCGACATTGACATTTGGTGCCAGCGAATCTTTGCCTGTGTAAACGGGCCTTTAGACTACTAGTTCAGTTAAAATTACGTCATACATAGAGCAAAATACAATTTTGCTTTGCCAGAAAATAACACTGATATGTTAAAGGTGGAGAGGTGGATGGAAATTCGAAACGAGACGCGCCTGTTCTAACTTCTAATACAAGCGAATGCATTAGTAATTTTGTACTGTATTGCAGTTGTAGGAATTTTTTTTTATATTTTATTCAATTATTTTTCGAATTTTGACCTATTGATCTGCACAATCCGCGTCCGCTAGTTTCAATTTTCTCGAATCCGCGTCCGCAAAAAAGCTGCGGATTAGCGTCCGCCATGGCGGACGCGGATGCAATCCGCACATCTCTGGCGCAGCACAGGCCAATTTAGAGAGTACAATTCAAAGGCTCTGGACTAAGGTCAAAAGGTATACCTAGTAGCCGCATGGACTTATAGATATAAATAAAAAATCAATTGGCTAATCCATTTATTAAAAATAAAATTCAAATTAAAAAATTTAAATTTGTAATTTAAAAAAATAAAAACATTTCGGCGCAGTTAGCTTCAATTTCCTACATGAAAAACTTCATTAGATAGCCTGATCAATATTTCATATTATAAAAATAAAACTTAAATTGACAAATTTAAATTTGTAGTTTTTGAAAAATTAAAAAATTAAACTTTTCAGCTTAAAGCTTGCTTTAATGAATATTAATTAAGTCCGTGCTGGTGCTCATTGGCTAAATTTTGTTGTATCGGCCAAAATAACAAAATACGTGTTTTACCATTTTCTGAAAATTTGGTTTCCAGGACCTTAAATGTGGGGTAGAAAAGCGTGCTTATGTTGATGTTGAAGTGACGCTTGTGCCCGTGTATTTAATAAATTATCATAAATGTTAGGGTCAGAGTTGTCCATGGGTTCAATTTTGAAGACCTGACCCACCAAAAAATCCAACTCTACCTATTTTCGTTTTTTTATTTTATAACCTAACCCGACCCACTTACTTTCTCGCTCTTATTTTCGCTCCCGGTCACTTTTCCGCTCCTCCTCGCTTTTTCGTTCCTGTTCCTTCTTCATTTTCCGCCTCCGCTCGCTCTCCCGCTCCCGCTCACTTTGTGATCGATCTTATTTTTTTCCATGGACCCGAGCCAACCGATTTGCCACAAATGAGTGAGTCTGTTTTCAGATTCAACATCTACTTCCAAGATTTCTTGACCAAGGATCTTTCATTAAACCATAGGAGACACTCAAGTACTACGTCTGCAACTTTGGCCACATATCTGCTTTTCGTGGTGAATACTTCCGCTGGAAAGCCAAATGGTCGAATGTCTGATTGGCAGAGTGGCCACATACCTCAGTTGTTGTTTTGCAATATTGTCAAGATTCCATCTACCCGCAGATAAATTCCGCGACAGCCAAAAGATCCTTCTCAACTATGCGCAGAGGGCGCGTTGTAACAATCCACTAGATGAGACACCGGTTTAACCAAAGCGTTGTAACAATTAACCACAGCCTACTCCGGTTGAGCTCAACCGCGTTGTAACAATTCACCGCGTGCATACACTGGTGTCCATCACATCCACCAGAGTTAAAGCTTGGTTGAGTGTGGTTGATTGTTATTGTTATTGTTGGTTTCCGGCATGGCGCTGAACACGTGTATTCAGTTGATTATGAGGGAGACAAATAGATGCTATTATTATTGTAGAAAATGCTGAGTTGGGATCGAAGTAGCCTAGAGCAGTGAAAAATTACTTTTTAACACATTTTCGTAGTCGTTGACAGCCCAGAAATTTCCGATGTCAGTCTATTTAATCATTAAATTGTATTGATATTCAAGAGAAATCTATCATTTTTGACAAGATGAGCTTAAGTAAATTCTATAAATGATTTATAAAAAATCAAAATAAAGCTATGCTTTCAATATATAAATTGCTATAATAAGCCACGTTTTGAAGTATGACGGTGGAATTTGGAACTTATTTGTATGGTCCGGCCTTTGATTTTGCTTTTGTTAAAAAGCTTCGAGAGGGTGGGAAATGTGTTAAATGTTAAGTTCAATAAAGACATTTTATAATGTTCATTCTAATGTTATAAAGTGTTTATTTCGAACTGCAGTTAGTTAGCCACACAGCTCTGTTTACGTGAGCGTCCGTCATAGATCAACCAAAGCCTTGTATAGTCCAGGAGAATTAAAATTTTTCCTTGTTGTACCTAGACAAAATTTACAGCAAGCTGATTTTTGGATATTTTGTTTGTAATACGTTTATGATTCTTCCTGCAAAAATCGGTTGAAATCGTCGTTTCGGAAATTGGTTTTTTGACGCTTTTTTGAAAGAGATTTACCGTAGTGAGCGATAAGTTAGTATTTTTGTAAATTGCCGTCAAGCATCGAATTTCTAAGTTAGGATTTCGTAAAATATCTATTTTTTGGAGTTTTCATTGTTCTTTTTCGAAATGGGTGAACTAAATGAAATGGTATGTTTAATTTGTCGAACTGAATTCCGTTCCGACAACGTCTGTGATACAGTCAAGAGTCAAGATGGTGACACTAGGTGTTAAAGGTATTGAAACGTTATGTCAATTCAGCGTTTTACGTGGTGATGAACAGTTAACAGAGTATCTGTTAAAATTTAACAGTTAAATAAACCAAATGTAGCTAATGTTCATGATCATTGCCGGAGAAACTACACTAACAAAAGAAGTTTTGATCAATTGCAACGAAAGAATGAGCAGCATGCAGAAGGTGTTGGTGTTGATCAAGAGAATTTTAAGTGTAAATTATTACGATCGTCTGTCGACACTTTCAATTGGAAGCAACATTGTTTTTTGTGTGGAAAAATAGTTTTTGGAGAAAGTAGAAAACATTTAAAAGAAGAATCAAGTACTGTGATGACATTGAAATTCAGAGAAACTATAATTGAAACTTGCCACAAAAGAAATGATGCATGGAGTGTAGAAGTTCTTGGTAGGTTAAATTCATGCAATGACTTACCAGCTGAAGAAGCTCGTTACCACAGAGTGTGTCTTTCTGTGTTCCTAAAATGTATATCATCACATGTCGGAGATAACACCGCTAACCGAAACCATCCAGGTCGACATCCAGATAACGACATGTTAATTACTTTTGAAAAACTGTGTGACTGGTTATAAGAAGAAGATCAAGGAATTTATACGATAGCTGAAATACAAATTAAAATGCAAGAATTATTGGAAGATGGTGAAGTGTATTCATTAAAACATATAAAACGAAAGCTGGAAGAACGCTACGCTGAGCACATATTTTTTGCCAAAATTTGTGGTCGGAAAAATGTTATTTGCTTTTGTAACATGGCATCTCACATTATAACTAACCAATGGTATGCTGAAAAAAAAGAGTAGCATAGAAGATGAGAGTGAACATATCATAGTGGCAGCAGGCAGCAGCAAAATTGATAAGAGATCAAATAAGGGAAATGTCCTCAAATGAAACGTATCCAGGAACTGATGCTTTCTCAAATATTGAAAATGCCAAAAGGTGGATTCCTAGTTTGTTGAAAATCTTAATTGAAAATATTGTTTGTAATGAAATGAAACAAGTTTCCATATGTCATTCTATTGTGCAGGGGGCAAGACAAAGATCTCTTATCTCTCCAATTTTGTTTGGCGTTGGAGTTAGTTTAGATCACGCCTTTGGATCTAGATGGCTGCTTGATTTGCTGTCACGGTTGGGATTTCAATTTCATATGATGAAGTTAAACTTTTTAAACAATCAGTGGTTCAGAATGACTCCCCTGATACTCCTCAGTCTTTTCCTCAATGTTTTACGCAATGGTCTGGTGATAATCTTGACCACAACATTATCACTTTGATGGAAGTGGTACCTTTCACGGTATGGGCATCATATCAATGTCTACTACGTGTAATCGATTAGGGTCAGGACACTATGCTGAATCAGCTGTACCTCGATTGTCACGCCTAAAATCCAGTTGTGTTGTGAAAAACCAAGGTATTCCTATATTGGGATACACATTCCCCGACAAGTCATCATTATCATTGATGTCTTTCAAGCCCATTTCTCACTTAAATTTTCCTTCTGTGTTGCCTCCTTCTTTAAACTTGGAACTTTCCTGGAAAATTGGTATCTTGTGCTTAGATGAAGATCAGCAAAGGCCAAATTGGTCCGGCTTTATGGAACATGCTTGTAAACCTGACGGAGATTTCAGATCATCATCAGACATAAGGATGCTTCCGATTATTGATTTGAACCCTAATGACATGTCTTGTATTTTTTCCACGTTAACTTTCATAGAACGCAAGGCTCAAAAGCTCAACATTCCAACGGCTTGTGTGACTTTCGACCAGCTGCTGTGGTTAAAAGCTGTTGATATTGTGCATTCATCCAAACTGAACATAGTATGTCGTCTAGGTGGGTTTCAAGTCTTGATGAATTATTTGGGCAGCATTGGTCATGTCATGGCTGGCTCAGGTTTGACAGAAGCGCTGCAGTGCTGTTATGGACTCATAGCCATAACTCACATGATGACAGGGAAGGCAGTGGCTAGAGCACTACGCGGCCACTTTTTAGTAGAGTCAGCTTTGTTTGCTTTGCTTTTGGAATCAATATTGAAAATGGAGTTTTTGACTACTTCTGATATTGATGATCTGAGCGTCTCCGATCGGGATGCAAATTTAACGTGAGGCTTTATTTACAGTGGTCTAACTGAAATTCTTATTCATTATTTTAAAGAAATTGTACTACTGGACCTACCATACAAACTGTATATAACCAAACAAAAGGGATATAGGCACACAAACAAAGGACACAGGGCGGGAAATAAAGAAATTGTTATTTTTAGGTGTTTTTGTTGTTTTTCTGTTTGTTTTTTTTAATTGTATGTTGAAATTGGAAATTATTTATGGATTTATATGTATGCTTTTTAATATGTGTATATTAAATAGTATGTAACAAGCAATTTTCATAATAATCTTAGTTTTTTTTTGCACATTTAGTCAAAAACGGCATAATACAGTAGTTTATTTGTATCCGTATATAATGTTGCGAGACAAATTTTAACTTATGTATATTTTGCATTAGGTAGTTTTCATCTATAGATTGAGTTATTTTTATTTAAATGGATGTTAAGAGCTGATATATTGTATATTTTAGGGGAAAACGGCTCCATAAATCAGTTTATTTGTATTTTTTTTATTTGTATTGATAATTATTAATGTTTGTATATCATGCAATAAGTAACAATAAAGCATTCAGCTTAAACTGTAGTTATTTTCATTTAATTGGATTAAAAGAGCTGGCATATTCAATTATTTTACCGATTTTAAGGCCGATTTTGAAAATCGTCTGTAATTTTTTCATACGATGAGTTGGAAGGGTGGATTTTTAACTAATTGTTGCTAACACATATACCTACAAAACAAAATATCTAACTGCTTTGCTTCCAATTATGCCAGCTTTTTTTTAATTCTTTACTGGTGAGCATATTTTTGAATGTTGATTTCCGGTCAGGCTCGATGTCTGGGAAGCTTTTAGAAATATCCCTTCTTGCTGCAAGTTTTGATGTTTTTAACTTGCATCTCCTCAAATCTCTTTCTGTCCTTTCTTTCTGCAAAACATTCTTTACAGGAGTATCTGTCAATATGGTAGAAGACAGTTTCTTCCGACCCCCACCTCGTTTGCGAGATGCAGCTTTCGGAAAAGGGCGGATCATCTGAAGCGTTGCCGATAACTCTGATCCACTGGGTTCGACAACGACCATAGAGCTGTTGGGAGTTTGAACTTCTTCTTTAGTCACTATTCCATAAACAGGCTGTTGTGGTGTAAACAAGATGTCTGTAGCAAGAAAATTAGGATTTGGAAGCAGATCATCTGTATTTTGAAGCGGTACATCGGGATTTTGAAGCGGAACATCTGGATTTTGAACGGGAAGATCTGGATGTGGAAGTAGCTCTGAATTTGAAGGCGGAAGATCTGGAATAGGACGATCTGTAACCTGTGTACATATATATGCGTGTATATATATAAATACAAATAAAAATAATGAAGAAAATAAAAAAAATAATTTACCTGAGATAAATAAAAATCTTCATCATTCCATTTATCTGGTTGAAATGGATATAAACCAGCAGCCCCAAAACCACTAATAACATTTGCTGGCATAGAAGCCTTCATCCACGCTCTACCTGATAATTCTGCCAACTCATAAATTGATACCGTTTTGCCAGGGTTAGAAACAAGCCATGCATCCATATCACGGTTATATAGACGTTTAAATGGTCCATATACAGATATGTCCAATGGTTGAAGCTTGTGAGATGTATGAGGTGGGATAGTCACCAGCACAACCCCATTCTCTTTAGCATGATCAATAAAATCTATCGATAAATGGGATTCGTGGTTGTCCAAGACAAGAACAATTGGATTCATCAATGATGGTTGCACATGACTGAGGAAATGATGGAACCACTTCAGGAATATTGCTTCAGTCATCCAACAGTTGGCTGTGCAGTTCCTGAGCAGCCAGGAGGTCCATTTTTCAACATGTAATCTTTGAAATTAACACGTGGAAACATTGTGCCGATTGAATGCAGACATTCTGCCAAGCGAAGTTGATTCGGGTTTCCGAATAAAGAGATCCGGATGACGTTTCATAAAGGCTTGCCCCCAGTCTTTTCCAGCTTGCTTATTCTTCACCCAAGGGCTTTCTACACTTTTCCTAGAATGAGATAGCCTCTTCTTTAGTCTGATAGCAAATTCATATGCCAGTGAACGGAGCTTAAGTGTACTCAACCCATAACTCATTTTTGAGGCATGTATTAAATACTTTTTTAACTGAAACTCTTCTTTTGAACTGAAAACTCTCATCGATGATTGAGAATAAGCTTTACTTTCAAAACTATCTCCTCTGCGAATTACATCCAGTCTACGCCTCAGTGATGTTCTACTCACTTGGTGCTTCTCAGCTGCAGATTTAACTGGCAAGCAAGCTTTCAAAACATCTTCTACTGCTCTTTCCATGTTTTTTTGGGACCATCCCCCCTTCACAGCTGTAGATAGTCTGTTTCTCATTCTGAAACATAACCATAACAACATTAAGTAGTGACTAATATGTATATGTCTTTAATATATTAAACGATTTCATTATATTACATTAACATTTTGATCAATAATGAACCTAAACACATTTATGAAAATTTAAACATTCAGTAATACTGAATAACTATGGTCATTAAGTACGACCTTACAGTGGTCATTTAGTACGAACCGAGATGTACGAGCATTTTAGTCTGCTACGAGCAAAATAATAATTTTTGACATCCAAACTTTAGATTAAAATATTAATCAAACATCTCTTTATTTACTAAAAAAATCTTACAAAATATAAACTTAAATATTTGATAAGAATAGAATAGTTCTGACCTGACTCGTTTTCACTTTTTCGTGCGAAAAAACAAAAAGCTCTATAAATGCTGAACGAAATACACGAGAGACAAAAGAACAACACTGAACAAAGAGTTCATATATATACGCATTTTAAAAAAGAGATGGGCGTAAAAAATAATTTAACAAATGAGAAAATCTCAGTGGCCCTTCTGTACAGTGGTTATTCAGTCCGGTTCTCCCCTATTTTAAATTAAAGTTTGTGTTAAAAAACTCGTTTCTTCCTTTATTTGTTTTTTTTTAAATTTTATAGAGGAACATCTCTGTGTATTCAATTCAGTTTGAAATTTTATAATGCAAGAGAACTATTGTTCAATTGAACAACATGCTCATGTGAATGATGTTTCAGTTGCCTCCATCGTGTGAAATCCAAGCATGACAGTTTAACGCTCACCTGATCTAGTTGTATGTAGTAGGTATTGATGCATATTCATAGAAAAAACCATTTAACATTGATGTCGTGCTTAGAAAATTTGATAGTACATCGACGCGTTGTACTAGCCTTTGAATAAATACTTTAATGTCTTCATTTCATTTTCAAGAATGGTATGGGAGGCTTTATAATCTTTTGAAAAATTACCTACGACTCCTTCCTGCAGGTCCTCAACTATTTCTGGAGAAAAATTGTATACAACTGTTTGCCGCCCCCATGCTTATGCTGAAATGACGCTTTTGGTCGTAGATAATTTTAAAGATTTAAAGAAATTTTTCTAAAAACTTTACTTCTTAAATCTGATGACAGAAAAGATAGAATCGGTGATTTTCAAAAAAATTTAGAATTTTTTCAATATTTCATACATATTTTTTTGACCATTTTTAGACTTTTGCCTGAATTTCCAGCCCGTTTTGCTCAAATGTTAAGGGGTTTCTGTCCGAATCTGGGGGGATACCATTTATTCCACCCGGCCCAATCTACAATACATATAAAGTCATCTGATTTTTTGAGCATTCCCTAATAATAATAATAATAATAATAATAATAATAATAATAATAATAATAATAATAATAATAATAATAATAATAATAATAATAATAATAATAATAATAATAATAATAATAATAATAATAATAATAATAATAATAATAATAATAATAATAATAATAATAATAATAATAATAATAATAATAATAATAATAATAATAATAATAATAATAATAATAATAATAATAATAATAATAATAATAATAATAATAATAATAATAATAATAATAATAATAATAATAATAATAATAATAATAATAATAATAATAATAATAATAATAATAATAATAATAATAATAATAATAATAATAATAATAATAATAATAATAATAATAATAATAATAATAATAATAATAATAATAATAATAATAATAATAATAATAATAATAATAATAATAATAATAATAATAATAATAATAATAATAATAATAATAATAATAATAATAATAATAATAATAATAATAATAATAATAATAATAATAATAATAATAATAATAATAATAATAATAATAATAATAATAATAATAATAATAATAATAATAATAATAATAATAATAATAATAATAATAATAATAATAATAATGATTCTACCCTGCTTTGAGACGCCGTTTTTAGCTGTTAGTTTCCTCGTTTAAAGGCAACGTGCCTTGAGACGCCGAATAGTTGCCGTGAGACGCCGTTTTTCTGCCTTGAGACGCCGTTTTTGCTTTGAGACGCCGTTTTTGCTTTGAGACGAACTATTGGCATTTCCTGGTTTTGATGCGCGCTTAATTAAACGAGTTCGCTTGTCCAAATTAGTTTTTAAATAAAACAAAAAAAATAAATCTATTGAAAAAAGATATTTATAAAGAAAATAATTTCCGTGTAGTTTCTCCTATGTTTTTGGATTTAATTATCTATATACGTAGCCATAATCTTTCCGATAAAGGTTTAAAAATTCATTTTCAGACATTCTCAACTAGGTTTTTTTACAATAAATTGCTTCAATTTTGTTTTCAAGGGGAAATACTGAAATCTTCAAACGTAAGATTTACTGACAAGGCTCTTGTGAGCATATTTGTATCCCTCAGAACTTTGGTGAAGCCCTCACCTTGGCCTTGCTTAACTTGCAGATGAAGAATGTAGCATACATGTCATTTTACATCTTTCGCCGGGATTGAAATAATTAATACTGGCCTTTTTCACCACTTTCCGGTTTCTTGGGTTAAAATGAACGTTTACCTATAAAACACTTAGAAGAATGACACATCAAGACGCCCAAATTATTAAATTTATAATAATTAGTTTTGCGTGGTGAGATCATGCACATCTCGCATAGTTAACTTAACTTACCATATTCCCGCATTCTCAAAGCCCGCCTTTAGTCATTTTAGCTTGACAAATTTGCTGTTAGGTTTTCAGTTTGTTAGTTTGATAGAAATAATGTCTCGTACGTTCTTGAGTGAAATTTTGGAAAGTGAAGTGATAGAGGTAAGTATTTTTAACTTAATGTTTGGTTGTTCTTGGACGCCGATGGCGCTTGTTAAAAATTTATAAATGAAATCTAAAATTCAATTTATTTCAATTTATTTATGATCTAAACATAAATTTTTAGTAAAAAATTTGTCTCTACCGCTGGGAATTACATCTTTAACTTCTAACATTTTTCTCTAAGAAATACAACCATGGTTTCCTTGGTAACAAAATCTATAGCAAGCTCCTTCGGATCATTTGGCTTCTGTTGACAAGTAATTACAGTTCACCTTTTAAAAGTGTTGAGCTTAATCGTTATTTAATTTAAAATCCTAATTAAAGCATTCACTTAACACTTTCAGCTCTTTCGTTCCAATGTGGCAGGTTTTGCCTGCTCGTTTTGGCCAGCAAGCTACTTCCACTCATTTGGCTTCTGTTGTCAAGTAATTATAGTTCACCTTTTAAAAGTGTTTACCAGTGTTATTTCCATTCACTAAATAATTTCCATTCCAATTCTAATTCCATTATTTTTTTTCAAATAATTTCCATTCCAATTCTAATTCCATTATTTTTTTCAAAATAATTTCCATTCCAATTCTAATTCCATTATTTTTTTCAAAATAATTTCCATTCCAATTCTAATTCCATAATTTTTTTTCAAATAATTCCTATTTCAATTCTAATTTCATTTTAATTTCAATAATTTCCATTCAATTCTAATTACCATTGCTAAAATGATTTCTATTTCTATTCTATTTCCATTATCATTTCAAAAATTATTTTCTAATTCCATTATTAAAAATAACAGTCACTATATTCGTTCCTTTAAAAAACCCTTTAGAGAGAATAATACATAGTAACAACAACAAGCTTATCAAACATTTATTGTTATAACTAAACCAAACATCCAAAAATAACCAGAGCAAAATGCAAATAATTAATCGGTCAAAATGAATTAAGTTTCAGAAAGGCTCTCATCTCTAAGGACTGTTGCATTCTGTTGCGTCGTCCTGCAGTCAAGATGCCACAAAGAGAGAATATCCGCTCCACGTAGGCTTGAGAAGCTGGAGCTGACAATAAATCTTGGGCTAGCTCATACAGTTTGCTGTAACGTGATGTTTTTTGCTTCCAAAAATCCAGTGCATCATTACGCTCATCTTCTACAATATCAGCTATGTAGTTGTTCAGCTGATAATGCATGGCATCTTTTTCACTTATACTGCTAATGCCAGCACAAGTTCTAAGTCGATTAGACTGAATTTTATTGTTTATTCTACTTTCATTTTAAATTTAAAAATAATTCCTACTTCTCATTCTAATTCCATTTTATTTTAAAAAATAATTCCTACTTCCCATTTTAATTCCATATTTTATTAAAGAAATAATTTCTAATTCTCATTCTAATTCCATTTTGGATTGAAAAATAATTTCTACTTCTAATTCTAATTCCATTTTTATCACGTGATTTCCATTCCTATTTCTAATTCCATTCCAAATTTAATTCCTATTTCTAATTTCCATTCTCAAGAAAAAAAATTCCTATTTCAATTCCTAATTCAATTACCATTAATGGAAATAACACTGGTGTTTACCTTAAAAATCTTAAATAAAGCATTTACTTAAAACTTTTAGCTCTCTCGTTCCAAATTCAGAGTCGGCATCTTTGCCATTGGTGAGCTAATTTATTTTTGTATGTTTTATGGCTAGACTGCAATTAATAAAAATTGTTATAAAGAAGTTGTCAACTGCATCAAAATTTATTATATATGGCAAAACCACCAATATTACAACATTAAGCCAAAACTGAATAAATACCTGTGACAAACATAATATATAGACTCTCATCAATCAGAATTATTTTTACAGGTACAACAACGGAAAAAATTTGAGTGTCCGCTGTGCCACAAATTTTTTTCTAAGTTGCCTCCTCACTTGCGCAGCAAAAAACACAAGGTCGAAAATCCCATTGCTCCGGTAACTTCCCCAGCCGACTACAAAAGACGGAAGACTGGGAATACAAAAGATAGGAAAAGGTGCAAATTTTGCAATGTGAATGTAATCAGAATGGATATGCATGTTAAACTTTGTCATTCCGAAAATATTTATAATGATCTGAATGTTAATAACTAATAACATAGATTCTAATGTAACTGAAATTAATGCATGTAACCCTCTAACTCTGCACCCTAATAATGACAATTTGTTAAAAATAACTGGCCCTAGCAAAAAATTAACTATTGATAAAAAAAGTTGTAAGATATCATGACTTTCGGTGTATGCAGGATAAAATTGTCGAAAGGAATACAGGTAGGTGCTATCGATGAAGGTTTAACTTGTCGGACTCCTCGACCATTTACTATAACTAATTTACATTTAAGAAACAAAGGATTAAAATACTTCTCTTCTACATTTTCAATATTTTATTTATCTTAAGTCGATCTACAGTTTTGTACAGTTTTTTCTTTCAGCTTCCCGTGTAAGCGATTTTGTACATTTTATTTTCTTTCAGCTTTCCGTGTAAGCGATTCTGTACATTTCATTTTCTTTCAGATTCCCGTGTAAGCGATTTTGTACATTTTATCTTCTTTCAGCTTCCCGTGTGAGCGATTTTGTACATTTTATCTTCTTTCAGCTTTCCGTGTAATCGTTTTTGTACATTTCATTTTCTTTCAGCCTCCAGTGTAAGCGCTTTTGTACATTTCAATTTCTTTCAGCTTTCCGTGTAAGCGCTTTTGTACATTTCATTTTCGTTCAGTTTCCCGTGTAATCGTTTTTGTACATTTTATCTTCTTTCAGCTTTCCGTCTAATCGTTTTTGTACATTTCATTTTCTTTCAGTTTCCCATGTAAGCGATTTTGTACATTTCATTTTCTTTCAGCTTCCCGTGTAAGCGATTTTGTACATTTTATCTTCTTTCAACTTTCCGTGTAATCGTTTTTGGACATTTCATTTTCTTTCAGCTTCCAGTGTAAGCGCTTTTGTACATTTAATTTCTTTCAGCTTCCCGTGTAAGCGATTTTGTACATTTTATTTTCT
This sequence comes from Erpobdella octoculata, assembly GCA_963978895.1. Taxonomy (NCBI): domain Eukaryota; kingdom Metazoa; phylum Annelida; class Clitellata; order Hirudinida; family Erpobdellidae; genus Erpobdella; species Erpobdella octoculata. Next base: position 12,520,977 of record OZ022239.1, read on the forward strand.
TTCAACTTCCTGTTTAATTGTTTTTGTACATTTCATTTTCTTTCAGTTTCCCGTGTAAGCTTTTTGTACATTTTTTATGTTGTTTAATTTTTTATTGCATATAAATTACTTTTTCTTTCATCTTGTTCAAGTTTTGCATGTAAACCTTTTTTTTGGTCATGTGTTGCTTTTGTACATTTTGTTTCAACATACTGTTAGTTTTTACATTTTTGAAATAATTTAATTTCAATATTGTTTGACTTATTTCCCTGGTATGTGCAAGATTGTGAAAAGTTGAAAATTGTGGCACATAGGTTAAATTCAAAGCTAGAAACTTGGGTGAGAATAAGATGCTGTCAAAATTATGGGAAAAGTATAAGAAAAAAAATCAAAAGATGGTAATGTAAAATATCATTTTTTTCACTTCAGCAAATATACTATAAAACTGTCACAAAGTTTTTGAACTAATTCTTATAATACCTGCTCTTTCTCAATTCCAGAACCACTAAAGATAACTTTAAATTCTCATCAAAAATGTTATCAATCACAAATTGCTGTGATTCAATTGTCTAAGACACATTATCATCTAATTATTTTAATTTACAATAAATCTAAATTATTTTAAATCATAGTATTTTATTTCCCTTATCATGTTAATCTTAGTTTGTCTTCTATCACTCATTCATCATATCAGTTACTAAGTCTAAGTAGTTTCATCATTTTCAATCACCAGTAACCATCATTAAATTAAGTTATAAATTATTTATCACCATAATATACCGTGACATCCTCGATACAAACAATCATGTGTTCTTGTCTTATAATCTCTCACCTTTCATCAACTTTCTTTATTAAGATCTCATTTTGGACCAATGGTGAACAAAACACAAATGCTTTTAAATAAAATTTTTATGTCCTTAGGTACTTAGGACTACACTACTACACTTACACTAGACTACTATAGATTATGTCACTAGGTCCTTATGTATGTCTTTTTCAAGTTTTTCAAAGTAGTCACTAGTACTGACTAGTCTAGTTGACTAGTAGTGACTAGTAGTTAGTAGTCCATGTCTCATCTTTCCAGGTACCGGGAGGGTTGTTACACCAAAAAGTTATTGAATTCAATAAAACAACTTGCTCTTTAAATTTTACTTTAAAACTTGTTAAAAAACTCTTTTAAGTGGGGTTTAAACTTTAAAGTTTAACGGAACAATTTTTCCGATAAAAATATATTGCAAGCAACTATTGACTTATCATACGTATATAAGCACGTGATATTTTATAACGAATCAGAAGCCAAAAATCGACATTATTAACATAAAGTTTATAAATAGACAGAAGGGTGTATCTCTGAAATCTTAATTAATTTTTAATTTTCATAATTTTATTGGAAACCATCATAATTCTTAAAATGTGAGATATTTGCGCGCTACAATTTTTAAATTTTCAAAAAAATTGTTTACAGGAGTTTCTTCTAATATCTCTTTAAATAGATAAAATTGATCTATCATTTTAAGTACAAACAATTTAATTTGATGGATAGCTTAACTCTCTAAAAAAAAATTTTTTTGTCAAAATTTATTAATTATACCTTAAATGAAAAGGTTTTTATTTAGCACTAGTCGTGCAACTATAAAGTTAAAACTTTAAATACTCATTCAGAAAAAGCTAGGTTGAAAAAATATAAAATTTGGTCACTAACTTTTAATTAGTTTAAAAATTATTGAAGCAAAACAATGAAATCACCTTTGTTAACATTTTAATTCCCCATATTGTTAAATGTTGAGCTACAAAACAATAAATTCAGATAATTGTCCAAAATTATCTAAAGTTTCATCCTATGAAGTTTGGTTAAAAAATTCGCTTTTGTTTAAAACTTATTTACTTAAAACAAAGGACCGAAAGCTTCATTGAAACCGTACACTTTACAAAATATACTGTAGCTTAAATTTAACATTAAACGTTTAGCTACAACGTTAAAATTTAATAATCTAAAGAAACGTATTAAAAATTACTATCATTTTTCGAATATCAAGTATGGTTAAAAATCTTCAATTGGTAAAAAAGATATTCACTGTACGGAATAAAAGTATTTTTATCAATTAAACAGTTAATGGATGACCTATAAAACTACAGTTACAGATAACTGTCTTAAATTACCCTTTCTATTACTGCCTCAAATTTGGTTGAGAAATATTAATTGGTTAAAATTTTATTGGCGAAAAATCGAGCCAAAAAATTGCACGAGTGCTAACCATTACTTAAATATCTTTACCATGGCTGTAAACGTTGACCTTCAAAACTCAAATTTTTGGCTTTTTTTACGAATTAGTTAAGGTTTTAACATGTAAAGTTTGGATGAAATATTTCAAGCGGTTTGGGCGTTATTCGTGAAAAACCGACGAAACGAAGCTAATATAGACCTAACCGTTTATGAAATATCTTTATTTTGGCATTAATCGTTGAGCTACAAAGTTGTAAATTCAGATTTATTTTAAATAGTAGCAATATGTTTATTGTATGAAATTTGGTAAGAAACTATCAAGCGGTTGAAAAGATATTCGAGAAAAGTAAATTAAAAAACTTGAGTGTATCGAGAACTCATATTCGAGCTTTGTGTCAGATGCTTCAGTATAGTGGTCTAAGTGCCTTTTTTTACGAAACTCAAAATATAATTAAAATAATTAAATTTACTTAGAATAATAGTAAATAATACGTTTTTTTAAGTGGTTACTGAAAATTTCAGCTCTTTAACGCTTTTAATTCGGCTTATTATTCGAAAAATTTAAAATCGCGCAAATTTTTCAAAAGCTGAAAATTCAAAATTTTGACTTTCAAAAATTTTTTTTTTCGATCAATTCTTTTATGTTTGTCTATCTGAACATATTAAAGTGAAAACCGCATTTTAATTAAACTCTCCGCACTCAGAACTACTACGTCGTCTAATGGCAATCTGTAATCCGAGTAGGATTATAATAATAATAATAATAATAATAATAATAATAATAATAATAATAATAATAATAATAATAATAATGTTTGACAATATTTAGAGTGGCGTAAATCCTAAAGGACTTCAAGGCCACTGAAGGGTTTTTTGCAGAGGCAGCCATTTATAGGCGCCTACCCCTTTAGGAATGCGAGTGAACTCCTTGCTTAAGGGAGTTACGCTGGTGACGCCGGTGAGACTTGAACTGCCGACCTAATGATCGACAGGCGAACGCTCTACCGCTCTGCCACCAGCGCCTCAAATCAGGGCTTCAAGATGTGGTAACCACGGCACTGGCCATGGGGGTAGAAACCTGGAGACGGGGAAGCATATCCCACAAATAATTTTGTTGGGGTCAGTGTCTCTAATACATAGGCGTAACCAGGGAAGGGTTTAGAGGGTTGAAACCCCCCTATTGGTATATAAATTAAAAACCTTAATTCTTATGTTAATTATTTAAGATGGTTCAAAATTTGCATCTAATCTATGAATTGGGGCTGCATTGTAATGCATAGAGGTGTGCGCGGGGACGACTTTTCGTCCCCATCCCCAACCGTCCCCGTGAGTGTCATTCCCATCCCCATCCATCCCCGCCATTATCGTCCCCATCCCTAACCGTTCCCGCAGTGTTTCATCCCCATCCCCGCAGTCCATAAATCTTTCATCCCCATCCCCATCCGTCCCCGCACTGTTTATTCCCAATTTTTATTCAATCCTGTACTAGTCATTATTTTTAACTTAAGTGTTTATATATATATATATATATATATATATATATATATATATATATATATATATATATATATATATATATATATATATATATATATATATATATATATATATATATATATATATATATATATATATATATATATATATATATATGGTGGCTAAGGTGGCGGTGGTGGCTAAGCGGTAAAGCGTTCGCCTGTCGGCTTGTAGGTCGGCGGTTCGAATCTCACTGGCGTCACCATCGTAGCTCCCTTAAGCAAGGAGTTTACACGCATTGCTCAGGTTAAGTGTCTCGCGAGGTTAACTAACTCCTTTCACTAACCTAAAAAAAAAAATAAATAAAAAAAAATACTTTCTTAATATATATATATATATATATATATATATATATATATATATATATATATATATATATATATATATATATATATATATATATATATATATATATATATATATATATATATATATATATATATAATTGTAATTACACAGGAATCAATACAATTTATTTATTTGAGACCATGAATAAATAAAAGTCCATCGACGTTTTTTTCACTTAGCTGAGTTCGTCTATCATTTATTGTTAGTCCACCCATTGAAAATACCAAAATACTCTTTCAGAGGATGTGACTTCCAAACAACACTCTTTCCTTTGTCACATTCGTATGTACTGACACGATCACTGTTGGAGTTAACTAATTTTTGAATGTCAGCCTTTTCCATATTTAACTTGAAATTCGAACTACGATTTCGAAAATTAAACAAATAATGCAACCTACGACTTGAAAACTTTCGGTATATAGTAATTCATTACCAGCGATAAACAACGGCGCGTTGCAAAGATTAAAAAACGTTAGCAATGATAATTATTACTTGATACATTTTCGGTAAAGTAAAAAAATAATTATTTTTCATAGAATAAAATTATTTTAATTTTGTGGTGATACCGCAAAAACTCGTCCCCATCCCCGCGGTAGTCCCGCAACGTTTTTTTCCATCCCCGCGGTAACCCCGCAAAGTCGTCCCCAGTCCCCAATACCGCGGTATCCCCACCTCATTCGTCCCCATTTCCGCGGAATTACCGCAAAATCCGCGGTATTCCCGCCGTCACCATTACCGTGCACACCTCTAGTAATGCAATCTGTTAACAAGTAAAGATAAAAAATAATTTTTTTAAAGAAATGCTTTTGAGTTTAGCCGCTTATATCTCGATAATTCGGGCGTCTATTTAGTCTTCGGTTACATCAGGAGACTCGTAAGAAGTGCGGTCATTCAAAGAGATCAACGAATACACTTGGCCACGCCTACTTCACCTAGATATTGCGTCTGGAAGTTTGGTCCACGTTTTATTTTCTTATAACTTTCTTATTTGGGGTCCCACAACTTTAGTTTTTGTTTCCACATCTTAAAGCGTTATTAATATATATTACTGGAAATTTTCATAGCTATAAAGTGCCCCTAACGTCGTAACTTTGACCCACTATTTTGTCAGTCAGAATCGCAAAATCGCGAGCTGACGGCCATTATCGTCATAACCTTAGTCCTTAGCTATCGAATTACTTATTAAACTATTAAAACATTGTTTTATAAAACTTGTTATGTATATTTATCATTTATGTTTGTTTACAACATCATTTTATCCTTTATTTATAAAAAAAATGAACGAATTTAAACAAATTGTTCCTTTTTACAGACCCATAACCTCCCCTTTTTGGCCGGCTAGTTACGCCTATGCTCTAATAGCTGTAATAAAACGCACTAATTAAGAGTTAAAAAATAATTTATAAGAGTTTGCTATAATTTGATATAAGGCTAGGTTAAAAGTGATTTATTGACAATAATTCATATGATAAATGAAGTAAACGGTCATCAACTGGCTATCTCGAAAATATACACCTTCCTAAGTAAAACATTTTTGTATTCATCAGTACGTTAATAATTATTACATTTTACATCCCTCATTTCAAGCAGGATATTTCAAAAACTTTCTGGGATATGACTTTAGAACACACACGTTTTTGTAGGTAGGGGAGAACCGGACTGAATAGACACTGTACAGAACGGACACTGAGATTTTCTCATTTGTTAAATTATTTTTTACGCCCATCTCTGGTTTAAAATGCGTATATATGTGAACTCTTTGTTCCGTGTTGTTCTTTTGTGTCTCGTGTATTTCGTTCAGCATTTATAGAGCTTTTTGTTTTTTCGCACGAAAAAGTGAAAACGAGTCAGGTCAGAACTATTCTATTCTTATCAAATATTTAAGTTTATATTTTGTAAGATTTTTTTAGTAAATAAAGAGATGTTTGATTAATATTTTAATCTAAAGTTTGGATGTCAAAAATTATTATTTTGCTCGTTGCAGACTAAAATGCTCGTACATCTCGGTTCGTACTAAATGACCACTGTAAGGTCGTACTTAATGACCATAGTTATTCAGTATTGCTGAATGTTTAAATGTTCATAAATGTGTTTAGGTTCATTATTGATCAAAATGTTAATGTAATATAATGAAATTGTTTAATATATTAAAGACATATACATATTAATCACTACTTAATGTTGTTATGGTTATGTTTCAGAATGAGAAACAGACTATCTACAGCTTCAAAATACAGATGATCTGCTTCCAAATCCAGATCCTCTTGCTACAGAAATCTTGTTTACACCACAACAGCTTGTTTATGGAATAGTGACTAAAGAAGAAGTTCAAACTCCCAACAGCTCTATGGTCGTTGTCGAACCCAGTGGATCAGAGTTATCGGCAACGCTTCAAATGATCCGCCCTTTTCCGAAAGCTGCAGCTCGCAAACGAGGCGGGGGTCGGAAGAAACTGTCTTCTACCATATTGACAGATACTCCTGTAAAGAATGTTTTGCAGAAAGAAAGGACAGAAAGAGATTTGAGGAGATGCAAGTTAAAAACATCAAAACTTGCAGCAAGAAGTGATATTTCTAAAAGCTTCCCAGACATCGAGCCTGATGGGAAATCAACATTCAAAAATATGCTCACCAGTAAAGATCCTCATTTTAACATTGACAGCGCCAAGATAGAAATAGGGGATTGGTGTCTTTTTGAATATTTTTTTGACTCAAAAACCTATTATGTAGGCAAAATTGTTGAAGTAAAAGAGGATATAGTTTCGGCTGATTTTCTGAAATTTGTATACAAAGATAAAGACACCGAAGAGGCCAAATTTTTATCTAAAGATAAAGGGATTTGTGAGGCTGATATGGATCAGATTGTTGTAAAAATAGGAGATCCAATCCTTCAAAAATCGAAACGCAGAAATGGACATATAAAATTTTCTTTTGACTTTTCTGTGAAATAAAATATTTTGCCTTACCATTTGTTGAGAATTCTGTCTTCTATAATAAAAATTGCATGAGTGACCATTGAGTACTTGGGGGTGTCCATTCAATACTACCAGGTTGTACTGAATGGCCAGCCAGAAATTTTGGAAGAGGTTGCGTTATTTATCGTTTTTTATAAAATTGTTATAATATGAAAATTTTTAATGAGCGGTTTTCAGTAGTGGAATGTTTTTGCTTTCATTATGTGAAAAAATTTTATTTCTATCACTTATAGTTTTTTTGTATGATTGATTTGAATAAAAGAGTAAAATTGTGTGACCATTTGGTACCACTCTCCCCTACCGATGATAGAGAAATGAGGTAGACCTCACCGATGGCCATGTGAACTTCAGAAATTTTTTTGGGTTAAAGACAAAAAAGGAGAAAGAGGAAAACAAGATAACTCCCAATATTTAACATAAATCAACATGAATGGAAGGAGCAACTACTTCTGATTGCTATACCCCCGGACGACAATGAACGCCATCATTTCATGTTTGTTATTTTCTGCTGTTGTTTTGATTTCTATCACATAATCTGTCATTTAAACTCAACTGATATTTTACAGCACACTAATTCCAAAAAATTGATACAATTTCAGGGTCGGGATAAGAGGTATAAAATAAAACCAAGTTTAACAATTAAAATTGTAATACACAAAAGACACAGATTTAGCCTTAGCCTCTTACGATAGTCATGATCAATAATTACCATTTATAAAAATGTACAAAGATAGTAGTATAGTATTTCAATGTCACGCGCTGTCTCAACAATCTGGCCACCAATCATACGCAGTCATTTTTACTTGAAGATTTATTTTTTACTTTGAGAAACCTGTAGTGATTGCTCCTGCTACACCGATACTAATTGCTATCGCAAGTACTAGATAGTTCTTCCAGCCCTGAAATTAGAATAACAAAACCCTATATAAAAGTTCACTTTGACATTTAGTAAATAATTATTCAGCTGATACTTACTTTTATTTCTCTGAAGAACAAACCCCACAAGGCTCCAACAATTCCGGGAAGCTGTTGAATTAATCAAGCAATTCAACAAAAAAGATCATCATGTTACAATTATTAATTATTAATAGAATGAGAAGCACCTACCGTGGTTATGATGGGAAAACTGATGGCTTCAGAGAGTGCATCATTGGCAATGAACCAACAAGTATTTGCTATGCCCCACATCAAGCCCGACACAAATCCGGGTAAAATTATTTTTGGGAATATGACTGGATTGTTTTTTTTTATAGCACAATAAATCAGAAAATATACGGTACTTGTGATATAAATTCCTGAGAAGTGTGCAAAAACATAGTCTAAACCTAAAAGTAAATAAGTTAAGTGTACATGATTCAACATGATTTTCAAACACAATTAATCGCAGTGCAATTTTACCTTCTTTGCTTGTGTCGTCATATTTGTCTTGCAAATAAATGACTGGAACAAATGTCAAACCAAAGAGACAACCTGCACCCACAGCCATGACTGAGCCACTGTTTTAATATTAAAATATAACTCAACAAATAGTGATTCAATAAAACTAAAACAAACCCTTTTTACTTACAGTATCTTGAGCAATAAATCTTTATTTTTAAACGTCTTGAATAAACTTTCACGTTGGAAGTTCTTTAAAATAAAAATCATTATTATTTCAATAAATCACTCGTTTATTAGAATTAAAATAAAACAACTTTTAACCCACATTAACAAGCTCAGGAGATGGTGACCCTTCCTCAATATTTTCGATATCCTCCGCTTTTTCAGAACTTTCTGGTTCGTCTTCCTCTACGGTTCCAGTCGTTCGCATGAAAAGATAAATGATGGCACTGAAAAATTAATTTACTTTTTGTTTGCCAATATCCACATTTATAAAAAAAAACTTAAGATTTGTACGAATAAAAAAAATAATTACTCTTAGTTTCATCAACAAAATGCAGTTAGACATTTAATTAATAATGCTTCTAGTACGAATACAAATTACAATATAAGTTTTAGACACAGATTGTAGAAAACATGAAAATTATAAGATTATTATTATTATTATTGCTATTATCAAAAGCTTTCCTACTAAAAAGTCACAAAAGCAAAAGTTAAGAAATAAGATAATAAATAATTAATAAAAAAAGAATAAAAAAATCATTTCAAGTACACAAAACAATCTTTATATTTATTTGGTTAATTCCATTGCAAATCAGCAGATCAGTCACCTAATAAGGCACAAAACAACACCAATTGTATTCATCGTCTCTTTCATTGGAGTTTGATGGTTGATGCCAAACCAGCCGAACCTGATTGAAAAATAATAATCTGCTTCAATAATATCATTTACTATTTTTTCAATGTAAATAGTTTCAGCGATTAATTTTTAGTGATTATTTAAAAAATATTAAGATCAAATGTGAAGTGTATCTTGAAACAGTCGCGAACATGGGTTAAGTTCAAGTGTTCGCAACACATGATTTAATTATGCATGAATAAAAACAAACTTAAATCTATTCAACAGACAAAAATAAATAAATAAAAATGTTGAAAACCTTGAGCTGGCCCATCCAAAAACAAGATTAAAAGATCCCCATATTAAAATACCTTTTGCCAATCCAACAAAATGAATGATAGGTACAACTAGCATGTTTCCTGACAAAGCATAAAAACAGACATTAATTATTTTATGGTATGAAATTCAAAACCTAAAGAAAATTGATTAAAATAAAATGTTAATAATAAGATAACTGAATTAAAAATTTAACCTGTACACCATAGGAATCCTCCCAACATTGCTAATGGATGAAAATCTGGACATCCCTTGATAAACTGAACCACCAATCCAACAGTCCATACACCTGAACACATCACCCACTGGAAAAAGAGCCCTATGATATAATTTATCTGTTTATTTTTTATTCATTTCAACGCTAAATACAGAAAACTATATCATTACTGGATTATGTAATTAATCAACAGAAAATAATTAAAATATAGAAATTTGATAAAAGCTCACCATTTCCGGTTTTGAATTTTTTTACAGGCAAGAAATTACTGCCAAAAAATACAACAGCAACAGCCACAGCAATGTATCCAACAGCAACACTATATTGTACAGGTCCAGGTTCAGGTGATGTCCCGTTATGTGACAGAGTAAACGCCTCAGTACTAGTTAAGTCCGCCATTGCTTTCCAGATGTGATAATGCTAATCAGCTGATAAAATAAACTTCTACTAACTAATTTGTTAACTCTAGAAAATCGCGACAGCAGCTTCCCACGATCTTTGAAACCTCGCCACGCACCTACCTACTTAGCCCGAGATTTTATCTCAACTGAGATGCGTAGTCGATATTTAATAATTAACACATCGGCCAATTCGGTTTGACTCTTCTTCGGCGAGCTCACCGGGCGTGAAAGAACGAGTGACTGAATCACATGTCGATCTCTCTATCATTCTTCTTCTCAAGTGTTTTTTGATGACGTCGTTGAAGTCGACAGACATCTGATGCTCTCTGAAACTTGACATACCTAAGACATAAGCGCAGTAAAATGTTTGTTTTTGAATCGTAAAACGATTACTTTTTCACTTAAAAATATCTAACGATAACCGTCACGTGTTATACGGCATGAGAGTGTTGTTTTCTGCGTGACATCCAAGGCGTGTCATCATAAGGCAAGCACTTGCTATGCAGAGGTAGGTAAGACTAATAAAATAGTATACTATGAGAGTATTTATTCAAATTGAATAAGTATTCTGATGGATAAAACATTGAAGTGTATATAAATAATTATAATTCAACAAAAGTGTTCTAATGGATCATTCTGGATCAAATATTGTCAAACAATATTATATTACTGACACGAGCGGATTCAATTCCATTATAAAAAAAAATTGTTTGATTGATTAACGTCTATACCGCATGAGACAATTTAGACGGGATGTATGTTTGAGAGTTCCGTGATGTGTTTATGAAATGTAAATTGTCGTTTCCTCCCCTTATAAGAAAAGCAGCGATGTGGCGTTTTATATAGGGGAGACCGGGGCATGTTGAACCAATTTTTACCAATGCTTTTATTAACTCGTCGTCTCTGTTTCTCTGTCTGTCTGTTTCTCTGTCTGTCTGTTTCTCTGTCTGTCTGTTTCTCTGTCTGTCTGTTTCTCTGTCTGTTTCAAATCTTGCAATCAATTTTTGAGGCACTTCCTGATGATAGATTTTTTTCAAATTTTGCATACATGCTCAAAATAGAAGACAATGCAATATTCAATTATTAGTTTTACAATAAGTCAATTAATTTAGTTAATTTTAATTAATTTCGATATAATTAAGATATTTCGACTTTAATATAAAATAAAAGAGTAATATAAGAAAAAATTGATTGCAAAATTTGTGTTTTAATTACATATAAGAGCATTGGTTTTAAAAATTCGTTTTTAATTTACTTGTTATAACTTTACTCAGTACACATTTATTATTGCAGTAAAACATCTTGAAATAGGTTATTATTATAAACAAATATGTTTATTACGTATACCAAAAATTATTTTTAATTTTAAGATTTTTCCTTGACCATAGAAGAAAATATTAGCAAGCCCGTCATGTGGTTCAACTTACCCCGTTAACGGGGCACGTTGAACCAATATTTTATAACTGCTGTTTCTAAGCAGTTATTGTTCTAATGAAACATTTTCAAATGTACAAATGTTATCTAAGTCAAATTGATTTATCTTCAATCTTCTATTTTACTTTATATCTCCAATAAAATTCGGATTTCGCAATTTTTTGGTTTTGTTGTATTTGAGGTTTTTAAGTTCATCTAATTTATTACAAAAGTTGCGTAATTATTATAATTAATATTACTAATAATAAGTTCTTGTGTTACGAAACGCTATGGATTAAATCTTTGAAGCTGCTTAATGCTGCTTACGTAATTATTGTAACAACTTGTGTTTTTTAGAATGGTTATTGGGTTATTGTGAGAACACGCAATGACCCTGAGAAAACCCAAACAAAACAGCTAATAAAAAAATCTAATAACTGATAAAAATATCTAATAATTGAAAAAAATTTCTATTAAAATTATCTAATAAAATATCTAAAAATTATAACAAGTCAAATCATCACCATGATAAAATATTGTTGGTTCAATGTGCCCCTAACAAAATGGTTCAACATGCCCCAATCGTATTGGTCCTAGTATTTTAACTGTAGGCTGATTAACATGTTACTGATGCGAGAAAGAAAACACGTACTGTGTTACTGGATAAAAACACAACAAAAATATGTATCTTAAAATTACTCACTTTTTTTGCAATTGTGTTTTAAAGAACAATAACGTCAACGACTCAAAATTACTCGAAACCGGCAAAATCACTTATATCGCGATTATTTTAAAATTAACATACATAAACATCACAAATCAACACAGCTACTTCTATTTATATTATTAGTCCAAACTATGAAACTCTGACAAAAAATTTCTATAAATAAGCAAATTTACCTATCTGGTTCAACATGCCCCGTGGTTCAACATGCCCCGGTCTCCCCTACGGTTTGTTTCTGCCACCGGATTGTGAATCAAATGAATATTTAGTAAGATAAACAGCAAAAATCATAAATAATATACTCCTTTATTATTCTTATAGTAACCACTTCATGAAAACAGAAGTGTTAATGAAGAACTTGAAGATAAGATTTGTTTAAAACACTTTTGGTTTCTAGCAAAAATTTAATTTGGCCATTTCCTTACTGCACTTTATAAAATCACGAGAGAGCTACAAAAAAATCAGAAGATAAAAAACAGTTGAAGATTTTTTTACATTTGTATTTGCATTGTAGCGAACAATCGCAGTGGCGGATCCAGGAATTGGATGGATAGGGGGACTGGATTTTTGTTTAAATTCTGATTTGAATTAGAGTCGTTATGCGACCCGTTGTAAGATTAATTGATTTTTTTATTTTGTAGAACCACACAAGGAATTGAGATAGAACTTTTTATTTACCGAACAGCTACAAATCCACCCGTATGTCCACGTTATAGCACTGGACTTTACAAACTACCAATAGAAGACGAGGCGTACAACTAGCTGTTTGACTTCCTTAGAGGGCGAATGCACTGCACTAAATTCCAAAACCAAGTGTCGTCTTTAAAAGAAATAAATGCAAGCATCGTCCAAGGCTCAGGAATTGGACCCAGTTGCTACATTGTTGCGGCATCGGACCTCTCCCCAGCATAGATGGTAACCGTCTAGAGAAATATGCAGATGATACCTACCTTATAGTACCACCAGGTAATTCTCACTTAATCGTTGATGAGCTCGCGAGCATACAGATCTGGGCAAAAAGAAATAACCTAACTTTAAACGATTCAAAAACAAAAGAGTTGGTTGTGCGTCGCCCCAGAACAAAGGCAAACGCACTCCCTACCCCTTTGGTCGGAGTGGAGAGGGTGGATGTAATGAATGTGCTGGGAGTCCTGATCGACGGAAGGTTCTCATTCCGGGAGCACGTTGACTGGATCTGCACAAAATCTGCACAGTCTTTATATGCACTAAGAAACTTACTGGCTCACGGGCTGTGTGGCCGGGAGCTCTGGACGGTCACGGAGGCGACACTTATATCCAGGATCACCTACGCCTCTCAATCATAGTGGGGTTTCATAGGTTCAAGAGATCTTCAACGCATCGAGTCGGTCATTAGGAAGGTGACACGCCAGTGTTTCTTGGCTTCCGACCGCCCTGATTTTGTGCACCGCTGCGCCGTGGCGGATTCAACTCTGTTCAACTAGGTTCTGTCTAACCGCCTTCACGTCCTTCACCATCTTCTCCCAGACGTCAAGAAATCAGAATATCACCTTCGTCCTCGAGCTCACGACAGAGTAATTCCGCATGCAGATTCCTTACTCAGAAAAACCTTTATCCATAGATCTTTGAACTCAAAATAACTTAAACAATGCCGAACTCTATATTAAATCTCTGAAAAAACAAGTTTTAGATTTTATTTTAAGTCTTTAACTTTAGATTGTCGATTGTATTCTTTTTTATTACCAATGCTTTTATTAACTCGTCGTCTCTGTTTGTTTCTCTGTCTGTCTGTTTATTTCTCTGTCTGTTTCAAATCTTGCAATCAATTTTTGAGTCACTTCCTGATGATAGATTTTTTTCAAATTTTGCATACATGCTCAAAATAAAAGACAATGCAATATTCAATTATTAGTTTTACAATAAGTCAATTAATTTAGTTAATTTTAATTAATTTCGATATTTCGATATAATTAAGATATTTCGACTTTAATATAAAATAAAAGAGTAATATAAGAAAAAATTGATTGCAAAATTTGTGTTTTAATTACATATAAAAGCATTGGGTTTTAAAAATTCGTTTTTAATTTACTTGTTTTTATTTAATTTTAATTTTTATTATTTAAATGTAAATCGCTGTGCGTCATTGTCAGGCTGGTTAATAAAGATTTACTTACTTACTTACTTACTTAGGTTACCCGGTGTTGCACGGGTGTATTTTACACGGTTTTATTTACCTCACACTGTATGTTGTATTTTTCAGGTTTTTAAAATCGAATTTTCGACCACTTCCACACGTCCAATTGACTTGAAAATTTCAAAACACATGTATTCTCGATGACAATGCAATATTTTCATATTTTCATATCATAAAAATATTTATTTAAACTACAATTAACTAAAATACGCTAATGCAATCAATAAGCAGGCTGTGAATTCAGGCCTACATAGCGGCGTTCTCTCTATCATTACTAATGTTGCATGCACCTTATACTTATACATACTTATATAACTATATTTATGCACATATAGACGAGTGGTTTATCTTTATAATTAGACGGACCCAAACAAATTTAGTAAACAAGGAGATTTGAACGAAGACTTTTTACGTAAATTCGCAAACACAACGTTAATTAATTTTTACAAGACCAAAAATTATAAAATAATATTACGAAAAAAGATACTTTTTTCAAAAAACACGTTTTTATTTATGTGTGGAAAGTGCACTAAAGAGAGTATAAAATAATTTTTTTCCTTTCTTTCTATATGTCATCAAATAATCTTTGACTAAAAATAAAAGCGTGAGACGCTCATCATAATCCATGGATTATGATGGAAATGGAAATGGATAAGGATGAGCTCCCACACTTTTATTTTTAGTCAAAGATTATTTAATGACATATAGAAGGAAAGGAAAAAAAATCATTTTATACTTTTTAGTGCACTTTCCACACATAAATAAAAGTATCTTTTTTCGTAATATTTTTCTTGTTCTTTTATTTCTTCCTTTTTTACACTTTTTAACTTTCTTCATTTCTCTCTCTCTCTCTCTCTCTCTCTCTCTCTCTCTCTCTCTCTCTCTCTCTCTCTCTCTCTCTCTCTCTCTTTCTGTCTATCTTGAAGTGATTTTATATAATTGTTTTTTATTACATAACATTGCTTTAATCACATGAGCAAACCCCATTCAATTTTGCTTATCTTATGACATCTATATATATATAAAAATGAATGTTTGTATGTATGTATGTATGTCCTTTATGCATTGCTACACCATTCATCCGATCGTAATAAAATTTTCAAACAACCCTGAGAGTCAAGGCGAATCAAATATAGAGAAAAAATTTTGAAATTCATCACAAAATGAGCGGAGCGGAGCGGGTGAGTGAACGGGAACTATATACATATATATCCACATACATATACATACATAAATGAGCGAAAACGGAAACTGGAAGTCCACTGAGAGCGAAAAATAGAGCGGGAAAGGAAAGCGATCGAGAACGGGAAAGCAACCGGGAGCGGGAAAGCGACCGGGAGCTGGAAAACGACCGAGAGCGGGAAAGCGACCGGGAGCGGAAAAGCGACCGGGAACGCGACGGGAACGGGAAAGCGGAGAAGGAAACGGAGCGAGAGAGACAAACATTAGAAAAACCTCTAAAAACCACGGGCAACGCCCGGTGCCCCCGATAGTAATTTATATAAATCAATATTATTATCATTACTATTATGTCATTGTTTTATTAATTACACTTTTATGCAAATCGCTTTCCTGAGAATCGCCTTTTTGATGCAGTCGCCACGAAAACGATCGCCATTTCAATACATTCTCTATTTTGGAGATCGCATAGATCGTCATTTTGATAATCTCCATTTCTGCCGCATAACTTAATTTTCAGATATATATATATATATATATATATATATATATATATATATATATTTATTTATATACCGATAGCTCTACTAGTCCCATTTGAACTCAGCCTAGACAAAAATAATTCACTATCACTCTAAATAAGCAATAAAACGTTATAAATAGATAATGCAACAATTAAATGATTAATGTTGAAGTAGAGTGGATCCACTTGCCTGGCTAGCAGTGCCGGGGCTAGAGTGTGAGTACCAGCCCCACGACTAGACGTCATGCTTTAGGTGGGCGAGCTATCGCTAAAGGGGGGCGAAATGAAAATGGTTAAAAAAACACTAAAATTATATCGGGAGTTGAATAGATAATGTAAATATTATATGTAAATCCAAGGTGCATCAGCAACACCCATATTGTTTATTATTTGTATGACTTCATTTTGGATTTCCACGATGGTAACTTTTCATTGGCTGGAATAGTTTTATATATTCCTGCTAATGTTTTTTTTACAACGTATAGCAAAATCTTGCTTTGTTACGGTGATTGGAACTGTAATGGATATTAATGATAGTTTCAGATCAGATTAGATTGATCTTTATTTCTGGGCACTTTTGTTAAAAATTTGTCAATGTTGCTTTAGTTTCGGAGGAGGGAGTTTATAAAAATAAAATGACAAAAAGTGCCTTAAATAAAAATAACCAATATTTATCGTAAATATTTTCACAAAAAAAAAATCAATTTTCTGTTTTGTTTCTTAATTTAAACAAAATCTGCAATTTTATATAGGTCCGCTTCAAGCATCTATTCTGATATTTTAGGTTTTTGAGGTTGGAGTGAATCTTTTTACCAATGCTTTTATTAACTCGTCGTCTCTGTTTCTCTGTCTGTCTGTTTCTCTGTCTGTCTGTTTCTCTGTCTGTTTCAAATCTAGCAATCAATTTTTGAGTCACTTCCTGATGATAGATTTTTTTCAAATTTTGCATACATGCTCAAAATAGAAGACAATGCAATATTCAATTATTAGTTTTACAATAAGTCAATTAATTTAGTTAATTTTCTTGAGGGTTTTATCGAGGGGTTTCTTGAGGGTTTTCTTGAGGGTTTTCTTGACCACAAAACGCTAACCGACTGGCAGACTATTTTACCAAGTTAACACGAACCACACTCACTGACCGCGATTCTCAAGCGTGTACGAAATTTTCATGAAAATAGTTGAGATATTTAAATTCGATGCTTTTTGATGATATTTTTATTATTATTACCAATGCTTTTATTAACTCGTCGTCTCTGTTTCTCTGTCTGTCTGTTTGTTTCTCTGTCTGTCTGTTTGTTTCTCTGTCTGTCTGTTTGTTTCTCTGTCTGTTTCAAATCTTCCAATCAATTTTTGAGTCACTTCCTGATGATAGATTTTTTTTCAAATTTTGCATACATGCTCAAAATAGAAGACAATGCAATATTCAATTATTAGTTTTACAATAAGTCAATTAATTTAGTTAATTTTAATTAATTTCGATATTTCGATATAATTAAGATATTTCGACTTTAATATAAAATAAAAGAGTAATATAAGAAAAAATTGATTGCAAAATTTGTGTTTTAATTACATATAAGAGCATTGGTTTTAAAAATTCGTTTTTAATTTACTTGTTTATGGATAGGCACCCTAAACTCTATGATGGTTTAGTGGGCCCCCTGAAGTGGTGAGTAGTTTGATAAACATGTATGGATAAACTACCTCCGGATAGCCCCCTCCCCCGGTCATCAGCTACCAGTTTTTTTAGAGAAAAAATAAAAAGATGGCTTTGAAAATTTTTGAAAAAATGCAGCTCTGACTATCATTTTTTTTCGAGGAAAAATGAAAGAAAGGCTTTAAAAATTTAGATTTTTCTGAAATATAGGTGGGCCCTAGAAAAAGTTGAACCCCAAGGTTTTGCTGAGATGTTTGCAGTGATGCGTTAATAAGTTAACCGCATTGGATACAAAATACACTATATTGCAGTGTGTTGATAGATACCCAACAATCCCAATTTTGTGACTATTCCTGAATACGCTGCTTTAGCCAGCTATGTACCTGTGTAACGGTTTACAGGCTTAAAAAGTTCACAAAGGTACTACATAGCTTAGAATTTTTCAGAGAGGGGGAGGGCAAATACGTTGCCTTATCTTGTTAAAAATTAACAGGTTTACAAAGTTTGAAGAAGTACATGTCTTAAAATTTTTCAGTGGGGGGGGGGAGGTTGCGAAATCCGCTGCTTAATCCAACTATGAACTTGTATAACGGTTAACTGGTTCGAAAAAGTAGGTACATATCTTAGAATTTTTCAGGGGGGGAGGTGATATCCGCTGCCTTACCAGTTATTAACTTGTATAACGGTTAACAGGTTTATAAAGTTCGAAAAAGTAGGTACATATCTTAGAATTTGGGGGGGGCGAAATACACTGTTTTATACAGCTATTTACTAGTGTAGCAGTTAACAGGTTTATACATTTCGAAAAACTAAATATCTTAAAATTGTCCAGGGGGGGGGGGCGAAATGTCTTCTAAGGTAACTTTTCCCCCCTCGCCCCCGTAGTGGCGGGGCTGGTGAGTACCCACTAAAAAAACATTAGTGGGGTCCTTTACTGATAAGTTACATGACTAATGCTTGGCTATCGTATTGAATTTTTTCTTCAAAAATAAACAATGACCGCGGATGGGGGAGGGGTTAGTCGTACCTTATTTAAAAAATACCTTTTTTCAAAAATTATTGATGGTCGGAAGGAAAGTGCTGGAATTGACAGCAAATAATTTTTGATTTTAATTTTTTTTTCTAAAAACTTCTCAAATGTTGAAGGCGTCTTTAAACATCTACCGTAATTTAAGAAAAAGCGGGACGATGTGAAAATGTTTTCGTTTCTCGTTATATTTTATATCAGAAACTATCATGTTTACCGAAAATAAAATGTCTTCACGTAAGCTGTGTGTTGTATTTATGTAATTTTTTCCGTTACATATGTCTTTTTTTTTAATGAGTTTATTGTTCTTTACACCAGGTGTTTTAAGTTTTATGACTGAAATGGCTGTATGTAGGAAGCACTATAAGTACTTAATAATTTGATCCTTTTAACTTTTCCCTCCTCCTTTATCCAGGCTTGGGACTGGCTTGCAAAAGCAAGGCGGAGTTGTATATATGCCCTTCAGTGTTACTTCATTACATATTAGCTTATAGTCCTTTACTCCAGGTGTTTTAAGACTGATAGAGCAGTGTGTAAGAAAATACCGAAGTAATTTTTACTTCCAATCGCGGATCTGGCGGATCATATTTTGATCTTCTTTTTCTCTCTCCTCCTTTACCATGCTCGGACTGGCTTGCGATTAGCAAAATGCCGTTTATTAACTTCTCTGCCGGTCATGCTTGCTTGATTTCTTGCACATGAAACAACCAACCTATGAAAAAACCAGTATTGTTAAATATTACACGAAGACCAAAAAGTAGCATTTACGTGTAATTGCATGAACGCATTCAAAAATTTTGCAGATGCAAAATTGTTTGAAAACGTTCCAAATTTCAGCTCAATTGGATGACGAGAAGTTGGTTAATTTACACTTCCAAAGATTTTCACTTGCAAGATTTGCAAGCAAGCTAGCAACTAATTTAAAGGAAAATTTTAAACTAATATAAAATTCTAGCGGGGTGCCCGGCGTTGCCCGGGCTTTTTAGAGGTTTTTCTGTCGTTTTTCTCTCATGCTCCCGTTTCCTTTCCCGCTTGCTTTCACGCTCCCGGTCGCTTTCCCACTTTTCGACCACCTAGAGCTCTAAAACTTCTAGGAAAGCTTTATTCTGGATGAAAATACATGAATTTAATGTTTCCGACATGAATTAGGCCTTAAATCAATTAAAATTAATCACATCAAATTAGTTCAAGATACTCTTTTATAGGAAACATATATATATATATATATACATATACATATATATTTAACAAATATATATATATATATATATATATATATATATATATATATATATATATATATATATATATATATATATATATATATATATATATATATATATATATAACCAATATATATATATATATATATATATATAATAAAGAAACATAGCGTTGATATGTTTTTACGAGCCACATATATCAGAAACTTGGATGGCTTACAATCCACCACGAAATAACGCAAATATAAATGTCTCAACTTCAGACTCGAACCCACGACTGTCGGATCGGCAAAACCGCCTCGCATCATGCCAACTACCTTACCATCTGCGCCACTTCCACCGCTAAAAAACAGTGGTTGTTAAGCGCTTTTGTTGGGGTATGTTGAAAACAACACTCGACTATGAATGGGTACGATTCAATGCTCGATAGTATATATAAGTTGTGCGGTTTACAATCCGTCACTAGCTAATTTAATAGCTATCGAAGATATATGTTTTGTAATATATATTATAAAGAAACATAGCGTTGATATGTTTTAACGAGCCACATATATCAGAAACTTGGATGGCTTACAATCCACCACGAAATAACGCAAATATAAATGTCTCAACTTCAGACTCGAACTCACGACTGTCGGATTGGCAACACAATATATATATATATATATATATATATATATATATATATATATATATATATATATATATATATATATATATATATATATATATATATATATATATATATATATATATATATATATATATATATATATATATATATATATATATATATATATATATATATATATCTGTTGCATTTTCCTATGAAAATGGACATAATTGCACCTCTTTGTTTTTCCATTATAATTTTTTAAAATACTTTAAAATAATATTCTAAATAGCCTACAACCTATCCTCAGACCTACCAAATGTACACACAAAATTTAATAAAAATCGGTTCAGCCGTTTCGGAGGAGTTTGAAGTCAAACACTATGACACGAGATTTATATATATATATATATATCATAAAAAAATTTGTGGCTAGAACAGGGGGCGCGTACCGCGGGCGCCCTTCGTAAATCCGCCAATGTTTTACATACAATTGTACAGACATCAGAAATTACATATGTTGATATTTTTGAAAAATAACGACACAAAGTTCTGTTTGCTTTATTAGTTCAAGAGACAAAAGATGCAAAGTGAACACTCATCTTGTTTTTAGTTACCAATCACTATCATCATCAATTAAAAATGACACTCGTGATAAAGTAATGTCTCAGAACCAATAATTGAGAACACACTTTTATAAATATAGTTTTGCCTCTGCTTGTTGTGTTACTTAGAAAATGTAGGCCCAAAGCTTTTTATTTTATTTAAGGTAAAGGTAAAGGTCGTAATATTAGGGCACCACTTCACGAAATACACTATGGCATTGCCGGGAATGGCTTGTGCTTATGGGATAACACAGTTTTACCTGTCCCCCGCACGTCTATCTGAAATCGGGATGTGCCGAACCCTATGACTCCCAGTCATTATTATTTATTAGTAAGATGTCAGAGAAAAAATTTATACATTTAAAAGCACTAGACATAACTTTTTTCTTGGTTTTATTTTTATTCAACGTGTTTTAACCACAATCTAAATGTGACTAAGCTTAATATTCCCCTTAACACTTCGGCTAACAGGGTTTTTTTACCTTCTCAAAGAGATAGAACGAATGAGCTGACCTTTAGACATCTGTGCACCTAATTGAACTTGTGACCCGGGTTCGCAGGCCAGACGCGTTACCATTTGTTAAATAAATTGGTGTCATGACTAATTCTCCTTAAAATGAAACCCTGATTATTTATACCAGCGCGGGGATTCAGGACGCTTTTTGTTTCTTACGGCAGCTAAAAAAACCAAACCAATTGTTTGTTTAGTTGCGATGCGTTTGAGATCATAAAATATATTTTAAATAAGCGGCGTATTTTTAACACTTACAACTTTTATCCTTAATATAGAAAAATCTGTCCTGTTTGTCTGATGATAGCATAGCTGTTATCTACAAAACAAAGTTCGATCTCAAATATGGTAAGTAGTCTAGATCTTGCTAAAAATGTAATTTTTATTGCGTTTAAAACAATAAAATTCAATTTAATGTAGACATGTGTAAATTCATAAGCTTCTATCTCTAAGGGCATCATTTGAGGAGGGAATAGGAGGTGGTTCCCCCCTCGAGAATTTTGCGTAAAAAATGTTTTGAACAATAAAAACGGTATGAGGTTTTGAAAAATGTTGGAAAAAGTACATACGATTTACCTCTCTCTCTCTGGTCATCTGCTATTTTGGGAATAAAGTGTGTGAGGCTTTTGAGAAATTTTGGAATGTGTGGGTTTTTGACACATTTTGCCCCACCCATCCTTATGCTGAAATGTCGCTCTTGTCTACCACCGGTCACAGTGGCGTAGCAGCCATATGTCGTAGGCTTATATTCAATTCATTGGTTGCTTTTACCTTGGTTATTAATGAATACTATCCAACACATATCTTGTATTTTGTTATTTTTTTAAATTTTGCCTAATTGTTGTTTCCCTTGATACATGTATTTCCAGAATGTTTCTGACTGTGCACTCTGAGTTTGTTTTTTTAATGCAATATTATATAAATTTTAAAATGATTTAGAAAAGTTTCTCTCGTGGAAAGCCTTGATCAGTAACCATATATATTGCTTCAAAAATTTTGTAAAACTCACCTAGAGCAAAGTAGAATTTCAAAAATACCACGTCAGAAAAGAACCAAGGACCATGGACTGAAATGAGATACTTATGAGTATTTTTCGGTCATCGGATGTTCTTACCGTAAACCTGACTACTTTTGAGATTTTTTTGAAAATAAGATCAACCTCCATTTCCCGGTCATCGAGAGTTTTTGAAAAAAAAGTTAATACCTCTTAGAAAAAATAATTGCTTGAACCAAAATTTGGTTACGCCAATGCCATGGGTCCTCAGACTTTTGTTGCCCAAGTGCCCAAATCTAGGCTGTTAGGCAACTGATCGGTCATCGACCATTTAAGACTAGCATTTACGGAAAATATGAAAATTTGTGCACCATCAGCACCAGGGTTTACTATTAGAAGAGCGAAAACAGCGCACAGCTGCACCCACCTCCCGTAGGGCCTGCTGCTGAGCCGGGCCGAAGCATTATAGGTCAACAGCTGTACATCGCGAGTCGACTCTATAACTGCGCCTTGCTATTGTGAGCCAGTCCCAAACTTGGATAAAGAAGGAGGGATGAAGGTAAGAAAGAAATGATCAAATTATGATCCGTGACAAGAAGTAGTTCGGTATCTCCTATATGCTGCTATTTGAATCTTAAAACACTTTGTGTAAAGGAATATAAACAAACTATTTAAAAATCAACTTGCGCATCTTAGTTGGTATCAGCGTTGTAAATAGAGAGAAAGTTCAACAACACCACAAAAGAGATATAATAACAGATAACTCTTGGCACTTCATTCAAAATAAACCCCAAATTTAATACACAAGTTCAATTTTTGTTTTATAATAAATGAAGAAATTCACAGCCGTTAAAATATGGAAAATGACCAGGTCGATTGAATTTTTTTATAATAGTTTATAGTCCTTTAAAAGTGTTTCAAGACTGAACTGGCTGTATGTAGGAAGCCCCTAAATAATTGCTTTCCTGGTCGTCTTGGATCATAATTTGATCCTTCTAACTTTTCCCTTCTCTTTTCTCCAGGTTTGGGACTGGCTTGCAAAAGCAAGGCGGAGCTGGTCCATATGTAAGTTACAGTCATTTATGTCGTGGTGTCACAAATTTAATCAATCATAAAGACCACTTTATTTGCTGTCTTAAGTCAAATGAACAACTTAAGAACAGACTGAAGATGGAATCAAAAGTGTGTGTCCGAAATTGGAATGTGCTGATCATCACTTAATCACCCGTTAAATATGAAATTAGTATTCATTTTACGACCAGAACATATGGTTGCAGTATGACAGTAATTGAACTGAATAAAAACCATAACTGGATGAAGACCGAGTTGACCTAGGTCATTTGAACAAATTTCTCTTCGAGGATGTAGCAATGTGAAGCTTATCCTGCCCGGGACCCAAGCGTTAAAGTTGATACCACAGCGCTGAAAACTCTTTTTTTTATAATAGTTTATTAATAGTCCTTTACACCAGGTGTTTTAAGACTGAGTGAAAACACTAATCTGCGGTCACTTTTATAGCAAATACAACTTTTAAAGAAAAAGGAAATACGACCATCTAACCACAAAGACCTCTAATGAATAAAGCAAGTACTTTTAGGATCAATTTAGGTCTTTAAAAACAAAAAATAATTTACTTGTGCAATGAATGTATGCAATATTAACTAAAATTTACTCAATCCACATAAATAACAAGATAAAAACCTCCTCAACTCCACCTAAATATTTTGGAAAAGATCTCTTGCTGGAAAATTGATATTCCTACAGACACCATCACACTAACAATGCATTTTGCTAACTCATCATCTGTAGTTTGCTATGTTCAGAATAAGAATTTTAAATTTTGTAAATTAAATCATATAATTCAATAAGATAATTTCTAGGAAAACTCAATGATTTAGACTGTGGCAAGATCACTGTTATGTTAGTCAAGAAAATAAAATTTTAATAGAAACACACAACAATCTGTTAAACTATTGTTTTAAAACAATCACTAAGGTAAGTCCCATTTTTAATTTCCTCAATCAATTTAGGTCTTTCATCCATCGATGCCAAAAAATATTTCTTTTGAATGTCTGAATAACGCTCTACAGGTTCAACCACATCTCTGAAGGCTCCATCATTCCAGTCAAAATTGTACTTTGTTAGAAGATCTATGATTTGGTTATTGTTTAAAAAACTAGTCATCTCTTTTTTCTCCAATGTCGGAACTTTGACATCCTTAAAAATAAAAACCCCTCTCAGTCCAAACCATCCTCCGTAATGTGGGTGAACGCATACACCAAAAATCTTTTTCTAGAAGGGTGAATAAAATTTACAATTAGAAATCATAATTAGATCAATAAGAAATAAATAGTTGTAATATCATTACATCTTCAGGCCAAGGATCACTGTCTATGACATTTTTTCTCTGATAGTAATAAACTCCTCCAGAAACATGGCCTGCTGTCTGGACAAGAACTTTTGGCCGTTTAGAGTGATGAAATTCAAAATCGTGTATGTAGTGCACATCTCTGTCAGGAAAAGCCTTTGAAAATTATACAAGTCAAAGCAGCAGAGTAGTGCATAGAAAAGTATAAGCTGCAACCTTTATAAAAATAGGCCACTTACCTCTTTTATCTTTTTAAATTGTACTTTCATGCATTCATCAAGCGCATCATTTCCACCTTTTCCATCCAATTCCAGTAAAAATGGAATAAAAACATTTTCGAACATTTTGGGACGGCTGATTATTACAAATGCGAGAGTATTGCTATCATATTGAAGAACAAAGCTTTTGTGTACATTTTCATTGTACCAACCAAGCTGAAAATCCAAATCCAATGTTAAAACAAAAAGAGTTTAAGCAGGTTTTTAGTCAGTCCAATAATTAATCATCTTAAACTTAAATCTCTGTGAGTCTATTAACTAAGAGATTTAAAAAAAAATCACAGTTGTATGTCACACAATGTATAGCAGTATAGCATAGCATATAGCATGTGAATGTAACATTCAACTTTTACAACGTTAACTTTAAACTTAAAACATTTGAAACCCAATCAATCATATAACATAGTATATAGTATATAGCAATATAGAGAAGAGAGTCATACAGTCACCTTAAACGGATACGCTTCCAGACACAATGGAGCAATTACTTCATCCAACTTCAACTTAATCTCTTCCATTTTCCATGGATTGACCGACCTTGTGCTACCAACAAATACCGACAACTGAAGATCTGGGCTGCCATTCAAGAAAAATCCTAAAATTTATCTTAAGATTATCCTAAGATTTATCCTAAGATAGAAAGTTAGGATATCCTAAGATATATCTTAACTTAGGATATGTCGTATTCTCGAAAGGTATATTAGGATATCCTAAGTGTAAGACTGTCCTAAGACCGCATATTTATCTTAAGACAATCCTAACCCGAGCAGCCAATGAAAAAGCGCGTTTCATGTGTAAAGCAAGCCAAGGTTGATTTATATATTTATATAGTACAAAAAATCGGCAATCAGACGTACGAGTGATAATACGAGAACTTTAATGTAAACAAAGATTTTTGATTGTTAATAGCCTTTCTTTCACTTTTTTGTTTAAGAGATTTTGTATTTTTTCATATTTTTATTCTAATGGAAACGTCTGAAACGCGCGACGTTAAACGCAGACCCAACTTTTCGAGCGATGAACTTGAAGTACTTACAAGTGAAGTACGTCTTCGTTCAAAAGTGTTAATGGGCAAGTTTGCGGGTCCGGCAGCAGCACTGACTAGAAAGACGGCATGGAACACCATTGCTGATCAAGTGTCAGCAGTTGGCATCAAGCGAACTGCTGACGAAGTTCAGAAAAAGTGGACCACCATGAAATCAGCTTCTAAAAAGAAATCGGCTGAAATCAACGCTTCCAGGCGAAGAACAGGGGGTGGACCATCTGAAGGAGGCGAGCTAACTACAGTAGACGAAAGAGTACTGTGAATTATTGGACCGTCTTCCGTCAATGGAGTTGAGGGAGGTCTGGATACGTCTGACCTGCTGCTAGGACTTGGGGACGCCAAAATACTGCTGAATCAGATCACGACGAACTTGAATAGCTAACTGTCCTTGCTGGCCGTTGCCTGCTTCCTCCCCATCTTGTTGATCATCGCTGTCATCGTCTCGCACCAGATTGTCATCCACAGGGATGCCTCGCAGCCTTGAAATGTTGTGTAGCACAGCACAAGCTACAACTATCTTACACACTTTTTTCGCAGTATAGAGCAGAGTTCCGCCACTTTTGTCCAAGCACCTGAAGCGAGATTTTAGCACACCAAACAGACGCTCAATGGCGTTCCTCGTTCTCGCATGAGCTCGGTTATAATTTGCCTCTGCTGCAGTCAATACATGTCCCGTCACGGGAGTCATCAACCAAGGTTCCAAAGGATATCCAGAGTCGCCTAAAGATAATACAAACAAGTGTTAAGCTCTCTATTTTTATAACCTTGGGATTATTTTACGTTGAATCATTAAAGTGAGTGAAAATTGAGTTACTGATAGTGAGAGCAGGAAAATTTTGCCTAATGCCATAAATAAACAATTTTTTTACCTAAAAGCCATGCGTTTTTGACGATCCCTGTCTCCATGACAGTTTTCAGTCCTGACATTCGCCAGATGAAAGAATCATGAGAACTTCCTGGCCATTTTGCTACCACATCACGAATAATCAAGTTGTTATCGCAAACCATTTGAACATTCACACTGTGATAGCCTTTGCGATTGACAAACGCCGGCTCTTCGTCGGAGAAAGGCGCCTTGATCGTGATGTGAGATCCATCAATGCAACCGATGACGTTTGGCAAACCAGCAACTTGGCTAAATCCGAGCTTGATGTCTCGTATTTCAGCTTCATTCATTGGAAACCGAATAAATGTCGGAGCCAGTGCACATAACGCGTCGGTGACACCGTGAATTGATCGACTAACCGATGGCTGCGTAACTCCATAAGTAGTGGAAATTGCCCATTGAAAACTGCCAGAAGCATAGAAAGTCAGCGCAATCAGAAGTTGTGTGGTTGTGTCTAATGATGCAGAGCGCTTTGTGTCACGAAATACTTGTTCTTCTATCAACGATTTTATATATTCTATAGCCTGACGATCAAATCGCGTATATTGAACTAACTCTACATCTGAAAGGTTTTCTAACAAAATGCGATCTTTAAAAATGCGTGGAACTGCAATAAAGTTCATTTCTGTCAGTTAATCGTACTCTTCCAACTATCTTAAGATTGGGTACAGGGCATCTTAAGATTTTAGTGAACTTAAGATAAAATAAATCTTAAGATTATCTTAAGATTTTTCGAGAATTGACGCTTCGTCCTAAGATTATCTTAAGACAATCTTAGGATAATCT
Source organism: Erpobdella octoculata (assembly GCA_963978895.1). NCBI lineage: Eukaryota > Metazoa > Annelida > Clitellata > Hirudinida > Erpobdellidae > Erpobdella > Erpobdella octoculata. The sequence continues at coordinate 12,549,212 of OZ022239.1, forward strand.
TAAGCTAAGATATGTCCTAAGATTTTTCTTGAATGTGGCCGCGGGAATTTCGCTCTGTATACAATACCAACGGTAATTTTGTCCAAGTAACAAAATAAATATTGTCCTAACCCTAAATTTGTAGTTAAAACATCTAGTTAAATTTTTTAAGTAGTCTGGAAATAAAATAACGCAACCAGGAAAACATGAAAAGTTGAAAATAAATATTGATAGGAAGCAATTAGTTTTAACAGTGTACTCCTCCTTGCTCTTTTGACATAAAAGTATTTCTTGTAAAAATAGTATACTCGTTAAAATAACTTTTTCTTATCATTCTGATATCACACCTGAAAACCCTATACAGGTCATCCCAAGCCTTGTTTTTGTTTGCTCTGTGGGTCACAGCCTCTTCTTGTTGTGATGAACGCCGTTTCGCTGGGTGTCTCAGTTGTTATTGAGTTATTTTTTGATAAATTACTATTGTGAAGTCATATCAACTTTCTGTTTTATTTATTTATTTATTGCAAAATGAAGATGAAACGGTGAGGTGAGAATGAATTATAATCTTTAAATTTTAAATTAAAAAAATTGTAATGGCATCGCTAGCTGTGTAGCTGTTTTATTTTAATTTTAAACGTTAAACATTGACGTTTTTTGCTCTTTTAGTTTTAATTAGTTGATTGACTGGTAAATGTAGAAATATCCAGCTTTACAACTTCTTTCTAGAAGCTAGATTCTAGTAGACTTTTTCTTAGTCTATATAATCGTAGATGCTATATAGTCAAATAAGAAGAGATTGAATTAAAATTAAAATTGTGTGTTAAAATTTTAATGTGGGTTTTCTGTAACTTTTATATGCATTGAACTTTGCTCCTATCAGTTATTTATAACAAATTATCATTTGTATGAAATAATTATAGACAACATAAATAATTAATTTTGTGCTATTGTGATTTTGATAGTAATCTGTGAATTTTATGAATTTCTGTTTAATGGTAATATTCTAAATAATAAACTTAAGTTATTAATGATTTATTGAGACATAGTTCAGTTCAGTCTTGAGGAGAATATTGTGATAATTTATAAAACTTGTTATACTGAAATGCAAATGTCATGTTGATTGTCTAATCTCTGTAGTAATAAGCTGGTAGAACCTTTGTGATTAATTAGTTTTGAGAATTTAAGAAAAGGATTTAGCAAGAAGTGTCAGCGATGATAACACTTTCAAATGTTCACCTCTTTTTGCTGTTTTGTTAATTGACAGAAGTTGTCAACTTTAATCAAGTTTGAATAATGTATAGTTTTTGTTTTATGTAACAAACTATTAATAAATTTCAAAACCTGCTGTATAATTTACATTTAAATTTTTTTTTCATTTTTGTTTGATCTCATAGATATTTTTTACGATTATTATTATTATTATTATATGTTTTATTTACAGTATTTTCAATTTTTTTTAGTCATATAAATAGTTCCGTTAATTAAATGATGCTGATATCTAATTTGTGATCATGGAGAAGTTAAGAGTATAAAAAATTCCAAGTAAAAGTGAAACTCCTAGCAGCATAGCAACAAGCACAAGCAGTGATCTTCACAGTGTGTAATTTTCTTATTTTCAAGCTCTAATTTTATGAGTTCTCTTTCCATCAGATGCTGAAAAAAAGTGAAGGATTTGCTTATCTGTGTACTTACGCGGTGTCAGGAGGTATGAGAGATGTTGGCGCATGCGGGTGTTTCAAAACACAGTGCAGTCTTCATTGCTCTTGTATAATAAAAAAAAACTCATTCTCTATCTCTCACTGCCACATTACTTTTTTGCGGCATTACATCAGGCAATACATCGCCTCTGTTCATTCAGAACTAGTTTTGAACAATTTCTTGCATCTACAGTGTGAGCTGATTGAATAATTTTAATTACAGCCCAGGTCTCTTGGCATCAAATGGAAAGCAATGACTTGGCTACATTGGCAAACATGCAAGACATTGTTCTTGCTTTGTTATCTCTTGTTCACAGTTGAATTACTGCCTGTTCAACCACATGAAGAAAATAACAAACTGGAAGCAGGTATGTTGTGTTACAGATGGTTTAAAAATTCTGTAATTGTATTCTTTCAATTCCACCTTTCAATTAGTTTCATAATGAGAGCTTTTGTTTTATTAACAGCTTCGAAGCTCAGCATTTTTGTATAATTTTTGGTCTGAATTTTTTTTATATAGATTTTTTTGGTGAGTTTTCATAACTGAATGTACTTGTTAGTTCAGAGCAGGTGTATTCAAATAAAAATATTTTATGCATCTGTTTATATTAGTTTTTTCACCACAGAAATGTAAATATAAAATAAATGTTGTTTATACAATTTATAGAAGAGTGTTTATTTGATTGATTGCCTGGAAAACTTGCTGGCAGCTCCATTGTTCATTTTTTTAGCTGTTTTCACCTCATTTGTTTTTTCTTGAATATCATTTTTCAAAAATTACATTTTTTTCACCCCAAAAAAGTCCTAAAACCCGACGACCCTGTGGTAGAAATAGGAGGAACTCTAATTCTGAATTGCACTCTCAACGGATCAAATGAAACATTCAACTCTAGATCAATCTTCTTCGTCTCCAAAGGCATCAATTATACTTCAGGGCGTCATGTATCCTTCCTCTCTGATAGAACAGCACAATTGAAGCTTACACATCTGAACTCATCCAACTCCGGAATTTACGCATGCCGTTCCGCACGGTTACTTTATCTTGGAAAGCATTCTAAACAATCTGTTGTCGTTACAAGTAGGTTTTTATCGTCTTGTTTCATTGAACAAAATAAACGTTTATTACTGCACTCTGTGTTGATCTTTTTTATTGAAAACTTTCAAATGTGTTTGCATTATGGCTTGACTACATTACAGTTTCATCTGCTCTGAAAAATTCATTGAGATAACATAAGTTTAATATAAACATTGACCGAGTTGCACTGGACAGGATAATGATCAATAAAAGCTTGCGACGTCGTTGTTATTACCACCACCATCATCATCATCATCATCATCATCATCATCATCATCATCATCATCATCATCATCATCATCATCATCATCATCATCATCATCATCATCATCATCACCGTTGTTGTTGTAGTCGTCATCATCATCATAGTCATAACAATCAAGATGTCGATGATTTTTAAAGGCGGCTTAAATTTATTATCGTTTTTCAAGGCCATTTATCTCTACTGCTACCACTACCATAACTATTACAATTAATATTAATTATTAACACGGTCACTGTCATACATAACCATCGAAGCTCTCCTTTTCAAAATCATTAACATCTCAGCAATCCTCATCATTACCGTCACCATCGTCGTCATCATCGTCGTCATCATCGTCATCATCATCATCATCATCATCATCGTCATCGTCATCATCGTCGTCATCATCGTCATCATCACCGTAGATCGTAGAGCTAGTCACTGACATGCATTCAACTCGTCAACATGTAAATGACAGGTTTTCATATATATGGGGATTGTATTTATTAAAAGCGAGTAAAATTCTCGATATTTCACCACACGAGACAAGCGTTTGGCGATGATGTATGATGTACTTGAGTGAGGTCCCTATTTGTTCGGTAATGAGAACTTTTCACATGATATCTGTGATCCAATGGAGCTCATCTATCAAATTGAAGTGGCAGTTGGAGCAGGTCTGTGCAGAAATCATTGCGTCGACAGTTATTATTGTACTATGTGAAAGATGTATTATAAACTATTCATAAAATGATGGTCGTAAAAGCTTTTTGTAGCGTATGTGTGAATGTGTTTAGCGATCAGCTGTTCAATCTTATTGTATTTCACGTTGTGAAAGGACGTTTGCATTATAGTGTTTTAGTTTTTTCAGATTGTTTAAAAATGTTTCTGTGAAATGGTCACATTATTATCCGGTTATTTGTAATTTTAGGAGTTCCATTGAAACCTAAGCTGGACAGTTGTCGTATTAAGGAAATGAAGTACATGAACTGCAGCTGGTTTCCGTCATTTGAACAGCAAGCAGATCATACAATGACTCCTGGTGGTCTCAAACAGCAGCTACAAGTTGTTTTGACGAGGTTTAATAATTAAATACTTTTACTATCTACAGTATTTTTTTATTATTATAATTTATAGTCTTTTACACCAGGTGTTTTAAGACTGATATAGCAGTTTGTAGGAAATACCAAAGTACTTCCTGTCGCCGATCATAATTTGATCCTTTTTTCTTTTCCCCTCCTATATCTATATTTGTTTGTATGTGTATGTGTGCATGTATGTATGTATGTATGTATGTATGCAAGTATGCATGCATGTATGTATGTATGTATGTATGCATGGATGTATGTATGTATGTATGTATGTATGTATGTATGTATGTATGTATGTATGTATGTATGTATGTATGTATGTATGTATGTATGTATGTGTGTGTGTGTGTGTGTGTGTGTGTGTGTGCGTGCGTGCGTGCGTGCGTGCGTGCGTGCGTACGTACGTACGTACGTACGTATGTATGTATGTATGTATGTATGTGTGTCATCAGGATATTTTTGTTTTTATATTCGTATAATTTTATTTTGTATACTTTTGAAGGAACAATACAGTCATAACCTCATGCTCAGGACTCAGTTACAGCATTTGCGTATTTCCGTTGACCAAAATTGGTTATGACCCTTATCAATCAAATGAAGATATTTGTGTAATTATTTCTGCAAGAAACAACCTCCAAAAACCGGTTTTTTCTAACAAAAGATGCTTCAAAGCTTACGATATTAGTAAGTTTGTTTAAGAAATGTTCACAATTTTAGAAATCTATCAAATTTTCAACTTGCCTATCTCTTTTTTATTTTACAGTTAATCCAGAAGCACCAGAGTCTTTCACAATGACTCATGTGGATGAAGGTTGTTTGCTGAAATGGCATCAACCATTCAACTATCGGTACATTAAATTTCCACTTATGCATTACATCACTATGGAGTCTCACTTTAAAGACGATTTCCACATCAATAAGGTTTTCATTCATGCATCTGAGCTGCATTGTATAACGAATATAATTATGTTTTTTTTACATCTGATGTTATGTTGCAAGTCTGAATGGATTGAGTTATATGAGCATTTATAATAATTATACAAACTCCATCATAATTGGTGGATCTGACCTAATTGACATCTGTTCTCTATGAAAAACTAGTTCAAGTAGATTCTTTTATAATAAATATTCAGCAGTTTTCATCTGCAAGTATTTTTTTTATTAATTTTACTCTTCTGAAATCTGAGCTACAGTGCATATTGCAGATATATTTAGAATAAAATTTTTTGTAAGAGAACAAAATAATTGTTTATAATTTGTTGAACACTTTTTTTTATAGAAAAGAGTGTCAAATTTGCAAATTATATTTACAGCAGCCAGTAGAAATGTATGAAGTGGTGAATGTAACAAGTTTGTTGTATACATCATGTCATCCATATGTCACATATTCTGGTCATATTGTTTCAAAACTACAAATTGGAGGATATCAAAGTGGAATGTTGAATTTCACATTCACAACTAGATCAACAGGTATTTTAGTTTGTGTATTCATTAATAATATGTTTGAACACAGTTTTTGCACATTTTGATGTTGATTTAAAATATCATTGCAGTTCCTTGTCAGTCAGTTGAAATTTCTCCGTATGAAGTATTTATTGATTATGATAAACTTAAAATACTTGTTTATTGGAAGGTTGGGTTTGAATTGTTATAGTGCTAAATGTCATAAACTGAATTAGATAAAAATCTGTTTTATTATATTAATATTTAAATTTTTATTGTTCACAGCCTGTTTCTGAAAGGAATTATTGTGGTCCAGGATTTGAGTATGCCCTAATGAAGAAATTAAATTTATATGATGCTGATTCACATACATCAAATGATCTCATATTTTTAAACACATCAGATGGGAGCTGGTCTCTTATGCCCAATATTATTACATCCAATTCATTTTTTTCTTTTGATGTGCCTACCTCTTGCATCTTGGATGGTTGTGACTTTTCCATTTTAGCAAAGAATAACATTGGAGTTCAGAATGAAAATCTTTCTGTTTTCAAATGGCCCAAGAAAGAATCAGGTAAAAAGTGTTTGTCAACAAATTACCACTTGCAGAATAAATCTTGTTTATAAGTTTATATATTGTTTTTTTCAGCTCCAAGAAATATTCTTCTGGTAAATAATCTGATAGTTGAGAAATCAGAAACAAATGTATTCTTCAGTTGGGAAGTCCCGAATAAAAGAAATGCCAGCAATGTCTCCAACATTACCACAATCTTATATTGGTGTTCTACTCTGGCTCATGACATCTGTAGTGTGAGTTTGCAAACAAGTCAACTGTATGAAATCTTAAACTTTATTCCTACTAACTGGTTTCATAAAATTATCATTCTTTGAAATGTTTAGTCAAGTGCAGTGTCTGTTGTGTTTGTCGGAGATAATATTTGCTTGGTACTAAGTAACTGATTATGTGTAGTAACTCTGTCGCTCTTAATGTCTTGGCGCCATTCATTTAGTGAAGGTTTCTGAAAATGCCTCTTTGATATGCTGCATGGGTGTTCCAACGTTTCTAAATCTTTGATCATATTCCCATGTTAACTTAGATAAAGTCGACAATTTTTTGTCACTTGATTTGAAAGCTGCCAAGAGACTGAGAACCTTTAAAAGATTTATTCCGATGATATGTCTGGAGCCGGAATGCTTGCTTCACTCAAATTTTAAACCATTGGTGCTTATTAACTCGGATATAGTAGCTGACATGAAAGCATTTGAAAAATTTAAAATAAGCAGGTTTTTATATATTATGCTCTATGACATAAGTTTTCATTGCTAAACAAGAAATGTATAAAAATAATATTTTGTTACTTTATAGTCGTATATGAACAAAATGTAAAAATAATTTTTATTACTACAGAGACACATTCTAAAAACAATTTTTGTTATCATGTAGAAAAAATATAAACACAATAATTTGTTATCTATAAAAAATATATAAACATATTTTTTGTTGCTTTATAAAAAATGCAAGCTGCTTTCCCTTAAAATTTACATTTGGTGACTTATACCAGGAGCATCATTTTAGCAAAATCATGGGGGGGGGGCAAAATGTTTGAAATACCTACGCATTCACAAATTTCGTTTTCATCCCAACATAGTTGATGACTAGGGGGGGGGTTGGTCGTAAGTACTTTTGCAAAATTTTCCAAAACCTTGCTTGCACATTTTTCTTTCCAAAATAGCTGATTGACGATCACAAAACCAAAAGGTTATACACTTTTTCCTCCCAAAAAAATGTTGTCGAACTTTTTTTAGGGGGTGGAGGTGGAGGAAACCGCCCTCCTGCTTTCTCTAAATGACGCCTTTGACTAGGACTCTGTTATTTTTAAATACAGTTTATTTTTCATAAAAGCAAAGTTGTGTTAATATTTTATGCTTGACAATCCACGTAAATATGAGCCAAACTGAAAGTATTTTTAGTTATGCCAGGAGTAATGAACAAGCCGATACAAGTTTAGATTAAATAAAAAATAATTCATTTTCATAGCTGAATAGATCCATTCTTTGTCAACACCGCTACAGTCTCAAGTACCAGCAACTAATACTTCAAGCCACTTATATTGTTTGCATACTGTCACTTAAAATTCAAATGTTATTTTGACTCTCTGTACTTTTAAACTGGTCATGCAAGATAACTAAGATTGAACGACACACAAATCCTCTGATCGTGGTTAGTGGTTACATTAGATACAACTATATGACTGATTATTTCTGTGTTTCTTGTCACTATGTAGTGTGGTGCTGTTTTGCACCCAAACATAAACTGCCAACCGAAACCAAGGTGTTGATGCAAACATTGTTTGTAGTAAATTTGTGTCTTCAAATGTTTATGACATAAATTTTTTCATTATTTCTTAGGCTTTTCCTATTTTAGATTCACTTAAAAGAGGTTTTCTGTGTGTAGAATCTTTTGTTGTATCGACAACATTTAAAAAGTTTGAGATCATTTGTCTGCACTAAACCCAGTTAAGAAAATTTTCATGTATGAAATGCTCTTACTTGTAGAAAGGTTTTATTATTATAAATATAGGTTTCATAATTAGTTGCCTGAAGACGCTTTTTGGTCATTCAGTTCCATTTAAAAATATTTAAAACTAGCTGGAATGCTGGGTATTGCTTAGGTTTTTATAGTTTTTTTTGCCAGAAAATACCAACCAGCTTGAAGATTTTTTTGCAAAATTTCTACTTCACCCCTGTCAACGCTCCCCGAGTGTTTCAAGTTTTAATAAAATTGATTTAGATGTTTAAATTAAATCTGATGCCAGTTGAGTTACATACATACATTTATTTGTATATATTAGATTATATCATGTCATCAACTTATTAGAGCAAAACATATTACACATATTACAACTCTAATCTTGTATAAAAATAAGAAGCTTATTTGAAAAAAAAACTGTAAAAGGAATGTTTAGAGTGGATCTGAATAAGTTTTGAATTAAATATTCATTCATTGATCTGTCATGATGATTTAAAGATGCAGGGCCATGAATATAGCAGCAATAGTGTTTTACTTCATACACATCAAAATTGCATAAGAATCTGTTTTGGTTTATGTACATAATAATAATAAACCACAACTGAACAAAATTAACAAAATTTTTAACAATTATATTTTTAATGAATCTAGAAAATTTTAAATAAAAGTAAAAAAAAATAACACTAGGTAGTTTATTTCAACGAAATAAGTAAAAGGTTCAATGTATTGGCGAAGGGAACAGTTGTGTAACATCCAAGCCTGTATTATTGCAGGGTCCTGAATCCATCAGTTTTTTATGAATTGGCACCCCTGTCAACATACAGCTATTTAATTTCTGTCTAAGGTGAAAAAAATCATAGGTGCCCTTCAGCACAATTTGGTGTTTTCTTCACCAAAATGTCAAATGGTTTAAAGTATATAATTTGTAGGTGTGTCACTGAACTGGGTTATTTTATGACAAAACTGCTCGAAATTGTGTTGTCATCAGTGAGATTCTTAAATTGTTAATATGTTATACTTTCTCAATGATTTCTTAGCTGAACGTCTTATGTTTTAAGGATAAAGCTAACAATAAGTGTAATTATTTTATAATATGGATTTGAAGTTTTCAGATGAAAAGTTTGCATTTCCTTTGTCAGAATCAATTGATATTATCGACAATTAGTTTTATCACACTTTCATTGTCTTTTTTTGTAAATTTCACTATTTTGATAATGTCCTTTTAAAGCAAAAATTTGTTTCTGATTGTTGTCAGAAAAAGGGAAAATATTTTAAAAATAAAGAAAACCTCGTTAACCTAATACAATTAATTTTTTAATTAATATTTTGCTTTATTTCCAGCAAAATTTAAATTTGAAGCCAATTGAGGCACCGGCTCATCAGTACAATTTGACGTACAGAAGTACATTCATCAATGAATTCACTTACGGAATTGGAATTTTTGTTGATGGTTATGGTTCAAATATTGTCTGGTCAAACAAAGTATACGATTATTCAGGAAGTATGTAAATTATTTTAAATTATTTATTTAACTTGAAATGAAATATTGCAATTTATTAATAATATTCAATTGAAACAAAACAGTGACACAGGCACCATCACAAGTGACAGTAAAGGAAGCAAAGAATGGCTTGACAGTTTATTGGTCCTTCCATCAAGACAAATGTCAAGATTGTTCTTATGTTAGACATTTCATCATTTATTATTGTCCCACAGTGGACCATACTTTGTGCAGTGGTAAGTGCCTTGAAATTTTTACATGTGGTGCAGTATTACATCTAAGGGAAAAAATTATTTTGATGTAGATAATGTGACAGAATTTAAGGTTTCTTTGTCGACAAGAATGTTCGATGTGCCAAATACAAAGGCTGATGATTTTTACTTGTTTTGGATGGCTAGCTCATCCAGAGCTTCTCTTAGTGCATTCACTGAACCAATTCTTATAAAGTTTTCATGTAAGCTTGTTAAATTCAGTTGAATTTGAAATATTTAATTACTAGACACCCTTAATAAAATGTTACTTCTTATTTTCTTACAGGGATAGATGACAAGTTCATAGTATTATTTGTCATTCTTGCTATATTGCTTGGCGTTGTCATCTTTTACAGTACTTATAAGATATACAGGTCGGTAATGGTGAAACTACTGATTCTTTATAGTTTGTGCTTTTGTATTTGCTATTGCATTGACCAGAAAGAGAAGGGTCTTTCAATATTTTGGCTCTTTTATATCCATTTATTCATAAAATAATAAAAAACCATCCTTGTTTTACTAAAATAATTAAGTAACAGGCTTGAAAAGATTTGCCCTTGCTATGAAATTGATAGTCCTGGACTTTAACAATTATTTGCTGGTTTTATGATTGGTTGAAAAATGTAAAATAACTAGCATCTCTTATGAGAAACCAGTTTAAGTGATCTTGGTAACGACAAAGCGTTCTCTGCAATAAAATGATTTGAACTTATCTACAGGATGTACATCAAATGCCAAAAAAAGTTTCTCAACGGTCTTGGAATTGATGTGCCACAAAATAATCTTTATGTAGTAAGTATTCTTGATTGACAATAAAATTTTTAACAAGAAAAAAACGTTTTTCAGTTACAAAGCTTCTTTTGTTATTTGAATCCTGTGTTTAAATAATTTTTCCCTAAACTGAAAGATTACCGTAATTCATCACAAATATCATGCTGCAGCTTCCTACAGCACTTTATACGCGTACCTATATGCGCGTTATATGTGCGTTTTTTCATTCCGCGCCCCTTTTATATGAGTGGGTTCATTATCTGCGTTTTTACGTGGCACACCACACCATCGCGTCAAATGAGTGTTAATATATCAAATTCTGAAATCTTTATGCTGTTCACAATTTCAATAAAAATCACACCTTAAATTGAATTCAAGTGTGTTCAAAGATAAAAAAAATTCTATCACAAAAAATGTCATTTGGTTTCCTGGTGTACTATTTCAAAGCAAACATTGCCACTGTGATCTAAACATTTTTAGCAGTTCCAACCCGTGTTTTATTATATGCTGATGACATGTGATTGTCATTACCGATGCTGGCCTTTTTGCGTTTATCAGTTTTAGAAAGTGAATCATCATCACAATGGGTATTTCTTGCTTGTTGAAGCCATTGCACATGGATTCTGAAGTTACATTTTCTTATTTTTCCGTTTAGAACCAAAATTGCCTAAAATAAACCTGTTTGCAGACCTATGTGACGCTTCTGTATATTATGATGTAACTCATGTAGCATCTCAATTATAATGATGATGAAGCATCTCAATTATGATGTAACATTATAATGTATTTTGAACAACACCGTCAGTGTGAGGACAATTTTAACCACCTAGCTAGATCAACCCGTAAAGCAATAAAACAACTAAAACTGCAAACAAACAATTTTTTGTTAGATGGGATGTCAAAACCTTATGATCTATTTTTAACAAAACAATGAGGTTACCTAACTGAGATATACTAGATAAACAGTAAAACGAGGGAGTGACTGAGAGAATAAAAGAAGACATGCATTGAGTTGCTGGAAAAGACAAGCGGTTTGCCTTGGCGAAAATTCAAATGTGTCATGCAGAAACTATAGCAATCCGATCTGCGTGAGGTTGTTTGTTTAACAGAAGCAATCCCATGTCTAGATAAATAAGAAAAAAAATGAAAATCAGATAAAGTTATGATCCCGATAGAAATAGCTTTGGATTTCTTACTTTTTGCTATAGTTGTAGAGTTTGAGGGGCCGGGTTTTCCCCTGTACCAAGTCTTGCCCTGAAAAAAAGTTAATTTGACGTTTTTTAACTAATAACTTAACAACCCTGTGTTTTAAATGTTCATTTTATAAGAAAATTGGTATAGTACCTATGGAGTGAAATGATATTAAATTAGTAACGTAAAACAATGTATACTGTTGAGACAATGTATGAAAACTTATACCCCATGTGTTCCGACGTTTTATAGAAACATCCTGCTCTCACTTCCTCCGAGAAAATGGGAACTCTACACCTATAGTACCTACTTTTTTTTATTATCTGGTATGTGACCGTTAAATAGCAGTCACTGCTGGAAACTCTATTTCCATAAAAAAAAATTCGCTGGCCTAGTGCTATGCTACGTTGAAAAGGTAATATATAATTGTAAATTATGGGCTGGGTGCTGCAAGATCTCGTTCGGGGCCGTTTGCCCCATCGCCGCCTATGTTAAAAGGAGAATATAATAATGTCAAACAACTTTCAAGTGATAAGTACTTAGGTATTTATTACTTTAAATGGAAATACCTCCTGCTGTGTTTGTTAACGAGTCCTCAATTTACACGTCCTTATATTTCTCGCAAGATCCTAAAATTTGGTTATTTTAAAGCTCCACAGCATTTGCGTTGCGTTCGATTTTTATTAGGAATTCTATCCAATGCAGTTTTTCTCCAAAAGACGGCTGATTTGCAGATACACGTGAAAAGTTCAAATTTTGATGGCTCTTTCGATACTAAATGTTTATAGTTCAAAATTTGATCACCATTAATACATTTCTGCGCCGTTTCTTTCTTTCTTGCTTGCTTGTGGGCAAATTTTGGAAGTGAAAATTAAGACAGTTCTCGTCATCCAATCACGCTGAAACTAGTTTCTTTTTCTAAATTTTGTGAATTTTTAAAATATAAAAAACAACAATAGACTTGAATTATCATCAAAATGATGATTTGCGTCAGATAAAAATTCGCTGAATTACAAAATATAAGGATTTTGTGATAACATCGTTTTTGGTGTCTGTAGGTAGAGATTTCATTTTAAATACATTTCAATGCAACATAGCATGACTTCAACGAGAAACGTTTTTGGTGTGGAAATAGAAAATTTAGGGTATCCAGTAGTAACTGCTTGCTTCAACTTTGTTTAGTAAACTGTTGAAAATATCTTGTAACATTTATTCAATTTTCCAAAAGTTGTTTATTTTTTGGAAATATTACCTACAAAGTTTTTGGAGAAGTTTTTGTAAAAGTAGCTCTAACTACCCTACCCGATCATCAGCGTTTTTGAGAAAAAAATGTATAAGTTTTTGGAATTGTGTGTTTTTTTTTTAGAAAAGTAGCTATCAAAGTTTGATACAGGATTTTTGGAACCAGGGGGGAACGCCATGCGTTAGCAAATAGGTAGTATGCATTGTATAAATTCAGTTTACTGATTTTTATTATATGCATTAAAATAATTGTAAATTTTTGCACACAGTATTTTGCCATTTTGTCAGCGTATATAGACTGATTTTGTAAAGTTTGCCACGTATTTACAGCGTAATTTAAACTTGATATCATTTGACTATCTCCAGAAAAATTTGGTTGGGTTTGCCAGTGTCATGACCGGACGAAAGTCCGGTGTGGCAACAAAAATATGTAACATGTTCTCAAACGTTTTGACTTGGCATTGATTAAATCGTCGCTTAGGACTGTCTATATCAGATGTTGTAAGTGAAGTAGTCGAATTAAGCACTTTCGGGCATTTATGGACAAGCTTTATAGCATATATAGTCAATCGCCGAAACAAATGAGAGCACTGGAAAGTAGCGGCACAGGAATTAGACATTCGTATTCGACGAATTGGTCGCTTCTAGGGGTGAGGTGAGTGTCGAGCAGCTTTAGGACAGTTGGCTTTTCTATGAAGCACTTCATCGGCATTTTATTGAAGCGGTGGAAGACGTTTCACTGGATGACACCTCCAGAAATACTTTTCGAGGTCGCATTAAGCGATTAGAGAGTCCTGAATTCCTGTGTGATCCTGGCGTCATGTATGACATTCTTCAAGGGCTGTTTATGCTCTTACTGGAGCTTTGGTCAAATACAGTCACTATACATCGAGCTGAAATACTTATAAAGCGGAAACAAGGATGAACCGGTCGAAAAAAGGAAGTGAAGCGTTGCAATTTTTAAGGAATGAATCTAAAATCTAACAGCAAACTTGTCAGCGTTAATCATCGTCAATTTGTGAAAAGCGTCGCTGACAACATCACGTAGTCGTCTCTGGTCACGTCTCTGTACTGAGGTGAATCTATCTGAAAGATATGGAGGTTCTGGATATAAGTAACAAGGCCACCACAACTGATCTGTCCATCCGTCATGGCGAAGCTGAAAGTCGTCGAATATGTAGACGTTTTCAGCTTGATGAGGCCGAGGCCATTCAAGGAATTTGTGAGGTGGTGGACACACGCGTAGTTCGAAGCATTTAAAGTGAAGAGAAATTCCATGAACTGTAGAAAATATTTGATAATGAATAAATCTCTCAATCATACAACATATGGTTTGAAACTGTCGAACTAAAAAGTGATTTAAAGCACTAATGTGTTTATTGTACGTACATTATGAGTAAGTAAAGCTTACACTCTTGATAAATAATAATAAAGCGACAGTCATCTTACAAGTTGTGTCACTATTCTTTGTATATATTTTGTTTTATGGGTGCGTTTTTTATTTACATGTCTCTTACCCTGTGCATTTTTTCCCATGACATCAGTATTATTGGGGAGGGAACGGGAGGGGAGAGTGCGTATATCCTATGCTTTTTTTGGCAATGCAGCACTGAATATAATGGATTTAAAAAAGTTATTCCAGGCTGTGCAAATGGGCAAGAGAGATATTAAAAGCTACAACTACCCCAGGTCATTAGTCTATGGATTAGATCATCGCAGTTACATAGCTTAAAAGGACAGAGAATTCGGTCCACCCCGGGCGGCAGTGGTGTTTTTAGAGGTTTTTCTAGTGTTTTTTCTCTCTCGCTCCCGTTTCCTTTCCCGCTGGCTCACGCTCCCGTTCTCACTTGTCTCCAGTTCCCAGTTGCTTTCCCGCTCCCGGTCACATCCCGCTTCCGGTCGCTTTCCCGCTCCCGCTCCCGGTCGCTTTCGTACATAGGCACTTTTGGCCTGGAAAGGGTTTTTTGGCTCCCTGAGCCGGGAAATCGGAGTAGGGAGTCCAAACCGTCTTAACTTTTTTCCCCTGTATGAGAACTACATCCTTGCCAAATTTCATCAAGATCGCTCAAGCGGTTTAGATTTCTATAAGAGACAAACAAACCCACAAACATTCATATATATATATATATATATATATATATATATATATATATATATATATATATATATATATATATATATATATATATATATATATATATATATATATATATATATATATATATATATATACTAGCGGGGGCACCGTCACAAAATGAGCGGAGCGAAGCGGGTGAGTGAGCGGGAACTATATATACATATACACATACATAAATGAGCGAAAACGGGAACGGGAAGCCAACTGAGAGCAAAAGAAAGAGCGGGAAAGAGAAAGCGACCGAGAACAGGAAAGCAACCGGGAACGGGAAAGCGACCGGGAGATGGAAAACGACCGAGAGCGGGAAAGCGACCGGGAACGCGACGCGAACGGGAAAGCGGAGAAGGAAACGGGAGCGAGACAAACATTAGAAAAACCCCGGGCATATATATATATATATGAATGTTTGTGGGTTTGTTTGTCTCTTATAGAAATCTAAACCGCTGGAGCGATCTTGATGAAATTTGGCAAGGATGTAGTTCTCATACAGGGGAAAAAAGTTAAGACGGTTTGGACTCCCTACTCCGATTTCCCGGCTCAGTGAGCCAAAAAACCCTTTCCATATATATATATATATTTTCATCGATATATATATATATAAATATATATATATATATATATATATATATATATATATATATATATATATATATATATATATATATATATATATATATATATATATATATATATATATATATATATATTTTGACAATATGTGGGTATCAAATTCTCGCATAAACACGCTCTATTAAATGCTACGGCCCATTTTCTACAACACCATTTCTTTACTACTGCTTCAAACCGTCTAAATTTTCTTCCCGAATTAACTACACAGTCAACAGTACACAAAACTTTATTGTCACAAGGGGTTGACCGGCCGGTTTCGGCTTTATCCATCTTCAGAACCCCTATAAGAATGCAAGGAAAATCAATGTATAGAACATTAGACGAAAGCCGAATATATAAAGATAGAGAAACACTAATAAAACCATTCGAATATAAAACTAAAAACACAAAATTCCAAACACATACCAGCGATACAACTTTCATTAAAACCAACGCTACGACACTACAACAGCTAACGAAACTGTTTACGTATAACTCACCTGGGAGCAGGTGCACAGAATTTACAGGTACATTATTTATATTTAAACTTACTAAAAGACAATACGGTAATTTCGACAGCAAATCAAAGTAGCAAAAATAAAGTTTCATCCCGTGACCATAAAACGAGGGAATAAAATAAAATAAAAATATAATAGCTGAAAAGGTCGTTAGAACTAGCGTCGGACACGACGCACCGTTATATTACCATGATTCACCAAATGTGCAAACGGCAAAACCACATCACCACCATCATCATTCGCCAACCCACCAACATCAACACAAACCACATCATGGCGGTTAATACAAAAATCACCAACATCGACGTCAAGTCTCGCAACCCCTTCAAAGACATCATCAGACTCAGCAACACAACACTCACAAGAAGCATTGTCTACAACAATACCACAGCCTGCATCTCCATCACCAACCCCCTCATCACCACACTCACGACCATCAAGACAATCAACATAAGCACAATTAACGCTATCATCATCACCAAAATCATCAGAATCAACAGTGATATGCGAAGGCATAAGTTTTTTAGCCTGCTGATGACGATCATTATCAAGATTTTCTGAGCTCCGCGGAAATTCAACGGTTGAATTCTGAATCGGAAGAACTGAAACTTCCACCGGCGACATCAGATTTTCCTCCGTTGAGATAACCACTTCTGTGAGATCTTTGGTAGATCTCACAGAAGTGATATAGATATATATATATATATATATATATATATATATATATATATATATATATATATATATATATATATATATATATATATATATATATATATATATATATATATATATATATATATATATATATATATATATATATATATATATATATATATAGATTTGGTTATAGAAAATAATTTTTTTAATTTTCTTGTTTTTGTCAGCATACAATATTTAAATTTATATTACAGTCATACCGGCAAACAGTTGGAACCCGGCTAAGTGGTATTGGTAATAGCCAATGTGATCCGCCACGCAGCAACGGAAAAGGAAGCAGGAAATCCAAAAAAGAGCAAACTGTTAAGAATAATCCAAAATGTTCTAGTTACCAAAATAATCATCAACTTACAGCCAAAGTGGAGCTTAGCTCATCAAGTTCAATGTCACCAAATTATTTTGAGTTTTCAAGGCTCCTTTCATCGATATCAGAAAACTGTGACAATGAGGCTGAATGTCAAAAGGATCTAGGCGATATATTTCCAGCAAATCATCCAACTGATTCTGAAGAACTTTTTGGTAAAAGTTTAGATGAAAGTTATGATTTGCACATGGGTCTCTCAAACGTTTTTGAGAGCTTGCAACCATTAGTTGACAATAACACTTGTCAAGACCATCAAGTCCTTTTTGATAGTCAAGCTGCTTATTCAAAAATAAGACCTAGGCATTCCACCACTCAGGATGCTGTCAATTTTCCTCCATTATTTGATGATGCCCAATTGAGGAGCAGCACTTTCAATTATAATTTCAACAATATCCATGACAATTCAGATAGTCATTTTTGTCATAATATTATTCATGATCATAATAATTCTTTACAGTTGAACTTTTCATCATTTGACCCAACTAGTGGCACTTTAAAAGGAACAGAATTACCAAAACAGTCAAGCTTAGATCCAATTTCAGAATATTGCCAGCTTCCTGGCATTGACCACTTTGATTCAGGCATGATTTTATCCGCAAATCAGATACTTTACCCTCAAAAGAGTAATAACGGCCCACTAATTTCTGAAGTGATCTGTTCTAATTCTCAAGCCAATAATGTCATTTATTCATCCTATGTACCCTTTAGTGGAAATGCATTGAGTAGCTTTAATAAACAGGATATGGATTCTGATATTCACTTATCTCTTAGTGGTAATAGTGAACAGGAATCAGAAAAGGATTTAGCAGTCTAATGGCTATGTGTTAAAAATCGTTTTATCATACAGGGTGATTATAAATATTCTATATATATATATATATATATATATATATATATATTTGTTTTGTGTATGTGCAACTTGTTAATTTTTTGTTACCTTATATTAATAATGGCAGATCCATTAGCTGTTTGTTTATATAAATTGAGTTATTTTAGTTGTTTAGCGATATTTCCGGTGTCTTCAATTTTCCATTGAGTTTTTTCAGCCAGTCAAGATTTTCTTTTTTATAACACAAATTTATTTCATTTCAAAACACATTATGCATGTTGCCTTAAAGAAAGTGTTACATGCCAAATTGTTATTGCCAGCTTTGCCATTTTAAAGTTCTGTCCTGCTTTCTTTTGTTTTGAATTGTTATTAATTTTATATTCCAATGAGCTACCTTCGAGATGGTATCTGTTATTTATATTTTATTAATTAAGATGTTATTTTTATTTCTTATTGGGCTAATATATGTTACTAAGGCTTCCTTATGGCCAGGACTTTCAATAGCCATAATAAAATTGGCTCTATATCTTTATTTATCAAATATGTTTATCATATCACTTAACTGCATTAATTTTTGTTTTTGTCTATTGTATTGTCATTTATTATTATTATTTGTTGTGTGCACAAAGACTGCGTTACAATTTCTTTATATCAAATTCAAAAAACCTGTATGCAGGCAGCCTTCAAAAGTAGCTTCGTAACCCCGACCACCTCATGTTGTTATGAACGTTTCTGCGCGTGTTTTTTGTATTATGGTGTTTATAATTTTTCCAACCAATTAAAATAAAAATGGTCAATGTGGCAATATGTATGTGCAATTAATATGAACATTAAAAAGTAAAGTCTCCTAATCATTTGCTGACCTTCAGTGTGCATTAGTAAAATCAATTATATCAGGTTAACCATCTTTGTGCTCTTTAAAATCTTGCAGCCTTGGTGAAACACAAGAAAACTATGCCGTATTAAGTGCCATAGCCAACTTCGTGCTTCTAAGAATTTGATGTTGTTTTGTAAAAACCTTTTGAAGTCACATTGGCTTAATATTGTTCTTCAATTACAACGTTTACAGTACTATTTGTTGTTTTCCCATTGTATTGTTTACTAAATTTTAATTTTTTTTATTATTAAACTATTGAAATATTTAATTTACTTCTAATAAAAAAATCTGTTTCAAAAGAAAGTAAATATGACTCTAGCACAAATATTTTATTGGCATGGTAAAATGCCAACAAGAAATATATTTATGCACAAGAATGAATAATTTATAATCGTATCGCTTACGGTTATTTATGACTCAATAAACATCACCAGCCCTCATGCCATACGTCATGCCCCTTTCCAATAAATAGATTTTTGAATAAGCTCTATAAATACATTACTAAATTAAAACAAAATTGTTGGTCACATGTTTAATATGAATAAAAGCAGGTAATTTAATTGAGAACCAAACAAATGTGAATAACGATGCTAACCCCCATAAAATCATTCTAACTTGTCATTTTATTATTAGGATGAACTAAGAGTATTTACAAAGCTTTCAGTTTACCATATAAGCAGAATTTCATTTCATAGCTGGATTAGTCAAAACTGTAAACCTATAAACCTATGTGAAATAATATATAATTTATAACCATCTCTCTCAAATAAAAGTAATTTAATGAAATTATATAGATGCAACAAACCAGATCAAAAAAGTATCTAATAAGTATATGAGCATGATATCATCAATGCATTTTTCATAAAAGGAAATGTTTTAATGAAAAAGATTTAGGCTTTTGATATGTTCTGAGGGTTAGGCTGAACAGAAACTTGTTTTAAGGTTTCACTGATCTTGACTGCTTCTATAGCTCTTTGCTTTTTCTGTTCCTCCATCTTGAAATGTGTGTATGCAAGAACTCCTATTTGATCAGAAAAATTAATATGGAATTAAAGTAATTTTTTTATGTGTTGTATAGAAAATAAAAATTTAGTTTTTAGAGCAAAACATCTGTCTGTAGGGTGATGGAATTTAAAAGGATTTAAAAAAAAAGTTACAGGCACGATCCAGCCGAGTTGTTCAGCTATAAATTAAAATGATCAACATAATATTTCAAACCTGAAAATGTAAGAAGAATGCCAAAGAGTTGAAAGCCCATGATAGGATCACTGAAGAAAAGATAACCTCCAGACACGGTCAAACAAAACTTAAGGTGACCAACCATGTTGTAACTGTAAACAGTAAAAAGGACATGTTTGTATACAAAAGTAAATTGAAAATATAAAAACTTTCTCGTTACGGTTGTAGACAATTTAAAACCTAAAATTTTATTTAGTACACTGTAAGCTTTGAGCACAATAATATTACATCTCTGAATGTTATATTACTTTGAATAGAAATTTCTTTGAACAAAAGATATTTTAACCCTACGTAAGAGGTGATGTATTCCCAATAATCCAAAAAATGGAAAGATTTATTGCAAATGCTACAACACCGGAAAGAATAACCAAGAACTGTAAAAATAAAAATTAGATCACAAAAAATTTTGCACTTGCAAAATTCACTTCAACACTTTAACCCATATGCAAACTAACCACAGCAGAAAATTCCCATGGAAATCTGAATATGCCACCAGTTTCAATAACGGGTTCAAAAAACGGAACTATCATACCCACACCAAGAGCTGAAAGAGGGGCTTGATAGAATAACAGTTGCATCGAATCACAGCTAAATTCAAGCTGCTTCTCATTTACCCACTGGTGATAAAATATATAATATAATCAAAAACCATTTCAAACCATACCTTACAAAATTTGTAAACAAATCTATTATCCTTATTAGTTTAAATCACTATTTTAACAGAGTCATTGAAACTATGTTAAGAATAACAATAAAAGTAATAAAAAATTGCTAGATTAACAATCATGAAGTTAACATATAAATAAATCATACCACTTGGTAAAGAGATGTAACAACAACGCCTGTGAGGGCAAAAACCAAGCCCAATGTGTTAAACCTGATGTCAAAATATGAATTAAGAAAAACTCCTACAGTGATTGGAATCTAAAAAAATATTTAAAATATCAAGCCCATTATTAATTCAAATGTGATTAAATAAAGCTAATAAAAAACTCCTAATAAGAAATTTACCAGTGTTAGTTTGACTTTGGTTGAAAATGACCGATGGTAAATAAAAGTTTGTATAACAATTATCCCTGGTGTTGTTAGCGTTTTAATAATCTGGTAAGTGCCGACAGTGTTGGACTGTAATGACAAATTTGTCAGAGCAACAAAACCGCAGAAGGTTAGTGATATCGGAATCATTTTCGCAATAGGTAGTTGCTGTTTTAAAAAATAAATCAATTAAAAAAAATCTTCACAAGTAATAAATTGTAAAGATGAAAAAGTTCCATTACCTTAAATTCAAATAATGAAAGTAACTTGCATATATACATTCCCACTGTGGTAAAAATGAAATGTATACAAGTAAGAGTCATGTTGGGGAAATGTATCTTAGAATAAAGTATTTTATTGATGAAGACAATTGAGATAGACAGGGCAACATTAATCACCAGACATACTCCTATATACAATTTACTGTATTCTTTCTTTTGTCCACTCATCACAACCGTTTCTGAAGAAGTCATTGCTTTATATAATAAACTGTACACAATTTTCAGTGGTTTTATACGCATGACATGAAGCCAACTAGAAAAGTTAAAAATTAAACATATTATTAATTAAAATCAGAATAATTAAAAACAAATATTATGTATGTGAACATGCCTAAAAACATCTTGCAGCATAATTCAATCAATCAATCAGTTGAATTTATATATCGTTATTTCCTATCGCTCAATAGCGCTCGGACACGAACTTTTAAAAAGTCTTAAGTCCTCGATGCAAAACTGTGAGAGAAGTAGATTTAGTTAGAGAAGTAGGAAGAGAGTTCCAGAGATAGGGACCAGAGTATGAAAAAGAGCGTTTAGAAAAAGAATGCTTAATTAAAAGAAATGTGGAATGAAAAATAATTAATTTTTATAAAATCATACAAAAGATAAATTAGTGAGTGCACATTATAGTTTACACTGCTTATAGTATAGATAGACATCATAGACAATAGACTATAGAATCTATAGATATTGACTAAAACTTAATAGATACTCTTGTCTTAGTTTAGTTATTTTAGTTTATCTAAATCTAAAATCTAATCAATCCTAAAATTAAGGACAGGTGAACTTCAAGCTATCTGCTATAAGATTTAAATTTAGATTATTTAAAATAATTGGTATTACTCCAAGAAACGAAATCTGCTCCTGAGATGAGTTTGAAAATAAAATTGATTACCTATTATTACGGATCAATCTATCGGCTATGTTTTTTTTTAATCTTTACTTTGCAACTACTAAAAAAACTAAGCCTAACTAAGCCCTAAGCCCTAAGTTTCTTCACTAAAGTTCTACTTCTACTACTCACCTGTCTAACAAATAATCATAACACAAACACGTGGAAAGATCGTATTTATTATAAAAAACCTAATAATTGGAAATGGCAATTAATTAAATCAATGATTCATTCACAACATTCAATTTAAAATAACAGGTGTAACTAGACATGTCGGCTAAACCTAAGTAAACAAGCACGAAGGCGGACTGAAAAATAGTGACGGCCAGTCGGAGACGAAGGACCCATGGGCGCCCGCAGGGGGGGCAAGGAGGGAAGCGCTTGCCCCCTAGATTTCTGGTTTGAATTTTTTTAGACAAAAATAGAGAAAAAATATAATTAAAACATTTATAATTAATTGTAATAACTTTGACTCCTTCTATTGTTATATCGATCATCATTATCTTTAAAAATGCATCCCCCAGATGCTTCCTTTTTTACTCCATTCATGTTTCTCTAAACACTTTGATGCATAAAAATTATCCAGAATCACTGATCCACCACTGGTTAAATAGTTTATTCTAAGTATAATATTTATTTTAGCTTGTATTAGTTGATAAGCTCGTGTTTAAATGGGCCTCCAAAAAAACATTACTGACGTTTTTTACTGATGAATGACTATTGTTTGATTGTCTCCTCTCATTTTCATACAATTTTTTCTAACTTTTTCTGCAAAGCCTTAAAGGTACACACATTTCTATCAACAATGACAGTTTGGCTGTGTAGGAGATATAAACCTTTTCTACTAAAGCATTTTTGTAATTGTCAGTGTGTTTTTAAAGCATTTTGGAATATTTATTATGATGTAAAATAAAATAAAGTTAAGTTAAATTGTACTATATATACCTAATTTTAAAAAAATTTCAAAAATTTTCTTGGGGCTCAATTTTGGGAAAAAAGAAGAAACCGGAGAGACAATATGAGACAAAAGGCGAAGAGAAAAAATAAAAGCTTGCAAAAATTCCTGCGGGCGCCCATGGAAGGACCTATATAACTATTTATGAGGAGGACATTGTCCCCATCCCTGGGCCTAAGGTCGCTAAAGTGCTAAAGCAATAAGTTAAGTATTTTTAATTCTAAGGCATTATTTTATTGCTGAAGTTTAATGGTTTTTTAGACGAATTCCAAAATTTCATAAACTTTTCGGCTCCGGACTGTTTCTATCAAGCCTTTTGCATTGTTTTATAAGTTTTTCACAGTTTGGAACGTGTACACTTTTAACTTAACTAAATATATATACATTCGATTCTTAACGGAGCGTTTGCCTAACTTAATCTGCAGAAAACTCTAAGTTACAGGCAGTGCCGGATTATCCAGTATGCCAAGTATGCCATGACGGGGGGGCCCGGTTGTGTCTGGGAAAAAAATTAGGTTAGCATATATTATTATATACGTCTTATAGTCATTAAAGGTCACTTTTTTAATCGATCTGAATACAGCGGTATACCAAGTGCCGCAGTATTTCTTCACGGTACTGTCGGTACATACCGACACCGTGGTAGAAATTTGCAGTAACCACCCAGCACTACTCTCAGTGCGCCATATGCATAATAAATATTATTTAACAACGGACGATTTCGTCTTCGAGGAAGAAAAATTCAGAAACACGAAAATAGCAAAACGCACAGGGGCTGCATTCTAAATGCATGCATTTTGGGGACATCCATTTATTATTGTCAACGAAATAGTGGGGAAGGGGATTTGAATAAGTTTGACAGTTGTTGACATGAGGGAGGGAGGAGTTCAAGATAAATTGACGTCAACAATTTATTTTTTACAAGACTTAATCAAAAATAGGAAAGTAATAAATGCATTGTATGCCATTCAGACAGTTAGATGATGATTGATTGATAATTTTGATTGATTGATAATTTATTGAGCGCCTTTTCCGCGGTGTTCAAAGGCGCTGTTCTTTTACGTGCCCCATGGAGAGAACGATTTTACCCCCTAAGTTTTCCATTGACGTGGGCTACTAGGCAGTGAGTGGGAGTCGAACCGTGAAGCTTTCACATTCAAGGCTAAAGCTCTACCAACTCAGCTAACCTAGCACCGATAGATACCTACCCCCAATAACATTCAAAATACGGCACAGTTTACGATAATCGTAAACTGTGTCTCGTATTTTGATTTCTAATTAAAACTTAACTATAAATTAAATAGATAAAACTGATTGACCTAAAATTGTAAGGTAAAACGTAAGAAGATGCTAGAAGCTAGAATATAAATTCTCAATTTGTTCATGAAGTTCAAGTGTTGATAGTCAATTTGAAATCAGTTACGAAAGACTGAAAAACTGTATTAAAAACTTATTTGTAGAACATCTAATATCTACATACGTACAATTATATATTGTTAATTATTTTTTTGTTTTTTTTTGGGGGGGGGGGTAAAATTTGTTTGACATAATTTTTTTAGGGAGTGACTGAAAGTTTGACAGTTGTTGACAAGGAGGAGGGGGTGTAACAATTTGCCTAAAAAATTTTTACATAATTAATGGACGTCCCCTTTGAGCTGTCCAAAAGCCGGGTCGATGAAGGCATTGAGCATCAGACTGAAGAGAAGAAACAATACTGGGTTGATGTGCTGCGGCGTGTTGTTGCGGTTATTAAATTTCGGGCGACCAAGGATGCTATTCCGAGGAGACAATAAGCTTTTGGGTTCCCCCACAATAGTAATTTTTAGGCCTGATCGAGTTATTAGCACAGCAAAGTTTGACCCATTTCTTTAAAATCACTAAAACCAGTACGGAAATGCTGGCCGTGGAGTACCATCTAACTTATCTTTGTATTTAATTCAGCTTTTAGCAGACAAGGTTCATGGAACAATTTTTTCAGAGCTTGCTAAAGCTAAGTATTTTTTCGTATCAGTCGACTCATCTCCAGACCTCAGCCATGTTGATCAATTGACAGTCATTGTCAGGTACTTCCTGCGAGGTGAACCAGTTGAATGATTTCTCATTTTTATTTAACTTGAAAGTTACAAGGCCGAAAGTCTTGTAGATATTCTTTTGAAGTACTTCAGGAAAGAAGCCATAAAATTCAATGACTGTCGTGGACAGTCATATGATAATGCCAGCAACATGTCTGGCATGTATGGGGGTATGCAAGCGCTGCTCAGGCATGAAAATCCGCTAGCTTCTACACATCTTGCACAGACCACTCGCTGAACTTGGTTGGTGTTAGTGCTGTAGATTTTTGTGTTGATGCTGTGAGTTTCTTCAAATTTGTTCAGGTACTGTACATTTTTTTTCTGCTTCAACTCACCGATGGACGGTACTATCGGACGGTTTGTCACGTTTGCCGGAAAAAAGCTTTTCGGTAAAGTCTTTGTCAGAACCCAAGGTGGTCTGCTCGTGCCGATGCTGTTGCAGCACTGTGTGTCTGATCTGAGAAGATAAAATCGGCCTTGCTAGCTATGATTTAGCTAAATCGGTGCAGATGATGACAACCAAAACGGTGCAACCCGACATGAAGTTAACTGCTTGACACACTCCATGGATACACTTGAGACAGCTTTTAAGTCCATCTTATGGAAAGTGATGTTTTGGACAATGTATCATTCATGAACATTAGAGGTTTTTCTATCGTTTGACTCTCTTGCTCACGTTTCCTTCCCCGTTTGCTCTCCCGCTCCCGGTCGCTTTCCTGTTCTCGATCGCTCTTTCGCTTTCGGTTGCTTTTCGTTCCCGCTTGCTTTTCCGTTCCCCTTCATTCTCCAGTTTCCAGTTCTTCAAAACCCTAAACTGACCCAAACACCAAACCCTAACCCTAACCCTAACCTAAACCTTAACCCTAACCCTAACAAACCCTAACCCTAACACCAAACTTTAACCCTAACAACAAACCCTAACCTTAAAATTAAACTTTAACCCAAACCTCAACCACCAAACCCTAACCCTAACATCAAACCTTAACCCTAACTCTAACAACAAACCCTAACCCTAACACAAACACCAAACCCTAACCCTAACATCAAACCTTTATCCTAACCCTAACACTAAACCCAAATACCTTTTACGATGGGGTCTGGAGGATGTTGGCCCTACTAAGATTTTCCAAAACTGTATTTTCGGAAAAATAAATATGGAAGATGTTTTAACAATTTTTTGGGTTAAGTCCCCCCTCCGGTTATCTTAAGAGCGTGGTTTATAAAAGTTTTGTTCATCGGGCCACATCAACAGTTAAAAATTTTTCGACGTGCCGGATAGAAAATACGTAATTAATCAAACTAAAACTACATAAACTAAAATTGTATTACATCAAAATTATATATTTGTACCTTTAATTTGTTAAAACAAAGTAATAAACTTCACGGCATAGAGTGTCAGAGTAGTGTCCAATGAAATGTAACACTTATAAAGTGTCAGCAAATCAGGCTAAAAAATATCTATTTAAGTTATCGTTTTTCAAATCCTTTATAATAATTTCACAGTGCTGGCTTGCTTGAGCCGTACATTGGGACCCTTTACCACTTAAAAAAAAACAATTTTCCATTATCCAATCTAGTTGAAACTTATAGGTTTATTTGTCGCTGCGGACTTTACAATGTATTTAATTTTCAGATTGATTAAACAAACTTTGACTGAATGTTCAACAACTCTGATCTAGTGAAAAATTTATATGGTTGCTGTACAAATGAGCGGTAACAGCAATGTCATGCTTTTGATCTGCGACTGATGGTTTTTAAACGATTTCTATTGTATGACTAAAAAAATAACTTGTTATTTTTCTACGCAGAAACTATGTATGTTTCATCTAGCTGCCATTGGTCAGCTGTATGTTAAAATTGTTTTATTTGTTATATTTTAGGGCGAAGAAAGCAGCAGTGGTAGTGGTAACCAAGTGCAAATGGGAATCTTCAACTGCTACAGGTTTGCCAGTCAGATGTCAATAAAGCATCTTTCACGATTCACCACAAGCACTGGTGCCAGAAAAAATCGAAGGTAGAGTTTAAAAATGATGAAATTTGGCTCTTTGTAATCTGAAATTGAAAAAAATGACATAAAGAAAAAACTAATAAGATGCAAAAGCGAGTTGATTAAGCTTCAAAAGCAAAAGCTTGAACAAAAATTATGGAATATTCATTGTTAAATTAAAGTAAATATCAATAATTATTTTTTTGTCAAAGCTTAAAATTGTTTTTATTTGTCAAAGCTTCAATCTATATACGGGGTTGGCCAAAAAAGTGAGACGGTTTCATACAATCAAAATATTTCCAAATAAACAAAATATTACCTTGATGATCTCACTTATTAACTCTAATCATTATGATTAAATTAAGCTAATTTTCGGTCGCCATCTTTGACTTTTAGTGTGATCAAAGAATGCAACAATTAAAGAGCATAATATAGGACCGTCTCACTTTTTTTGGCCCACCCTGTATATAAAAATGACTGTTTGTCTGTGTGTTTTTCCTTTATGCATTCATCCGATTCATCCGATCGTAATGAAATTTTCACACAACCTTGAGAGTCAATAGAGAAATGTTTTCGTAAAAAAATTGAGATCGTTCACAAAATGAGTAGGAGCGGGAGAGCGAGCGCAAACGGGAACTGGAGAATGAGCGGGAACGGGAAAGCAAGCGAGGACGGAAGTGACCGAGAACTAAAGAGCAAGAGGGAAAGAAAAAACGACCAGGAACGGGAGAGCAAGCGGGAGCGGGAAAGCGACCAAGAACGGGAAAACCATCGGGAACAGGAGGGCAAGAGGAAACGGGAAAGCCACCGGGAACGGAAGAGCAAGCGGGAACGGAAAAACGACTGGAGCAAGAAAGCAAGCGGGGGAAAAACGGGAGCAAGAGAGAAAAACGATAGAAAAACCTCTAAAAACTCCGGGCAATGCCGGGTATGCTGCCAGTTTCTTATAAATAAAAAAACAAATAAAACTGAATTTTTAAGCGCCAAGGCGCGCGACTAAAACACTCTCGGAAAACATAAAATTCACAGTTATTGCAGCAAAAGCGGATTTATAATAAAAAGTTTTCAGTTTTGTTTTGAGGATGGCTATGGAGTCAGAGTTCCGGATGTCGGCTGGTTACGAATTCCAAACTCTTAAGTGATGCGTGCGGCAATATTATTGTTGGCTTTTGTCTGTGCGAGTTCTGGGGCTATCGATGAACGTAACGGTCTTCTAATGATTCTGATTTGAAAGAGTTTGTGAAGGTGTATAGGCGAAGAACAAAGCAGATTTTTGTACATTATCAGATGATGAAAGATGTGATGATGATGACGATTCCATGGGATAGACTCCTAGGACAACTCTGGCGGTCGTGTTCATCATCCACTGGAGTCGTTTCAACTGATTCTGAAGAAAACCAAAAGGCAGGGAGTTACAGTAGTCGAGCCTTGATATGATCAGACAGCAAGCCACCGAGTTAGCGTTTTCCCTTTATATAAACTTTCTGATATGGGCAATTGCTCTTAGCTGATGACTGATGAGATGTGGTTTGCGAAATGAGACGATTAGCGATCAAAACACAAAGGCTTTTTAGAGTTGAAGAGAAAGGAATTGAGTGGTCTCCAACAGTGAGAGGTGATAAGTTAGAGAGAGCCTTAAGATAGTGACTGGATGTAAACGTAGAGGAATATGCTTTCTAGCGATTCGTAACGTTAAAGTCGAAGTTATTTATATCACAATATTTCTCGAATTTATTTTAACTTAATTATTCTCCCTTGAAAAATAAATCTTTTAACTGGACTCAAATAAAACTGAATTCTCTCACTTTGTAGAATTTCGCACGGTTCTAACAAATCTTTTGTAAATTCCAATTTCTCTCTGCAGCACGTCTCTTTAAACTTTTATTTTTCTTCTCGAACACTCAACTTTATAACACACTGTCTAGTTTCTCAAAATTCATGCACAAAATAATATTTACATTCTTACCAATCAAAATCAGGAAAAAGATACATATATATATATATATATATATATATATATAATTTCTAGATAAAAAAAATTAGTAAATACGTACACACATACACACATACATATATATAAAAACATATATATATATACATATATATACATATATATATACATACATACATACACATATATATATGACTTATTGTTACGAAATATCCAATCCTAATAAAATGCACACATAATAAAATAAAATAAACAAATACTATGAAAAATACGTAAGATGAATTATCTTCATCTTACATATCCCCCCTCTTCGAAAAAAGAAACGCGTCAGTGTTTCTTGATTACATCGTCACTCTCTTTACGACTAAGAAAGTCAGCACCGATGTTCTCCTTGCCTTTGAAATAGTTTCCTTTCAACTTATTCTCAATCTCTATCTCTCTGCGTGCTGTGTCAACAGGGCGGGCATCTCCGAAGATTGCCGAATTCAACTTTCCAACTTTCCCCACCCCTCCATGTTGGCCTCTAGGCAGAAGATTGAGCCTTGGTCTTTCTTTTGGCGGATTCAAAGCTTGAACTTTTGCCTCAACTTTATTTCCTACTTTTGAAATGGCAGACGTGTTTCTTTCCTTGCTTTGATACAGCTCCGAGTTAGCCGACGATTTTCCAAAATTTACCTGATCATTCCTCTGAGTGCTGTCGTAGTTGGAAGCGGATTTCTGTGGTTTCCGACCAAAGCGTTTTCCTGCCGCCATTGCATCAAAACCTCTTACCCCTTCAACATTTCCCAGCACGAGATCGCAAAGTAGGTTTTTCATGCAGACCACCTCTCTAGTTCCTCTGAACCAGTCTGTTTTGATTTTTACCACTGCTGTTGGAGCTACTCGAACTGTGCCGTCGATCAAAACACAGGGTCTTGTTCTTCCGGTCATCTGACGCGGGTGCACTAATGATTCCTTTACTATTATGGAAGTACAGCCAGTGTCCCTCAAAACTTTTACCGGTTTTCTGTTCACAAACCCTCTGGTTAATTTAAATTTTTCTCCTGAGTGCAAACAACCATCCGCAATGACAGGAAAAATGCATCCACACTTCAATTCCACCTCATCCATTTTTTCTTCCATCACCATGGCAGCGCATGCATTCACAACACCGGAATCCTTGCATGGTGCTGGCGTAGTCGTCTCTTTCCGTGTTTGAAAAAGTACAGGATTACTAGGGCTACTCTGCCGACACTCTCTTGCCATGTGCCCCGTTTGATGACAGTTGTAGCAGCGAGGTTCAACCATTTTGACGTCACTGACCGACTGACCCCGGTTCCAACCCATCCTGCTATTGCTGTCCAATTTTGCCAACCTCTTCTCTGGATGGGCTTGGCTGTACTTGTTTACCCAAAGGCACAGCTCATTGACATCTATGCTCTCTTTATCCAACAAGTATTCGACCATTCCCGCCGGGCACTTTCCGAAAAACTGCTCTTTCAGAAACAAAAACAACAGATTTTGTTTGCCCGCGAGATCTACCCAGCGCCTGAGGTGGCTATCTAGCCGCACTAGATAATGTTCCCAGGTCTCCTCCGTTTCAGGCATTGACTCTCGAAACATTATGCGATAGTCTTCCGCTGACTTCCCAAAACGACGAAGGAGTGCCTCCTTTGCCGTTCTGTAGTCCTGCATCTGACTATCGCTAAGTTGGCCAAACACTTCCAAAGTCTTCGCACTAAGCAACGACCCTAGAAGCATTCCCCAATCCTTCTGAGGGTGACCATTGGCTTTTGCCAATGACTCAAATCTCAGCAAAAATGCGTCGATGTCATCACCTTCAGAAAACTTTGGATAAGGAATCTTTGTTGCCTCTACCTTTGGCTCTTTTTTCGTTAGGGCCTCTAATTCCAGCTTTTTCAATTCCAATTCATGCTGCCTCTGTCTCTCTGCCTCTTCACGTTCCCGTTCCCGCTCTTCTTTAGCTTCTTGAGTCTTCTTCTCTTCGTGTTCACGTTCCCGTTCTCGCTCTTCCCGTTCTTGCTGAGCCTTTTTTTCTCGCTCTTCCCGTTCTTGTTTTTTTTCTTCACGTTCTTCTAATCTCCTAACTCTTTCTTCATCCTTTAACTCTTTGACATAATTCCTTAAATCTTCTCCGGAATAGCCTAGGGCCTGTCCCATCGCAATGAATTTCTCGTCAGACATCTTTCACAAAAGAAAAAAAAAAAAATTCGGTCACTTGTGATCAAACAACTTCAGAAAAATATATTTACGTATGAAAATGCGTAAATACGTCGAGGTCACCAATGTAAACGTAGAGGAATATGCTTTCTAGCGATTCGTAACGTTAAAGTCGAAGTTATTTATATCACAATATTTCTCGAATTTATTTTAACTTAATTATTCTCCCTTGAAAAATAAATCTTTTAACTGGACTCAAATAAAACTGAATTCTCTCACTTTGTAGAATTTCGCACGGTTCTAACAAATCTTTTGTAAATTCCAATTTCTCTCTGCAGCACGTCTCTTTAAACTTTTATTTTTCTTCTCGAACACTCAACTTTATAACACACTGTCTAGTTTCTCAAAATTCATGCACAAAATAATATTTACATTCTTACCAATCAAAATCAGGAAAAAGATACATATATATATATATATATATATATATATATAATTTCTAGATAAAAAAAATTAGTAAATACGTACACACATACACACATACATATATATAAAAACATATATATATATACATATATATACATATATATATACATACATACATACACATATATATATGACTTATTGTTACGAAATATCCAATCCTAATAAAATGCACACATAATAAAATAAAATAAACAAATACTATGAAAAATACGTAAGATGAATTATCTTCATCTTACACTGGAACCTAACAAGTAAAGGAAAAAACGAATTTTTTAACACAACTTTGATTTTAAATACATTCCATGTGTGTATGTGTGTATGCATACGAAAGATGTTCAAATAACGTTTTTTTTTTTGATTGAATCATGTATGGTCATCCAATATAAAAATATGCTAAAAGTTTCAGCTTCCTAGCTAGTCAAAAAGCTGGTTAAATTTTACTTTCAAGATTTGCGTACAGAGAAAGCCACACACACACACAAACAGAGATTGTAACCTAAATAAAAGTTTGTAAAAATACAACCCCAGTTTTGGATGTGTTGAATTGGAGGTTGTTGTGCAGGAACCAGCTTTCAATAAATCTGATGCAGTCAGTTTTTTTAATTCCCGACTTGGAGTCGCTATGAGAAAGTGACTGAATAAGCTGCGTGCCGTTAGCGTGATGGTATGCTATGTTCTGTTCACCAATGGTACTACACACAGGAGATATGTATGTGGTGAAGTAGAGGTACTAAAACAAAGCCCTGATGAACACAAATGGAGAGCAGAACAGATGACGAACTGCAGCCACCCAGCTGGACCGACCTGATGTTTTCTTTCACCAATATGCTGATGATTTGATGACACCAGGGACGGATCCGGGATGTGGGGGTTGCACTAAAGTATTAATTACAATTTAAATGACCGTATTCGATAGTAAAATTGTTGAAAAAAACCTCTCTCTCTTTCTCTCTCTCTCTCTCTCTCTCTCTCTCTCTCTCTCTCTCTCTCTCTCTCTCTCTCTCTCTCTCTCTCTCTCTCTCTCTCTCTCTCTCTCTCTCTTTCTCTCTCTCTTTCTTAGATGATCAAATCATTTTATTAAATCAAGCTATTAAAATTGAAAAATATTCACGACTATCCCTCACCAGTCATCAGATTTTTTGAAAAGAATTAAAAATTTCTGTGCATCTCCCCAGGAATTTTTGGATCCGCCACTGGGTAAAAAGGGCGTAAATGATTTAATAATGTTGCAGGGGCTAGTACAAGATTAGTAAAAAAAGATGTCCAAAATGGGGTGTGTGGAATTTTGTTTTATTTTTGTGTAATAAATAATAATAACTTTGATGCAGACATCTGTGAGGGAATCGATATTATATCAATACCACTAATAGTGTAACGTTCAACCAGTTTGCTGATTGTATTTTGGCACAGAAAACAGCTAAACTTTAGACCAACGCTGATACACAATTTATTACTCTGCATTTATTGGTAAATCGAGCTCAGATATAAAATTGTCTACTCACGCAAAAAGGATTTCATTGAATCATCACGAAGTTAAGTAAAGTTAAAATTAACAATTTATATAATAAACTCTAGGTGAAATCAAATTAAATTTTGGAAATCAAGGGGGGCGAATAGTCTACACACACCAGAAGGATTCCAACACGCATTGAATCATCACTAGGTTAAGTAATGTTAAAATTAAACAAGTAAATGAAAAAACGAGTTTTTCAACACAAACTTTTGTTTTAAATACACTTGATTTAGAAACACGAAAGATGTACAAAATATGTTTTTTTTTAATTGAATCATGTATTGTCATCCAATATAAAACTATGCTGAAAGTTTCGGTTTCCTAGCTGATCAAAAAGCTGTTTAAATTTTACTTGCAAGATTTGCGTACAGAGAAAGCCACACACACACAAACAGAGATTGTAACCTAAATAAAAGTTTGTAAAAAAATATATAGTAAACTCTAGGTAAAAAGTTCAAATTCTGAAAATCAGGCGGAGGGGGGAAATTTCCCCTGCCCCCCACAATTTAAGTCCCTGGGAGCGAAGATTTTTTAAATTCATCCTAGAGAATCTTCAAACTTAAATAACCATGCCAATATACATATAAAAATAAAAAAATGAAAGAATACAATTAATAAATCCGTTCGTTTATTTGAACATATCCATGATTGCCAGATCATCACAGCTCTTGAAGCCAGCCATGTTAGGTGGTAGTTGAAGCAAATTATTGAATGAAACAGTTAATACCTGACAATTGCTTAGCTCCCATTGAACCAGCTCATTATAACTGTTGCGCTGTAATACTTTGGTTACCGGTCCAAAAAAAGCCAGTCAACAGTTGGGGTACCTATTTGTTAAATCCGCGGCATGAAGAAGTTCGGAAATAATTCCATTTTTGTTTTAGCTTTTATTAGTATTACATATTACCGCTGTATGAACTTGTCATCTGTACTTATCAAGAAAAATGAAAGTGTCATTTTCAACTTTTTTTGCTAGACATGTCGGTGGAGGTCTAAATGATTTTTGAGATATTACATAAAATGTATTTTGCATTGTAATGGTTTTAATAAGACCCAAAATTTTTAAATACACGCCAAATATCAGAAATATTGATGGTCGAGAGGTGAATTTAGTAAAGATTAATCCTCAGGCTTCAGTTAAACAAAGCGAAGTTGCAAACTAAACAAATTATTTAAGTTATTTGTCTAAGGGAGATCCCGGGCCCCCGGGCCATTCCCCTGAATCAGCCGCTGTCTACACACTATTTAATACGTT
The DNA here is from genome assembly GCA_963978895.1 of Erpobdella octoculata. Taxonomy (NCBI): domain Eukaryota; kingdom Metazoa; phylum Annelida; class Clitellata; order Hirudinida; family Erpobdellidae; genus Erpobdella; species Erpobdella octoculata. Next base: position 12,584,101 of record OZ022239.1, read on the forward strand.
CAGTTTTTTTTTAAATTTTTTGTCTACGTATGCAAAAAAGTGTGAATGTTAACACAATGTAAATTTTTTTTTAAATGTGAAAAATCGGGAGAAAACTTTTTCCACCCCAGTTTTATTGCTTTTTTTTAAATGTATTCCAGTAATTTATCGCTAAAAAGTGATTATTTGTACAGAATTATTTCACGAAAACGTTTTTGGTTGTCTTTTACAACTCCCCTAAACATAAACTTTTCTTAGAAATATTTAGTCGTAATCTTCTCCTGACGCCAGAGGTGAAAAAACAATAATTTCACTTACGTAGCAAGAAGTTGGAAGTCGAAACTTGTGGAACACCACACACAAATAAATAAATCACTCACCAGGCTTTTCAGAGGTAGAATTCATATGCAGCCGCCTTGTTGTATTGCACTTTGTCCTCTTTCGTCATAATGTTAAAAAACTTATGGGTTTCTGATAATCCAATACTTATTAAAAAAAAATACTAGCTATGTTATCAATTTGAAATGGCTCTTATCATCTCTAAATACAAATACCTACGTTAAAACCACTTTTAACGGTGATGTGAGTATTCTACCCATAGATATATTATACCAATGCAAGTTTAAAATTTTTATTTCTAATCTTCTACAGAAGGAATTAAGTATTTTAGAGGTCAGCTTTATTATACCACCGAAAAACGAACCTGGCGCTATTTATTTCGTCTTAAAAAACAACCTTGTTTTTAAGGCGTGTACGTCACTCACCTTGAACTTGACTTGATAAGGTCAGTCGCACTTCTTGTTAAGGCGGAACTCCGACGTGTATATAATAACAGCATTGAATCGGTAGGTCGTGTTATAACAGCGGTTTTAATACTTTTCCGTTTAATTTTTGTTTCTTCTAAGATCTCAGTTAACCTAACCTCGTTGGCAAATCATAAAACGTGAGCATCAGAATTTGCCGGAGGCTGTTTTTGTCTATTTTATTACAATATAATTGATTATTAATTAATTAAGAACACGTTGTATTATTTAATACTAGTTATTATTGGTTATTGTATTGTGTTGAAGGAATAGAATGGAGCAGATATTGAAAGATTACGACCTATCTCTAGAAGATTTGAAGACAGTCAGAGATTTAATGACCAGAGAAATGGTCAATGGTCTGTCAAAAGAAAAATGTATGGAATCTTCAGTTAAAATGCTGGTTTCTTATGTCCAGCATCTACCCACAGGGCATGGTACACGCTTTTTTGGAAATTTCAAGTCTAGGTTTATTATTATATCATACTTTATAATACTTCAACATTTTGATTGTTTTACAACTACAGAATTTGGTGAGTTTCTTGCTTTGGACCTCGGAGGAACAAATTTTAGAGTTCTTTTGATCAACTTGAAAGGTTCAGAGGCAAAAATGGAAAGCAAAATTTATCCTCTTTCAGATGAAATAAAATCAAGCGATGCTGTTCAAGTAATTGAGTCATTAAATATTAGAGATAGATGAAGAAAATATATATTTCTTAAATAATCATTACATCTGTCTCAACATCATTTCTATGTTTGATATATTTTCAGCTCTTCGATTACATTGTTGCCTGTTTGGCTGACTTCCTGCAAACTATAGAAGTTCACCACACACCCATGCCTCTTGGGTTTACGTTTTCATTTCCTGTGATTCAACATGGGCTTGCATCAGGTACCCTCGTACAGTGGACCAAAGAAATTTACTGCACTGGAGTCGTTGGTGAAGATGTGGTTAAGCTCTTGCAAGAAGCTATTGATCGGAAGCAGGTTTGATGCTTTGAATGTCACGACCATTATCATGTTTATTTTAATTTCCATTTAAGCTGTTTAATTTAAGCTAGTTAATTTAATGAACTAATTCATGTGAATTTATAACTATTTTTTATGAAAAATTTCAATGTAATAAAATTATGTTTACAGAACGTTCCTGTTAGATGTGTTGCTCTTGTCAACGACACGGTGGGGTGTTTAATGTCATGCGCATTCGAAGATACGAAAACTGCGGCTGGTGTAATCATAGGTTAGTTAATTACCCAACTGTGATTCATTTTGATCGTATCTGATAACGATGAGTGGTGAGATTCCGTTTAATCACGTGTTTGTGATTCATGATGTTGTGTGAATAATATTAATTCATTGATGGCAATTGAAATATTAAAATCCTTTTTCAATAAATAGGTACAGGTACCAATGCCAGCTACGTTGAAAAAATTCGTAACATTAGCAAATTTGATGCCGGAGAAAATATAATTTCAGATGATGTGAGATTTTATTTCTAGAACTTTAAATCAAACATATCTTTTTATATTTGATCATATCAAGTTTTTTCCAAGATAACTAAAGTATCTTTACTTATATGAAATAAGTATTTTTATTAAATTTCAAGAAGATTATTAATATGGAATAAGTATTTTTAATAAATTTGAAGATGATTATTAATATGGAATAAGTATTTTTATTAAATTTGCAGATGATTATTAATATGGAATAAGTATTTTTAATAAATTTGAAGATGATTATTAATATGGAATAAGTATTTTTATTAAATTTGCAGATGATTATTAATATGGAATAAGTATTTTTATTAAATTTCAAGATGATTATTAATATTGAATGGGTATTTTTATTAAATTTGCAGAAGATTATTAATATGGAATAAGTATTTTTATTAAATTTGCAGATGATTATTAATATGGAATAAGTATTTTTATTAAATTTGCAGATGATTATTAATATGGAATAAGTATTTTTATTAAATTTGCAGATGATTATTAATATGGAATAAGTATTTTTATTAAATTTGCAGATGATTATTAATATGGAATAAGTATTTTTATTAAATTTGCAGATGATTATTAATATGGAATGGGGAGGTTTCGGTGACAACGGATGCCTCGATTTCTTGAGAACAGATTCCGATCGAGCCATCGACGAACGATCTGTTGACAAGGGCAAACAAATGTGAGATTCTTCTATGCTCTCTTGAAACAGTCATTGAATAATTAGATTTTTTCTTTCATGAAAATGTAAATTTGAATTACTTAACGACTTTGCTTTTTTTCTAGAAAGAAATAATTATTTTACAGTTTTGAAAAAATGATATCTGGGAGATATCTAGGTGAGATTGCAAGGTTAGTGATCATTAAATGTGCAAAACAAGGCCTTTTATTCAATGGTGAAGATCATCTCTCCAAAACGCTCAAAACTCTGGATAGCTTCCAGACGAAATATCTCTCAGAAATTGAAAGGTGTGACAAGCATTTTAATAAAAATGGCTTTTATTTATTTAAAACTTACTTACTTTCATAATATCCTGTCACACAAGTGTAGAATGTTTAAAAAAATGATGCTTTATAATATAATTGACAGCGATCTGGAAGGTTCATTTGAAGGAACGAGAAGAGTTTTGAATGAAATCGGCATGAATGATGTGAGTGATGAAGATTGTCTGTGGGTGTGGAAGATCTGCAGGGTTGTCTCTGACAGGTCATCCAGTCTGGTTGGTGCTGGTTAGTAAAAATCTTATTGTTGACTTGTTTGTTACAGTATTATTATTATTATTAAAGCTTTTTAACTAATTAGTCTCAAAAGCACAGCCAACAAAACGAATTTAGCTACAGTTTTTTAATAAGTTTTTGTTTATCCTTATTGGATAAATTATTTTGATTAAAATCTTACTTTTATCATCTGATCGCTTGCACTTAATGATTTTTGTTTTAGCTACTGCTGCTGTGGTAAATAAGATGGATAGGAAAGAGTTGACAGTTGGTACTGATGGAAGTCTGTATAGATATCATCCACATTTTGCTCAAAACATGCTCAATTTCACTCGGACACTCATCCGTCCCGATATTAAGGTTGGTTGTTTTTCTTTTATTTCATGTGTAAATTTGTTAGTGTAGCACATTGTTGAGTTTCAATATGTATCGTTTCAGGTGGATATGAAACTCAGTGAAGATGGTAGTGGGAAAGGTGCTGCTGTCATTGCTGCTGTTGCTGAGAAGTTGTACTTTTGAAGGTTTGTTATTTGTCATTTCAAGTACTCGGTGGCTAAAATATAAACCTTATGTCATAGAACTATTTAATAATAATAGGCTGTATTTATTTTCAGTGAAAGTGTAGAAAGTTAACTCTGTTTCTACTGCATAATCAGCTTTTTCAAAAATACATATCTGTACTTTCCAATCACTAGTCCGCAAACAGACACAGGCATCGTTACCTGTATTTCATTAAAAAAAATTCCTTGTTCATTCCACTTGATCTAGATGTGGATGTCAGCTGATTTTATTTTGCTACTCCATCACACTTGTTGTTTTTCTCTGCTGATGTGCTTTCATCTTGTGTGCCTTGATGAAAAAATTATTAATTGTAAAAAGAACATGATGTCCGTGTTATGCTGGTTATGTTTACAGACTTATTTGTGTGTTGTTTGCATATATGTAGTTAGAATTATGCTTGTAAAATAGCCATAATTGGGAAATCATTGTTCAAATTGTTCTTGTTTATTTGATTTTGTTTTAATTTCTTCTAGACAATCAATTTGAGAATCATCGTACTTGAGAGAAGAGAGTGAATTAATTATTTATTCAAATAAATGGGATTTCTTTTATTGTATGTTCATTCTATCAAGAGGCATGTTTTTATGAAGTCATCTGAGTGTGCTCAATTTTGTTTAGATTGCTGAGTTTTTATTTAATTAAAAATCTAATATCCAGATTCTTTTACTGTACATATGTTTTAGGCATTTTGACGTTTCATCGGTTTTGTCCTGATCAGATCTGGTTAATTTTTATAAGAATTAAAATTTGTAACATTTTCATGTACAAACTCAATTGATTGCTATTGTTATATATTTGTTTATTTAAATTTGACTTTTTTTAAATATTGTGTGTAAACAAAAAACAAGTCTTGCTTTATTTCTCACTAAACTTATCTAACACATAAAGCTCAAAATTAGTTTTCTAGCCCCTGAAACACAAAATAACTTCAAGGAGGGCTATTTCCATGCAAAATTTTGTTTGCATTGGTCTGCTGGTTCAGATTTATATAAAGAACAAACACAAACATTGTCCTTCGTATAATAGATTCAAGTTACATATAAGTATTTGTCCTCATTGTCATTCAATTAATAATACTATATACATGGCCGAAAAAATTAAAAATTCAACTGATTTAGAAGGTTCTGGGATGTTCTTAAGCAGTTTCATTTTTTCTCAAACCTTTATTGTACTTTTTAGTTCTTATTGATTGTCAAGGCCAAGGGAAGGATTGTTTTTTTTTTTTAAGTTTCAAAAACTCGTATAAAAAGCTATCCTTGTGCTAAAAAACAAAACGCAACTAAAGTTTGTCTTCTCCTATTAGAAGTTTGTATGCTCTTATTCGACCCCTTCCACCTAAATTCACCAGCGGCTCAAAGTTGATTGGTGAAGCTTGAACCGAGGCCAACATCCGACTCTTATGTCTGGCCTATATATGACACATAAATACCTATGATATGACATTCAAGCCAGATCTTAATAACTAAAGGTTAAGATGTTGCAGAACGTTGTTAATGTGTTTGTTTTAACCCAAAACATATGGAACTCATTTTCTTGTAGTGAGATTAATACGCAGCTATCCATATTTCACTCACGAGACTTTGACTTCCATCGTGTGTCAGTCTCATTCAATTAACAGAACAGAACCTAGTAATTTACTGTAGTGAAGGAACGAAGAGATTGCTTAAATTTAGATTGTATTTTTATACTATTGAAACAAAGAGCTAAAGGAATTGTGGTAACATAATTTGGCTCCAAAAGCTCGTTCGACCGTGGGGCCACTTAAAAAAACTCTTTTCATACGTTTTTTTAACATAATCTCATATAGCGCCATAACACGCAGGCAATAAACCAAAGATTGCTACTTAAAAATCATATAATGAGCAAGGTCGGTCTGGTCTTGAAAGTCCAAGGATCTTTTTAGTTTTTTTTCCAATCATATCTGTTTAAGTGAAATAAACCGCTCTGAATGACAGGGAATAAGAGTAACTGAAGTTAATCTGAAATTGCAAGTGTTATGTTTCGGAACCTATATTGCGGATACAACTATATAACGCTTAAAATCTTTTCTTTGAAGTGAAGTAACTATTTTTTAAGCCTATGCAAACACTTATTATGCCTTATAAAGCGTATGCCAAGGTTTCTGGCCGTCTGTCTATTCAAATAAAGTAGGCCATTACTTTTTATACAAGAAACTAACGGGGTTACCCTGCGTTGTTCGGGGTTTTTAGAGGTTTTTATCGTTTTTCACTCTTGTCCCAGTTCCTTTCCCTTCTTTCTTTTTCTTTAAAAATGAGTGAAGAGGGTAGTCGCAGGAACTTTTCCTAAAAAATTTCTTTTGTTATTTCCAAAAACAAGTTGGTGAAGTTTCATTTTTTTTATAAAACACCAGGGAGTCAACTGAAACATCACAGGGGCCCACCTCAAGGCCTGGATTAACAATTAGGCAAACAAGGCACGTGTTTTGGGCACCAAGCGTTCGGGGGGCACCACAGGTCCTCAAGAAATATGTTTTTCGAACAAATTTAAGTCCAGAAACAATTGAGTTTTAATACAGAAATACTTTATTGTAGTTTTATATGAGTGATAGTAGTACAAACTAGGGATGTGCCGGATACTATATCTCACCGGATACAGGATAGCATCCGGATAATGAAACTCCCGGATACCAGATACCGGATTATACCGGATCCGGATTTCAGATGCCGGATACCGAATATTTTTAAAACATTATTAATTATAAAAAATGAAAAGCTGATTGAAACTTAAAAGTTTTAAGTTCAAGTTTTAACTTTAAAAGTATTGAGTAATAACAGATCATATGAAAAGATTTAAACAAGTTGAAACTAAGTCTACAAAAAAGTACGAATACAAAGTAACATTCAAATTAATTGCTAACTAGCCTAGCTGATAAAGAGCGGCAAATTTACTTTTAAAATTATTAGTTGCTCCGTTTTATTGGCAAGAAATGGCAACGAGTGTCACTCAACGCATTTCCTGCTCAGCTGAAAAGACGTTCACTGTCAACACTTGCTGGTGGCGCGCCAGAAATGTTTTAGCCAACATTTATTAAAATTAAGTTTTTTTATATTTTACCGGATATTAAACTGCCGGATACCGGAGAGCATCCCGATAGCCGATATCCGGATATCCGGCACATCCCTAGTACAAACTACAAATATATTTGTTAACAACTGTTTTCTTTGCATAATTTTGAGCATACCAGCGGTCACGGTCAATGAAAAATTAGGGGCCCCAGGCAGAAGGTGGCACCCATGTGGGTTTGTGTTTTGGGCACTAAAATGGCTTAATCCAGCCCTGCCCACCTCACCATAAAAAAGCATATTCAAACTTCGAACGTTTCTATTGTACACCTTTGGGGCATTTTGGGGAGCCGGACCCACTTCTACCTTTTTGGGGCCCACTTCTATTTTTAGAGTCCCAAAATTACGTCAGGGGGCTAACTAAAAAATCAGGAAAAGCAATGGCTCCACCATCTCTTCCCCCAAATGACGTCCCTCTAGATACCAGTGTGTTCAAAAAAACTGCAGTTTGCGCCTCTTCGGACAAAGACTACTTTTGTCTGCTTCTTCCTTTTTCTCATCCATGGAATTAGCTGGAATTGCTTCATCCATTATATTTCACGCAAAACCTTGTATTTTTCGAACGAACATTTAAACAATTAAAGACAAGTACGCGACAAAGATGTAAATATATTACTGTAAACTGTAAGACTTTTAATACTTGCATCTGCTTGCTCGAAAAATTAGTGACCCTCTCTATGCCCCCGTCTCCTACGCCCAGGTCCGTAGCCAGCTAGGGTGCAAAAGGGTGCATGCACCAGTTGCAAGAAAAAAACATATCACTTTGCACCCTTTGAAATTTTTGCATCAAAAATAGCATTTGCACTCTTTAATTTCACGTTTTTCATAGGTTCAGGGCCGGATTAAAGCATTTGGGGGCCCTAGGCCAGACAAATTGCGGGGCCCCTCGCATAAAATAAACTATAGATCAAGACTCTATTGAGAGTGGTATAACACCCTTTAACATATATACATGATACAGTAGGCCCTACAAACAACAATATAACGAAACCATTCACAATGCATTTGCAACTTGCAACAAATTCCAACCATCATGCTAAACTTCGAAAGTACTACATTCATATGTCATATTACAATAAACAATCCCTCATGCTACCATCATACAAATTTACCAAAATGCAAGAAGTGACCATCCATCATTGTTTATTGATTATGAAGAAAATGTTGTACATCATAGATTATGTGATTACCTATATAGTAACCTACATAACTTTGGCAGTTAGCTGAGTTAGGCTTCCTGGTGTCTACAGTGTTTTCTTCCTAGATTTCAATTTGGCAAATTCTGCAACAATACTTTCAAAGTTAATATTGTTGGTCAAGTCGGCTTCAATGGTCAAGAGAGACAAGTCACAAAGCTTCTCTTGGCCCACCGTTGAACGCAGCTGATTTTTCACTCTTTTTAGCACAGAAAATGATCTTTCTCCCTCCGTGTTAGCGACGGGCAATGTCAGGTAAAGTCTGAAGGCAGTATCGACGTTTGGAAACGCTTCAGATATTCCGTGTTCTCGCATGAGTCTCAAACAAGCTGGAGGTGAAACATCTTCTGTAGGATACTGCTTGATGTAACCAACGAATTGAATTAGCTCATCTTCAAACACTTCTTCTGCAATGTCAGTTGAGAAATGTGCCTGGAATTTACGTGCAGACTCACGTAATTCAGCTTCAGAAGATGTCAACAACGTAAACAGGAAGCCAAACCGGTGCTTCAATTTCGAATACACCTCCGTTCTCCGAACTAATTCCGTCAACAACGAATCTAGAATGGGAAGATATGTTGACGTCCTGAATCTTTCCCTGGGGGACAGCTGTACCTCGGAATCCACCTCGTTGAATAGCCGCCTCCTCTTCCTTGCTCGCGCATGTTCTGCACGATAGCTAGAATCTTCCACCAACAACTTTGCTTTATCTTCATAGGAAAGGTAGGCTTCTTCAGTGCGAATGGAGCTGATGAATGAGTGCAAGCTTTCGTAAAGAGAAACACAGGTTGCAAGATCAATGTTCACTTTCTGCAAGGTTTTGCTTGTGGGCTTGTGGAATTGAAGCGTTCAAGAATGGAGTCCCAAACTACACACAGCACAGCCATTTCGAGAGTTTCCATTTTAGTGGCTAAACTGGATGCATCATTCCTTGCAGTTGCAGTCTGATCTTTGTCCTTGGCAAGCTGTTGAAGAGCTGAAAGTATTCCTGAATAGTTATGTCTCAGAGCACGAGTTGCGTCAGCTCTAGCAGACCAACGTGTGGTTGACAAAGACTTCGGAACAATACCATCTATACAAGCTGAAAGAATTGCCCAGCGGTGTGTGGAGGCGGAAAAGAAGTTGAACAGTGCTTGCACCATCCCAAAGAATGATACAGCATGGACACAACATTCAGCGGCACATGTTCCAACAAGGTTCAGTGAATGAGCAGAACACGGAACGAACTCAACCAGCTTGTTCACAAGCTTTAGTCTAGCTTGAACTCCTCCGTATTTCCCAGACATATTGCTAGCGTTATCATAACTTTGGCCACGACAGTCAGATATACAAATTCCATATTCGGACAATGTTTCCAAGATGACTTTGGAGAAAGTCTCACTATCATGACTGGAAATTGGAATGAATTTGATGAATCTTTCAACTGGTTTACCACTCAAATCAATGAAACGCAGAATGAGGGTCAACTGGTCAACATGACAAATATCTGGAGTGGAATATACGCTGATTGCGAAATACTTGGCTGTTTTCACTTGTGATATGATAGTCAATAGAACTTCTTTAGCCATCAGCTGAATGAACTCATTACAAGTAGTGGAAGACAGATATGAAACAGAACCTCTACCGGCATTGCCATAGCGAGAAATATGACTGGCAAGAAACGGATCAAACTGAGAGAGAAGTTCAATCAATCCCAGAAAATTCCCATTATTGCAGGAGCCTAAAATCTCATCTTGTCCACGAAAAGCAAGTCCTCTCTGTGCAAGAAATTTGACAACTGTAACAACCCTCCGAAGAACGTTCATCCAATAGCCACGTTCCATTTCAAACTGAGCCTCAAGGTGAGAAGTAATGTGACCTTCGCTTTTACCAAGAGATATGCTAGCAACAACAGAATTTCGGTGTGCAACACTATTCTCATGTTCCACTAGACGATACGAATTTTTCCAGTCATTAAAACCACTTGTGAATTGATTTACACTGCCAGAAAAGAGTTTGCATGATGAGCAGTACACTCTGCCAGAAGTCTGAGAATAAAGTAGCCATGTTCGCTTAACAGCCTCATCATTGGGAAGTTTCCTGAAAAACATCGACGAAGTCAAGTACCTCGTTCTCCCATCATCATAAAGGTGTGCTGAATTAATGAAACTAATGTCGGTAACCTGTATATAGTTGGCTGCGATAAATGACGTTTGGAGTTCGTCCGTAACAGCTGTCCATGTAGCAGGATCCGTCAAACAATGGTTGGATTTGGAAGGTGATTGTGGCCGTGGCGGTTCCGGTTCCTCTTCCACCGAGACATTAGGCTCTGAAACCAACGCAGTGGGTTCCACTTCAACGTGAGTAGACGGAGGCTTTGGTCTACAGAACAAGTCTGTAATTTTGGGCATGCTAGCCACGTCTTTCCGCTGTTTCTCTTCTTCCAGTGCTTTCTTTTTCCGTTTCTCATGGCCACTTTCGTACGAACGTCCTATATCACGATTTCTGGAAGTTGAAGCCATGACTACAACTACTAAAAATTCTAAATACGATCTAGGAGATTCTTCTAAGTTCAAACGGATTACGGTACATTCAACGATTATATTCAACGACTAGAATAAATATTAACAAATGATGTGATATGCATTGCAATGCCCGATGACGTCACATCGAACGCAGATGTTTACTGTGCCTATTAATATCTAGAGAGAGAAAGTGAGACACCATAGAGTAAACTGAACTAATAAATAAATCTTTTCTGCGTCTGCGTAATGCAAGGTGGTAGAAGTTTGACGTTGAGAGGGCCCGCAATTCGGGCCGGCAAATTAGTACCGTTCCGCCGTCCAGCCCGTCCTCAAAATTATACTTTACAATTACAACCACTGGCCACACTTTTTTACCTTGTTCAGCGCGGGGCCCCTAAAACCGCGGGGCCCTAGGCCATGGCCTAGTTGGCCTGTGCGTTAATCCGGCCCTGCATAGGTTGATTTAATATCTGTGTGTTTACTTGTTCAGATCAAATGGGAAGTCATTTCCTCATTATTTTCGAGATTTACAACTCGAGTTGACCTTTGACTTGAAGACAGATGTTGTTTCATTCCATCTTCTATGTTTTAATGAAACCAGATGTTCTTCCAATTCTACTTCTTTTTTTCATTTTATTTCCATTTTCTCCATTTGCACCCTGCACTCTGAAATGTTTTTATTTTGTCGTTGTCATTCTATTCATTGCGTTTAAATTTGAACTGTACAAAATATTAAAAAATAAATTATAGCAGATAATCGTGAACGACTCTCGCGAATTGTGTTACTAGCCTGCCAATTTCTTGGCATATGCAGTGGACTATACAAACTGACACAAAGAGCAGCAACTACTGTTGAGAACTTGAAAATCAAGAAGAATGAAAAAGTATTCAGACATTTTGAAAGCAAGAAAATCCATGGTGGCCGAGGATATATCAGAACAACCACTCAAGCTCATATCTAGACCTAACAAAAAGTAACCGACATGAATGCTGTAAATTGTTGATGTAAAGTTTTTGATTCAACGACACAGATCTTTTATAAGGTTGCAATCGGTTGCAGTTCTCACATTCAAGATGTGTCTCAGCAACTTAAAATATCAGAATAGATGCTTGAAGTGTACCTATATAAAATTGCAGATTGTGTTTAAATTAAAAAACAAAACAGAAAATTAATTCTGTAGTGCAAATATTTACGATAAATATTGGTTATTTTTATGTAATGCACTTTTTGTCATTTTATTTTTATAAACTCCCTCCCCCGAAACTAAAGCTGATGCACCTTGGTTTTACATATAATGTTTACATTGTCTTTTCAACTCCCGATATAATTTTAGTGTTTTTTAACCATTTTCATTTCGCCCTCCCCCCTTTAGCGATAGCTCGCCCCCCCAAGCATGACGTCTAGTTGCGGGGCTGCCTTACAGGCAGTGTAGAAGAAGCGGATGATAGATTATTGCTTCATTGTGTCTGGGAGGTGATTCGTGGCAGCAAGCGGCTTATGATTATATCAAATGACACAGATACACTAGTTAGTACGGCTACTGCGATTTATCAACTGGCGACACCTTAGACTGCTTGAATTGTGGATGGAATTTGGATCAGGGGAACATAAGCGACATCTACCTGTCCATATTCTTGCTGATAGACTTTGCGTAGATTTGTGTATGGTTCTTGTAAAAGTGCATGTGCTGACGAGATGATGCTTTCAGCAAAATTGGAACCAAACATGCAACATTTACGTGTGAGCCTCAAAGTTTCCTGAACAATTTTTCTGAGTCTACTGAATTTAGTGATGAATTATTAAAGTCGGCTGAAAAATACCTTGTTCGGGTGTGGATTGGAGCAGGGTGCAAGACTTCGTGTAAACATTTGACCAGGCACGATTTGAAAGTCATATTAATAGTGGTACGCCAAAGACACTGGCACAGTTGGCACCAACATCAAGATAATATAGGGGAGAGTAGTACTAAATAGCCACACAATTTTACACTTTTATTCAAATCAATCATACAAAAAAACTATAAGTGATAGAAATAAATTTTTTTCCCATAATGAAAGCAAAAACATTCCACTACTGAAAACCGCTTATTAAAACTTTTCAAATTATAACAATTTTATAAAAAACGATAAATAACGCAACCTCTTCCAAAATTTCTGGCTGGCCATTCAGTACTAGATATGATAATTTTTGGAGGGAGCTAAAAAATGTAATTTACTTTCTGGTTAGCAAAAAAAATTGAGTTAATTTGCCATTTAATTAAATTTTTTAACTTAAGTAAACTGTGCATTTGACCAAAATTATTTTAACAAATATTAAGTAACTTTTTAGTTTACTTTTGCCCTGTGCCCATGATTCACAGCGATGTTTCATAGTCTTTTGTTTACTCCGCAGGAATTTGTATATATTTTTGGTCTGACTGCTTCATAGACTAAGAAAGATAATATTGTTTGACAAAAGGATTATTTTGGCATGGGAAATGTAGTGGTGGTTGTGAGACAAGGAGTTATTGCCTCACTAACCGGTGGCTTCGTGTACGAGCCTGGCCATGGCAATTTCTGTAATGTTTTGCATTTGTATATATGGTTGTTTCTGTTATTTTTTCCCCTAACTTTATTTTGGGTGAGTAACATAATTTATACTGTCATTATTTTTAATTAATCTCATGTGATGACATGTTTTATTGTTTTTTTAGCTTGATTTATTGTTAAATAATAAATACAAGAAGTTTTGAGTTATGATCTTTTTATTTTTAAATGATAGAGAATAGTTTTTTCACAAACGGTGTTATTCAGGGTTGACCAAAGCCACAAATTTGAATTATTGGAAAAATATTTGTTTTTTGGTTTTTATGGTTTTTAATAATTTTTGTGATTTTTCAATGGTTTTTAATAGTTTTTGTGGTTTTTCAATGGTTTTTATGGTTGTTCAATGGTTTTTATGGTTTTTCAATAGTTTTAATGTTTTATCAATGCCATTGATTCTATGGTTTTATGAGTTTTTATGGTTTTTCAATGGTTTTTATTTTTTAAACGCACTGGCTACGGATCCGGCAGTGCCGGACCTATAACTATTATTTTTCGGGGTCCGTCAATTGATAAAAAAATAAAAATGAACGTAAATTTTATTTGTTTTTAATTTAAATTAAAATTATTAATTAAAAAAAAAGTTTGATTTACATTTTCGATAGCATTAGTCATAGATACTATTATCTATGGTTATTTTGATCAGTGACGGACCCCTAATTAATTTTTTTCGGGATACGTCAGTGACGGATCGATAACTATTATTTTTCGGTGTCCATCAGTGACATACATTTTTAAATGGTATTGGGATGAAATAAAATACAAGACAACAATAATAGTCTGATACAAATTTATTAAAGTAAAAAAATATCGAAAATTGTTTATATCAGCTCCGACATGTATAACAAAACCATTCTTTTTTGGGTTTTTTGGTTAATCCAGCACAGCTAAAATGGTACCATTCTAAGCAGCTGTCGCACTCAATACAGTTCTCTGTATCAGTGTTTTTAATACTGTGACGGCAATACCAAATATTCATTTTTTCCTTTTTTTAATAGAAGCATGTAGTTTTTTCCATGCTTGGTTAGTTATATAAAGTTTAACAATTTCGAGGACTACTATTTCGTTTAGAAGTGATGCCGGAAGATCTTTAACTGCAAGGTTCATATCTGTGACATCAGCTGGCAAATTGGGTGAGATGTCTTCCGGTCTCCCTCCTATCAGCAAACGCCCAAGTAACACTGAAAATGTACAATTAGAACGAAATAGAAATGGCTAAAAAGGAGCAAAAGCGAAAAATTTACTTACAATGAATTTTTTGATCGACTGATTTCTTTGAAAATGGCAAGCAAATATCCTTTTGTTGTTTTTTCAATCCCATGGCTGTTTTCCTTTCCTTTAGCTTGGGCCGTCCTCTGAAACTAATCTTATTCGGCAATATCAGTTTGGTAATCTTTGTTTCCGGTTGTGAAGCTGCTGGTTGAATGTCTAATTGTTCATCATTGGCATATTCTGTTTCCGGTTGTACAGGTGTACATTCTGTCTGAGCAGAATGTCTACTTGTTCATCATTGGCGTTATTAGAAACCTGGTTAATTTGGTTAAAATTTTCATCTGTTTTTTCTACTAGAACCTCTTCGTTTTGGACTTGATTAATAGTGTTTACTAGCAAATTGGTTGGCCCTTTATTAAAGTTTTCATCACTTTCAACTAATACAACCATTGCCTCACGGTTTGTACTCCATATTTTTGCTAGATCTTCAAGAACTTTCATTCTGAAGTCAAACTGAGCCCCCCTTCCGCTGTTAGCTCAGCTAAATGTTTGAGTTGCCGATCTGCACACTGAAACTTTTCCACATTTGACAGTGGTCTATTACTTATAACACCCACTCCCAGATGACTGCCTTTTTTGTTGAGCCCTGAAAAATTCGATGTGATTGCTGAATTTGCTGGTTTAGCCATCTATCACCAATTCCAATAAGAGATAAAAGTGGTATCCCTTTTGCTCTTCTACTTGCAAACATGTGTTTGCATGGTAGATTCATTGTTTTGGCAAATGAACAAACACAACGGTTTTCATTCAGTGTTTCCTTCCCCCCCCCAATATTTCCTTTAACAGTTTCCAATTCAACTTGCACCTCAAAGATTCTGGATTTCATTAGTTGGGTTTTCACAAATGAAAATGAAAAAGGTGTAAGTATATCCATGTACTGGTTCTCGATACTGCCGCTTGGTTTACTTACATATGTTTTCATATGTTGCAATTCTGTTCTCTAATTCTGTGTAGGAACTGAAACTATCACCCACTCTTAACGACATTGTTTGTTTGTGATTTTAAAATATTTTTTAGAATATTTCAGCTGCCAGTGTACTTCGATAACGTAGATAAATAAACCGTAGATAAATAAACCGTGTTTTGTTTATAGCAACGCGCTGTTTTTAATATTAATAATTTTAATTTAAATATAATTAATAATAATATAAATTAAAAAATAAAATTTACGTTCATTTTTATTTTTTTTTCAATTGACGGATCCCGAAAAATAATAGTTTTAGGTCCGGCACTGCCGGATCCGTAGCCAGTGCGTTTTTTAAAATTAATTATTTAAAATTGGTTCAGGTTAATGCAACAAACAATTTTCTTGAGAACCACAACATAAAACTTTGGCTAAAATTCCTACAATATTTTCATCTGAATTTATGAATTTGATCTCTTGTGGTTCCTCATTTTCTCTAATAAAGAAAGTTGCTGTGCTTCCATTGAGCTGGTGTATATTTGTCTCCACAAAAACTAATTTTTCATTGTTTCTAGTAGGGTCAGCTGAATCAAAAATTTAGAGTGGACAAATCCATAAGTTGAAAAGTTTCAGCTGTAAACACAATGAAAAGTAACCACTAGTTCAAACACTTAGTATACGAATATGAATAATTTATGAAATTTTTTTACATAAAAAAATATATTATAATATAATTTTAATATTATAATAATATAATAAATACACTTATTTTTTAAAATCAGTGGAATAAATGAAGAATTGTTTTATGTAGTGTGATTGACATATGTTGTGTTATCAACTATTTAATAATATTAATAATGATAATATGTTTTAGAAGTTTATATATTTTTCGAAGTTTGATTTTATTAAAATATTTGCCAAGTTGGCTTTAGGCAAACTGTTATGAGTCACCAAGTGTGCTAGACGTTAAAATTATTATTTTTATAATTTTTTTAAATAAAAATTATCCAATAACTAAAAAATATTTTTTAGTTTTTCATTTCAGTTCATTGGTATCCTTAGCATACCTTGTCACTTACAACTGCAATGTAAATAGTTCCTCAAAGGGACTAATTTTTAAAAGTTTTTAAATTTATGATGAATGTTTTTTTTTCCTTAATAATTGTCTAAGTTTTGTTTTGTAATGTAAGTGTTACCTCAGTTTCTGCTTTTCGACCTTTTCTAAACAGAAAACAAGAGGGTACCTTGAGTCTATTCAAAAGATACATGGGCACTAATGATTTAAATAAATCAGTGCATGTTGAGTTTATGATTGTATTCGAACTTTAATCTGGAATGCCTCTGACCATGGCCCTGATTTATGTACTATTTTCTTTGTTAGCCCAGTTTTCCTAGGACAGCTTTGTATTTTTATATATACTACTCTTTTTCAGTATTTTATTTGTTATTAAGGGATAAATAGTAGGCCACTACCAGACAAAATTAAAAAAAAATAATTAGAGAGTTAGAGATAATGTAAAATAGACAAACAGGTAAATATAAAGAGAAATGAGAAATAAAAAATTAAAAGCAAGTGAATTATAGATGAATTTATTTAGTCTATCTTTTTAAATCCTTTATATTAACTTGACCGTGTTTGCTTGCTTGCTTGATTGATTGCTTAGGCCATATGTTGGGACCCTATACCACTCAAATTGTCATTTAAAAAAAATTGCGTAATAACTTTTATTACACGCCTGTTAGCACTAGTTTTAGCAACTGCTGACCGCTTCCGCCTCATTATGCGAAATTGCTAATACATACATACATACATACATACATACATACATACATACATACATACATACATACATACATACATACATACATAATACAGACATACATACATACATACATACATACATACATACATACATACATACAGACATAGGAAATTATGTATGTTGATATATCTTAGTCAAATGCGATATGGTGTATGATTGTAACCATCATCTCTACGTACTAATAATTTGAATACATTTAACCATTGCAGACAATTTCTTACACTCCTGCTATATGGATTGCCTATTCTTCATCTGTAGCTATTTTGTTTATCCTTGTAAAATGCCTCAATTTTCGCCTGCATGTCATGTTCGACAGCAAAGACACAAAGACGATAATTCTCACCGAGGCAATCAGTTACAACCCATCCAGCGAGGAAGCTGAGAAAGACAACAAAAGTGCTCTTGATGAAATGAGTCAACATGTCATGTAATACACATGCTGACATTTGAATTATTTTGTAATTACAGTTCACATTAAACTTGCTTCATGTATGTATAAACAACATGTACATGCATGTTTTTTAAAAGTAGTTGCTGTAATTTGTTTCAGCATTATAAAAGCTAAAGTACTTGTTGACTTCAGAGAGACATCCGAAGGGATTGAAATGACTGGAATGGCTCCTTCAAATCAGTGGGTGGCAAGCCCGAGCATGACTCCTCCGGTGCTGTGCAGTTCCAGAATGTCCGTGTCGGATAGCAGCGGGAGCGGTCGCAAGTTGAAGAAGCAGGATGGCACGCAGGACATTGTTAACAAGGTTCTGAACGAGAATCCAGAGTTGAAAGTTGCCAACAATGATTCTGGTTGGTCTTTAGGATGTGTTTTTTTTTCTTCAACTTGTAATTACTTGTCAGCATAGATGGGTTTTGCTTTTGATTAGTAATAGAATTCTGCTAGCATCAGGAATAAAAACTCTGTAAATGCCTAACTTTGGTTGTTAAGGTGTAGTTATTCCTACGTGTGCAATTCAGTTTGCTGTATTTATAAGAATTGAGGATTTTAAAACATGATATTTAACAACCACATTAATCTTATTTTATTTTTTATCTAACAAAATGTCACTTTACAACAGAGTGGAAGATTTGCAGTACTGATGCAATATCGAGTCACCATCAATCAGAGAAAGGAAGGAACAGAATGTTGGTCAAAACCGGAAGTGTCGTAGGAACCAAATACAGGGAAGCTTTTCCAGGTCGAAACATTGCTGGAGTTTATTCCTTTGTCAATGCAGAGAGCTGTGACTTTCATGGCAATCCTCAAAATTCTGTTGACTCTCCACATTTCAAGAGACTGGTCAATGTAGAGCAACTGCCCGGATCTGCAGTGACGGTGCTTGATCAAGAAAATTTGTTGTTTGAGAAAGGAGATTCTTGTGAGAGAAGTTTGAACGAGGTACCTCCTCATATTAAGACATTGGTCCAGCAACAGTATTCTAGATACTTAGGACATAAAGGCCGTCACCACAAGCACAGGAGGGCAGTGAGACGTGCTCGCAGCACTGTAGATCCACATGTCTTTAGTGAATCTGATGAATTTGACAAAAACGTGAAGCGCCATTCCTCTAGTGACAAGGCTGGCTTAGATGGAAATGAAGTCAGTAATTTTGGTGTTTGCCTTGGTAATGAACACAATACCAGCTCCAAAGATAGTTTGAAGGAGTTTTCAGAAGGGAATGCTGACTCCACACTACCCTTAAAGCTACCTGCTTGGCTTGAGAAACGATCAAGTTTAGAGGATGCATTTTCGTTGAGTTCCTATAAAGAAACAAGTCCAGAGATAGAAGTAGCACCACACTCCATAGATACAAAGTTTAGCAAAAAGTCTTGTTTCATAATAGAAGAAAAGCTAGTCTCCGATCGAATTAAGAGCAACATTATTTCAGAGACTTGTATAGCGAGTAAAATGCATAGAAGAGTAAGCATTGACGATAAGGTGTCTTCCTTTCACAGCTTCAAATCCGTTTCCCACGAAAGCTCTTCTCCGGATATCATCTCGACGGCCTTTTTCTCCAAGGATTCCGAATTTTCAAAAGTTTTTACAGAAAGGCAACTTTTGGAAAAAATTGCTCACTTTCCAGCAGGGTTGAAACATTTAGGAATGAAACATTTAGAAAATAGAGTTAACATTGATGAGTCAGGTGCTGTTAGTGGAGCTCGTGCAAAAGACAGTTTCTACATTAATCTCTCAGACAGTGGTGAGGATGTTTCAGAAAGTGTTCCATCACGTTCAAACAACCTTTCCACTACTGAAAAGTCGAAACTTTCTAAAGAGTTGATAACTATGCCTCTTCAAAAAGATGCTATGTGTCAAACGAAGCTTCCTCTATGCAAGTAAATAACTTTTACATATGTAATTGTAATATGATGTAAATATATAATTGTAATATGATGTAAATATATAATTGTAATATGATGTAGATATATAATTGTAATATGATGTAAATATATAATTGTAATATGATGTAGATATATAATTGTAATATGATGTAAATCTATAATTGTAATACGATGTAAATCTATAATTGTAATACGATGTAAATATATAATTGTAATATGATGTAAATATATAATTGTAATTGAGGATGTCACTGGTACCCGACCCGCACCTGAAGTTGGGTACTTTTTTGGATATCAAAATCTGAAATTTTGAAAAAAATGAAACCGGAACTTTTGCAGAATGGGAATCTGGAACCCAGACTTTTGAAAAATGAAACCCAAACATGATCCCGCAGTTTTGCTATTTGGTTTTTTTGGTATTTTGCATTCTATTTCGAACATCTGCATGTCCTTTTTGTTTTGCTTTATGTTGTCCAAACGGTATTAGTAGCCTACGGCCCTTCTGTTTGAGAAATAAATAAATAAATAATATGTGTCAAATATGATTGTAAAATATATGTAAAATGATGTAAATATATAATTGTAATATGTGTTTAACGATATAATTACAACATGTATGTAAATTAATGGTTGTAATATGTATGTAAATATATAATTGTATAGTAAATATATGATTGTAATAAAAAGATTTTTTTTTCAGAAAAAGCTGCATGTTTGCTCTTGATGATGCAGCATTAAAAAAGCACCAACTTCAGCAACAAAGAATGTCAATGTCAGCTCATCCTGTTTCCTTGTCACACAACCGATTGACATCTATTCTTGGTCGGTCCTCTAGCTACCACAAGCACAAGGCTTCAAAAGATCTGGTCATGAATGCTGGTGGGAGCAGCCAGGTCATAGATGCTAGCAAGTTGAAGGGTAGCAACAGTGCAATTATTGGTAGATATGCAAGTTCTGTAAAGGACAGGAAAAAGTTGTGTCCGTCATCATCTCTGACGACAGTGATGCGACATTACAAAAGGTGTTCCGACGAAAATGCCGTAGCACAACGACTTGCTCATCACTCTTGCACTGCTTTTGGAGGTGTCAAATGGCTTTTCCTCAGTGATTCAGACACCCATTCATCTGGTATTAGAGTGATCTTCTGCTTAATAATTTGAATAGGTTTTCATTATTGTATTTTATTTGTTTGTCCAGATGAAGAGAGCATCAACTTTGATCCTCACATCTCCTCAGATTCTCTAAGCTCTCCAACAAACGACGACGATGCGGCTGATCAACCTTCTTTCCTTAACCTTTCAGCTGGGCAGAAAGCTCTTCAATCAAGTTTTTACGATGCCGTTGGTCCTTGCTCGAAGAAAACATTTGAATCCAAATCAACAAGTCCAATGGTGTCTTTAACATCTCAAGCTAAAAGTTACCGTGATCCCCTTCTTACGAAACATGAAATTTGTTTCAAAGATGAAGGATGCAATCTCCCAATGGAAGGGAATCCACAGGATATAAGTGATGAACCGGGACAGATACTTAAAAATTATGAAACCATGTTTCCTACTGATGATCAAAGCACATATTCAGCTTCAAGTATGTGTTTTTTTTATATTATTTTCTAAGTATTTTAAAAGATTTTTTTGTTTTGCTTAATTTCACAATTTAATTTTATTTTTAAATTCAGCTTGCATTGAAAAAAATACTCAAGAAGAAGAAGAAGAAGACATTCCTTCAAATGGTGACTCACAAAATAGGAAATTTCCAGAGCGAGGTTAGAAGAGCAATATGCTGTTTATTTTGTAATAAAATCATTCAAATTTTAGTCTGGTAATTTCAAAAATAATTAACAGAAAAAAGAAAATTTGTAGACCTGGGAGATTATGAAATTGAAGAAGCTGCTGAAGTTGACAATAAGACTAACAACGATGGTGATGATGATGACAGTAATGAAAAGACTGCACTATGCCAAAATGAAGTTGAAGAGAAGAAAGAGCACAATGAATATATGGAGTTTGTTATTAAAGTGTGGGAGTGTGGTGATAAAAATGGCAAAGATGATGTCTTTGAAAGTGATGAAGACAAAGATCGTTGCAGTTGGAAGACATTTAAAAGAGCTGCTCCGGTGACCGAAACAGATGATCGTTCGAAAAATGTTGATAAAGAAAATTCATCGTATCACGAATTTCAGGAAGGAAGTGCAGCTCAGAATGAAATGAAATCCGACGGATCGTCCGTCTCCTCCTACCACTCCGATTTCTATTCTGCTGACAAGTTGAGCCGTTTTTTTTTCTTACCGGATTAAACGAATTTGATTGGAATTTAAACAAATTCTTTTTTACGCTCAATTTTCCAGAAGACCCTCAGCAACTCCTGCAACTGCCAAGTTGGGAGTGAAATTCAAAGATGAAAAAATTGAGTCAGGTCTCATTGTTGATAATCTCAACAACAGCTCCAAAGATCTTTTCTTGATTGCCACTCTTTCAAATAGTCCAGTACTTCGTGGAAGTCCACCATCTAAACCTCCCAAGAATACCGTTACCCATTATTATCGAGATTGTTTGGGTCAGTCCTAGTGCTGCTTCCCTGTTTTTATAAATACTTTTATCAACTTCTAATCTCTGTTAATATTTTTCAATCAATTTTTGAGTCACTTCTTGATGATAGATTTTTTTTTCTTCAAATTTTGTATACATGCTCTTGCTTCATGGCAATGCAATATTCAATAATTAGTTTTACAATAAAAGTTTAAAAAAAATTAAAATGTAACAAGTGAACTGTTAAAAAATTAGTTTTTCACAAATTCTTTATATTTTGTACTTCTGCAACTTCCAATTTTTTGCAAATCATTTTTTTATGATAAGTCTATAAAATAAAAAAAAACATTGATCGCAATCTTCTAAATACTTGATATGTGAAGATTGAAAATATAAGAAACTTTCGGATCAATAAGGAAAAATCAAATTTCCTAATATAGATTTTTAAATTAAAAATGAAATATCGCTTTCTTTAAATAAACTGAAAACTGAGCTCATTTTTCCACAGAAAATTTGTAATTTTTTTTAACAAATTTAAAGTTTTAATTGATTTAAAAATCTATAATTCATTCAAATTTTTTCCAATTGAAAGTTTAATAGAATGTAATGTTCGCAATGACAAACAAACTCGCCAAATTTTAGCTTGATTGGATAATGGGAAGCTAATATAAAGGACTTGAAAAAAAATTATTTTAAAATTTGAGTTTTAATAACATAAAAGCATTTGGTTTAAAAACTTTTGTTTTTAAATTGTTCTCTTGTTTGTTTTGTTGTTGAATTTTTAAATATGAATTTATAACAAATAAACAAATAAATAAATTTGTGTGATATTACTTTTAACATTACCAGGCAGAGTGTATAAAGTTAGGGAAGATCCAAACTCGCCTTCCAGTATTGAAGGGTAGAATTTTTTTATTTTATATCTTATAAATATTAATTTAAGTGCATTGGCATTATTGTTTTTGATTAAATTTATTTTCATTATTGTTCTTTTCACGAATGTATTTTGATCGGTTAAAGGTGTCCATCGATGGAAGCTAGTGCTCACGAAGATTCTACGACCAACCTTCAACATGCTTCGCGTTCATCCGAACAAAGAACCTCTGATGGTTTGAACCAGGCTCCTCCCCCTGCACCTCCCAGTCAGTGGAATTCCAGCAATTTTGAGATGATGGTCAGACATGTTTTTGAGGTTTGATTGACTTATTATTTTTTTATTATAATTTTGTCTGAAATGTAATGTAGAGGTGTTTTATTGGTTATGTAACTTATTTAGTTTATAGATTAATTGATTGTAATTGAGATTTATTGAGATTTTTTATGGTTTTAATTGATTTTTGGTATTTATTTATAACATTGAACGTCTGTGACATATCAGCAGGACACAAGACTTTCCGGCGTTGCGGACAGCAGTCAGCTGTCTGGCATTCCACCTTCTCTTGATGAAGAACTTGAAGATCTCTGCTCGGATGATTCGTCTTCTGTGAATTGTTGGACGGGATTCACTAGGAATAAAACGAGGAAAAGCTCACAACCTAAAAAAGTTTTTATACTTCAGCTTCTTCCATCCATTTCACTCAAAGTCAGATTCAACCGACAAGCCCTTCAGTCTCTTCTTGACAGGTCGCTCTTTCTTATTGGTGGTTTTAAATTATTAAATATCAGATTGAAAAATTATTTTTTTCTGGGTTATAATCGACACAAGCATCTGTATTTCTTAAATCCCTTATTTTATCATCACTGCCGGCCTTATTTGCTTGAATGTTTGCAAACATTAAAAGTGAAAATTAACTGACTTTTTGTCATCCAATCGAGCTGAAATTTGAAGTATAGGCTCGTTCCTCATGACAAAGTTATGAATAGAAGTGCACCTATGGGCTTGTTATCAGAATTAGCCCTTTTAGCGGGAAAGTGAGCAGGGATGGAAACCGGGAGTGCAAGCGGGAATGGAAATGATAGAAAACCTCTAAAAACCCTGGGCAACCCTGGGTAACCCTGCTGGTTATCAATATTATTATTGATGTAGTCAGTCCTTGTTCGTAAGTAAAAATAGGAATATTGAACTTTTTATAAGAAGTATTAAATCTTAGAGGAAAAGAGAAACAGCAAGAGAAAATTAATTTTTGTTTGTAAGGTGTTTTGAAAAACAAGTGTTTGACAAGGTTTTTAAAAATGAAAGAGAAAAAGAGAGAGGAACAGTTTTATCAAAATGAGGGAGAAAGAGAAAGTTAAGAGAGAGAAAGATAGAATGAAAAAGAAAGAGCAAAAGAACGAGAGAGAAAAAAGGAGAGAAATACAGTTAATAAGAGATAAAGAAACAACAAAAGAATAACCTAAAAAAACACCAGGTAACTAGTTAGTCCACATACATATATATATATATATATATATATATATATATATATATATATATATATATATATATATATATATATATATATATATATATATATATATATATATATATATATATATATATATATATATTTATATATATATTTATATATATATATATATATATATATATATATATATATATATATATATATATATATATATATATATATATATATATATATATAAATGACTGTCTGTTGGTTTGTCTGTTTGTGCTATATACAAACCCAAACCGCTGTGCCAATTTCAACGAAATTTGGCATGTATGTAGGTCTTAAAGAGGAGAAAAATATAGGGTAGTTTCAATTTTTTATGGTCAAAAAGCATCCCATGGCCAACATCTCATTGGTGTAGCATATGTTGCAGCTGCTGGGATGGGCAGGCCAAACACTGCACACCTCTCCAAAAAAAATGGGATTGGGGCAAAAAATGAAAAAGAGATAAACAGAGAGAGAAGGACAAAGAGAGAGAAAGAGCAGGCAGGCCATATGCCACCCACCCTCTCCAAAAAAAAATTAATGGGAGAATGGGAAAATAAAGAGAAGGGAGGGAGAAGAAGAGGGGGTGAGAAAGGGAGAAAAAGAGAGAGAAAAAGCGAGAGGAAGAAACAAAATAAAAACCTCTAAAAAACCAAGGAAATGTCGGGTATTTCTGCTAGTATATTAATAAACTAATACACAATTGGGTAGTAATTTTTAAATGCTGAATATTAAATTAATATTTAGTGCCTGTATAATATTAAAACAATTCATGCTAAGTAATTGTTATTTCAATTGATTAACATTAAAATGGAATTTTATTTTTAAACTTCCAGAAATGACCACCTTGAAATGTTCTTTTCCATCTTACTGGCAATCACAGTCAGCGGGTTTTGCAGTCTCCTCTTGTCGTTTGGTGTTTTCAAAGATTTGGAAATTCTGCTCTGCTTCATTGTAGCTGGATCACAATATTCTCTACTTAAAGTTAATTTTTTGAATTTTTTAAAAGTCAATTGCAGATTTTAAAGAAATTACAAATGGAAATTTTTTATGACAGAGTGTGCAACCTGATGCTGCTTCACCAATACATGTGAGCTAATGATGTTTTCTTTTAACTTTTAAATCATTCTGCTTATGTTTGGTATTATTATTATTATTTATTATGTCCGACAGGGCCACAACTGGATTGTGGTGTACAGTCGCCCGGTGTACTTCTGCCTCTGTGCCTTCATCATCTTCCTTCTCCATACTCTTCCGCTGCCTGAAGAAAGCTTTTATCTTTATAAAACGTGCTTCAATCCGGTATTCGTGCTTGCCACCATCAAAGATGTTTTTTGGTGTAAGTTAATTTTCATGTCTTTAGCATAATTTATTATTCTGACTTAATTAATTTGAAAGTATTATTTGAGGTGACTCTTTGACCACACAAAGCTGCTGAATAAAAATGCAAGTGTTGAAAAACTTTGAAAATGAGTGTTTCTGAAAGTCTGTTTGTGATGAAATGAGTTTGACTGGTTGCAGAAAGCTGTATTGTGTCTGATCCATTGCTTGCCAAGTGTTTATCAGTGTGTAGCAGCTTTCATGATTTGTTTAGAAAACAAGATCTGAGTCTTTGATGACAGAACTAAGCATTTGTTTGTTTTGACTATGATATTTCATAAAATATTCTTGAGAGAGAGATAAAATCTTGAAGAATGGATGTCACATGATCATACTTATGTCGTTATTATATGGCTGGTGGTATTGATGAGGTTTGAATTATTGTTTTGGCGAACTGATGAGGACTGAACTATAACAGTTAATCTGGAAGGCAATTACAAGTGTTTTCTTTCCTGGCGATAAGTAGAACACCAAGGTTTCAGAAAGGTTGTCAAAGCACACTTGCTTGTGGTTTCAAAGTTAATGGACTCATCTCATGTCACAGTAAAGATTTAAAAATGTAAATTAAATAAAATGAATTTTATTTTGGACAAAAAAGCAAAAAGAACACAAAAATAGGCAACACAATCTAAAATAGGGAGTTCTTTTTTTTAAATGCTTTTATTTAACTTCACTCGTCTCTCTGTTTGTTTGTTTGTTTGTTGGTTTGTTTGTCTGGTGTGATCAAATCTTAGAAACGAAAAATCACCTACTTTTCGATTGTTTTAGATTCAAAAATTTTAGTTCGTTGACTCAGATAAAGAGGCAAAGAAAAACATTTGTTAAAAATTTATTTTTTGACTAATATTTTTAATATATATTTACTAGAGATAGCCCATCAAAAATGACGGATTTGTTTAAATCTAATTATATATTATTTTACGCATACATACATACATACATACATACATACATGCATACATACATACATACATACATACATACATACATACATACATACATACATACATACATACATACAGACATACATACATAAGAAATTATTCATTTAGATGAGTAGAATAATTGGCTAATTCACAATTATTTGCAATTCGTTTATTCAGTAAAGGATTTCTTTGATAACAATGTTTCTTGTAAAAAATTCTTGAGTTTTTCAATAAATCTCCTAGATATAAGGTATCTTTCACTAAAACTTTTATATTTTCGTGATATCGTCCTCGAGTTAATGCTACATAGAGTTGACCATGAGCGAAAACTGGCTCAGGAAGATACACACCGGCGTGATCAAAAAACTGTCCTTGACTCTTATTAATTGTCATTGCGAAAGCTAACATTACTGGAAATTGTCGCCGTTTCATTCTGAATAGCAAATCAATTGTTCGGTTCCAAATCAATTAAGTCAGGCAAACTTCTTCGCCTTTATTACTTCCTGTAATAATTTCAGCTTTAAAACAATTTTTTAAGGAGACTTCTGACTACCAGTCGCGTTCCATTTAACAAGCCCTTTTTTGGGTTTAAATTTCGAAGAAGCATTATAAAAGCACTAATTTTTAATTTTAAACTTTTTAGCTGTTTCTGGTAGTCTTAAAAACATTAATATAAATATAAAAAAAAGATATATATTTATTAATAGAAACAATTAAAGGTTTATTAATAGATACAATTAAAGGTTTATTAATAGACACATTAATGGCTTATTAATAGATACAATTAAAGGTTTATTAATAGATACAATTAAAGGTTTATTAATAGATACAATTAATGGCTTATTAATAGATACAATTAATGGCTTATTAATAGATACAATTAATTTTCTTTTTTGCTTTGTTATTCAGTTCTCATTGTGCTTCTTCCTCTGACATTTGTACTTGGTCTGCTTCCTCAAGTGAACACTTTCATGCTTTATCTTATTGAACAAATTGAAATCCACATCTTCGGTGGAACAGGTTGCTTGCTTGCTTGTTTGTTTTGTTTTGCATTTGAGAAAACTAAAATTATATTGGTTATCTAAATGTTTTTTATATTATAAATTATTTATTTCATTGCTTCTTGGAATGTATTTGATAGAACTGTGTACCACCATGAATCCTAATGTGGTTGCAGTTGAAGTTCAAGTTGATTTAACAGATGTTCACAGTAAGGTCATCTGGGTATAATATTGCAACTGTGGTTGTCATGGGCATTCAGTCAAGATTTGGACTCGATACGACATATTTAAATAAATAATAAAGATTTCACAAGTAAAGACTTTTTTTAAATTAACAGCTGTGACGAGTTTATTGGGAGCCTTGTACAGCTGCATTCGGAGTATCGTTTGTGTCGGACTGCTGTGCGGACTTTGTTTTGCTTTTGTGCAGGTTTTTGCAAATTTTATTTTTATTTTTAAATTTGTATTTTGCTGATTAATTTAATTTAAATATTTCAGTTATAAAATGAGGTTATAGATGAGAACTGTTCTCTTCTAATATTTCATAGCAAATTATTTTTGAAAATATCTAACCACATAGAACTCTCTTGGGACACCACTTCTACCAAACACCCTTCAGCACGTTTTCTTTTCAATCTTTTGTGGCACATTGGTCGCCATAACGTATCATCTTAGTAGATGTACCAGTGACCCGATTGTATTTTTGTGAGTTTTATTGTCTTTCCCACGAGTTCGTTTAATTAATATCTGATT
The DNA here is from genome assembly GCA_963978895.1 of Erpobdella octoculata. Taxonomy (NCBI): domain Eukaryota; kingdom Metazoa; phylum Annelida; class Clitellata; order Hirudinida; family Erpobdellidae; genus Erpobdella; species Erpobdella octoculata. Next base: position 12,612,820 of record OZ022239.1, read on the forward strand.
AATAACTCTTTTTTATGAATAAAAATTTTGTTATTACAATTTCTCAAAGAATTTAATTTTATATATATATATATATATATATATATATATATATATATATATATATGTGTGTGTGCAGTCGATTGATAAGAAAGAGATTTCAATGGCGAAGGTTTGATAAAAAAACAAATGATGATGTTGATATTGTTGATCCACTTCCCGAACAACTGGAGCAGTCTGTTGTAAGTGTTGTTCTGTTACTGAATTGTATTTTAAATATAGTTCAAAATTTTAATTTTAAGTATTTAATTGATTGAAAGTTATTTATTGTTCTTTTGTTTTCTCTTTAAAGTCGGATCGAATACACTCTGATCTTGTCATCTGCCTGTTTACCTCCATATTTGTTTTTGCCATCAGTGTTAGTACGACTTTCAGCAGTCCCATATTGACGGTTAGTTTTCAATTTCAAGATGTTTGTTTATAATTAAATGTCAAATATCTGGTTAATAATACTAATAATATTAATAATAATAATTATAATAAGTTAGATGATCTTCATAAGGAGCTCAAGGGCACCACTTTTCACTATAACTTTCTCACTTGTGGGGGTCATCTCACAGAACAACCAGAGGCAGCTGTTTTTTGGACGACCTACTCACACTTTAGAGGTCCTGGTGGGTTTCAAACCCTCGACCTTTGGTTTTACCATTATATCACACCAGCATCTCTAGTAATAGTAGTTATGATGACTGTTATTATTATTATCATCATCATTATTATTTATATTTGTGAGTAGCCTCCTCTCTTTGATCTGCTCATTTACTTGTCATCATGCATGGGCTTCCTAATTCACTGGGTGATGCCACAACTGCGCATTGAAACACCTTGGATGTGTCTGTCTCATCCGATACTGAAGTCACACGAGAGGCAACTCTTTGAGACTAAAGGTAAGTAAATTTATTGAAATTTAATTTTTTATTATTCATTTATTGTGTTGTAGAATATTTATTTAAAAAAATATTAAAGTTACGATATACAAGTAAATATATTTACTGATTTTCATTAAACAAGAGTTGAATTTAAAATGTTTTTCGATTGTTATGTAAATAAGCTCTAGCAGTTGTGACCTGGTTTGAGAAAATGTACATGATTCTGTCCTTCATCGAATGTAACATCATTCTACCTGCCACACTTCTTAGTGCACTGACAATCTCAACTCATGAAATCATCAAGTTGAACAAATTCTCAAATCCTTAGTGAGTGTTTTGTATATATATATATTTATTTATATATCTATATTAAAATGACAAACTTTAGTTCTTAATGAATAAAATAAATTGTTTCATTCAATTTTTATTTAATTTCCAGTTTAACAACTTTCATAATTGTGGTCTGCGGCTTCAAGATGTTTCGTTTCTCCTTTGTGGATCCTTCCTTCCAATACTGCATCCTCATCTTCACAAATCTTCTTTTCCAGTTCGACTTGCACGGATCATCCGAAACCTTTCTTGTTGATTATTTCTTCGTTTCTATATTTTTACACAAGGTTCGCATTGAACGGTTTTCTTAAATAGTGATTTCTTCAATATATCATTTCTTCGTGAGCATGTATTTAAATAATTAAATATATATATATATATATATATATATATATATATATATATATATATATATATATATATATATATATATATATATATATATATATATATATATATATATATATATATATATATATATATATATATATATATATATGTATGTATGTATGTGTGTGTGTGTGTATGTGTGTGTGTGTGTGTGATTAAAGATAAATTAACTTTTATTCTGTCAGGTCAGAGAGCTGATGTTGAAATTAAAGTTTGTAATGACATACATTGCTCCATGGCAGATAACATGGGGGTCGGCCTTCCATGCATTTGCTCAACCTTTCTTCATTCCACGTTTGTAATTTTTCTCTGTTTTTTTTTGTTTTTTTTTTCAAGTTTTGTTTGTTCTGAAATATCATTGAAAAAGTATCATTGTGATTTTAAATCCTTTCCATCAACTTTGATTTTTTGGCTGGCATTTCATTTGGAAAGTTAGCGCATAGATTCATAGCAGATGAAAATGTATTTTATTAAATTTGAAAATGAAAGCTGAAATTTTATGCTGTATCTAAAGGATTTAACCGAAAAACTGTTTTTCATTGTCATTTGTTAGAAAGTCGATTAGTTTTATAATTTGCCACAATCAGGTTTATTTTACAGATTCAGCCTTTTTATTTTTGCAAACTGTGATTTCTTCTGTTGTCTCTGCTCCTCTCAACCCTCTACTGGGCAGTGCAATATTTCTCATTTCCTACGTCAGACCCGTCAAGTTCTGGGAAAAAGATTACAAGTAATGAGGGAAAATAATTCGATAATTATTATAAAAATATTCGCTGATATAATTATTTATTCAGCTTAATGAATGTATATTTTAATGTATGAGTTAACAATCTTATTATTTGTATATCTGTTATATGATAATTTAATAAACTATTGTTTTTAAATGTATAGTTTAACAATCCTATTATATGTAGTATATTTGTTATATGATAATTTAATTAATTAAATACACTATTGTATTTAAATGTATAGTTTAACAATCTTATTATATGTAGTATATCTGTTATATGATAATTTAATTAATTAAATAAATTATTGTGCTTGAAAGTACGAAAAGAGTCGACCACACGAATACGAGACTTGTTGCTCAGATCGACCGAAGCGTCAAATTCGACGATGACAATTTGAATTCCATTTTTTACGAACATCTTACGAGATCTCTTCAGAAGAGTCTGTGCGGAGATCTGGCCCTGGGCAGATGGGGGGTGGTCTCACAGGGGGACTGCTTCGTCATGGCTTCCGATTACTTGAATGCTCTCGTTCATCTCGTGGAGATGGGAAATGGGTTTGTTACTTTCCAGCTGAGAGGCCTTGAATTCAGAGGTGGGTTTTATTCTGTGGCTCTGTTTGTTTGTTTGTTGGGTTTTAGTTTGCATTGATGATGTTTTGAGTTTATTTTTAGGGACATATTGTCAGCAGAGAGAAGTTGAGGCCATCACAGAGGATGTGGATGGGGACAAAGGTTTGCGAGGATGAGGATTTCATTTTTAAATACTTTTTGATTTTTCAATATTTTATAGCATTTGAAACTAAATAATTGTCGTTATTGTTATTCTCTATTACATTCGTATATTTTAATATATTTAGAAGTCATAATGGTATTTAATTGTAAAAGAACAAACAGCTCATTAACATAATATGTTAATTAATTATAGGCTTCTGTTGCTGCAAAGCAGGCCACCTGCCTCACTTCTTGTCTTTCAATGCTTCTTTCAATCAAAGATGGCTCGCTTGGCAGGTCGTGGCAGCTAAATTTGTCGTAGAAGGTTACAGCGTGTCGGATAACAGTGCTGCTTCCATGCTTCAAGTTTATGATCTTCGTAAAATGCTTATTACTTTTTATGTCAAGGTGACTCTTTTATTTTTCATTTTATACAAATTTTAATCTGTTCTACTTTGAGTATCAATTAACTTTGTAGATATTTATAGAGTGTCTTCTTCAAAACTTTGTGAAACTGGTGTTTTACGTGCTATATAATTTCTGATAGTAAGGGCTCTTTAGGTGGCGAATAGGATTTTAACTTTATTCTTGATATTAATTTTGATCTAATGCTCCACTGACTTAGTTAATTATTCAGTCATCCTCATACCTAACCAGATGAATGTTTTGATGAAACACAGAGTATAATCTACTATGCTGTGAGATCACCGAAATTGAATCAGTGGTTGACAAATAAAATCATGGAAGAAGGATTGTCATGCATGACTTCCAAAGAATACGTCGACGTCGATCCAACCTTTGCTCCCTCGGTTGATTCGGACTACGACCCGCGTCGCCAAGGAGTGTCAAGGTCGAGTTTTTGTGAGGCTTACCTGGATTGGATTCAGTATTGTGCATCAAGGAGAGATAAGGTCTGTAACATTTATTTAAATGTTTTTTCAGTTTAATTCAACCAATCCTTAATGTTATCACGTGTATGCTTCATTTTAATGGACTTCCATTGTTTTTTATATATTGATACTTTTTACTGTTTGTTTTACTTGTGGACAAATCCTGGAATTAACAAACTATTCGTCATCCAATCGAGCTGAAACTTGGAATATAATAGTCTCGTTCCTCATGGCCAATAAATTAATTCTTTTGAATTTTGAAAATTTTCTGAAAAAAGCTTTTTTGGTTCTACACTTTAGAAATGATGTTATTATTATTATAAACTTCATTGTTTTCAAGGCTTTAGATGCAGCAAGCAATTCCTTCCTTGTGACTCTTTGCTTCGGTCTCAGCCTTCTCGGACGAAGATCTCTCGGAACTGATTCTCACAACAACTCTTCTGCTAAGTTAATATTTTCTTTGTTATTTTTATTTAATTAATTAGTAATATCTATTTGGTGATTAAATTAAAAAGTTTGGTTCATTTATTATGGTGAAGATATTTATCAGACTCAGAATTTATTGCTAAGGTAATGAATTAATCTATAGTTTATTGAGAATGGTTAATTTTTTTTATTTAAATAAAGCGTGGAGTTCTTTCTGTACGGATTGCACTCGCTGTTCAAGGGAGACATAAGAATTAATTCGGTTAGAGACGAGTGGGTCTTTTCCGACATGGAATTGTTGAGAAGAGTTATTGCACCTGGAATACGAATGTCTTTAAAGTTACATCAGGTTGTTGTCCTTCATTATTAAAACAATGACAATCAAATTTGAAACAATATTTTTTATGGGTTAGTGCCTACTGATCCCAGGACAACTGATCCCATAGACATAAGCAACTCAATTTTTAACTCATTTTTTGACGACAATGGTGGTGGTGATGATGCTTACGTAGTCAGCTTACGATGGCTGGCTGCATACGACAACGGTGGTGGTGATAATGATACTGGCTACTCCAGTTAGTAAATGGAGAAATAATATTTAGTATAAGCGCACGAGGGCACGATACACAGTCGAAATGAAATTGACAAGTTCGTATTACTTTTCATCGTTTCACTCCTTTCTGCGTGAAGTTCATAATGAGAAATGGAACCGAGTCAATCCAAAAATAATAGAGTTTAGCTCATTTCAGAAGTTGTATTCTTCGAAGAAATGAATTAAATGAATTAATGAAGACACTCCAACATTAGTTCTTATCGGCTTATTTAGGCGTTCATGACTAGGACCATCACTACAGCATCCAAACATACTCATACATACATACATACATACATACATACACATACATTCGTACATACAAACAGAAATCGGAAATATGTATGTTAATATCAGTTTATTGATTGCAGAAACAGTGAAATATAAAATGATGCAGATGTGGGATCAGTTGTCCATGGGATCAGTTGTCCGTGGGATCGGTTGTCCCGGGGTCAGTTGTCCTGGGATCAGTTGTCCTGGGATCAGTACTCCTGGGATCAGTAGTCCTGGGATCAGTTGCGATGATCCCATTTTTTATATTACTTGGATTGATTTTGTATTTTGATTCTACAAAATCTTGTCTCATATTCAGTTTATTTCATATTCAGATGTCTGTTGTTTTAAAGTTTTCATGAGTTAATTTCTTGCATTTCATTTCACAGGACCACTTTGCATCTCCCGATGAATACGACAAGAATTCATCTCTTTACGATGCAATAACTTCACACGAATCAAATATGGTCATTTCACACGAGGGAGATCCTGCTTGGAGGAATGCAGTTCTTTCAAATGTTCCATCTCTTCTGGCTCTGAGGTTCATTTTTCACACATTATATATATATTTGTTTTCATTTATTTATTAAATATATATTTATTATATTGTATTATTTTATATTTTGATGGATTTCGTCTGTAAAAATCTTGCAGGCATGTCTTCGATGAAGGAACAAATGAATATAAAGTCATCATGCTCACGAAACGTTACCTGAGTTTCAGAATTATTAAGGTAGGTAATATTTTGTTATTGGTTCATTTGTTTATATTCTTATGTTGTCACTGTTTGTTGGTTATTATTCAAATGTTGTTTTTGCATTTTGGATTGGCTTGTTTGTTTTTATTCAAATATTTTAACTGTTTTTTTAATATGAAAACATGTGACATTATTGGTTTGTTTAATATGAAAACATGTGACATTATTGGTTTGTTTAATATGAAAACGTGTGACATTATTGGTTTGTTTAATATGAAAACGTGTGACATTATTGGTTTGTTTAATATGAAAACGTGTGACATTATTGGTTTGTTTAATATGAAAACGTGTGACATTATTGGTTTGTTTAATATGAAAACGTGTGACATTATTGGTTTGTAAAGAAAAGTCAGGCTTTTTTTTCATTTTTTTTTCCATATTCTGTACATTGGAATCTACTTATATAATTTCACTCACTCACTCACTCACTCACTCACTTATTCACTTGCCCACTTACTCACTCACTCACTTGCTCACTCACTTACTCTCACTCACTCACTGCATCTGGAACGCTGACTTATCCCTATTTAATCAACAAGCTGTCTAGCAATGGTTTTCAACATCTACTTATATAATGTTTTCTGAGTTGTTAATAGCTGGTGAATATTTTGTTTATTGCTTAGAGTTGAATGATTTTGTATGGAATAAGATAGCCTGGGTGTTATTTGATTATTTTATAATTATGTACATTAGATCTTTAAAAAACTGGCCCTTGTATTTGTGAAAAGCATTTGTTTTTAAATATTCTGTAAATTATAGTGTTTGGTGAGCAAATTCAAATATAATTTCTTAAGACAAAACGGGGGTGAAATGTGTTTCTGAATATTTTTTACTGAAAAAATGTATAATTAACATTTAATATCTTAATTTATTTATTAATATAACTAATTCTAAAGAATGATTTGTATCTGTTCAATTATAATGATTAGAATAATTAAACTTTTAAAACTTGCAGGTGAATAAGGAATGCGTACGAGGATTCTGGGCAGGTCAGCTGCAAGAGTTGATCTTTCTTCGCAACAATAATTCAGAGCGAGGTAGCATACAAAATGCCAAGCAAAGCCTCCGCAACATCATCAACTCTTCGTGCGATCAACCCATCGGGTATCCAATCTACGTCTCGCCTCTCACCACTTCTTATCTCTCCACGAATTCTCAATACTCTACGATTGCTGGAAAAGAAATCAGTTTTCCTGCCATATTTGCTGCTCTGAAGAATGTATGGTCAAGGTATAAATTTATAAATTTATTTTTTGATAATTTTGTTATGTGATCATTTTATTTCATTTAGTCGTTTATGTTGTTTTATTTCATTTATGTGTATTTAGTTTTTTATGTTGTTGTTTTATTTCATTTATGTGTTTTCAGTTGTTTATGTTGTTTTATTTCATTTATGTGTTTTCAGTTGTTTATGTTGTTGTTTTATTTCATTTATGTGTTTTCAGTTGTTTTTGTTGATTTTACTGATTATGATGAATATAAATTGCCAGTTATTGATCTTATATGTATATAAGGTAGATAATGTTAAGTTTAACTTCTTGGAATCTTTAAACCTCGTATTAGATGCCAATCTTTTCAAATCGATCAACAATTTCATGGGGAAATAAAAATACTTCACAGATTAAAGAGGAGATGCAGTAGTAGTTGTACGAGTGGAAGATCAACAACGATGGCCGCAGAACAAGAACAGGCAAGAAATCCACCAAATTATAATGTTATTCTCAGATCTCGAAGACCACACCTCAACTCATCTATCGGTTGGTTTAATTTCTCAAGTCTATTTGTCATTAATGCTGGTTGTGTTGGTTATTTTATATAAATGACATGTTATGACAGGCTATCAATGTTTTTTATTTTATTCTCTTATTATAACAATTAATTATAGATATGCACCGATAGTATCGGCAGTATCGGCCTTTTTTCAGGTATCTATATCGGCCTGGTAAAATTTTGAGGTTCATTGGCCGATACCGATACTTTTGACTATTTACTTATTTTTATTAAAAGTTTTGGTATAACAACAAAGATTTTAAGTGAAAAGCTTTATTTACAAACAAAGAAACTGAATTGATAATGTTCAATAAATTAAATAAATAATGTTCAATAAATTAAATAAATAATGTTCAATAAATTAAATAAATAATGGTCAATAAATTAAATAAATAATGTTCAATAAATTAAATAAATAATGTTCAATAAATTAAATAAATAATGTTCAATAAATTAAATAAATAATGTTCAATAAATTAAATAAATAATGTTCAATAAATTAAATTAAACATGCACAGAATGCTTGTATTGCGCAAAATTTCTTAATGTTGAGTAATATTGGTTAATGATTGTGTAATATTGGTTGATGATTGCGTAATAGCTGGGTATATAAGCATGAATGGTTTGATATAAAATATACAACCCCGCCTCGCTAATGGCGAGCCAGTCCCAAGCCTGGATAAAGGAGGAGGGAAAAGTTAAAAAGATCAAATTATGATCCACGACAGGAAGTACTTAATTGCTTCTTACATACAGCCAATTCAGTCTTAAAACACTTGGTGTGAAGGACTATAAACTATTATAAATTAAAAAAAAAATATAAAATAGTAAATTAATTAATAGCTTTATCCTAAAGTTAAAAATGTACAAAAATAAAAAAGAAATGTCAACACCCCTAAGAGAAACAGGATCTCTCCAGATACGAGTGAAAGTCTGATGTTCCTGCACCATAATTTAAGAATATTTAACTTTAAATATTAACTATAAAGTAACTATTATCTGAATTCTATTGAAATATTTCAATAAAATATTATCACGATATTGTGATTTTTTTACATAAACAGTAAAAAATAAATAATTAAATATTGAAAAGCATCATATCATACTAAACTTTCAGAATATTTTTATTTAAATTAAATAACTTGCAGACCAATCAAACTCGAACATACAAAACCGCGGAAGTCTCACATCTACGGGTTCTTCTAACAAACATGGCGTCAATCTTCCAAGTTTTGTTGGATTCGTTACCGATCAACAACAACAGCTTATGCAACAAGAAAAACTACAACATTTGCAACAACAACAGCAACAGCTGCTAACCAAAGATTCAACAACACAAAGAGTACAAGTGAGAGTTCACTTAAAAATGATATTTTTTTATTTAAAATTGGCCTCCAAGTTAGAATGAAAAGTAGTACAGAAATTCTTTTGAAGAATTCATTACCACTATAATCTCAAATTTATTTGAGTTTTATGGATATGTTAAATTTTCATTCTATTTATAATTTGCACGAATTAAATATTTATTTTTTCACTCTGTATCACATTTTATTTTAATCATTTTTTATTAAATTTGTAAGTTGTTTATAATCATTTTTTATTAAACTTGTAAGTTGTCACAACTCCTAAGTTAATATTAACAAAATATATCCTTTAAATTTTAATTTAACACTTAAGTTAATATTAAAGAAATATATTCTTTAACTTTTAATTTATAACATTTTTATATTTATTGTTTCCCTGATTTCCTTAAATTTTAAACATGTTTTATTTATATTTCCAGATAATCGACCCAACGAAAATGTTTGACAACATCAACCTGGGCCGACCGATCGACGTTCAGTGGCCCAACGAAGAATGGAGGAAGGCCGGTGGTAAGAGCGGTTGGAACGGTTGGATTCCGGAGAAGGGGATGGAGGGCGTGCTGGTTCACCGGTGGACACCCTGCCACTGTGAGCCCTCGAAACGTTCTCACATTGACAAAACTATCTTGCTAGTCAAAATTGGGGAACAGTATGTTCCTCTCACTGAAGCTGGTGTTGCGTATCTAACTTGAGCTTGATCCTTTGTTGTTTTACCTGTTTAAAATCATTTTCATTTTCTCATTGTCTACAAAGTTTGTTTTAAAGTTTAAATCAAGCTGTTACTGTGGTAACGTTTGAGATGCTTTTGACTGCTTTTTTTAACACTTTTATTTTAAACTAATTTAGAGGATGTTTTCAATTCGGTGTTTCCATGGTTTTCAATTCCGCGCTGTGACATTTGCAAAAATTGTTTTTTTTTGTCATACTGTTGAAGGTTTTATATGTGTATATATATATATATATATATATATATATATATATATATATATATATATATATATATATATATATATATATATATATATATATATATATATATATATATATATATATATATATATATATATATATATATATATATATATATATATATATATATATATATATATATATATATATATATATATATATATAGTGTGAAATAATTTCTTATTTTTATTTGAAAAAAATATCTCTTTGAAGTCATGTGATGTTAGATTATATCGACAAGCATGAGTATCTCGTGTGATGACTTGATGATGAAGTGATGATGAGGCTCGTGAAACAAAAATGCGCTCTCAGTCTCACGAGATCGGAAAACGCTCACGTCTTTCGTAACGCTCCCTTCCTGGATTTGATTTGATCATGTGTGTGATTATTGTGTATGTGTTCCTACACATATGTCTGTGTGTGTCTACATTTGTATGGGATTATTGTGTGTGTGCCTATGTTCTTATATGATTGTTGTGTTTGTGCCAACGTTTTCATGTGAGTATTATGTGTGTGTGCCTATGTTCGTATGTGTTATGTGTGTGTGTGTATGTACGTTCGTATGTATATTTGTAAGCAGCGTTGGTGTGTTGGTGTGTTGGTGTGGACTGTCACAACGGGATGGGAGGCTTACGAAGAGAAGTAACGTTGCTCATTTGACACAAGGAATATTTTCTCTTTCTTGACTTTTAACCTCTTTCGCAACCGGGCAGAACTGGTCATTTGTTCTGGTTTCGGGAGGAAGTGGCGATGGAATTAAACTTTGCCCCCGGAGGAGAAATGTGTTTTTGTCGTGGAAGAGAAAATAGTCAGCAGTGGTAATCCCCTTGTACGTAGCTGGATCGATTCTTAAAGTTTTCACTAGCGCTGCACAGTGCACAGCGATGAACGAGCCTGGCAGGATTTCCATCGTGCATGGACGTTGCCTGCACGCCAGCTGCTGTGCACGCAGTGTTGACTAAGTTTGGCGCACGCTTATGGTGCACTGAAAAAAGCGAGTTTGTTGTTGAAATTTGCTCGACGAAATTAATTGAACATCAGTGCGTACACTACTTGGAAGAAACAGCTTTACGTTTTTATGTGAGTTTTCGTGAATACGTTTTTTTCATCTCCTTGATCCTCTCTGATCAAAAATCATTTCAGTACTCGGTCGGTTGGTTGGAGTTTTTCTGTTCGTACGAAGAACACGTGCAATGCAACTCGCTCAATTATATTTTTTAAAATATTTTTTCACCGCACTAATAATCGAACTAAAGCGACGGCAGTGAATTAAAATAGGATGATGAATATGACGACCACTGCAAGATAATAATGATGATGACTCAAGGACGTTACTGGGATGAGAGAGAAAGAGGAGATGACGAGCGTGGAGCGGCAGTGCGTGTTGGCAGACTGTGTGACAGGAGAGGCAGCAAAGAACAAGGCGGAGGAGCTCAGTTGTTGTTGTTGTTGTTGTTGTTGTTGTGCTATGACCACGAGAGACACTTGCCATACAGTCCCGTACCCACTTCAACTCTTGAACTGGACGACGAAGCGATCGTCAGTTAACGCGTCATACTCTTTTTTGTCCTCGAAACTGGACCGTGTCAGCGCATAATACTGGTGGCACGCACATACGCAGTAGATCACTGCGTTACAGCGCTTGGGCGCGAGTTTGTGTGCATGCGTGTGCGTGTGTGTGCGTGTGCGTGTGCCTCCTTCCATTCTCGTTTCGGAGGAAAGCTCGTCGCTAACAGTTGTGCTGCTTGGAGTGCCGATCCTACCGATGATCGTATAGGAGTCTAACCGACTGCAAGAGGAATAAGGAAATCGTTTTATTGTTTAACAGTTTATTATTGTTATTGTTTTATTCGTGGTTATTATCGTCTGCAATCTATCGCTTGTGGTTGTTGCTGTTCGTGATGAAGGAAACTTTATTAGCCAGCCAAGTTGTCGTTTTCAAGTATACTCGAAATCTCCAGTTTTTCGTGAAACAATAAACAACAGAGAAAAAAACGACCTTTCGAAATATCTATATATATATACGTGTATGTATGTATATATATATATATATGCATAAAACATCAAAAGGCTGGAAAAAATCCGCTCGCAGCATTTTATGAGTACTTCTGTGTTTCACTTGGAAGGTTCATGTTGCAATGACTCATCACTTCTCCGGGAAACACCACGTAGGGGCGACCGGTCAAGGTGGGGGCATGAGTGGCAGCCTCTCCAACGGGGGTCTCTCAACTGTGGCAAACAGAAATATTGATTCACCCAACGACTCTGTCTACAGGAAGGTCGGTCATTTGTGATACGTGCTCTCACTTTTTGCTATTTTCATGCGAAATCAGTTAATTAAATTATGATGATAATAATAATAATAGAAACCTATAATAATAATAATAATAATAATAATAATAATAATAATAATAATAATAATAATAATAATAATAATAATAATAATAATTATTATTATTATTATTATTATATTACTGTTGTTATTAATCAATGTTGACGACTATTCCATGAAGATAAATTAAATTAACATGATTTAGAGTGGTTAAGAGGACTGAAGCCTGTATGAGAACCACTCCAACAATTACAGTTAATGGTGCGTGCCTCCCCCACCACACCCTCTACAGAAGCTGTGACGCCGGCTGGAATTGAACCGTCGTCCTTTAGGCCAGCAAGCTAACGCTTTAGCGCAATACCACCAGCGCCCATTTAATTAGCGTTTAATTAATTCTGACGAGCTAGTGGCTCAGCTGAACTAATTAACTAATTATAAATACTTATGAAGACCCGCGTTGGTTGGGGATGATGTGGCAAAATTGATATTCAAAGTCTCGAGGTATTGTCTCGTCTCGAGGCATTCTCGAAACTCATTTTCCGACATCGCGATCTTGGTCAAAACTTCCACCATCCTGTCTCGGTCTCGTGTTGATCTAAAACTAAATGTCTCTGTCTTGCCTCGGTCTTGCGCCGCTCAATAGTGATAAAAAAAATAAAAACAAAAAAAACTTTGAATTTTATTTTCGGACTTTAGATAAATCCTTGGAGCAAATTTACCACCAACTTTCAACCACATTGAACATGGATATGATAAAATTATACGTATCATTAAATGACATATCTTTCAAAAACCTTATTTTATCAACCCGGAAATTCTAACAACTCGTAGAATTGCTTGAAATACTGGAGCCTGTTGCAGATGCAACAGACATTGCAGAGTGAGCTTGATATTTTGATATATTACCCCCGTTATTGTTACTCTGAAAAAGTAGGTATTTTTTATTGCATTGAAGACGAAACTTCAAATTTTAATGATTATAGCATTGCGGAGAAGTTTATACAAAAGATTCCAAATAATATTGTTGTAATATTGACAACCGTATTTGGGTTCTTTAGAATACGCAGTTCAAGTTTGGTCTCCTCATTTTAGGCGGGAGTTGGTCTTAATGACTATTTATTTTTTTCTTGTTTCTTTTTTCTGTCATTTTTTGTGATTTTTGTATGTATGTATTGATAACTGAATAAACAAACTCAAACTCAGAATGGTCCTAAATTTGTTAGAAGATAATGCGCACTTAACCAAACTATACGAAAGTCCTACATACGTACATACATATATACATACATACATACATACATACATACATACATACATACATACATACATACATACATACATACATACATACATACATACATACATACATACATACACACATACACACATACACACATACATACATACATACATACATACGCCTCATCCTAGGTACGTGAAATTTAGAACTTATATTACTTTTAAAGCGTAAGCACCCACTAAGAAAGGGTTTTTGAAAATTTTGTTCCTGTTTAAATAATATCTATTCAATTAAAACTACCACCTCCCAATTATTATCTAGCAAAAGATGCCGTAAAAATTTGAACTTTTCGAGTGACTGCATGCATCCTTGATTCGACACAAAGATTAATGGATGGCTTGAAACTGTTCAATATCAATTTATAACAAAAAGTCGTCGAAGTTGAAAATATTTGATAAGCTAATAAAATTACTTGTATATAATTTGCAATAATTTAAGTCTGTGTTATTTTCTTAATTTCAAACAAACATTTGATCAAATTAATTAAAAAATGTGTAAGTGATTCCCAGCTAATTCCAATAGTGAACAAAATGAAGAGATAAACATTAATATAGTTTTTGACCAAAGAGGCACACACTTTATTAATTTATTTGCTGGAGTACTAAAACCAAAGGAGCTCCTGCTAATTTAGCTGAAATACGACTAGCTAGCTTAGTTGTGTGTTTGCCTCTGTGTGTATGTGCTTGCTTATCACATCAGAACCGCTGGAGCAATTCGAAAGAAATTTTGCATGGAGGTAATCTTTATTGAGGAGATGGGTTTGAGCCATTAAAAATAGAAATCTGTTACTTTTGTTTACGTTGCATCGTCAAAAAACGAGAAAAACCTCCAGGCAATGCGGGTAACCCTGCTAGCATAAAAGGTTTGCAAGCTTAAAATGTCATAGTCTTTGTATTTTAGGATAGGTTGATATGAAAACAAATACGGAGGATTGTAAACATCTACCAGGTGTAGGGTGTCGATAGAAATTCATACAAGAAAGGCTGGTTTGATGTTTCAATCCAGTATAAGCTGTGTTTTCCAGCTACAACTGAAACATTTTTCTCAATGTGGAATAATTATGAAACTTCGTCGTACCAAAAAAAAACAACATTTGGCATGGAGGTAGATCTCAAAGAGTAGAAAAAGATAGAGAAGTTTTCATGACCAAAAAACTTTCCAGGCCAAAGTTGCCTATTTACGAACATCAAAGCATTGCATTGCGTAACAAAATTAAAATTTAGTTTACCTACCAAAGTTTGTCATCTTTTAGTTTATTATAAAAAAACAATTTACTGTTTCTTTTAATTGTTTTATGATGCAAACTAGCGGGGTACCCGGCGTTGCCTGCGGGTTTTAGAGGTTTTTCTATCGTTTTTCTTTCTCGCTCCCGTTTCCTTCCCCGCTTCGCTTGTCATACGCTCCCGGTCGCTTCCTTTCCGATTGTCCTTCTGGCCTATTGATTTCTACTAACTTCTTAAGGCCCCTCCTCTCTTTAATATATATTTTTTTTCATTTTCCATCTGGGAAGCATTCGTAAAGGAGTCCCTTTAAACAAGCCACTGAATTTGTTTTAAATGTTTTCTGAGTGACATGGGATGTACACTTGTGCACGATCTTTCACGCGCCAAAATCGTATTGCACGTGCAAACACAAACACGTCAGTTTCTCTGCAAAAGTGCTGAATATGAAATGGATTCCAAACATCGTAAGAATAACTGCGTTTCGAGGATTGTCGTAGTGGCTGTTTAGTTCCAAATAACCTTGGCCTTTGTCAGTCAAGAGAATGTTCTCCAACCAGATCTAAAGCCCTATCGTCGTTTAAGAAGCTCTTCTAAAGTTACAAGATCGCGTTTCAACGGTATAACAGACTAACAGAATAAATCCGATAATTGTTCATTTGTTCACTTTAACACATAATATCTAAAACTATCTGTCAGCGTGGTTTACGTTATATTTCAATAAATTTAATTTTTTTTTTAATTGTGTGGGGTTCTCAAATGATGGGTGATGTGATGACTATGACGCTTTCAAGAGTTTTCAATTATTCAAATGGCTTCGAAATTTTAAATTCGTAACGATCAGTCAGCAAATTAATCACATGATCTGTTCATTTGTTCTGGAACTTCAAAAACAAGCTGATTGTAAAACTGATGTTTGAGCTCGTTTCAAAACTCATTTCACGAACCGGCCTCATTTCATTTGCTTTCATGTTCTACAGACCTACGCTTAAGTCCTAATATATTAATCTATATATATATATATATATATATATATATATATATATATATATATATATATATATATATATATATATATATATATA
This sequence comes from Erpobdella octoculata, assembly GCA_963978895.1. Taxonomy (NCBI): domain Eukaryota; kingdom Metazoa; phylum Annelida; class Clitellata; order Hirudinida; family Erpobdellidae; genus Erpobdella; species Erpobdella octoculata. The sequence continues at coordinate 12,628,867 of OZ022239.1, forward strand.
TATATATATATATATATATATATATATATATATATATATATATAGTGTTGGTCGGTAACGAAGTAAAAGTAACGCGTTACTTTACTTTATTTATTTATTTATTTATTTATTGGTACACGAACAGAGGGACCCAAAGGGCCACTAATACTGTTCGGACAGAACACAATAAAAACTAAAGAAAAACAAAACAAAATAAACCGTCTGATGTGAGGCGACGAGCCAGGCAAAAGTAGAACAGAAGAGTTGTGTTCAAAATATAAACTATATGACTATATATGAATATTAACTAATACATAATAGATGGATTAGTAACAACAAGGTAATCAGATAAATATTTGTATTTAGATCTAGGTACCAGATAGATACCAGTTTTTAAATGAGGATGTCACAGAAGGAGTAATAATAGAGCAATCAGATATCTATTTATATGTGAGAAAGTTTGATAGGTTGGCTTCCGCTACGAGACATTTAAACCTACTGAGAGTGGTTGAACTGACAATATCGCTAGGCAATTGGTTCCATATATTAATAATACGATTAGTATAGAAAAATTTGGTAACATCAACTCTATTAAAGACAGATTTTAGCTTGAACTGGTGACCCCTAGTGGAATGATACATGGAGAACTGAAAACTATGTTTTAAGTCGGAATCAATAAAACCGTTCAAAAAGCTGTAGCACAAACAAAGATCACTGATAAGTCTTCGGTGTTCAAGTGATGGGAGATTGAGAGTTTTGAGTCTCACCGCATACGGAAGGTTCTTGACTTCTTGAGAGCCGGGATCGCCTTGGTAAATCTTTTTTGAATTCTTTCTTTTGTACTTAAGTACATCCGACGTACTTTTAGCTTGTAACGGAGTACAAATTATTTTCAGTACTTTTACTTGTAACGAAGTAATATTTTCGGACTTACTTTTCCAGGACAAAGCGTTACAAAGTACTATAAAAAATTAATAAAACGACATAAAGTTTAAATCGATGCATTATTAATTATCTATGATTACTAAGATTTTTGCGGTCATACTTGTTTTGGTTTACAATAGATTGTTCGACATTACTATGGAATCTTCCAAAGGAGCGAACGTGAACAGTGGCGGCGAAGGCGGAACAACAATGAACTTAATAAAGAACACCCATGGCCATATTTAGTCAAAAATTTCAGATTTGAATCGATGGAAGCTAAAACGTTCAGGTTCACATGTTTGCTGTGCAAACCTAAAGGTTTTAAGACCTAAAGCAGCTACGTGTTCAGCATTCCACAATTCTCCGTTGAACTTGAAGAAACACGTGAGTCTGGATTATCTCATTCTTCAGTAGCCGATGGTGAGGAAGAAGACAGTTTCTTCGATCGCAGAAAGACAACTGTGTTTGACAATGAAGTATCTCCAGAACCGATCAGATGACATGAACATCATTGCTGGAAATGAGAGCTTAAAGAAAATGTTTATCCAGTTGAGTAATTAGGGCAGAAGCGTTTGAAAGACAATGGAATTACGATAAAATAAAGTTAGATGATTGACGAATGACCATTACGAAAGCGGCTTCAGTACTTTTACTTTTTGCTTTAAAAGTAACTTTACTTAAGTTCATTTTTAGCAAATACTTTTACTTTTACTTAAGTACTGAAACACAGTACTTTTTCCAACACTGTATATATATATATATATATATATATATATATATATATATATATATATATATATATATATATATATATATATATATATATATATATACTAGCGGGGGCACCCGGCGTTGCCCGGGGTTTTTAGAGGTTTACCTAATGCGTTTCTTTTTCGCTCCCGTTTCCTTCCCGCTTGCGCTCCCGCTCTCGGTCGTTATCCGTTCCCTGTCGTTTTCCCGCTCATTTTTTCGCTCTCAGTTTCCCCCCTAGATCCGATTCTACATACATACATACATACATACATACATACATACATACATACATACATACATACATACATACATACATACATACATACATACATACATACATACACACATAGATACATACACACATACATACATACATACATACATACATACATACATACATACATACACACATACATACATACATACATACATACATACATACATACATACATACATACATACATACATACATACATACATACATACATACATACATACAAACATACATACATACATACATACATACATACATACATACATACATACATACATACATAGATACATACACACTCCCGCTCCCGGTCGTTATCCGTTCCCTGTCACTTTCCCGCTCATTCTTTCGCTCTCAGTTGCCCCCCCTCCATTGATCCGATTCTACATACATACATACATACATACATACATACATACATACATACATACATACATACATACATACATACATACATACCTACATAGATACATACAAACCCATACATACTTTGAATGAGCATTTAGTGCCGAAATATTGTAAAAACAACATACATACATACACACATACATACATAAACACACACACAGACACACATACATGCACATACACATACATACATACATACACACATACATACGCACATACATATATATATAGTTCCCGCTCGCTCACCCGCTCCGCTCCGCTCATCTTGTGACGGATTTCAAAATTTTTTTCTCTATATTTGATTCCCCTTGACTCTCAAGGTTGTGTGAAAATTTCATTACGATCGGATGAATGGTGTAGCAATGCATAAAGGACATATATATATACATACAAACATTCATTTTTATATATATAGATATATATAATGAGATTATGTATGTATGTCCTTTATGCATTGCTACACCATTCATCCGATAGTAATGAAATTTTCACACAACCTCGTGAGTGAATAGAGGAAGGTTTTTGTGAAAAATTAAAATCGATCACAAAAACTTTTCTTCATATTTTCATTTTTATATCTAATATAGCTGATGACCCGGGGTATTAAAAATAACTTCCCAACGTTTTCTTTTTATACTTTTCAGAATTTCTTCAGAACCAGGCCCTACAAAAAGTACGGGCTATGGAGCTTATCTCCGTTTTTCATTCTTGGTGGCCCTGAAAAAAAGTAGGAAAAGGTGTATAAACAAGCTTTTAACAAGTGAATTCAATTGTTCGTTTTATTGCTTATGCAAGTCATTCACTACATCTTGCAGTTATGAATAGTCCCGTTCGTTTTTCTTTTTCGGAAAACTGTCAAGTCTCTAGATGGAAAAATTATATCAACCCCTCTAATTAAACTTTAAAAACGTTTACTTTCTCTACTTTTTCATTTAATCAAACTAGACGACAGCAACGCGTGGCCTCGTACAGCTAGTTACACAATAATTTTTGAATTTTGTTGTTTTAAGAGCCGGCATTCTTTATCTCCGGAACAATAAATAACTAATCTAACGCTCATGTAATTGAAAAAGTCTTTATTTTCATCTGGTTCTGGTAAAAACCTAGAATAGCGTAAAACATGAATAGCTAGCTACCTGAATTCTATGAGATTGTGTGTGGATCGCTCATTTGACTACAGTTGTTACCACTTATAAAGCTGTTCTTGTCGTTAATGAATCATAAAACTGATGTATAACAAAATCACCTTGGTTATTGATTTGAAGCATTATAAATTAACCATTGTAGATGGAGAACCTTCTGACGAGAATGCAGCACAGTAAAACTGGTGTTCCAATCAGAAATGTCAAGACTTTATTATCAAAGATTCCCAGTGTATTCTCAGGTTGAAAACTTTTATAGTTTATTTTAGATTATTGATTGGAATATTGGTTCGCAGGGATGATTTTTGCTTCAAAAAGCCATAAAAGAAAACCTCATCTGCCCATTCTTTTGAACTCCGAATATTTCAAGGACAACTGCGGCTCCAATAAGGAGTAATTCAATATAAACGCAAGATTCCAAGAGGGGAGGATCAAAAATCTCTACGTGACCTTATATCGGGAGGAAGGGGGGGGGGTAAAAGTTATTCTTACGTAATATTTCACAATTTTCCTAATATTTTAATTATCATTATTTATAATACAGATTTTCAAAAGACTAAATAATTATCTCTTATGAAATAAACATTTTTTATTTATGTTAAATTATGAGTTTTAGTGTAGCTGATGCTCTTCTAATGCTACAACAAGTAAAGGAAAAAACGAGTTTTTAACACAAACTTTAATTTCAAATACACTCGATTTAGAAATACGAAAGATGTTCAAATTAAGTTTTTTTTACTTGAATCATGTATTGTCATCCAAGATAAAACTATGCTGAAAGTTTCAGCTTCCTAGCTAGTCAAAAAGCTGGTTAAATTGTACTTGCAAGATTTGCGTACAGAGAAAGTCACGCACACACACATACACAAACAGAGATTGTAACGTAAATAAAAGTTTGTAAAAAACTAGGAAAACTTAGCGTAATAAAGGGAGGGGAAGTCTAAGAAATCTTATATGTCCCTACATAAGGGTAACGGAGGGTTAAAAATGGCTAAAGTTGTCCTTACGTAAGTAATGAATGACCCCTAACCTGGGACCCCACTGTTAAAGAGCAACAGTCAGAAAAGTTATTTTTAATTTATTTTTCAAATAAGAGTAGAAATTCTTACTGGAGTTTTGTCAGTACGGCTTAAAAATATTCGGGAGAAAATCATTTACAGACAGTTTCGAATCGATTAACGGGGTTATCCCAAAAATTGAAACCACATTTAAAACAAATCTTTCTCGCCTCTCATAAAAAATGCAGAATAATATCCATATCAAATATGTCTACACAATCCAATTTGAAATATTAGTTTCAGTTAAAGTGATGAAAATATCTTATTCTTGTTCTTGTTGAAACATCAGGAGTCGATCTAGTGACTTGGATGCTGAAGTATTTGGATGCTGAAGATACGCGTTAGTGTTGTTTTCATTCAACATGATCTTCATTTGTTTGTTTTTAAAGATTCTACTGCAAGATTTAAAGCTAGATTTTTTAAAACAAATATAGCTTTAAATCTTGCGTAGTGCGTGTAACATGGCCGCAATGTTTTCAAGCACTCCAACAATGCGATGATAGTCGACTGTTTGATGTATTTTAAGTCTGTGCAATCGTACGTTCGTTCGAGAGTGAAATTGAAGCACAATAGACTTTATGCACAATTCTACGCATCGACATGCACAATTCCACCCATCGTCATGCACAATTCCACCTTACGACATGCACAATTCCACCTATCGACATGCACAATTCCACCCATCGACATATACAATTCCACCCATCGACATGCATGCCATTGCACGCCGCTCAACCAGAAATCGAAAACAATTTTTAGATTATGAGCAGCCATTTACAGCGATCTTCCGCAAACAGGAACCCGCGTGTGTGCGAGTGAGTGGGTAGGTGCATGAGGAAGTCGGGAAGTGCATGAGATTTCATGAGTGAATGAGTAAGCGGGTGCATCAGTGAATAAGTGGGACGCATGTGAGAGCGTATGAGTTTTTGAGTAAGTGGGTGCATGGGGAGTGCAATAGTGAATGAGTTTGGGTGCATGAGTTAATGAATGAGTGGGTACATTGGGGAGTGCATGAGTAAATGAGTGAATGGGTGCATTGAAGTGCATGAGTGAATGAGTACATGAGTGAATGGGTGCATTAAAGTGCATGAGTGAATGAGTGAGTGCATTGGGGAGTGCATGAGTGAGTGGGTGCACGGGGGAGTAGGTGGGTGGGTGCTTTATTGAGTAGTTGGGTGGGTGAAACAGTTTGCGAGATTAATCTCAATATTTGTTGACAAGAAGGTGGAATATAATTCCAGGGAAAGAAACCAGAATAAGAAAAAAAGCGTCTGACAAAAGAATGCTTTACAGAAAAAGTAAAAGTGAACCTAACTTATGGTGATTATAATAAGATCCTTTAAATGTGGCGGAAGGGTGCATATATAATTTTAAACTTAATAAAGAATATTTTGAAGAAAACTTACTCTATACCTAAGAGGTAGCAAGTGCAGAGAAACAAGAGTAGGAGAAATATGAGATAATCGAGAAGTGCGTGAGGCTGGACGGGCAGCAGAATTAAAGGCTTTAAATAAGTAGAAAAAGGGTAAGTAAGTGTGCAGTAATCAATTTTTGACTGAATAAAAAAGACACCAAAAGTTGTTGAAAATGGTCTTCTAGAAATGAGAAAAGTTGCCTTATACGACGTATATGAAAATAACAAAATTTAGAGACTATAATAGTTAAAGGCAAGTTAGAGTCTAAAAGCAAACCTAAGCTACGTATAAGAAGGGAAAGAGTTATAAATATAGGGAAGATGGGGGTGGTAAAACTAAAGAAGAAGATGGGGTTAGACATTTAAGTGATTTATTAAAATAAATTAATTTAAAATTATTAGGGTTAAGTTTGAGACACATAGAATACTAATTCACTTATATTTTGTTCAATCAATCTGAAAATTTAAAACAATATAATTTCCGCAGCGACAAATAAACCCACGAAATTTCAACTCGATTGGATAACGGAAAGTTGTTTTTTTAAGTGGTAGTATAGGGTCCCAACGTGTGGCTCAAGCACGCAAGCGAACACGTTCAAGTTAATATAAAGTATTTAAAAGGACATTCAAAAGAGGAGAATTTAATAGATAAATCCACAGAAACAGAAAATAAGATATAAAAACAAATTCCACCAAAACAAAAATGGCAATGAGATGAAAGACTAGTAAGAGGCCTGGCCTGCTCGACAAAAGAAAAACTTTTAGGAATAGAAGTAAGAAGAGAAGGAGATGAAGTTTATTCCAGTCACGTTTCAATCAACACGAAAAGATCAAGAGAGTTAGATGTGGTTGATTCAGAGATATACAGTGATTTTTTTATTTAAAGATCAATTATTTAAAAGACCAATACATTATTAATTCGGATTATGAATATTAGATTTATTGTAGATTAATTTTAATTTCTGACTTAATCTTACAATTTTAACAGTATTATTAGAGATATTAAAGTTAGTGATCTTAGGAAATATAGGAGGATTAGATATTAATATTGTATTAAAATTAATGAGATCTATAATCTTAAATAAATAAATAAATAACAAGTGAGTGAGTGAGTGAGTGAGTGAGTGAGTGAGTGAGTGAGTGAGTGAGTGAGTGAGTGAGTGAGTGAGTGAGTGAGTGAGTGAGTGAGTGAGTGAGTGAGTGAGTGAGTGAGTGAGTGAGTGAGTGAGTGAGTGAGTGAGTGAGTGAGTGAGTGAGTGAGTGAGTGAGAGAAAAAAGCGTTTAAATCTTGAAAGAAGAGATTTAAATAGATAGAAATTAATAACAGTTATCCATGCAGGAAAGATGTAAAAATATTTTCTTACTTCTTACACAAATAATAACACATTTCACATGTCTGACATTCCGTTGTTGAAATTAGTTTTTCACATTTATCAAACAGATACGAGATGAGTAATGATATTATCTTTAAATGATGTCAAAACCGATTTTCGTCGGCAACACAAGGAATTAAAAAATTCGGTTAATACAGTTAATAGACTTTCTGTACATAAGCAATAATAAAGCGATTATATTAATTATTAAACAATAAAAAAGAGTTAATTCATAATTATATTCATAAAAGATAATAATTAACTTTTAAGCACAGCATCCGCTCTTGTTCCGGAGATATCAAGAAGCTAACTGGTAGTAACTAGTCAATATTACACGATCCGGCTCCGTGAAAAAAACGCAAAAATTGCTAGAATTTTCGGAATAAAACACAGAATTATTTAAAATCTCATAATTTATTATTAATTTTAATATTTTTTTCTTATTTAATTTTATCTGGTTGAAAGTAATTTAATAAAATAATAATAAAAGTAATAGTATTCTCGTGAAAAGTAGTATTATGTTATTTAATTGCGTTGTTTATAAATTCACAAATAGAGTATTTCAACGGAGAACCACAGAAATATTTAAAATTATTCATTTAAAATTATTTGAAACAAGTTATGACTTGTTTATTTATTAAAAGTTTGATAATTTATTTTAAAAATAAAATTACACCTGTCTGTCAGTCATAAAAGAGTATTTCCCAAACGGTGATCAGTTGGCACGTGACATTTATATGTACACATGTCATTCTGGCTTCCATTTTCAGGTCAACAGTGCTGTCTGCAACTTGTTTTGGTTGTTGCGAGACATATTATGTAACAGGTAAAGGAAAAAACAAGTTTTTTAACACAAACTTTGATTTCAAATACACTCGATGTGTGTCTGTGTGTATAAGAAAGATGTTCAAATTACGTATTTTTTTTAATTGAATCATGTATTGTCATTCAATATAAGCTATGCTGAAAATTTCAGCTTCCTAGCTAGTCAAAAAGCTGGTTAAATTTTACTTGCACACACACACAAACAGAGATTGTAACCTAAATAAAAGTTTGTAAAAAAAGCAAATAAGAAAAACTTGAATTGAAGAGAATTCAATTTGCTGAGCGACGAAAAGCGAATGAGACTGTTGAAAAAAACAACAAGTGACGATCGCCATGTGGTATATGAACTTAAAACTTAAGAGTTGTTGAAACGAAGAGTAACTGCCTGTATATAAAGAACTAAGCTTTAAGTTTCTTTTCTGAATTGGACTATTCCAAATTTCCACAGATATTCGCTATCAGTATGATGGTGGACATTTGGCGGTGCTTTGATGTTTAAAGCCAAGAGATCGATATTTTGCTAGAATTGCTTTTTTTTATACCACAAAGGCCACCACTCAAAGTGACAAGCAAGGGTTTGACTGATGAATGCTTCTCTTGCGGACAGCTGCAATTATAATTATAGCAGGGCAAAAGATCACCTGCTATTTTTATTATTAACAATGCTTTTATTAACTCGTCGTCTCTGTTTGTTTCTCTGTCTGTCTGTTTGTTTCTCTGTCTGTTTCAAATCTTGCAATCAATTTTTGAGTCACTTCCTGATGATAGATTTTTTTCAAATTTTGCATACATGCTCAAAATAGAAGACAATGCAATATTCAATTATTAGTTTTACAATAAGTCAATTAATTTAGTTAATTTTAATTAATTTCGATATTTCGATATAATTAAGATATTTCGACTTTAATATAAAATAAAAGAGTAATATAAGAAAAAATTGATTGCAAAATTTGTGTTTTAATTACATATAAAAGCATTGGGTTTTAAAAATTCGTTTTTAATTTACTTGTTTTTTATCTTATCGATGATCAATAAGAAGCTAAAAATATTGTATAGAGCCATTATAGTCTCATGTATTTCTAATTTACTTATGATAACTACTTGATTAAAATAAAATATAATGAATACAGAATGATTTTGAATCAATTAACATAAACTCAATAGGACCAGGTCTGACACTGATACAGTAAAACGCAGATTGGACAGTTTACACTTTTTAAGCTAAAATTGCTTGTAAAATTATAGTATCTAAAATTTTTTGTGTGAATAATATATATATATATATATATATATATATATATATATATATATATATATATATATATATATATATATATATATATATATATATATATATATATATATATATATATATATATATATATATATATGCAGACATAAACGCGCTTATTCTTTTTAAATGCACAGTGGAAGCCCTTCACCTAGCACAGATGATGACATCACACGGATACATATTCCCTATCGATGATCACATCCTCATGTTTAAAAACGACAATACGTACTACAGGTTTCAGGTGAGTTTTCTTATTTATATTCATATTTTTTGAATTTTTTATTTTTATTTTTGTTTCTCTTTTGATTTAGAAGCATCTAATTACTGAACATCAAAAGGCAACATCTGTGTAATAGAAGTGCAAATATTGCATTACGGTTTCCATTTTATTAAAATTTGTATCAGTTTTCTCAGTTTGAAAACTGTTTTTTCTTGCAGACTCCATGTTTTTGGCCCAGTATGCACTCAGATCCAGAAGACACAGCGTATGGTAAGGAATATCTTCATTAAAAAAAAAAGATAAGTAAAACATGGACTCTTATACCTATTGTTAAAAAATTTGTTAGAAAGTGTAGTTTTCATCAATAATACATTAAACGTAAGTATGTAGAAACAACAAACTCAAATAAGAAATGAGTTTTAGATAATTATCATTATAAGTATGTTTTATTTCGTACATATAGACAGTGGCGCAGTCAGAAATTTTTTCGGGGGGCACAGGGGGAGAAACTGATTAGAAAGGAGTTTTTTGAAAAATTTACGACCCACAAAAGTCAAGGGTTAACGACAGTTTCAGTAATAGAATAAATGTCGATGACGGCTTCTTCATTAATGTTAAGGTCGCGATTGATCGTCATCTGGGCAAGCCCATTCAGTCTAGTTTGGCCCATTGTGGTGCGTAAATATGATTTAAGTCTGCGCAAAGTTGAGAAGGATCTCTCGGCTGACGCGGAAGAAAGAAGCAACGTGATGAAGAGTTTCTGCAACGTATTTATCTGCGGCTATATGGAATCCTCACAATGCTGCAGAACATCAACTGCGGTATATGGCCTATCTGCCAATGGGACATTCGACCATTTGGCTTTCCAACGGAAGTATTCACCACGAACAGCAGATATGTGACCAAGGTCACAGGCGTAGTGCTTCAGTGTCTCCTCTAGGTCAATGAAGGATCTTTGGTCAAGAAACCTTGGAAGCAGATGTTGAATCTGAATGCAGACTTGCTCATTTGGGGCAAATCGGTCGGGTCGGGTCTAAAACAAGTGGGTCGGGTCACAAAATAAAAAACAAAAATAGGTCTGGTCGGGTCAGATTTTCTGGGTGGTCGGGTCTTCAAAATTGGACCCATGAACAACTCTGATCCCAACAATGGAGAATTTCAGAGCGCCCAAAATATTAGAGAAATAATAGAGAATATACCTCGAGGAAAGAATTGAAAAACAACAAAAACTGTTTTCTGACCATTTTTATCATATAATGTGTTTATTGACCGTTCGAGTATACAATTTTAACTACTTAGTTTTTTAAACAAGTTTTTTATTAGCAAACTACATCAATTATTCAAACTTTTGATTAATTCATTTTCAAAAAACCACACCTGGGAATTTGTGCACATGTGTCTCACCTCTTCGTAAAACTTTTCAATAACGTCCAATTTATTTTTTAAATTAAGTTCTAACTCGACTCGTTTCCGATAATTTCTATTATGCATAATATTTTAAATAATAGGGATAATAAATACCTTTTCTTTTTCCTAATGACTTTTCATTCTTTTCTGAAACAAATGTCGGTATAATTAACCCTGTAAATAGGATCGCGCCACTAACTAGTTAGCAGCTTTATCACATCGCTACTTTGTATCAGGTACTACATATTACGAATGTCACGGGTACCCGACCTGAACCATAAGTTCGGTACTACCCGGTCTTTTTTGGATACCCGAACCGATTTTTTGAAAACGTGAAATCCGAACCCGAAATTGTGAAAATGAAAAACCCGAACCCCTTGTTTTAAGAGATTAAAACCCGAACAACGAGATTTGACAAATTTAAACACAATCTCCGAGTTTTAAAAACTTGGCACATTTATTGAAATCTAGTCTTAAATATCCATTTTAGGCATTTTGTTTCAGGTACAACATTCTTTTTGCAGTATGCCTCTGAACAACTGCTTAGTTAGAACGCTGGTTAATGGGCAGATAGATAGCGTTTAGTAATGATCACCTAGGTCAGAAGAGTTAGCTCATTCTCCTGTTCCCTTTTCCGCTCGCTCTCACGCTCCCGCTCCGCTCCTTTTGTAACCAATTTTAATTTTTTTCACAAAAACGTTCCTCTATTGGCTTTCTAGGTTGCGTGAAAGTTTCAATGCGATCGGATGAATTTTGTAGCAATGCATAAAGTACACATTTTTTATATAAAAATAACTTCCAAATATCTTTCTCTCTCTCTCTCTATTTTATTTTCTCTCTTACTCTCTCAAACGCAGACTCACATACACATATACACACGGAAACTTTCTAGTCTGTGGAAGCAAAAAGAAATTTCACACATCAACGAGTTGTGACGCTTCTTGCATTTTCTAGCGAGATGACGCAATATTAATAAAGACAGAACGCGGTTGGACGCTCCGTTGATTGAATAATTCTGTTTTAGACTATAGTGAGAGTGCATTTGGTGCAAAAGTGGAATGAATGGCAGCTGGAAATAACCTGCTCCACTGAGATTGACAAGGAAATGTTCCGAATGTCGGTGTACGGATGTGGTTTTGAAGTGCCCATGGATGGATGGATGGATGGATGGATGGATGGATGGATGGATGGATGGATGGATGGATGGATGGATGGATGGATGGATGGATGGATGGATGGATGGATGGATGGATGGATGGATGGATGGATGGATGGATGGATGGATGGATGGATGGATGGATGGATGGATGGATGGATGGATGGATGGATGGATGGATGGATGGATGGATGGATGGATGGATGGATGGATGGATGGATGGATGGATGGATGGATGGATGGATGGATGGATGGATGGATGGATGGATGGATGGATGGATGGATGGATGGATGGATGGATGGATGGATGGATGGATGGATGGATGGATGGATGGATGGATGGATGGATGGATGGATGGATGGATGGATGGATGGATGGATGGATGGATGGATGGATGGATGGATGGATGGATGGATGGATGGATGGATGGATGGATGGATGGATGGATGGATGGATGGATGGATGGATGGATGGATGGATGGATGGATGGATGGATGGATGGATGGATGGATGGATGGATGGATGGACTGGCGGATGGACGGACGGATGGAGGGACGGACGGACGGACTGGCGGATGGATGGACGGACGGACGAATAGACGGAGGGATGAATGGACGGGCGGATGGATGGAAAAGTGATTAACTTGCACGACGGATGTGAAAGTCAGGAACAAAATTATAAAAAAAAATACATTTTTGTTCGGTTGTCGCCTGTTGTTGCGTTGTTGTGGGTTTTGCTGACGTTGTAATTGTCTTGTTGCTGCTGTCGCAGCTGTCTACCTCTGCAAGAGAACCATGCAAGGAAAACAACGACTGGAACTTGCTGACTACGAAGCAGAAAATCTTTCCAGATTGCAAAAGACTTTCTCTCGACAATGGGAGTTCATTTGCATGCAAGCTGATGCTCAGGCAAAGTTCGTTTGTTATTGTAAATTAGTTGTTCTATATCAAACAATTGTGATAATAGTGTTAAATATAAATTTCAAAACTCAATAACTGTTTATTATCAATATTGCTAATCTTTTTTCTGTCTCAAAATGACTATAAAATAGTATGTATATGTATGCATACATACACAACTCCTGAAAAGGCGATACTCCTCTTTCGATGGCGTACTTTGATACATTATTAAACACGAATCATGCACTTTAGCAAAGAATCTCTCCTCTTATTTCTTCTCAATTCTTCTCATTCAGTGAGTTTTGAACCTTCGTTGATAATTAATGACTCAACCTATCGATCATTAATCTTTCCGTCCACAAAATAACACGCCTTCAAAATAACTGCTCCTCTGCCACATATGAATTATCATCATAATGCATCATAATGCATCATGTTTTCATCATTTTTTACCAGTAGGGAAGTTTCGCCCATTATTTCATTGGTCCGTATCCATAAATAATTATTTCATTGGTCCGTATCCATAAATAATTATTTCATTGGTCCGTATTCATAAATAATTATTTCATTGGTCCGTATCCATAAATAATTATTTCATTGGTCCGTATCCATAAATAATTATTTCATTGGTCCGTATCCATAAATAATTATTTATATATAAATTCTGACGTACAGAACTGCCGTTTTCTTTTCAGACAATTTGGTGATAATGATTAAAATATAAAATAAATTCTGCTGGCCTTACTTGCTTTCCCATTTCAATTTTCTTCCGTGTCTTTTTAGCCGATTGAGTGATTAAACCTAGTTAGATTATGTTAGGTAAACTAGCTAATCTAATAGATTAGCTAGTTGCACCGGGAGCTGTTGGATCCACTTGCCCTCACATTGGAAACTTAAGTTTCATTGTTCATGTATGCTCCTCTGTTGCTTTAAAGTGCAGTTAATTCTGATTTGGTTCAGGCTGGACAAGAAACGAGACAAGTTGGACCGGCAGATACTCGACAGCCAGGAAAGAGCTTTCTGGGACGTGCACAGACCTGCGGTGAACATTAAGCCTTATTTTACTTCCAACTATGAAATAAATAATCTGATAGAATGTTTTATAGTTAAATTTTATTTTCTTAAAATATAACTTTTGAGAAGTTATCGTGATTTTTGGATGTGTATTTTCAGCCGGGATGTGTGAATACCACGGAAGTTGATATTAAGAAGACGTGTAGGTCGACGGTGAAGATAAAAACGACGAATAAAGTGAGACGATTTTATACTATTAAATACTAGACTAGCTGTACATGGCCAAGCGTTGCTGTGGCTCAGTTTGATTAAATGCAACCAATGGTCCGGATGGCTACGCAATAAAAGCTTTGGAATGGTTTTTTGCTCATAAAACGTAAACAAATGTACCGATTTAAAAAAATAGAAATAAACCTTCTTTCCAACAAGGACTATGTTGTGGCCAAATTTCAAAGCAATTAGTTTAAAATAAACGAATAGTTGCATTTTTAATTATTTAAGAAAACGCGGCAAGTAATACAAACGGTCTAATTAACGTGGCTGTGACCATGCATGGAACTATCCATGGACTCCTAAATAAAAGCTATCTGGACACCAACCTGAAGCGGCGTGAGCCTGATGAGTCGACTACATGAGGCGATTGTGTACAAGCATGCAGATTGCAGATCCAGCATGCATCGACGTACACTAGCAGTAACTTAACTAGCATCCTATAATATAGGCTGCTGTGAGACGCTGCCAACTCATTAGTTCTCATCTTCCAGTGCGCTTCGATTGCTTGGATTTCGCCTAGTGTTTTATACGATTATTTCTAGTTGTTTGGATTTCGTTTAGTGTTTTATACAGTTTAATTCGAATTCTTAGTTTTAATTATTTGGATTTTTGTAAAATTTACAACAATCACGGTTATTCAACTACTACGTAGGTATATATTTATATGTTAGATACAATTAAAGTTATGTATGTGTGTGTGTGTTGACAATATTTAGGTAACAACATTCTCATGTAGACATGCTCGATTTATTTATATTTATAAATTTATATGTATATATATATATATATAAATATTTATTTATTTTTTATATTTATATTTAATTTATTTCTCTTGGATTTCAGTTCACTCTACCTGTCATCTGAAATAGCATTCATTTCATTAAAGTTTACTACAACCTTCGACATGGTTAATAAATGTTCGGCTTTTGGGTGTAAAAGTGGCTACAGTGAGAACTGCAACAATGCTCGTATCACATTCCATTCTTTTCCCCATGATGAAGTTATTCGCGAGAAATGGGTTCGAGCCAATCCAAGAAAAGATTTCAAAGTTTCAGCATATTCCAGAATGTGTTCTCTTCATTTTAAAGAGAGTGATTTTATAGAAGAGCGGACAGACACAAACCTTTATCGGCTGAAAAAGTTTACGTCGACTCAATTAAAGAAAAGATATTTGAAAAGTGATGCTGTTCCATCTGTTTTCCCAAATGCACCAGCTTATTTTTCTACACCAACTACTGTAACGCATCGTGTTTCATCTGCCTCGACTTCTGCATCAGGACGACTTAACCAGGAATCTCAGAGACTAGAAGCGCTGATTAAGAAATTTGATGCTGATCAGAATATTCAAAAATTAACTTTACATGAATTACATAAAAAATTGATAGTTGATCCTGCCTTGCCACAGGGGTTTCAGATGCTCCTTCAGAACAACAATTTGATTATTTATTTATTAAGTTTTGTTGACGACATTCCTGAATTGTTGGCAGCTATCTCAATTCGACCAGATTACACTGTTGTTGTGACAGTCGAACAAAAACAAGTGCCACCAAAAGAATATCAAATGCTGCTGGAAGGTCCTCTCACAACAATTCTTCAGCTGTTGAACTTGATGGCTCTTGTCAAAGCTTGGACTGATGACAGGAAGTGTCGTCCTGCCAGTCTTCATCTTAGTACAGCCATCATGTGTTTGAAAGATTACATGGACACTCTTGAAGTTTGTTCAGAAGAACATCGCCATCTACGTTTTCTTATTGAACAGCTTGAACTTTCAGCAAAAAACAAATTTAGAAGGAACTATTCACCAGAATTAACAATTCTTTCTTATTTGATTAATGCAACTAGTCCTGCGGCATACCGGGTTTTACAAGAAGAAAATGTTCTGTGTCTGCCGTCCATAGTCACGTTGGGGAAAATTACAACAAAAGTTAATCCCAGCACAGGATTAGACAATGCGTCTTACCTCAAATTGAGAATAACCAATCTCAATGAATTTCAACGAAAAGTTGTTTTAATGATTGATGAAATTTACATTGCTAAGCGGGTCGAGTATAGCAGTGGTGAGGTGCAAGGTCTTACAGCTGACGGAGCCGTAGCTTCAACTCTCTTGACGTTCATGGTGAAGTCAGTAGTGGGAAAGTACAAGGATGTTGTTGCCATCTATCCGATGGCAAAGATTACAGCTGAAGTAATTCACAAATGCTACAATGAAGTGGTTGCCTCAATTTTCAAGGTTGGATTTACTGTTGTAGCCATCTCGGTGGACAATGCGGCAGTAAACCGTAAATTTTTTGTTAATCAGCTTTGCGGGGGCACATTGAGGACTAGTGTCACAGATTCTTCATCACAGCAGAATATCTTCCTAATTTTTGACCCAGTCCATGACCTGAAAAATATTTACAATAATTTTCAATCAAAAAAACGTTTTCAGTGCCCAGAGTTCCAGCAAAACTTACCTCATGGCTGCAGGGCAGATTTTAATCATATAATCCAGTTGTTCCACCATGAAGCATCATTTGCTCTGAAGAAAGCTCACAAACTGTCGCCAGCCTCATTGAACCCAAAGAGTATTGAGAAAACCTCAGTTTCTTTGGCTACTTCAGTTTTTTCAGAAAGTACTCGCGATGCTCTGAATTACTATGCCGAACATGCCGGAAAGACAGAATGGCATGGTACAGCAGAGTTTGTCACGCTTATTTTAAAACTCTGGAACATTATGAACGTGAAGTCCTCCGTTAAGGGAAAACAAAAACGAAATATAAACATGGACCCCATCCGATCTACTGCAGATTGGAAACTCAGCTTTCTCAATGAGTTTGCTGAGTTTCTACAACGCTTGGAAGCGAACGGCAAGGAAGGTCTGACTCGAGAAACTTTTCTTGCTCTACGGCATACATGTGTTGCACTGGCTGATTGTGCTGCATATCTGCTCACTCATTTCGGGTTTGATTTTGTTCTGCTTGGTCAGCTGCAGTCTGATGCTTTGGAGTCTCGCTTTGGGTGGTTGCGTCAAATGTCAGGAGCGAACTATTATATTTCTATGCGTCAGGTGTTGGAGAACGATAAAAAAATTCGAGCTGTATCTCTTCTTAAATTTTCCAAGTTTTCTCTTTCTGACATTAACGCTGCTTTCGAAGGAGAGACCGCTTCAACTTCAGCTGCTGAAGAGCTTGACATAACAGCAGATTTTATAGCTGAGCAACTTGTTATGGATGTGCACCCTTCAGCCAGTGATGCACACATAATTTTTTATATCAGTGGAGCCATAGCTAGATCTACAGTTAACTTTACAAAATGTGACTTTTGCCGAGAAGTCATTATCTTAGACGAAAATCTACCGCCAGTTCAAGTTGAAGACAAGGAGGGTTTGAATTATGAACTATCTACCTTCCTGGACAGTATCAATCGGGGCGGTCTAGTAAAGCCAACAGAATTTATCTATCAATTAGTTCTTCACTGTTGGCGTGTGTTTGAAGAAATAAAAAAAACAGAATCTTTGAAAACTAGGTTTTTGCTCTCTACAGGACAGAGAAAACTGTTCTGTAAAATTATGGATCGTGCAACTTATAATGAAAGTTACATGCATCTGGTGTTTGGCAACAACATGTGCAGCAAAAGTCATGATTTGCAAAGCCACATAATTCGTAGGTTTTTTAACACTGTAGCTAAGAACTTAGTAAAAGAAATAACTAGAGAAGCCAGCAATAATAATAAAGCTAAAAAAAAGAAAAATAGATAAATTAACAAGCTGCTTTTGAATGACACTTTAATTTTTATTGTTTTTCCATTTAAAAGTACTTTTTAAATATTTTAAATATTAAAATTTTCAATTGCTCTTTTTTAATAAATACTCACATTTTAACTGTTCTGTTTTATCCTCAAACAATAAAAACTCATAATTTTACGCTTGTAGCTTTATTAACCATCGTAGCGTAACGCTAATGCAATCGCCTCATTTGGTAGACAACGCCGCTTCAGGTTGGTGTCCAGATAGCTTTTATTAAGGAGTCCATGAACTATCCTAGATGGAAACCAATGAAAGTCTATAAATATTGTATCTAGGAGGTTTTCGTGGTCATATGTCGCCACAAATTAATAGCAGTTCACTTCCATTTATATGATTATGTGATGCGTAATTCGATATCGTTGATTGGTCTTGTGGTCGCAGACGCTATGCCATCACTGTTGTCGTCGTCGTCATCATCATCAACACCAACCTCGTCATCATCATCATCATCATCATCATCAACAACAACCTCATCATCATCATAAACATTATCGTCATCATCATTACCAACATTATCGACATGATCATCATAATCAACATCATCATCACCAGCATTGACATCGTCAACATCATCATCATCATCATCATCATCATCATCATCATTACCAACATTATCGACATCATCATCATAATCAACATCATCATCACCAGCATTGACATCGTCAACATCATCATCATCATCATCATCATCATCATCATCATCATCATCATCATCATCATCATTACCAACATTATCGACATCATCATCATAATCAACATCATCATCACCAGCATTGACATCGTCAACATCATCATCATCATCATCATCATCATCATCATCATCATCAACAACAACAACAACAACAACGACATCGTCATCATCATCATCATCATCATCGTATCTTATCTCCTTTCGCACAGCCAGCATACAACGTATTCGGAGGTTCCATATCCCCCAGTATCCTGGAACGTCAGGACACTCCAACGAAAACAATCGAAGATTTAGCGGAAGAGGTCCGTACCGAGATTTTTAAGTTTTAAATAAAAAAGTTTTTTTTTCATTTATATCGCTCTTATTTGCCAAGAAAGTGCTTTAACTTTTCAAGATTTTATCTAAAAAAATATTAAAAAATGACAGCGTTAGGTTAAAATTCGAGACGATAAAAATCTTCAAAACTTTCAGGTTGCACAATTCAAAAAATCGCTTGAGAGAGGCAGAATCAAAATCTCCAAAGTTGCTGAAAGGTTGATCTGCTGACATCTTGTTTTATTGAGAGAGAGATACGTGTGTGTGTGTGTGTGTGTGTGTGTGTGTGTGTGTGTGTGTGTGTGTGTGTGTGTGTGTGTGTGTGTGTGTGTGTGTGTGTGTGTGTGTGTGTGTGTGTGTGTGTGTGTGTGTGTGTGTGTGTGTGTGTGTGTGTGTGTGTGTGTGTGTGTGTGTGTGTGTGTGTGTGTGTGTGTGTGTGTGTGTGTGTGTGTGTGTGTGCGTGTGTGCGTGTGTGCGTGTGTGCGTGTGTGCGTGTATGCGTGTATGCATGTATGCATGTATGCATGTATGTATGTATGTATGTATGTATGTGAGTAGTAGGTGTGTAGAATTTGTGTATAGAGATAAAATAATTGGCGTGTGGTCGGAGCTGTATTTATTTCCCATTTCCATTCAGCTACATCACACACAACGATCAATTCTATGAATACGACCAATTCGTTAACACGACGGATTCTTTGAATCCTTGGATAACCGACAACTGTGACTTCTGGGACGAGGAAGCGACAATGTAATCATTTTAAATCATTTTAAATCGCTTACATATTTAAACTAGTTCTATAATTAAACATCATTGTAAATTCGTAAAGACATAGAAGTAACTTTTACTTGACTACTTATCGATTTACAATTTACTTTTAACAGCGTGAAAATTGAATTAAATACATTGAATTAAATACATTGTTACCTTGCTCGAAGCAGTTTGAATAAAGACTCGAAGACTTTTTGATTTAATTCAAATTGAATAAAAAAACGCTAAACTGTTTACTTATATGTATACTTACTTACTTAGGTACTACTTGCAGGAAAGACATTCCACAAAGGAGAGTTCGCAAGTGGAGTTTTTCTATTTGGGAATTGTTGAAGGACATTTCTGGTCGTGATCATTTCATGCTCTTCCTGGAGAAAGAATTCAGCGCCGAAAATCTCAAGTCTGCTGTCTGAAACTATTTTTTCATTTTTGAATTGGATTTTTTATATAATTTTGAAATATTATATTTAAAACTTTGTTTTATCTCAAAAACTCAACTTAAGATTCTGGGAAGCATGTCAAAGGCTCCACAAAGTTCCAGAATCGAAAGTTAAAAATACAGTCAAAGAGATATATGAGTAAGTTGGACTTAATTTTAACCATCAGATCAAGGTTATCTTGTATAGTAGTAATAATCATTTTTGTTTTAGTGAATTCCTTGCTGCGGGCGCAAGAGACCCCGTGAATGTCGACTGCAGAGTGTCTGAGAGTGTGCGTAGAAGAGTAGAGGAAAGCATGGATCGATACTGCTTTGATAAAGCCGAGGTTTTTTTTCTTTCCCTTATTTTCAATGGCCGTTCGAATAACGCGTGTGTGTCGTGTGTGGATCATACGTGGATGGATATTTATAGGAGGGCTTACAAATCACCAGTTTCAATCTTTAATTTATGTTCAGTGGTGCTTATTTCTTTGCAATGTGAATCAGGAACAAATCATGCAGCTGATGAAAAATGACAGCTACAACCGCTACATCAGATCTGACATGTACAAAGATTTCTTATCGTCGGCCAAGAAAAAGGTAATTCATCGAGTTTGACCTTGACCTTGCTGTAACATTAAGCAGGCCATTTGTTTATTTTCTTGAGCAACAATAATAATTCGTACATACTCATTAATACAGTCGCACATCCCTTTTACGACCTTGAAAATGACCCAAAAATCCCGTCGTAAAAATTGGGGCCTTAAATGGGAGGGGGGGGTTAGTCGGGCTTGAAAAACTACCCGTCAGCAAAAAATGATCGGAAATGAGAGATTCGTAAATGGGGGGGGGGGTCGTTCGTGAGGAGTACCACTGTATTGCAATTTATTCAATGAATATAATAAATAAATAATTTCTATACATTGCAGCAAAGCAAGAAGCGATTCACCAACGAAGTTCGTCGACTGAGAGAACTGACGACATCGAAGAGCCAACCAAATGTCACCAACAACACCGACACCTCGTGACAAGCAGTGCATCTTGGAAAAAAAACTATTTTCATTCAAAATTTTCTCTTTAATTCTTCTTATCATACATTTTAGAATCTAAGAGGACCAGATTAGTCGTTCTATCCGCGAACACACACACACAATCATACACACACACACATATATATATATATACGCATATATGCATACCGTGCAGATTGAGGCATAGTTGAAACATCTATATCGTGTGGGACAGATATCACAACCACTGGGCCAATAAAATGTTTAGTATGCGAGACACTGTCACCGTTGGAATCCCCGCTTTGTTTTATTACTGATGAGATACTCGAAAGGCCACGAGCGGCCACTAAAACGAAACTTCCTTTAAAAAAAAATTATATATATATATATATATATATATATATATATATATATATAGGCACAATGACTTTTTATTGACTTTTTAAGAAGAGCAGCCGAGCAGCTGCTTCCGATTATTATTATTATTATTATTATTATTATTATTATTATTATTATTATTATTATTATTATTATTATTATTATTATTATTATTGTGTCCACGTGCATAATATGTGCATAATATATGCATCTATTTCGACAATTGTTCAAGTCAACCAGCTGAAACTCGATCGTTTGGAAGATGCATTTGTGAATGTAACGTGTTCAGACGTGCAAGAGAAATGCATATTATTATTATTATTAAATGTTTTGCAAGTAGAACCAGACGCGAATAAATCCTGCGGAAATTTTGCTTCTATTTAGTTGTTATGATCACATATAGCGCTACAGTGTCAAGTATTTTGCGGAAAATTGCTTTACATAAAAGCTGATATTGTAATGCAGTAACCAGTAGATATATTGAGCACTGATACCATCTAACTACAGAACGTTTAACAGCGATCCAACTCTTTAGATCTCGGCTTTTCTTTCAAATAATTCAGTAACCTTCTTCAATCAAATCTGAGCAGCCAATAAAAACCGTAATTTATCTCGTCTTTACGTCATATCAGGATTTAAACATCCGAGCAGAGGCGTAGCCATGGGGGCCTGACGGTCCGCCCCCCCGAAACTTGCCTATGTTGATGTTGAAGTGACTCGCGTGCCCGTTTGGAGACATATTTGAGTTAACAATTATTTTCCAAATTAATTATTTAATAAGTTATCAAAAATGTTAGGGTCAGAGTTGTCCATGGGTCCAATTTTAAAACCCGACCCGCCAGAAAATCTGACCCGACCCGACCTATTTTTGTTTTTTATTTTGTGACCCGACGATTTGCCCCAAATGAACGAGTCGGCATTCAGATTCAACATCTGCTTCCAAGGTTTCTTGACCAAGGATCTTTCATTGACCTAGAAGAGACACTCAAGTACTACTCCTGCGACTTTGGTCACACATCTGCTTTTCGTAGTGAATACTTCCGCTGGAAAGTCAAATGGTCGAATGTCCGATTGGCAGAGCGGCCACACATCACTGTTGATGTTCTGTAACATAGTCAGGATTCAATCTACCCTCAGATAAATACGTTGCTGAAACTCTTCACCACTTGACCCTTTCTTCCGCGACAGCCGATAGATCCTTCTCAAGTATGCGCAGACTCAAATCTGAATGGGTTTGCCCAGATGACTATCAATCGAAACCTTAACATCAATGAAGAAATCGTCATCGACATTTTTTTGCAGAAAAAACGTCTACTGAATTTCATATTTTAATTTACTGTTCCAAATTAAATATCTTTTGGTTTGTTAATACTAATTATTTCTAAACTTTTGTGGGTCGTAAATCTCTCAGTAAAAATTCTTACTAATCAGTTTCTCCCCATGGAACACCCCGAAAAAAATTTCTTGCTGCGCCCCTGCATCCGAGCAATGATTCCACGGAAAAGGAAGTGCCAGCAAACATTTGTAAGCCACCGACAGAACCTAAGCAACTTTAAAGCAATGCTTGACATCCTTAAAACAACCTTCAAAACAAACTCGAGTTCCAAAGTGCCGAGTTGGACACAATATTTTTGAAACAGGCATGGGTTAGAAAATTTAACTTTTCAGATGAGCCAGGCTGGGTTGGGTCGCCAAAGATGGACCCGTGTCGCCCTCTGAGCGGTGTTTGCTTAAAAACTCGTCCACTCTGCAAGATGACAAAGTGGCGTCAACTGTCACGGGAGCACCGCTCATAAATTCCAGATAAGTTCAAAACAAAAAAGATTTCTTCAAATTTTAATAAAACCCAACTAGGTCAAACTTTAACCTCACGAAAATGCAAGCAAAATTATATATTGCAAACAAAACAACACAGGCTGAAAAACAACTCGATACGAGTAGTTAAAATTTAAAAGCACAGTTCAAGATTTCAGATAGTTTTTTTTTTTTGATTAAAAGAAAGTCAGTCGTACATTATAACTGAGATGTCATGAAAGAAAGAAAAATTTGATGTACGCACGACTAGCTTGGCGATCTGCTGAGGTCATCGGTAAACAACTTAAAAATCGGTAACGTTAAATGCAAAACGAAAGGAAGAAATTAAAAGATGGAATCATTGCATAAAAACCCTAAAAATGCCAATGCATTCTTCTCGACATTGACTTGAAATAATCCAGGGAGAAAACAAAATCAGATATGCTCAGTAATGGACGAGGATGGAGTCATTCCCGAACGGGTCGAGAAGAACAACCGGGGAAAGCTTATTGCTCCTGTCGATAGGAAAGTGTCGGAATATTTTGAAGAGTATCCTTTCTTTTAAGCTGTTCTCATTGGCTGTTAAAGGTGGCTCACCTGTAGATGATGACGAATATCGATGAATAGTTTTTAAAAATCTACATTTAGTTGTAGCTTCATATGCAAATAACTTCAATTTTAAAATTTACATCATTTCACTTTCTCACACAGAACACTAACACGACTACATAGATCTAATTAAAATACCAAAACAATAATTTCAGTTTAACAACACACCTAAACAACTATTTGAAAAAGAAATAATTACAAACCAGTTAATTTCATAAGGCAGGCCAGCATGGGAAGATTACGAAAAGTATTGGGAAGTTCCCTGATGTTCTTTTGCACTGTAACAGCCTCATAACTGCCAACATCAATGAAGCTGATCAAGGCCTACGGAGAAAATGACAAACAAATTTCATCACATTAAGAAATATTATTTCATCTAAAATAAGACAGCAGAAAAGAATTCATTCTGTGAATAAACTGACCCAAATATCTCAATATTATTGAAATTCAATGCATAGGTGGTTTCGGTTATAAATTATTAATATTACAAGAAATACCCCATCAAAAATGACGTTTTATTGTTTTCATCGAACTGTCAAATATTAAATAATAAGCATCTGCCTCCCGATATCGTTATTCAATCGAGATTTCAAAACGATACGGGAGATCCCGTATCGCCATTGAAACGATACAGCCTGCGGAAGAAGTCTCGTATCTATATAATTAGCGATACTAAGAATTTCATTCCCGATAAAAATCCCAAAAAAATATCGGGATTTTTTAAAAATATTTTCCAATAAATAACGAAAGTCATACATATTTAATTAACGATTCTCACAACTGTGAATATTTGCAATTGATTCATCAACATTGATTAATTAATCTACGTATTGACAGAAGTTTATAACTATTATCATCCCCACTTTAAATTCGGTTTTCCAGACAGCCTGTAGCCCCATTATTTACTATTTTTAGTCTGGGAACCGGCAGCAAAAAAGCCACGCTCCTATTAGGCTGCTAGTCGAGCTCTGCATACTACTGATACTACAAGCCCTACAAGGCAATCGTACTCGCTGACATCGATGACTATTATTATTAATGAGAATAATGAGTAATGTAATAGTAATGATCATTCTATGTTTATGTTTTGGTTTAGTCTGTTTGATAAACTTATTTTTTCAAATTTGTTACATAGAATTGGAATGATTATTTTAGTGTTTCGATATCCGTAATTGACCGTAATAGTAGCTCATCTAAGATATATCTTTATAATCTCGATGATAT
This sequence comes from Erpobdella octoculata, assembly GCA_963978895.1. NCBI lineage: Eukaryota > Metazoa > Annelida > Clitellata > Hirudinida > Erpobdellidae > Erpobdella > Erpobdella octoculata. Next base: position 12,654,273 of record OZ022239.1, read on the forward strand.
TCTTGGTTGTGTGTGAGTATGTGTGTGCCACCTGTAGTGTGCACGACAGTGCCGTAGCCCGTATCGTCTGCAGCTGGAATTCAAAACTTTCTCAGCTTCTTTCTTGCTATTGCTAACCGCATTCGCCATTGCCTATAAATAAACACGCTGGGTTTTTTCACTTTTTTAATTCTTGCATAGAGGCAATTTCTCGTGTTTGTCATCATTATCATGCCGCGTCACTAAATAAAGTAAATAAATACTTTCTATCGGCGGTAGCGTTTTATTTAGAGTCTAAATTTAGACAAATAGATGTACCGAAACTAAACAAATGAAACTTATTTCAAGTTGTAAAAAAAAATTAAATTTGGTAAATTTTTATAAATTTTGAAATTTTTTAATATTTATATATTTTTTTCAATGAATTTCTTTAATGTAGTTATTAATATTGTCTGTCGCGTATAGTTCATCATTCTATGTTATCTCTAGGCAAAATTTCCGCTTCAGTCGAGATCCCGAAATCGTATCGTATCGTTATTGTTCGAAGCGTCTCGTATCGTATCATTTAATTCGAGGCAAATTTCAGAAATCGTATCGTATCGTATCGTTCCAAAAAAAAATAACGGAACGCAGAAGCTTATTAAATAAAGAGTGTTTTCCATTTCTACCATTATTATAAGAAGTTCAATCAAGTCATGATCTCAATCGCTATAACTGATTAAATGTGGTAATTAGACAAAGTGGTTGCTCTACCTGCTCAGCAATTTAAAAAATTGTTCAATGCTTTGGATCGAATCTGGTTCAAGCAAATTAAAATCACTACATTCTATGCCATGACTTCTTCTAAATCAAGTATAATGTTTGATATAATCGGATAACCTCCTATACAATAAGCTTAAATAAAACCTTTTTGGATCTTTAAAGACTGACAGTTTACAATTACACAATAACTTTAATTAAACACCTATACGCACTAATTTTATCAACTGTTCACTGCTGACTGCTCGCTGTGTTATGCGAAACTGCTAAAATACATACATACATCAGATATTGTTATTATTGGCATTAAAAAAAAGCTACCACCAACAGAACAAAACTGTTTTAAAATAAAAATTCATATAACCTCTCCTGATTTTCCATCAAATCTTTCTACTTTCCCCCTGTGCCACAGGTTGTCCTCACTTGATTTGATAGCATAAACATTACCTTCCAATATCACTGGTGGTACAACAGGAGCCACTTTCTCTATCTGTTGAATAATTTTACATGACAGACACAGAAGTGAAATCAATCAAGTAAATATTAAGCAGAAAGTTTTTAATTAACCTCATTGTAAAACATTTGCATTTTGGTCATCATAATCTTCAATTCATGGACATACTTCAGAGGAACAGCCTTTAAGCAAGCAGAAATGAAAACATTCAATAAATATTCCAAAAGAAATTAGTGAAAAACATGTTTAAAAAAATACTAACGAAAAAGTATATAATTGCTTTGATGTATGTTACAAGAATTCTTTCACCATATTCAAGGCAGACCTGGGATATTCTCTTATAAAGCCTTGGAAAGATATTTATAAACAGGACATTAATATATGAATATCAGTTATATAAAACAATTAAAAGTGCCATTTCGCATTAAAAAACAAACAAACAAAACATATGTAAACAATGAGATATGAATAATTAAACTTACTTGAATGAAACTTCTTTTTTGAGACATTCAGTAAGGAATGAAACCTGCTGAAATGTCCTCAGATCAATGCAAAAGATATTCGGGTCACCTCGATATTTCTGCTCGTATATTTTCACCAAAACTTTAACTCCAGTCCTCAGAAATTCCTTCAATCTTGAAATACTTTCCGTCGACCACTCAACGTCATCGTACGAAAAATCTTTGAGACAGCAAGCTACTCTTGTCTTGTCGTCTATTTTCTGTCTGGTGAACTTGGAAGTCGACTTTGGCAAGGACACAGTGAGATTCTGATGAAAGAAAACATGATATATTGAAAACCATTTGAATATACGAATACGTGTCTCACTTTATGCTATAACATGTGAAGCAAAAAACAAAGTTTTTTAAAAACACTTTTATATTTTTACACTATTCAAGTGATCATTTGACATCCTCTGGACGTTGATGTTGTCCAATCGATCCGAAAATTATATATGTTACATAAACAACGAGCATATTAGCATCGTTATAACTATCACCAAGGCAGTAGGCGCCGGTAGCCGGGGCAATCAGCGGTAAAATTGCTGTTGTTCCGGCGGTTTTGCCAAAACAATTGATTCTTCGATCAATTAATAAAGATGTACATATTTTCTAAAGGGTTAGGGGTAGGGTTAGGGTTATGGCTGGGGTTTAATTTTAATATGGGACTGCCGTTACATTAGTAATTTTACCGATTGCCACAATGGCGAACCGCCAGGGCAATAGCAGCGATTTATTAGCATAGACAATAAATAGTTCGACGAAAATATCAAAAATAAATATTTAATTAAATTTTGTCCAATCGATCTGAAAATTTAATAGAATGCATTGTTTGAAGGTATGTTTAAATTTTTAATTCTCTAGCTCATCGGGAAGTTAGTTTAAAATCGATTGCAAAATTTGACGACAGACAGAGAAGTCAAGTTAAGTAAAAGTGTGTAAAAACAGGACATTCAGATTAATCAAATAACAAAACTGCTTAACAAAGTAAAAAAAATGCAAGTACATTTAAACCATGAAATTGCATTATTTATTTTAAAAGAGAAACTTATGATAAGGAAAGCAATAAATATCAGCTCAAACTACAGACCTTTGCATCATCTCCTAGCGATATGAAGTCAAGCCAAATGCGAGCCTGCTGGTCCACCTGGTAAATGATGGCCATCTTCACCACAGGAACATCATAGGCAGGAGGTGAATGAGGTCGAACTACAGCAGGTTCGTCAATGTCATTCAAGAATTCGAATCCTTCAGCTCTTGGAAGGTTCTGCCTTATCGAAAACAACTCTGACACTGTGTAGGAGATTTTTCCTTGATAGCTTGCCTGTTTATATTTTTTATTTTGTTTCTGCTTTATTAAAAGAAATGTTTTTAAATTTTATGCAAACTAAAAATCCTCAATAAACTAGTAGCCAGAATAAAATTGTTTCAACAATTTTCATTTTATAGATAGTAAAAAACATCAAAAATTACTTTGACAACAGGAGGATCAAGTGTTTCTTCAAGGATAAAAAGATTCATGTTGAAAGTTGCAGATGGTGACACTTTGTATAGTGTACCATAACATTTAGATGAACTGCAATGAGAAAATTAACTATTCAAGTAAACAGGTCAGAAAATAATATTATGACTCACTGATGTTAAAATAAACTCTTTAGGAATTCATTTAAACATGAACCTAACAAATAAATTCCAATTAAGGAAATAATTCATAGGCAGATGGGAAACTTCCTTAAATAAATAAATAAAATAAAATTTAAACAAATAAATAACTACTTGTAATCAAAGGCAGCCTTGAACTTTCTTCCAAGTAGTAGAATCTTAACGTAATCTAAGTCGGCATTAATCTCTTCAAGGTTTGTCAACGAAAAATGAATCTGGAATATAAACAATAATTATATGAGATTGCTGATTTAAAAAACTAGCAAAGAAGCAATTTACTCAAATCTCATCTACATTATGGCAGTGGTTCGCATGATATAATATAATTCAATAATCATATCACTATAATTTATCTGTAATAAAATCTTAAATCCTTCATTAAAAAACATAATCGCGTACAATATTCGTAATAATTACTCAGACACCAACCGTTTTGCCAGAACTTAAAAAGCGACCTTGAACTAGCGAGACACTAGTGACTTCTTCAATCAAAACCTTGAGATAAAAAATGATTTTGATACAAATGCAAACATATTACATAATCACTAAATTAAAAAATAATTAAATATACCATCTGTTCTTCATCTTTTGAAACTTTTTCTGTGATGTAAATAAACAAAGAAATTAACATAACGAATTAATTAATTAGGCATAAATAAATAAACACGTAGGACTTGTAGATAATATCTCCTTTTTCAATTTTATTTTTGAATGAAATCTAATTGAGTAGTAGCTGACCTTGAGACACAGTAAGTGAAGGAGAAAAATTCTGCACAGAGTTATGGCTACTTCCGATCGGCGTGCTTGGCTGAGATGAATCTTTCGCTGCAGGCTGAACGAAATTGATCGGCGGTGATCTAACTGGTGGTTGGACAGAATTTATGGGCGGTGATCTAACTGGTGGTTGGACAGAATTTATGGGCGGTGATCTAACTGGTGGTTGGACAGAATTTATGGGCGGTGATCTAACTGGTGGTTGGACAGAATTTATGAGAGGTGATCTAACTGGTGGTTGGACAGAATTTATGGGCGGTGATCTAACTGGTAGCTGAACAGAATTGTTGATAATTGAAGGAGCAGCACTATTAGCTGAAGGCCTGACTGAACTGATGGTTGGTGACTGGATAGAATTGAGCGACAAGTTGAAACTGCTAAGCGGAGGAGGTTTGACACGAGAGTTGTTTGAAGAGTCAAAAGAAGTACTGAATGTTGAATGACCAGCACCAGTCATCAAAGGTCTCACCAAATTAGTGGTTTGTGATTGGTTCATATTAGTCGTTTGTGATTGGTTCATATTGATGACTGGAGTCTTAACCCGGCTGTTGACCGAAGAGTCAAAAGAATTGTTGAAAGTTTGAATTACAGTTGTGACTGGTGATTTGATCCAAGAAGCAATTGGCTCTTGAGTGGAATTAATGAATGGCGATTGGACAACGCTGCTGCTTGGAGATTTAACCCAACTAGCAATTTGTGGGTTGGCTGAACTTGAATTAATGACTGGTGACTGAGTAGCATTGGTTGCTGGAAATTGACCTGAGCTGCCGAATCGTGATCGAAGCTCATCGTTCCGCTGAAACGGCTTAGGGGTGGATGAATTCTTGGCTAAAAAACGATTGTCTTCGTAGGAGTTGTTGTTATTAAAATATAACTCATCTGCAGAATAATCATGGAATGAATAGTCATGAGAAATATCTCTTCTGTTGTTGATCTCAACTCTCGGATCATTTGTTTTAAACTTTTCCTCCAATGCTTCTTCTCCATCTGTATAAGAAACATTTAAAATTGTGTAAAAATAATTCTACAAGTTTGACAATCTCTTAACCCATATATGCCGAAGTTTGAATTTGCATGTTATATTAATATGAGCTGTTCTTCATATTGGTCTTATTGATAATTTGAATTAAAAAAAAAAAATTTTAACATTTAGTATTTTTTTTCTCTTATGAAGATTGATCCTCTGTAAAGGATTGTCGGCACACAGCAGAACATTTTTTACTTTTTTTATATTTACATTTTTAAAAGATATTCTGCATCAACATAACAACAAAAAAACATTATTAGGGTTCTAGTGCACTGTTTCTACAAAACTTTATGAGCTAACCTATTTCCGGTTTCCATAAAAAAACAAGTGAACTTCAAAACGTATCTATATTTTAACCAACATGAAAAATATAAATAAAACAGAAAATACTATCGTTTTCTATAGATATCACTTAACTGATTTTTACTGCAACATTGATATTATATTGAAAAATTAAGAATTTGCAATTAGTTTAACATAGATCCCTTATAATGGATTGTCGGGTTATATGGGTTAAACCAACCTGGTGTGATAACAAACTTCTGGTTGGAATTTTTCAATGCCTAAAAAATTAAGATTAAAACATTTTTCATTAAAATAATTCAATCAACAAAAATATATATAGAAAAAGTAATAAAAACAACCTCATACTTCCCCTTAAGAAAAGTCTTGATGTCCTTCTGAGATTGAAAGATACCAGAAGTACTAGTGGCATTGGAATCATTCTTCGAAACACTTGGACCAAGTCTGCTAAAAACTAAAGGCTTCACAGGAGAGCATTTTTGTGGAAATAATATCTTCTGAGGTTCAAAGCCAACTTTCTCTTTTTTACCTAACCTGTCAAAAACTGAAGACTTCATGGGAGAAGGCTTTCTGACAGGTACAACACTTTGAGATTTATAGTCACCGGCCGCTTTTCCTTCGATGTGGACCTTTTGATCTATCCTTGTGTTAATACTACTTCTCAGAAATGGCAAGGAAGGCTCTTTGTTGAATTTGTGAGGAACATGATGATACCCATCACCACTCTGGTCCGGCTTTCTATAAGACCTGATTAAAGGGTCGTGAATTTTGAACCTGTTTGGCTTTCTGTTGAATGCAGATGAAGGGAAAGGCCTCACTTTTGGTTTGGTGTAGCAGTTTACCTGGAAATCAAATACTCAATTTTGCATGTACTTTCTCAAGTCAAGGTAAGTTAAAACAAAAAATTTTCCACACTAACCCTGACAGGCTTTTTTGATTTCGTTCGGTTTATCAGACTTAGCACGTGTTTTGTGTCCCCTGTAATTCTAACTTTGTAAAGTTTTTCTCCGTATTCAGAACTAAAATTATTAAATTATAGCAATAATCCGAAAGTAGAGCTTTTTGGCTTTTATTAAGGACATTGTTTAATGAAACCTGAAGCCACATACATTTCACAGAGGACAGTATCAGCCATATGTTCCATGAGAAAATGTTCCAAGGAGTTACAGTTGAACTTGAACCACGGAATGTCCTCCTGTACTGTTTCCTTGTAGCGTGCTGGAAGCGAAAGTTGGGTCATTTTTATGAATCTTCAATCCTGGTGTGCCAATGCATAACGCGGTCATAACCCTTTTAAAAATATACTTACCTTTCAACTGATTTTCTGTGAGTCCGAGTTTTTGAGTGCCCAAAACACTTGAAATCATTAACTTGCACAGTTCTATCCCCGACATTTTGTGGAGCACAAAAGGGCAAAACCAGAGCGGGAGTTTACAACACAACTGCGTGTGGATATCTGCATGCAGATAAACAGTAAAAGATGAACTTTAAACAAGAAATGCCAAAATTAGCGGCAATAATTTCTTGCAATAAAGAAACAAATAAATGACAAACTATTGAAAGGGTCCTAAAAAACTCACACGAAAAAAATTGCCGGTCCGTCAACTCAATACTACTTACACCAAAGATTAGTTACCCATTCCTAAACGATAAATTACTGTTGAGAAAAATTATCAACTATCTAATTAATAATTATGTTTTAAACTGCTCAATTGGCAATAATAATTTATCTTAATTGAACATATATTCTACTTCTGCTTTAACTATATAATCCAAACTATACGGATGCCTCTGTCTGTACGTTATCTGATATTTTAAAGAAAGTAAAAACTGTTCGAAAATTACGTTAACACCTTACCTTAAGTGAAAAAATTTTAAGTTTTAAAATTTAATAGTGGCAGCGGTGGCAGCATTCTAAGACAACTTTAAAGACGGCGCAGCAGGTAAAGCAGCAGGGGCGTAATTTCAGCAAACCCATGAGGGCAGGGACATCATTTGCGGGAAGGGGGGCACGAGAAATAAATGATAAAATTTCTTGAAGAATAATACACTTTTATTTTGGCCTTTTTGACGTTCACCTTTTTATTGTATGCAGCCTTTTTAGTTTCACCTTTTTCATTTTCACCCTTATTGACGTGCGCCCTTTGTTACGTAAACTAAATTTGATTTTTTTTTCAATTTCGATTTTTAATTTGGCCCTTTTTGTTTTCGTCCTTGTATTTTTTCCCTTTTAATAGTAAACCTTCTCACACACACATACTCAACGTGGACACCATATTTGACAGCTTCCCAATTTCCTCACCCTCCTTTTTTCAAAGTTTTTACAAACTTTTATTTAGGTTACAATCTCTGTGTGTGTGTCTTTCTCTGCACGGAAATCTTGCAAGTAAAATTTTACCAGCTTTATTGCGTTGAAAAACTCGTTTTTCCTTTACTTCCATTTTCTTAGCAGGATTTCTCGTCCTCAAGCTTATTTTTCTCATATCTTAAATATAAGAGACCCTGAAGTCAATTGCTTCAGAATCAGAATGTCAGACGCTAAAAAATGTTGGGTAAATTTTTTCCAGACATCTATAGGGGCGGTCAGCACCAACGCTCCTATATCTGCCACTGGCTCCAGAATCTATCAATCTATTAAATTTTTATAGCGCTATTTCCTTGGCGTTCAATAGAGCTTGGGCACGAACTTTTTAAACAGATAAGTTTTAAGTCCACAACGGAAAACAGTGAGAAAAGTCGATTTAGTAAGAGAAGTAGGAAGAGAGTTCCAGAGAAAGGGACCAGAGTAGGAAAAAGAGCGTTTAGCAAAAGAATGCTTAACAGTAAAGATACGAAAGTGACTGAGAGGAAAATCAAAGACCAGACTTAGGAGAGATTTTTATTAAGTTAGTTAGAGAGAAGAAGAGCAATTTTTAATTTTAAACATTATTAAACAAATTTAAAAAATTCCCCTATAAATAAGAGGAAGCCAGTGAAGAAGAACAAGAGATGGAGAAATATGAGAAAAGTAAGAGGTGCGAGAAACTAAGCGTGCAGCACAATTGAAGGATTTAGAAAGAGGATGAAGGGTAGAGTCAGGTAGATCATAATAGAGAAAATTGCAATAGTCAGAAGAAGGTGGAGTTGATTTAGTCCAGTGAATCAACAACATTCACTTGTTGTAGTTAGTGACTTAGAAATCAAATTCGTGTTATAATTGATTACCAGCTGAGTTTATTTGTTGAACCTAACTGGCAAAGCCCTGCACGAGCCATTTTTTAGACACAGCCAGTTATAATATGGGCATAAAATCCCAGGCTTTATCGTGTACGAATTTACAAGCACAAAACCCAAGCTACGCCACTGTTTTTTATAATAGTTTATAGTCTTTTACACCAGGTGTTTTAAGTACTTCCAGTCGTGGATCATAATTTTGATCCTTTTAACTTTTCCCTCTTACTTTTTCCAGGCATTGGACTGACTTGCAAAAGGAAGGCGAAGTTGACGCCACTGTGGCAAAAACAATTTTTATAAAAAAAAGAAAAGTTGATCTGAAAAGGTGTCTTTAAAAAATTAACTAGTGAAGAAAATAACTGCAAGCTTCAAATGCATGCCACTTATATTTAAGAAGATTTCTAAAACAGAAGCTTATTAGCCAGCCAATCTTCTTACAAATATATATATATACTTACGTTTAGAAATGGAATCAGCTGAACGAGGAAATCAGCACAGTATGAGTCGGACATAAACCAAACTTGTGACAACGTCTTTTATAGTGATTAAATACTACCTGTTTGGATTTACTTTGCACCTGGATTTTATTCCATTAGCAATCATGCGCGACTACCTGTAAATTCACGCCGCCGTTGCAGTTCTGTCAATAAAATGTTTATTTGTATTTGAAATCAGCTCATTTTATTATTAATGGTAATGATGCCCATTTTTAAAATCCACATGTGTTTGTGTTCTTCGCGGTTTTAAGATGCGTTAATATACATCAGCCTTATAGTTTTAATATTGTAGAAAATTTCTACTAGAAATGTAAGCTTTCAGTACATATTTTAATTTGTCATAATACATTTTATTTTTTTTTGCATTGCAGGCTATTGAAAAAATTTAAAATAGTCTTTTAAACCTAAGGACTTTCATAAGAATTTATGAGTTACAGAGTTACAATGTCAAATGCATTATTAGATGAAGATCAAATGCATGGAAATCTACGATGGAGTTCCGGAGAGCAGTCCGAAAGGAAAGTTGCAGTTTTGCACATCTTTTTAGAATCTGTTTTCAGTAAAAATAAAATTCCTACAAGCAAAAAGAGATGTAACAGTATTAATTACTTTTTAATTTTTATTTTACAGGAATCAGTATGTTCTCTTATCGGGTCATGCTCTCCCAAGACAGCTCTCAAACAGTATTTCCCCACATTCACCCGCTGGACTAACATATTCGCCACGAGATAAATCTTTCTTTTCTTATTCAAACAGTGAAGATTATTTGCCTCAATCCCAGCAAAAGGTTTCAGCTGCATGATTTAGAAATTTTAGTTATTTTCTAATTATATTTTAGTATTTATTCTTTTACTGAAATAATTTGTTTGCATCAGTAATCATTGACAAAGTTTTATTTTTACTTTATTAGTTCATGGAAGATTTGTTTGAGATTACCAATGATCAAGATCCTCTATTGTTTTTGGAGAATTTTGTGCAAATAGCAGAAGGATCTAGCAGTGTTGTTTTACGAGCAAATGAGATATCTACTGGAAGAATGGTTGCTATCAAGAAAATTAATGTCTATCAACAAAGAAATCAAGAACTCTTACTAAATGAGGTTCATTTGCAAGTACCTTCTGTGTAAAATTTAAATTAAATTTACAATAATATGATTTTGAAAACAGGTTCAAATAATGAGAACATCTTCTCATCCTAATGTGATTTCATTCTATGACAGTTTTTTCATTAGAAATGAATTGTGGATAGTCATGGAATATATGGAAGGTGGCAACCTGGCTGACGTTGTTGCTCGATCGCGGTATAGAATATTTTTATTTTATTTTAATTATTTAATCAGTTTTTGTAAATACTTTGTTTAAATTACAGAATGGTTGAACAGCAAATTGCAACAGTAAGCAAACTAATATTAGAAGCTCTTAGTTATCTTCATTCAATTGGAGTGATCCATCGGGACATAAAATCTGATTCTATTTTAATAAGACATGACGGCTTGGTTGGTATTCATTGAACCAACTAGCTGATGTTTTTAAATCTTCTTAAAACTCTCTTTTTGGCATTTGATCAGGTTAAGCTATCTGATTTTGGTTTTTCTGTTCAATTGACTTCATCATCATCAAGAAGAAATTCATTGGTTGGCACTCCATACTGGATGTCTCCTGAAGTCATATCTAAAGAGCCATATGATTTTTCTGTAAGTTATCCTTATTTGTTTTTTTAAGGAACACTGTGAAACTGTAGTCTAAGGTGTAATTTTATTACCAGATAAGCTATGGAAATTTGTATATTAATATTGTCTTCAGTTTGTGTGGGCTTTATTTCAGGCAGATGTTTGGTCTTTCGGAATAACTGTTTTTGAAATGATTGATGGAGAACCACCTTATTTTAATGAACAACCATTCAAAGCCATGAGGAAAATCAAAGAAGGCTCTCCCCCAAAACTCAGAAATCTAACAAAAGTTAGCAAAATATTTCAAGTTGTGCTGTCATGCTTAAATTTTATTTTGACTAATTTATATTTATTTTAAGTAGCTAATTTATTAAATCTCTTATATTTACTTCACTGCCAGTCTTGCTTGCTTGAATGTTTGCCAACCTTGAAAGTAAAAATTAACTAACTTTCTGTCATCCGATTGAGCTGAAATTTGAAATATAGACTCACTTCTCGTGACAATGCATTCTATTGAAGTTTAAAAACTAAAAACATTTTTGTAATTAAAAATAATAATTATCTATGTTTTAAAACAACAAAAAAATCAAATACAATTAAATAAATATTTACACGTATAAATTAAAAAAAAGTCATTTAAAAATATTTTTTGTAATAAATGAAAAGCCGGCAAATCCAGAAATATAAGAGATTTGTGATAAAATCTGGTTTTTACAGCTTACTTGTTATATTTTATAATTTAAGATAAGTTATAATCTTTAATTATAAGTTATTTTAATTAATAAGAAAAAAAATAAAAAGTGAATTGTACAAGCAAATTTTTTCAAATAATTATAAATAATTTGAATTATTTTTATAAATTATTATTGTTGTAGGTTTCCCCAAGGCTTCAAGGCTTTGTTGAAAAAATGATAACCAAAGATGTCCGTCAAAGACCAACAGCCTCAGAACTTCTTCTTCATCCATTTCTTCAGCAAGCAGTCTCACATTTCTGTGTTATTCCACTTCTTAAAAAATCATAAGTTTCTATTTTGAAATATTGAAGTTATCTTTGATAAATGCTACTGCCTTGCCACAGCAAAAGGCAGCAAGTCCACTTTTGGCCTAAAATTAGATTAATTGTCTGTTTAAATGTAGAAAGCAAGACCTACATTATGGTATAAACGAATTGGTTTTGCTCTGCATAGTTTCTGCATATAACCCATGACAAAAGGAATCATGTCTATGCACTACTAGTAAAACCTAGATTAGTTTTACGTTTATTACAAAATCACGTTTTGGTGACTTGCTTCCTTCTGCCTTTATTTGTGGGGCAGGCTAGTGGTCAAGTTTTTTTATTATTAAAGTTGTCTCATGTTTGGCACTGCCAGTTCACTTTTATCAATTACCCCTTCAATTAGGGGTTAATTTGTTCTGGCATTTGTATTCGAAGTTAGTCAATACTCATTTTGTTTTTTCTATTTTTGTGGTTTTATAATAAAGTGCCAATTGACTAATTAATAGTTGTAAATACATTTTAATCAAACAATTGCTCAATCAAGCTTATGATTTTGCTCATGTTGATAAATGCTCATATTTTGCTAGTTTGGTCTTGCCAATAACATTTCTAGACATCAAAAGATTTTATTATATTTAGTTAAACATAATTGCTGCATTTACTTGTGTACTTGAAAATACTAGCGTGATGTTTATTTTGAATAAAATAGTCTGTAATTCTTCACAATTTATTTGAAAAATATGATAAAACTGCAAGATTATTGACGAAAAAACATGACCATCAAAAAGCGTTTTTAAAAAACCCAGCACACCCGTTCAAGCGTTTGTCAGTCCAAGTCTGCAAATGCATAGTTGTTATCGTCGGGTGCCATTATTACATCAAAGCAACGTTCGTGGCAAACTGATCAGAGAAATTGAAAAACAACAGAAACAGAGGGAAGGTATATATCTCAGTGGCTCGCTCCATCAAAAGGGGAAAGGGCAATTTTTTTATCGATGGTACATAACAGACGCCCTTTGAGCTGGTAATCATAATTTAAAGCAATATTTCATTCATTTCTGTGTGGTTTCCGTAGGTATGCGTACCTAGTCATCTTCATCGAGGCTGTTCAACCACTGCATGCATTTTGTCCGTGCAAGATTCTTGGACGTTTGTACTGACTTTTTGGCCAATCTCTCATCTTTAGAAGCGTCACTTTTTGTCGAGTATATTTTGAGATTGTTTTTGGCAGTCTGATCAAGTATATTTGAGTCTTTTCGCTCTTTCTGACGGATTGTTTCACAATTGTCCGGATCTCTGACAAGAGCAGATGACGCGTTTCCAATGGAAGTAAATTTCTCGCGAAGATCTGTTTGGGCGGACTGTACACAATTGAGCATTTGTTCAACGGTTTCGTCTTCATCATTCAATTGGAGTTCTTTGGGCTTGGGTCGAAAACTCGGCGAGACCAGCGGGCAGGATGTTGACCGCAAAAAATTGAGGGTGGATTTGTATTTGTTAATGCTCATCTGTTTTGCATTTTTATGCGTGTAGATCATTCCAATATTTTCAAAACTTTCTTTTGTCAATGTAAAAGAATTGGAGCTGGGATCTATATCTTGAGCAAGTCCTGGTTTCAGGACGGCGTCAACGCAGTCTGATAAGTCGATCTGGACGCTCGCTAAGCTATTTGAACTGACCCTTGGAGAGACACAGTCTGTGTCAATGTTGTTGGCACTGCCGATGAAGTCTTTAGAGGCATCAAAATTATTTATGGACGAATCGCTAGCAGACAGCTTTGCCAAGTCTTTTAAACTTCTCCACGGAGTAATGGAATTTATCAAGTGCGAATCTCGCATAGGTGATAAACCAGAGTTGTTAATCTTCACTTTAAGCTTCTCAAGTGAGCTAATTTTTCTTCTTGGTCCCAGATACTTGACAGAAGATTCGGAAGATGGAAGACAACTCCGCGACCTTAAGACATTTCCAAAATGATGCACAGATTGATTTTGTTCACACAAATAAAGGAATACGTCGCATGGCTGGTTATCTATCATATCCATGAAATCTGACGTTTTTTCCACAACCACTCAGCTTCTGGAAAATATGAACAGATTATAAAATCATCTTTAATAGGAAAGTTATTTCAAACGTTGAGGTTAAAGAATTCAATAATATTTTTATATGTACAACAACCATAAAGATATTTGTAAGCGCTAACTTCGTTGATATTTCCGGTTAGTGATCGATATGTTCACGTAAACCCTGCTATTCAAAATGTCAATATCGAGATAAAAACTACCAAACTTTACGAAACAATATATTTGTCGTAGAATGTTGTCGTTCCTCAAATTCATCTGATCAGATGCAGCATCTGTGCGCGACTATCGTGCTTCCCATATACACGCACGGATGTGTGTATAATGTCGTATATGCAAGCGCTGTTATTGCTTACCATCAGCAAGACGCCTTTAAATCCTGGCGAGTCGATACGGACGGAGTGAACAAACTACGTGTTATGCTACAAATGCTACAAATGCTTCTGCTTTTTTTGTTTCTGCTTAAATACCTAAATACGTCTACTTTTTAACAAAAATCTGTAAAATTGTGACTAGCACAAGCAGTGTTCCAGTTTTTTTGTTTTTTTTTTGTAACTTTTTTGCGTGATGTTGTGCCTTAAAAAACAATACTAATGTAGTATTTAGCAAGTTTATTTAACCCATATATGCTGAAGTTTGAATTTGCATGTTATATTGATATGAGCTGTTCTTCATATTGGTCTTATTGATAATTTAATTTTTTTTTTGAAAATGATTTAACATTTAGTATTTTTCTCTTATGAAGAATGATTCTTTATAAAGGATTGTCGGCACACAGCAGAACATTTAATATTTTTATTTTTAAAAGATATTCTGCATCAACAAAACAACACAAAAAACATTGTTATGGTTCTAGTGCACTGTTTCCACAGTTACCTCGTGTGATAGTGCATAAAGCAGTTCTTTGGGTGCAGGCCAACAGAGGCACCTCCACTAGTACACTTCGGGCAAATAAAATTTGTTTTTCTTGCAAACATCACATTGCTTTTGTTTGTTGACGTAAAGTGGCAGATGATCCAGACGATCTAGACGGATATTGGTTGAGACCCTGCAATCCCTAAATTGAGTTGTCTTTTCCTTCGACTGCTAAATGTTTAGCCTTAGGGCAAACCTCGACGATCTCACGCCTGAATCCGAGAAGGTCCAAACGGTCTTTGGTGTAGGCAGGGCTTCTCTTGTACAGGTAGAATGCGTTTTGGATCGACACGTCCAGCATGTAGTTGAACAGTGGTCAACACCACTTCTTCGACCGGATGTTGGTACGGTAGCTGTTGATATTCCGATCCATCCGATCGGTGCCGCCCATACAGACGTTATACTTTTTGATCGCTGCAGGCTGGGTCACCAGGATTTCCTTCTTGGCAGTGCTGGACCACCTCTTGGCCTTGTCAACTGGCTGGACGCCATATACGTTTGATGCAATTGTTACTGGACTGTTGTCGTGCTAGCAGATGACGATGACTTTTCCAGTCTGGTCGTAGCGATGACCAATATGCCCCCGATCCTTTTTTCATTTCTGCTGGCGTTATCAGTGAACATTTGTCCGTGCGGTTCGCTCTCAGAGTTCCAGTAGCTCCAAAACCATAGTCAGTCAGGTGGTCCAGCAGGCGAAGCGACGTAAAGAAGTTGTCGAAATACAACTTGTAATTTGTTCCTTTAGGTAGAATGTTGATGAGGTCAATGACGATAGAACCTCCTAATCCGAGTTCCTGATTTGAAACCTTGCCCTGATAAACTTTGAATTGGACCATGTAGCCTAGGGTACTATTGAGCCTGAGCCACCACGTCTTGTAACCGAATCAAATCGGTTTGCCCATGGACGTCTATATAATAGCATTATATAGACGTCCATGGTTTGCCGCGGATAAACTGTGGTGACCGAAGTTTTGCTAAATGTTGCTTGAAGCCTTCAAACGTTGTTACGTAAACTAAATTTGAATTTTTTTATGCAATTACCTTTTATGGACGTACATAGGCAATTTTGGCCTTGAAAGGTTTTTTGGCCCCCTTGAGCCGGGGGATGGGAGTAAAAATCTACAATTCAACAAATGAATATCAATTTTCATGATTTCAGCTGCGGGAGAAAAAAACAAAAAAAAAGAAATTTAGCTTAATTACGTAATTGAGAAACGACAATAAAGTGTTTGAATTGATCAGACTTTCTTGAAGAAAATCCGTGTTTTTATGGCATAAAACGTTCATTCCATCATTATTTTATGCTAACTTAAACGCGCCTGCTCATTGTTAGTTTCAAACATTTCGGATCGGGGTGTTACGAAAATGTTTATTGGAGGGGAAATACAATAAAAATGATTACACACAAATATTTATTTATTTTTTTAACCAAAAAGAAGGTCACAAATGACCACTAACACAAATTGGTGAACGAAAACATTAAAGTGATCAGCATTAGTTAGGAATCCGTGATGTTTTCTGAAAATCTATTTAAACAAGTTGTTTACAATTAAACCGGCAAAGTTTGTCATGGTCTCTGGAACTAAATAAATGATCATAATCTATGCAACAGTTTTGGCAAACAGGTTTTGGATCAAAAAAACCGATCAGTGTGTACGCACCTTCAGTGATTTAGTGATATTAACTTCTTATAGTACCTATAGAAGTAAAATGTATTGTGTTTCTTTCTTTAAATGATTTATATAGTTACTAGGTGGTCTTGACATATTCCATTAAACTCAATGAAGTCTTATTATTGATGTAAGCAGACAGTTGAATTCAAAAAATGAACTCATCGGTTAAGAACTCAAAAAGCCCTGCTCTTTGTTAGGCTCGATTCAGTCCGGTCAGTCTTATATGCACAAAATCCCAGTCCCGACTCTGTCCGTTTTTTTCTAGCACAAAATCTCAAGGCTCGGCCCAATAGCCTCCGCCCGTTTTGACTTCAACTCGACCCGTTTTGATATGAAGTTCCGTCCTGAGCCAGGCCTCTAGTCTGGTACCAACTTCGACCTTTGCTTTGTGGGTACAGTTTTTTTATGTTGCACTGATAAACTGGAAATATACATAATACGCAAACAAATTATTTACAAATATTTTAATTTTTTTAACAAAAGTCAGTAAACTGAAATTTTACAATGCATTCTGCATACTTCCTAATTGCTAACTCATGGCGCATCCCGGTTTTAAAGATGCAGTATCCGCCCGATTTTGGTCCTCTGGTAGCTACTTTTCCAAAAAATTCTATAACCGTAAATACTCAAATAAGCTAAGGATTTCTCCAAAAAAATTGGTTATTTTTTCCCAAAATATAAATTTAAAAAATCCTTGTAGCGATTTCCCCCTGCCCTCTGCAAATGACGCTTGTGAATAACACATGCTCTAGTCTGAAATTATTTGAATTAGTTGGTCCCGTGCGACTTCTTTTTGTTTCCAAATTTAAAAAGTCACATGTCGGGCAGAAATGTGAATCGAATGAGGAGGTCATCGCCGCTATGGAAGCCTACTTTGAGGAATTCGAGAAAACGTATTTTTCAGACGGGTTAAAGAAGTTTAGTGTCGAATACTATCGAGTAAAAGCTAACCAGACGTTGTCAACAACAATTTTGACTTTAATTTAAATATTAAATAAATTCTGATAAATTTATCAAATTTGCAAGTTATCTGAAAAATGAATCTGTGTTTATTATTTTCCGCTGTAATAGCTGGGCTGCTTTTCATTGATTCAATAAAGACCTTATAAATTCAACAACTTCGGCTTTTTGATCTTCGGTCATCCTTTCTAAAAGTTTTCGGTCAGTTTCTGGGATGTTCTGTGGTACAGGTTCACCCCGAATAATACCATTTAATCCTTCATGCAAAAATACTTGTCGTCGTTCAGTAGAAAGTTCGTTGAGAAGTCTTTGAATGCTCGTTTTTATGTAAATAAATTGATCTTGCCAAGGTCGGCTCAAGATTTCATCTTCAGAATTTTGTGCCTGACAGCCACATATGGCAGAACCAACCGAATTTGTCGTCAAGGAAAGTAAAACCACCGAACAAATCAGAAACTTGAAGTACATATTTTGACTTTCACTTCAATACCATTCCTTGAGAAGAACCTGTTGATATTGTTTTCAATTCATAAACGTAGCAATGTTTTTTTTTGTTTAAACATCTTAGCATTTAAACAGCGTTTGTTGCATACTTGCATAGATTAAAATAACATTAGACGAAAAAGAAATGAAATAACAGCAAACATCTGAAACTCTTATAATGCTTATATGAAATTTAGAATAAATTAAACAATGAAAAACGCACCTCCAAGATATGATGTCTTGAAATGAGTCCGAATTATGGCTGGGTGAAACTTTTAGTAGTGAAAGAGACGTACACAGGCTGTAAGCTGTTACAGCTGACTTTCTTGCCCTGATCCAGGTTAACTAAAACAAGATTGTTGTTTCAGTTTTAAAGTTCATCGTTCAACTTACTCAAAAAAAACTTGATTTATATAAAAACACGACGAGATAAGTAAGACGCAGGTCAATTTTTGGCAGCGCAAAACACTGAAAATATGAGAATAAAATGTTTATTTTTTTGGAAAAATGAACTTTTTATTTTTTTTTCCAAAAGTTTTTCAACATAGTATTTTCCGTGACCTATATAGCAGACATGAACTAAAAACATACAAATCAAAAGCAAGTATCATTTATGTAATATCATTTTAATTTATTTATCATCTCTATCATCTTCTTTATCATCTCACTTTGTTCTCCAATCCAGTAAGAGTGGAATTAATAGTCTGCATCCTTCTGACGTGGAGAATTAATGTTCAGAAGGCTCACTCAGCAATGGATCGTTGATTCTTATTTACAAGTCGAAGCGAACAATCTCAACTTCATTCGACATAATCAGAAGCGACCGCGTGCCGAGCAGTATCAAGGACTCGCTGATCATGTGGCGAATGTGGCTCAAAATGAACAAATAGCAGCTGGAATATCCGTGATTCTTCCATCGAGTTTTGAAGGCTCACCTCGAAACATGAGAGAGCGAAGTTGTGACGCCATGTCCATATTCACAAAATTTTCATTAAATTTGCTTATATATAGACATTTTTTTATGGTTATCAAATGTCATTTTGTTTTTGTTGACTATTTTTATAATAACGGTCGCCGTATTTTAAAACTTCCGTCATTTTTGACGGGCTATCTCTAGTTAGTAATAACAAACCATACAACATTTAATTTAGAAAATTAAATTACAATATGAAATTCAGCCGACGTTTTTTCTGCAAAAATATGTCGATGATGGTTTCTTCATTAATGTTTAGGTCGCGATTGATAGTCATCTGGACAAACCCATTAAGCCTTGTTTGACCCATTGTGGTGCGTAGATAAGATTTGTGTCTGCGCATAGCTGAGAAGGATTTCTCGGCTGTCGCGGAAAAAAGGGGCAAGTGGTGAAGAGTTTCAGCAGCGTATTTATCTGCGGGTAGATGGAATATTAACAGTGTTGCAGAACATCAACTGCGGTATGTGGCCGCTATTCGCTAATATGCTATTCGCGCGGGAATAGATACAAAGTAGCCTAATCATAGATATCCACATAGAATACTGTATACTATATATCGCGTTGCAAGTTAAGATGGCCTTTTCACTAGGGCCATGGCTGGGTAAAAAAATCCTGATTCACTTGACCAATCCATTTTACCACACTTTTATTTAACTTGACTTCTCTGCAGGGACGTCATTTCAGCAAAACCTTAGGGGGGAAAGATGTTTTAGGGGCCCACTCAGGGTTCTCTGCGCCTGGGCACAAAACACAAAATCTGCGCCCCCCTGCATAACATCTTTTGCTTTTTTCTCCCAAAAAAACCCGATGACCGTGGAAGGGGGGTAGTTGGAGCTACTTTAAAAAAAATTTGAAACCCTTGTTTCATTTTTCCTCCCAAAAACCTGATGACCGGGGGAGGTCACATACCATAACATCTGAGTGATCATAAGAGCATTTCCAACTGTCTCTACGAACAAGGCTATAGCTATCAAAATCAGCTGTGAACGGTAATTAATATTGATGAACGAAACAAGCTATAGTCATTTATTTCTGAAAAAGTTAGTATAGTATGAATACACTGAACCCTCTTTCTGTCACCCCCATGATGTCGCCCGGGGCAGCTTGCCCACCCCCTTAGCCACGCATCTGGGTCCAATAATGCAAGTATCTAATGAATTTTTATGAAATGGATCTAGGCTAATAGTTCATATTTGTAACCTAAACAAGCTGGCATTTTAAATTAAGATAATTCTAATATCGTTATTTTTTTAATATTTTATTCTTTATACTAGGTGTTTTAAGACTCAAATATCAGTATATGTAATATATACCAAATTATCCTGTCGTGGATCATAATTTGATATTTTAAATCCGGGTTGGGACTGGCCGCAAAAGTGTTCTTATTCGGTCTGCAGAGTGCAGAGAGGAAATCATCAGATTGCGGATTGAAGGAATTCAGGCATGCAATAATATCACTATTTTCTGTAAATCGTGCGATGAGCGTATTAGATGAGCTATATGAAAGATAAGATGGACATTAAATGTTAATTAACGAATCTCGAGTCAACGTTGAGAAGCCACATGACTCTCACGTCGTTTAGATATATTCTTTAGGTTCAATCAAAATTTCGAAATGGATGGATTTTTAAACTTTTTTCCTTACCCCCTTTTTTTTCTTCCCCCCCTGTTTTTTGCCGGGCGAAGCTGCGCCCGGCTGTATAAGGATAGAAGCCACTGTAGATAGCTATGAAAGTAATCAATGTAAACATAAACATTTTTGTATTTATTATTTGGTTTTGAAACCATGAATAACATTGAAATTAAAATTTTAGGTAATTAAAATTAGCATAAATAATTATGTAAGTTCACTTTTTTAAACATAGGCGGGGCTTATTACCGGGCCGAAATTTGTTTACACTTCTGTTAAATCATACAGACCGACAAATTACTAGTTGTTTATAAATATATTGAGATTTTGGTTTTCTAGGTTATGGCTTCGAAGTTGATTTCTGTAGAATACAAAGTTTACGGCAAAGTGCAAGGTTTTTATTTGTTAATTGAAAGTTTACAGCTGAAACAGTGCAGCCAAATCTCCTGTCCTACCCAGTGATGTTCAAGTTAACTTTAATACCTAAAAATAATAGAAAAATAACCAGTTTATTGTTATAGTAATAGTAACTGAAATATGAATAACGTTAACTAACTAACTGTAATAGTAACTGAATAATACATTCAGTTGAAATAGTTAAATAATTAATTACTAACTGAATTTTTTTAGATGTAATTTAGAAAAAAATCTGAATTTTTTAGTGCTTGTATGAGAAATTATAAATCAGCCTCGGGTTGTTGAGCGAAGACGGTGGAGAGCAGGAACATCCGAATTCAGTTGTAACATTTCTTTGAGGTATGCACGGGCACTGCCACGCAGACACTAGTAAATAAGGAAGCCCAGCTTGAATTTATTTCTTAAATGAACAAGCAGTCAGTGAAGGCTGTCTCGAATGTCAGCCGAGATTGTGTCAAATTAGCATCTTCTGAGGACAAGACGGGCCGCTACTTGTGTCACAGACTGCAACTGGTCGGTTAAGACAACTCCGACTCCAGCCAACAGACTGTTACAGTAAGTAAGCAACTAATCAAACAGGAATACGTTTTTGGACACCCTTGGCGACTGCATAACCTTTAATTTTAATAGCAGCCTTCACTTGACTAAAGAAATAATCTTTGAACCTGCTTCAAAAGCGTATGTGGGGTGTGTCTGCAGGAAAAAGGTTCTCCAAGAACCTAGAGACTTGTGATTTTTTTAAAATGAACTTTAAGCTTTACCATTTTAGGCTGTTTATAGAACCTACAGTTAACTGTAACTTTACCTTGAAAATAAATAACTGTAATAGTAACTGAAAAATGTTTGTGGAAAAATATCTTCAACTGAGAACTAAAAAATGTTGTAACTTCAACTGAAAAGTTATAACTGAAATATCACTGATCTACCTGACGTAACACCAACGCTAACGACAGGCTAGCCGCTAGTTGCTTAGATAGACAGCTAGTCTGTTAGTCTTGTGACTTAAGTTAAGTCTGTCTGCACTTACCAATGATAGTTAGTTAAGTGACGCTGTGCCTTGCGCCTTAGAAAACTGGTAGTTCTATGTATTTGAAACTGTAAAATAATTTTAATCAAATTATTTGCAGGTGTATTCTTTAGAAAGGTTTGCTATCTTCCAACTATGTATTTATTATAAGTGTCAGCAGAACAACTAAATAATGATTGTTTTGTGGCTTTTGGATTCAGTATACAGCACAGACGGCAAAGATGCACAAGTTAGTGGGCTGGGTTAAAAATGATGATGATGGGACAGTTGTGGGTCTTCTCCAAGGGTCAGACAGAAGCATCAATATGATGTTAGTTAGTAATTTATTAGTTTTTATTTTTAATAATTTACTTAAAGTTTAAATTTTTTTATTTAAGGAAGGAATGGCTTAGCAAAAAG
The DNA here is from genome assembly GCA_963978895.1 of Erpobdella octoculata. Lineage (NCBI taxonomy): Eukaryota > Metazoa > Annelida > Clitellata > Hirudinida > Erpobdellidae > Erpobdella > Erpobdella octoculata. The sequence goes on from OZ022239.1 coordinate 12,676,662, forward strand.
GGTAGTCCAAAATGTGTCATAAATAAGTGCGAGTTCAACAACGAAAAGGAAATAACTCGGGTCGAGTATGATGATTTCCTCATTAAGAAATAAACTGTTTTTGAGTGTTTAGTAGGCTCAATTTTATTATGAAAATTTGTTTTAAGACATTAGTTTTAAAAGTTTTTAATTGTAACCTAGATATTATAATTAAAATGTTTAAAAAACTGATCTTTATGAGTTGGCATAAAGTATTTATTTAGATTACTATTGGTTTGTGAAGTGTGATATAGCTGTGTTTCATAGATTGTTGATTTGCTATTGCTTATCCTAATATATTCTTGCCACTCTACAGTGACTTAAGTGACTACAGTGACTCAACTCGTTATGTTCTTCACTTGAAATAGTAACTTTTTCATTCCACCAAGTTGCAATCTTGAGCCATCGTTACTGATGAACCTTAATAAATGTAGATGTAAATTTTTGATAATTTATAGAGCTTGGAGGCGCCGTTCTTTCACATGTCCCACAGAGAGAAACGATTTCACCCGGTACTGCTTTTCCTGTTATACTATTAAGCAAAGTTAATATAGAGAATTTAACAAACCGAAAAAAGGGATATGTCGAGTAGCCCCAACTAATATAGGCTCGCTCCTCACGACAATTGAAGTTTGAATATGTTCTGGGAAAAAATGTTTTAATTAAAAATATTAATTGTCTATGTTTTTTAAACAAGTCAAACACAATTGTATAAAGGTTTACATATATAAATTCAAAAATATTTTTTTAAGAAGACATATTTGCAATAAATGAAAAAAAGGGAAATTATTAAATATGAGATTCGTGAGAAAAACCTTGTTTTTATGGCTAACTTTTTATTTTATTTAATTGAACAATTAAAAATGTTATAAAAAAATAAAATTATAAGATGTATAAATAGAAGTGATGAACATGTATGAAAGACATTTTGAAACAACTTAAATAACACTTAGTAAACATCATTACCAGTTAGCAGTTAATAACAACAATAATCAGCAGTGCAAGTTTTTCTAAACTTATTGTATGATGACATGCACTGTTCGTTTGCTGTCACCAATCTCAGAAAAAATTCATAGACCTTCCCCAACCCAGACCATCCAATATTACTCCAAGATTGCATGACTATTTCAGCTGCTTCAAAGGCCTTCGAGGGAAGGCTGTCGGTAATCATATGTGAAAATTCAAACCAATTGACCAAACGGTTAAGTACAGGTTAAGGAACACAATGAAAAAGTAAGGTTTGAATCCAGTCGTCGAAAAGCGTGGCCTGACGCCTTACTTGATCCGGTAGTCCGGTACATGACACTCGTTAAACTACTGGAGTCAAGCTAGCAGGCGCTCGTAACATAGGAAATGTGCAGTAAAATGCATGTGTCAAGCTAGCAGGCGCTCAAAAAAATTTCAAAAATAAAATAAAAAAAGTATCGGTATTTATTAAACAACTCAAAATAACTACGTTTCATTAATTTTTATTATGAAAACCCCGAAATTTTCTTCAGAAAACCTATTTTAAATTTCGCTAAATGTAAACAAAATGATCGGTAATGTAGCGTTCGGCTTGGGCTTAATATCTCTAATAGAAACTAATTTAAAAAAAAAAATGCCATTAAATAGTAAATATGGGCTACTGAAACATATTACAAATTCAAAACTGAGAACTCAACCAAAATGTGTCACGGAACTATACAAACTCAACAAATATTTCTCGATGTCCCAAAAATGTAATTCGCATAAAGCAGATATCTCAAAAACTAGCCAAATGCTGATAGCAAGCAAGGTGTCATTTTAAAGCTATTATGTGTTTCTATAACATACCAAAAATTCAAAATGAAAACCTAAACCAAAACATATAGCAGGCGCTCACAAACTCGGTGTTTTTTCACACGAATGCTCTCATCCCCATCATTGAGTGAATAAAGCGCCTCTAAGCATAAAGCGTATATCTCAAAAACTAGCCAAATGTTGATAACAAGCAAGGTGTCATTTTAAAGCTATTATGTGTTTCTATAACATACCAAAAAATCAAAATGAAAACCTAAATCAAAATATATAGCAGGCGCTCACAAACTCGGTGTTTTTTCACTGGAATGCTCTCATCTCCATCACTGAGTGAATAAAGCGCCTCTAAGCATAAAGCGTATATCTCAAAAACTAGCCAAATGCTGATAGCAAGCAAGGTGTCATTTTAAAGCTATTATGTGTTTCTATAACATATCAAAAATTCAAAATGAAAACCTATATAGATGGAACCATTTAAGAACAAGTCAGATTGGAAGACATTTCAAGACGGACTGGCTCGATACCTTTAGAGATGCCATTAAACAATCTAATCCATTCTGTTCTTTTGCAGCTAAATGGCACTACGTGAAAGTTCAAAACTCAACTCGAAAGGGACTGCTTTTCAACTCGAAAGGAGAATGCACGTTTCGGCATTGTCGGTGTATTTTTTAATGCAAATCTCGGATGAAATTCAACTGATGGCGCACATAATGTTTTCTGGTGGAGATATCTGCCATGAAGTTGGCGAGCAGCGTTCGCACTATATTCGAGGCGATGCCAGAAGACGTTTAGGGGAGAATTTAGCAAATGGACTTCCCAGAGAAAAACGCCTTGACGCTATGAACAAAATGGAGCAGGAAGTTTATGAATCCGGAAATAGAGACGGCATACCGCGCACCGGGGTTTTTCGTCAGATAAGTAGTGAACTTATCAAATCAAAAAGACTTCATGAGTTAGAAATGCAAAGTCTAATTAACATGAAGGAAAAGCAAAATCCCAAGGATATTTTGCCTGCATCCAATTAATTATTGCTTCTCCACCTGGTGTTATGTTGTGGTCTGTGGCAAGTCTGCGTCTTTTCCACAAAATTCGTCGACGAGACATTATTTACTTAGATGCTACTGGCAGCATTGTTAAAAGAAGGAAGGCTCCCTTTTACGTTTATGAGCTTGTGGTTCGTAACCCAGTAAAAGGGGGTCCACCATTTCCTTTAGCTACTTTTATTACCAATAGTCACATATTGAGCAGACAGTATCCCAATATAAGTGGGTTCACTGATGTGGAATACTTAAAAGATATAGGCGTTTTAAGAGAAGGACCTACACCAAACAAAAAGTTTATACAAATAATCCATCAAGGAGATAATCATTGGATTACTATAAGCAATATGTAAGTTCTTAGAGTTTTTTAAATTTATTTTCAAATAAACATTATTATTTAATTTCCTTAGGTTTTGTGATGTGAAAGAAGTGGACGTTTTCGACAGTTTAAATAGAAAACTCACTCAAAAAGACCTGAGAGTAATAAGTTACTGTTGTAAGAACTTCACAACCACAACCACAGAACTTACTCTTAGGCACCACCACGTTCAGCAGCAAATAGGAGGAAACGACTGTGGTCCTTTTGCCATTGCTTTTGCAGCAACCGTAGCAAGTGGCAAGCACCCCGCCGGCTGTAGTTACGACCAAAAAAATTCGATTACAAATTTCGGATGGTTTCAGAGAGGGTAAATTCAAACAAATGGAAAAGACTTCGAGGAAACGTAAAAATGAGCCAAAAAACGAAATAATAGAAATTTATTGCAATTGTCGGCTGAATTATATGGACAATGCTGGCGAAGACGAGAACATGGTACAATGTAGGGATGTCACGGGTAGTACTTTTTGGAGTTTTCGGGTTCGGGTTCGGGTTTGTGAAACTAGAGTTTTCGGGTTCGGGTTCGGGTTCGGGTTTGTGAAACTAGAGTTTTCGGGTTCGGGTTCGGGTTTGTAAAACTCGAGTTTTCGGGTTCGGGTTCGGGTTTGTGAAACTCAGGTTTTCGGGTTCGGGTTCGGGTTCGGGCTTGTAGTTTTCCAAAAACCGGGTTCGGGTTCGGGTACTGGCTTATGATTTCAAATTCCTGGATAGATTTTAAATTTACCTAGTATGTATACATATACAAACGAGAGCAATCAATTCATCAATTAGACATTACATGTATTGAATAAACTCTAACAAGTTATTTTTTTAGCTTTTCAAATAATGTGATTTCTTTGGCCGAAGGAGACTTAATCATTTTAGTTCGATCGTGGCTCGGTCCGGCCTGATAATCAAACGGATTAGTTGTCTAGCTTACACACTCACCAATAAAATGACCTATTTGTGTTATTTGTTACGCAAAGAAGATAATACAAAACTTGCGTGGCTTGCGATTAGTATAATACGTTACCTCTTAAATTATTGTAATTATTGAGGATTAGTGTCCTAGCTTACACATTTGCCAATAAAATAACTGTGGCGCATAGATCATTTATAGAGTTTGCCAGTTAAAGTTTAGGATTATGCAAGATTATCTTTATAACAAAGGGTCTTTGTTATATCAGAAAAACTTTGAGTATATGAATGAATAAATATAAGGTTATATAACTGAAGTAAAAAGTTTCGAGTCATGGCTATCCGCGATTTCTTCGACCGAAGGAGGCTTAATTATTTTAGTTCGTTCGCGGCTCGGTCCGGCCTGATATTCAAACGGATTAGTGGTCTAGCTTACACAATCACTAATAAAATGACGTATTTGTGTTATTTGTTACGCAAAGGTGATAATACAAAACTTCTACGCTTGCGATTAGTATAATATGTAACGTCAACAAAACTTCTTATTTATTACAAGCTTTTATAAAGATTTATTTGTTCACAACTCCGAGTTCGGATATTAGGCTTATAAATTTTCGGGTTCGGGTTCGGGTATCAAGTTTTCACATTTTCGGGTTCGAGTTCGGGTTCGGGTATCATGTTTTGTAATTTTCGGGTTCGGGTTCGGGTTCGGGTATCAAGTTTTCACATTTTCGGGTTCGGGTATCAAATTTTCACACTTTCGGGTTCGGGTTCGGGTATCAGAAAAAGACCGGGTAGTACCGAACTCGGGTTCGGGTTCGAATACCCGTGACATCCCTAGTACAATGTGATCGTTGCGATAAATGGTTACATATGGCATGTGAAAAGATTACCCAGTTAGACTTGAAAGAGTCCGTTTATTTTTGTAGATTATGTATTCTCGCATGGTCTTGACAAATAAAAAAATTTAATTCATTTTGCCAAGTTTTGTTTATTTGCCATCAAAATATTTAGAAACGTAACATCCTATATAGGCCTTGTGATGGGAATTAGAGCATTCGTGTGAAAAAACACCGAGTTTGTGAGCGCCTGCTAAATATTTTGGTTTAGGTTTTCATTTTGAATTTTTGTTATGTTATAGAAACCCATAATAGCTTTAAAATGACACCTTGTTTGCACTTAGTGCACTATCAATGCACGCAGTAGCTGTAGCCTAGTTGGTGCGTACTGGTCAAACTTTATGTCAACACATAGAAAACGTCACAGAGTTTATGTGCGCCTGCTATATATTTTAGTTTAGGTTTTCATTTTGAATTTTTGATATGTTATAGAAACACATAATAGCTTTAAAATGACACCTTGCTTGCTATCAGCATTTGGCTAGTTTTTGAGATATACGCTTTATGCTTAGAGACGCTTTATTCACTCAGTGATGGGGATGAGAGCATTCGTGTGAAAAAACACCGAGTTTGTGAGCGCCTGCTAAATATTTTGGTTTAGGTTTTCATTTTGAATTTTTGTTATGTTATAGAAACCCATAATAGCTTTAAAATGACACCTTGTTTGCACTTAGTGCACTATCAATGCACGCAGTAGCTGTAGCCTAGTTGGTGCGTACTGGTCAAACTTTATGTCAACACATAGAAAACGTCACAGAGTTTATGTGCGCCTGCTATATATTTTAGTTTAGGTTTTCATTTTGAATTTTTGATATGTTATAGAAACACATAATAGCTTTAAAATGACACCTTGCTTGCTATCAGCATTTGGCTAGTTTTTGAGATATACGCTTTATGCTTAGAGACGCTTTATTCACTCAGTGATGGGGATGAGAGCATTCGTGTGAAAAAACACCGAGTTTGTGAGCGCCTGCTATATGTTTTAGTTTAGGTTTTCATTTTGAATTTTTGATATGTTATAGAAACACATAATAGTTTTAAAATGACACTTTGCTTGCTATCAACATTTGGCTAGTTTTTGAGATATACGCTTTATGCTTAGAGACGCTTTATTCACTCAGTGATGGGGATGAGAGCATTCCAGTGAAAAAACACCATGTTTGTGAGCGCCTGCTATATATTTTGGATTAGGTTTTCATTTTGAATTTTTGATATGTTATAGAAACACATAATAGTTTTAAAATGACACTTTGCTTGCTATCAACATTTGGCTAGTTTTTGAGATATACGCTTTATGCTTAGAGACGCTTTATTCACTCAGTGAAGGGGATGAGAGCATTCGTGTGAAAAAACACCGAGTTTGTGAGCGCCTGCTATATGTTTTGGTTTAGGTTTTCATTTTGAATTTTTGGTATGTTATAGAAACACATAATAGCTTTAAAATGACACCTTGCTTGCTATCAGCATTTGGCTAGTTTTTGAGATATCTGCTTTATGCGAATTACATTTTTGGGACATCGAGAAATATTTGTTGAGTTTGTATAGTTCCGTGACACATTTTGGTTGAGTTCTCAGTTTTGAATTTGTAATATGTTTCAGTAGCCCATATTTACTATTTAATGGCATTTTTTTTTTTAAATTAGTTTCTATTAGAGATATTAAGCCCAAGCCGAACGCTACATTACCGATCATTTTGTTTACATTTGGCGAAATTTAAAATAGGTTTTCTGAAGAAAATTTCGGGGTTTTCATAATAAAAATTAATGAAACGTAGTTATTTTGAGTTGTTTAATAAATACCGATACTTTTTTTATTTTATTTTTGAAATTTTTTTGAGCGCCTGCTAGCTTGACACATGCATTTTACTGCACATTTCCTATGTTACGAGCGCCTGCTAGCTTGACTCCAGTGTTAAACTGACAAGAGCGTTTTATGAGCATTTCATAACTAAGTTTTCCATTGATAAATGTTTTAACAAGTTTGCATATCTCCGCTGCAGGAGTGCAAAGTTCAGCCAAGTTTTAAAACGCTTCTAGAGTTTTATAGTGGCTATAAAAATATCATTAGGATGACAGTACAGTCCTTTGCAAAGTAGCTCTATAATATACTCATTACTCAGATCTATTCAAAATATTTATCTGAATAATCTGGGGATTAGTTGCATTTATCAAGTTTTCCAAAGCAGCTGCGTACATATCACTGTTTTTCATTAAAGTATTTAGTGAAATCAGTAACCCTACTTGAGCAAACGTTTTTATTTGATCTGGAGTAAAAATAGAATTATACTCGGCATAGTGTAAGCTTTGGAACAAATTCAGATATATTTGAGTCGTCTGGTTTGAAGCCAAGATGATGCTGGCCTACCTGATTCACCCATCAAAGTCATTCCACTAACTTCAATGCTGGTCAAGAGAAGTAATTGTTCTATTAATTTAGTTAATCGGTGTGTATGAACCGAACTGTAGCTTTGACAAATTTTGTTGGTACATAAATCTAGTGATTCTAAAAGTTTCAAACCAGATATTGAGTCCATTAGCTTTTCAAAACAACCGTCTTTCATATTGTTTAATATGAATAGTTTGAGACCAGTAAAGGACTTTATTTGACTGAGAAGCGTCTCAGATAAACACCACCTGCACAAAACAAGATTCCTTAGTTTTTCTGATGAAAATGTAAAATTCAATTCTTCAATAACATCTTGGGTACAAACTCCTAAGTTTCCTTCTTCTTTATGACAAAGTACACACAAATCTTTAAAGTAATAAGAGTCATCATCAAAATCAAAGTACAAATCCAGTTCCAAAATTTTGAGACTTTCTGATACTTGTGTTAGTGTTATTTCTTTGACGAAACTGTGAGTGATCCACATAAAGTGTTTGTAATCTCCAACATCATCGTTGTAGGAAAACGTTGAGAAAAGGTTACAACTGCTAAACCGACTCTTCATCAATGTAATCTTCATTGTCGATCCTTAAAATTTAAAATTATATCCCGACTGTCTGGGTGGAGTATGATAGCCGCTTGAAACTGAAGTAGCAAGTGAGAATCGATGAGTAAATATTTCAATGCAGTATAGTTCATAGGAACATTCTGATTGATTATGTATTGTAATTTTCCTATTTGATCGGTGTCGTTTTCTGAAAAAAGTGTTAAAATTGTCCATGCAAAACTCTGTGCAAGCTGAGATCCCTGGTGTTAAAAACTTGTTATTGTTGTTGATGTTGTTCGTAATAGCAGTCAAATATCGGATGTGATAATTTTGAATTATGAAAAAATTTATTAGTTTTTTTAAAAAAAGAAAAGAAAAAAAGTTGGAAGTGAAATGATGTAAGTACCTGCATCCCCCACCACGAGTTTCTGGATCCGCCACTCAGTACAGACAAATGTATGAAATCATGTATGTTTATTAGAAATAGCCCCTCAAAAATGACAGATTTTTTTAAATATCATTATAGGTCGTTTTACAATTTCTGCAGTGATATTTAACAGCGTTGGGCGAAATTGTAACATAGATACCTAAATACAGCCTAAGGAAATTATGTTTGTTAAATTTTAGATGATTAAATAATTTTGTTACTATTATCATGCTGCGCACTTTTGAGAGAAAATTATTTTAAAAAAATGTATTAAAAATGCAAACTATCTATGGTTTACTTTTGTCTATTCTGGTTCTGTAAACAAACCCTGACAATTTGGTCCTCCGAGTTTGATTAATTGAGGATTGAATTGCCACATATACTGACATATAGGCGTTTTTTGCTTTGTTTATAAAATTTAATTATTTACAAATGTCTTCTGATCAAGCTGTTGCAAATGCTAACTCGTCTGTTCTTACCGAAGCACAAGAACAACTTAACAATTTTTGGAAGAAAACAATGGACGACATAAAAAATCTCAAACCCGTTCGTAGTTGTAATTTCAATTCAATTTTGTTAGTTTATTTAAAACAAGCGATAATTAATTTTAAAATTAAAAATTTTTTTTATAAAAAATTTGTTTATTCCATATTGATTCGTAAGTTTCTTAAATTTTCAATTCTTACTTCTTACATACTTCACATAATTTAAAAGTCAATTTTTGGGTAAAGCCGTGAATTAAACTGCTAAATTAACGTATTGAGACGTCTAGGGTCGAGGTTGCTAAGTGATCTTTAGTAATTCGAAGCACTATGTGACATAGAATTCAAACTTTTTAAAAAACAAGAAGAGACTATAAAAAGGCTTTTTTTAGTTCTAGAGTGGTAAATATATGGAACAACTTGGACGATGACACTGTAGCGGTGCCGTACCGAATTGCCGACCTCCGAGTTGCCGACCATCGATTTTCGCCAATAACGTCTGAATTGCCGACCAGCGTTTTATCAAAGTGTACCGAGTTGCCGACCACCAAGAAAATAAAAACAACTCTTTGTTATTTTGTATTTAAACAATAATAATAATAATAATACAATTCATTTATACTACAGCAATAATATTTTTGTTAAAAGAATGAGTTAATGTAAGTAAACTAAACTTGAGGCTCTTTGACATTGGCTGGCAAGTTCGGTAAGCTCCGCCTCCATGTCAATTAAGTTAATAAACTAAATAAGAATGAACAATTTGCTATATATATATAAAATTAGGAAATAGAATAAAATAAAATATATATATATATATATATATATATATATATATATATATATATATATATATATAAAAAGCTGGTGCATCTCCTCCGAGAAGAAAGCCGAAATATATCCGACTGGAGGAAAAAATTTCAAAAGCACACTCCCAGCATGTGGCTGGTAAAATTGATACATACAGACTGTTGCGTACTGTTCAGTACAGTGTCAATTTAAATAAAAACTAATATTTTTATTCTTCATTAAATTTTTTTAACAATAATTATTTTTAATATTAATTAAAAAAATTTTTCTTAACAATAAAAATGATTCTTACTGGTTTGCTGCGCAATAGTTACGTTTATTTATTTATCCATTATTTGCATATTTAACTCTATTATGTTAGTAGAATAAAGTAGAGCTGCAATAGTTACGTTTATTTATTTATCCATTATTTGCATATTTAACTTTATTATGTTAGTAGAATAAAGTAGAGCTGCTTTTTAATTTACGTTTACTTTTAAAGTTGAGGCTCTTTGACATTGGCTGGCAAGTTCTTTGAGCTCCGCCTCCACGCTAATTATGTAAATGAACCAAATAAGATTGAACGATTCTTTTTAGTCTCAGTTGGATTATTTAAATGATTTGTTATTTTTGAACGATTCTATTAGCTAAAAATGAAAATAAAATAGAAAATTTTTTGACGAGGTCGGCAACTCGGTACGATCTTAAAAAACATCGGTCGGCAATTCGATACGTCATTGCGGTCGGCAACTCGGAGGTCGGCAAATCAGGTAGACACCACTGTAGCATCTGAGACTACCACATCTTTTAAAGTAGTGCTATCCAGGGATACTGATTTTTATACAAATTATTTATTTTTTTATTAGTTTATTTATTTATTATTATTTTTTTATTTTATTTATTTTATTTTTATTTATTTTATTTTTATTTATTTTATTTTTTTATTCATAGGCGTACAGTCTTCTAAACCACTATAATAAACGTTATCTTATCTTAAGGTGAACCTTTACCGAATTATTATCACTCAAGCACGACCCACACTATATCAGATAGTCCATATGTACGAGTATGCTCGACCGGGTACACGATTTATTAACTGGGTGTTCCCTCTTTGGGCGGGTCCCTGGCAACAGCACTATATATAAGATGGTCATGCAAAAACAGTTGCACAAAATTAGTGCTTATTTTTGCCATAAGTAGAACGCAGGCTACAAACTTAAATCGCTGGTACCAAGACGCCATATGCATTATCCATATGGGTTACATTACCGCCTATAGAGGCGATATTTAAAAATTAGTTGCCGTTTTGTACGTAGCCGTTCCATCACTTCGTATTTACAGGACCATCTTGTAATAACCATTCCATCACTTTTAATATTTTCAAATATAGAAATCAAACTAAAATTGAGAAAGGGATGTCAAAAAATAGGAATATAAAAACCATGGTTAACAGCCATAACAAATTTAACTGAGTTTTTTGTGGCCTAAATATAAATACAAACAGTAGAAATAATTTATTTTGCTTTTCATTTTTTCTAATTTTACATCTGAACATGTTTTTATACATTTCTTAAGTTTTTAAAAAAATACTTTACAGTTTATGTTTGACTGAGTTTATTCTCCAAACTTATAGTGGAAAATACAATTTTTATTTCTTTTTAGAATGAATTTAAAATGCAAGAGCTTCCTCTAGCAAGAATCAAGAAAATTATGAAAATGGATGAAGATGTCAAGGTTTTGTATAGCATCTAGCATTATAGTATGAATATTATTTGATGGTAAGCTTACAACAGCTGACCAAATTAACTCACTTTTATTCTTTTCTAAATTTTAAAAATGTCATTTTGTAATTCTAATTCTTTAAATTTTTGTTTCAGATGATAAGTGCCGAGGCTCCGGTGTTGTTTGCAAAGGCCGCCGAGATTTTCATAAACGAGTTGACCTTAAGAGGTTGGGTTCATGCAGAGGTCAATAAGAGAAGGACATTACAAGTAGATTATTTATTTATTTATTGTTTCATGTGTTTGTCGATGTTTCTAAACTGCATTTGTGTATTAATTGGGATTTGTTTGTCTATTTTGCAACCAAAAGAGGAACGATATTGCCATGGCGATCACCAAGTGCGACCAGTTTGACTTTCTAATTGACATTGTTCCAAGAGAAGAAATAAGAACTACTAAAAGGGTGCGTTTGATTTTATTTCATTGTTAATTGAACTTCAGCTGTTTCTACTCTATGGTGATTCAATAATATTTAACTATTTTATAATTAATAAATTCATACAATTAATTAATTGTTAAAAGTTCAATTTTTTCAGGAAGAAGTTACAGTTCAAGGTGGTGATCAGCAAATTCAATATCTCGTACAATTCAACCAGCAGTCGGCACCTGCTCAACAAATTCAAGTTCAAGGTTATTATTAAGCTTGGAAGTTTTTTTCAGTTACGTACGGTTTCGGAAATAATTTTTTTTCGAACTTTCGGTTTTAATCGGTTTTGGAAACACAATTTCTTCCGAACTTCCGAAAACCGATTCCAAAAGCTCGGGTTTGTTGGAGATTTTTCGGAACAGCCGCAACACTTCCGAAAATTATTTAGTTTTGCGGAAATGTTAGGATTGCAGAAATATTGACTAAAACTAACAGAATGTCACACATTAAATTAAAAATAACACTTAAACAACGGAAAACTAAAGAAATCTTACATTTTCAATTTAAAATATCACTTGAGCAACAGGAAACTAACAAAATCTCACGCAATAAAGTAAAAACAATACTTGAACATTTCTTATCTAAACACACAGATAATTTACAGAACCCAAATAAAAAGATTTTATTTGCATTTTGAAAAATTATTATTTGTTAATTTTTTGGGCATAGATAACACAATTTTTTAAATTTCAAAAATAAAATTTAAATTATTTTTTATAGAAATTTTTTTTAATTCACTAGAATGCACTGTCACGAGTAGCAATTTTTTACATTTTAAGTTTCAACTTGATTGTATGACTGAAAGTTTTTTAATTTTCCTTTACAAAAGTTCGCCATTAATTTAATTTGTTTTGGAATTCCAAAAAAAAACCGACATTTCTAAAAAAATTTCTGAATGTTCGGTTTTCTTCTGGTTCGGAAATAACTTTATTCCGAACTTTCGAAAACCGATCTTTCAGAGGCGTTGGGAAGGGAACGGAAGAAACTTCCAGGCTTAGTTATTAGTTATTGTGCTGTTGATGGTATTCACTCTAAGAGTGATGGTATTCACTCTAAGAGTGATAGTATTCACTCTAAGAGTGATGGTATTCACTCTAAGAGTGATGGTATTCACTCTAAGAGTGATGGTATTCACTCTAAGAGTGATGGTATTCACTCTAAGAGTGATGGTATTCACTCTAAGAGTGATGGTATTCACTCTAAGAGTGATGGTATTCACTCTAAGAGTGATGGTATTCACTCTAAGAGTGATGGTATTCACTCTAAGAGTGATGGTATTCACTCTAAGAGTGATGGTATTCACTCTAAGAGTGATGGTATTCACTCTAAGAGTGATGGTATTCACTCTAAGAGTGATGGTATTCACTCTAAGAGTGATGGTATTCACTCTAAGAGTGATGGTATTCACTCTAAGAGTGATGGTATTCACTCTAAGAGTGAAGGTATTCACTCTAAGAGTGATGGTATTCACTCTAAGAGTGATGGTATTCACTCTAAGAGTTCTATATAAAAAAAAACTTTTTCATTACGCCAGTGTTTTCTTTTTGAAAGCTTTGGTGCTTCAGAAAGCCAAGCCATTTATTCGTTTATAGTTAATTTTATAGTTATGACAATAATCTTTTGCCTTCTTTTAACAGGAGGCAACCAAGTTATGCCACAACATATACAACTCATCCAAGGAAATAATGGAGTTATATTGACACAGGTTGTTTTATTTAATTATTATTTAGTTATTTTATTCAATTGTTTTGGGGAATTCATCGATAATTAATTTCTATTTTAATAACAGCCTGTTGTGGAGCAGCAACAGGCAGCTCCTCAACAGCAAATAATCCAGGTACAAGCACCACCTGCTCAGCAGCAGCAGCAGCAACAACAGGCTCAGCCAATGCAGGTCTTCACTCAAGTTATCGATGCAAATGGAGAGGTTCAGCAAGTACCTGTAAGTGAAGTTCTTGACCTAACTGGCATGTCAACTTATTTTCATAATTTGATTGGCATGTAGAAATTTGAGACAGTTGACAAGTAATTTTGTTGCTCCTTTTAATAATTCGTTAAAGCTTGCATAACTTTTTAAATCCCTTATATTAACTTCACTGCTATTAGATAAATGTTTACTTATATAAATTCCCAAAAATGTCATTTTAACTAATTTTTTTCCAATAAATGAAAAGCTGGCAAATTCAGAAATATAAGAAGAATAATTTTTTTTTAAACTTGATTTTTATGGCTTTCTTGTTGTTTAACTTGTTTTGTGACTGTTCTAAATGGCGTGAATTGTTCATGAAATGTCATTGGAATTAAGAATTTTTTAATCTTTGACTTTAAAACTTGTTTAAATAAATTATTATTTTAATTTACTTAAAAATTTGTAAAACTTGTTTCAGATTCAACTGACACCCAGCCAATTACAGCAGATAACACTTCAGTTGCAGGGCAAACAGCCCGGTCATCCCATTGTCATACAAACTAATCCCAATATTGACCAACAGGCAAATGCTACAACCATTGATCAAAATGGTCAACAATTTTCGGCTCAGGTGGTTTTATAATTTCATTAACGTTAAAGTTTCACATTAACTGTAACCTATTTTTAGAATCAGCAGAGTAATACAATGTTCCCATGATATCAACTTTTTATTAAAATAGAGCAAAAAAGATTAATTTTATGTTCTAAAATTTTTATACATTTAAAACAAATAAATTTTATTAAAATATTTGCTAAGTTGATGACTTTAGTCAACTGCTTAGAGTCACCGAGCGATGAGCTGAAAATTTATGCTGCGCTAGATGTTAAAATTATTATTTTGTAATTTAGAATTTTTATTTAAAATATATTTACATTAACATTCCCGTCGCGGCTTCGCTCACTTGAAAAGGAGAATACGCATCCACAGTAGCCTACTGCACGGGGCGATACTTTACGGCCCGGTCCGTCGACATCTTGGCCCGGCCCGCTTTATAAGCCAAAATTTCAGGCCCTGAACGGCCAGTCTAATTAGGGCCGGGCCCGTTTTTACAGGCCTAAAATTTCTATATACTTGGCGAAAAATCTCGGCCCGTCCCACCTTGACTTCAGGTTTGTCCCATCCGGTCTGAAGACCCTAAAACCACGGCCTGGCCCGGTCTGTGCAGCACTCTACTCCACAGTGAAGAATCTAGATACCATATTTCAAAAGCCCTTCGTTTTTGGTTTTCGAGATAGATGTTGTTTTAGAAAAACATTTGTTTTCCAGTTTCCTTCTCTCAAAAGCAAAATTTTAAAAAATCCTTCCTTAGTGAGTGCTTACGCTATAAAAGTAATATAAGTTCTAAATTTCACGTTCTTAGGATGAGGCGTTTGAGCTCGGCGTAGATTATCAGTCAGTCAGGACATGTTCTTTTGTATATATATATATAGATAGATTGTTGATTTTTAAGAGGCAGTTACTCTAATAACCAATCAACCATATTTTCCATTCCATATTTGAGGTCCCAGAAAATAAATTATTTAAATACGGTTACACATGTAAATTTAATTTTTTAGAAGATCCCAAATACTAAATTTTAAAACCTTCACTTTTTTAGTTTTTTTCCACCCCACATTTGAGGTCATGGAACCAAATTTAAAAAAAAATGGTGAAACACGTTTATCATTATTTTTTGAGTAGATACTAAATATTAATTTTTACATCTGTTGGATTTACAGTTTTTGAGTAGCTGTTACATTAAAAAAACAAATAACCCTATTTTCCACCACACATTTGAGGTCCTGGAAACCAATTTTTCAAAAAATAGTGAAACACGTATATCATTAATTTTTGAGTAGATACTAAATATTAATTTTTACATCTGTTGCATTTACAGTTTTTGAGTAGCTGTTACTTTATTAAACAAATAACCCTATTTTCCAGCCCACATTTGAGGTCCTGGAAACCAAATTTTCAAAAAATGGTGAAACTAGTATATTTTCTCAATTTTTAAGAAGAATCTAGATACAAAATTTCAAAATCCCTTCGTTTTTGGTTTTCGAGATATACGTTGTTTTAGAAAAACATTTGTTTTCCAGTTTCATCCTCTCAGGAGCAAAATTTTCAAAAATCTTTTCTTAGTGGGTGCTTACCCTATAAATGTAAATAGTTCTTCGAAGGGTACTTTTATCGTTTCTAAAAGTTTCAAATTTACGATTAACGTTATTTTTGTGTGAAATCTTGGTAAAATTTATGTTTTCTTATAATAATAATAATACAATTTGTAATGCGCCATATGTCGATTTTTTGTATAGAGTATGCATAAAATTGATTCGCTGGTGCATTCTTATGCAAGTGTCACCACATTTTTTGCTTCTCAGGTTTTTCTAAGCAGAAAAAAGAGGTTGCTGTTAATGTGAAACTTTACCTCATTGTCTTTGTTGCTAGTTTTTCAGCATAAATAATTTTGGAATTTCAATATTTTATTAATATTAAGAAAATTTTAATTTTCAGCCGATCTTCTCACTGCCAGTTTTCAACCAGAATGGAAGTTGAGTTCAATCAAAGAGTTTGAATTCAACCTGATGTGACTGTGTCATTGTTTTTTTCCCTTAAAATATTTTGTTTTATTCGACTCACTATTGTTTGTTGTTTACTTGGATAAACCACTGATGTGTGAAGTGCTTTTTTAAAGTTGCACAGCTCACACCCATCTGTACGTTGAACCATAAATCTAAATGTCAATTCTAGGGAAAAGTGTATGGCTTGGGCTTTTTTCTTTAAAAAAAACTATATATATATATATATATATATATATATATATATATATATATATATATATATATATATATATATATATATATATATATATATATATATATATATATATATATATATATATATATATATATCGGTGGTTCAGTGGTCCTACAAGCTTTTGAGAAGAATCTGATTACGCTCAACATGAATCTAGGATAGACGTTTGCGCATCATATTATTGTTATTTGACATAAATACCCTAGCCCTATATGATGTGTATTTTGTGAGAATAATAATGGTTTTAAAATGATGTGATATAGTTTTGGAAGTTCTCGAGCTGATTCGACATATTTGAACGAGTGGACTCCTTCAACATGTTTCCCGCATAGGTGGCGTTGCGTGGATGTAGTCCTCATTGATTTAACAAATTTCAAAAAAATCTTTTATTTATTTTACGTTTCATTAGCAAAAAAGAGAAAAGGCTATGCAAATAAAACCCGTGTAACGTCGGTTAACCATGCCAGAAAACTATAATGGCGGAAAATTTTTGCCCCCCCCCGGAAAATGCTCAATTTACGCCACTGTGTTTACCTATATAAATTCAAAATAACGTTTTAAAGAAATTTTCTATTAAAGGAAAAGCCAGCAAATCCTGAAATTTAAGGGACTTGTGAAACAATTTCATTTTTTACCAATGCTTTTATTAACTCGTCGGCTCTGTTTCTCTGTCTGTTTCTCTGTTTCAAATCTTGCAATCAATTTTTGAGTCACTTCCTGATGATAGATTTTTTTCAAATTTTGCATACATGCTCAAGATAGAAGACAATGCAATATTCAATTATTAGTTTTACAATAAGTCAATTAATTTAGTTAATTTTCTTGAGGATTTTATATATATATATATATATATATATATATATATATATATGTTTATTATATTTATTTGTTGTATATTGCGACTTTAATATAAAATAAAAGAGTAATATAAGAAAAAATTGATTGCAAAATTTTTGTTTATGAGCTTAATGGAAATCGCAATGCTCTTCGAACCATATTACGCCAGGCCAGACTTTAATATAAAATAAAAGAGTAATATAAGAAAAAATTGATTGCAAAATTTGTGTCTTAATTACATATAAGAGCATTGGTTTTAAAAATTCGTTTTTAATTTACTTGTTATAGCTTAGTATCTTAAATGAAAAAAATACAAGTGAGCCGTAAAAACCAGGTTTTCTCACAAATCCATTTTAGGTTTTGCCGGTTTTTCAATTACTGCCAAAAATTTTCTTTAAAAATTTTTTTTTAAATTCTTATATGTACACATTGTATTTTATTTTTTTAGAACATAGATAATTATTGTTTTTAATTATAAATTTTTTCCAAAAGATATCAAAGTTTAATAGAGTGCATTGCTATGAGGAGCGAGCCTATATTTCAATTTTCAACTCAATTGGATGATGGATGTTAGTTAAATTTCACTTTCAAGGTTTGCAAACATTCAAGCAAGCAAACAAACAAGTAAGCAGGCAAGACTTTTTTTAAATTTAAATGCCATTATTTAACTTCACTCGTCTTTCAGTTTGTTTATCTGTTTGTCTGTGGTGATCAAATCTTAGAAACAAAGATTCACCCACTTTTTGACCACCTAGAGCTCTAAAACTTTCAGGAAAGCTTTATTCTGGATGACAATACATGAATTGAATGTTTTCGACATGAATTAGGCCTTAAATCAATTAAAATTAATCAAAGCTGTCCGTTAGGGTTAGGGCTAGATTGATAATATATGTAGCATTTTACAAAGTGCATGTCAGGCTAGGACAGACACACAGGGGTGCAAGCAGCAAAAAATCCTGGGGGGCTCAAGTTTGAAAAAGGGAAAAAGCCCACCGCAGGTGAAAAATATTTTGACTATCTTCAGTCTGCAGTTTTTTTTTATTATTAATAATTTATCAATAAAAAACCAGTTAAAAATAAGTTTATGATCTGTATAAACATATAAATATATAGGCATACAATAGATTGAGAATAAATTTAGCATCCCCACTCAAAAAAAAAACTCATTATATTTGGAAAAATTGCAGGGCCCTCCAATTTGGCTTGCACATGAGGCTAAAGTTCATACGAGCTCGATCGGATGGCCCGAAGGCCCTACAAGATTGAAAAATATTAGCAGAAATATATGATATAACTAAGTAGATAAATTTTAAAATGTATGAAAAATGCTACGTTTATCAGCTAATCTAAATACTCAAGCATAAGTGTGCTAATAAACATTTTTTTTTGTACAAAATCTTTGGCGAGGGGCCGTTGCTCCCCAGCCCCCCAATCGCCGCCTTTGTATAAGCAATGTACAAGATTGAGCGTAACGGTTGTTTTAGATTCAAAAAATTTAATTCGTTGACTCAGATAAAGAGGCAAATATAAACTTTTTTTAAATTTATTTTTTAACTTTACTTGTTATAAATAAAAAATAAAGAAACTTGTGTTCTATTGAATAAATATTGTACTTGATAATATTGATATAAATCCTATTGTAAATTGAATTTTTTGACTTTATAATTATACGGAAACTTGAAAAAAAACTGCATTTCTGTCAACTTCTGCCGTCCTATGGAACTTTCCCCTAGTAGAAAATATGCATAATTATAAAATACATTATTATTATTATTATTATTATTATTATTATTATTATTATTATTATTATTATTATTATTATTATTATTATGCTTATTATTATTATTATTATTATTATTATTATTATTATTATTATTATTATTATTATTATTATTATTATTATTATTATTATTATTATTATTATTATTATTATTATTATTATTATTATTATTATTATTATTATTATTATTATTATTATTATTATTATTATTATTATTATTATTATTATTATTATTATTATTATTATTATTATTATTATTATTATTATTATTATTATTATTAATTGAATAAGGTGTAAGCACATTGCCTTCTTTCTTACCTCTCCATTTCAATCAACCACTGCACGATCACCACACAAACACATGTCTCCTCGTAAACCACGCCTCGTC
>OZ022239.1:12701273-12706273 GCA_963978895.1 Erpobdella octoculata
GGCATTCTTGCTATTTCAGTGCAATAAGAACGATTATGTTCGACCAATGGACATCTTATCAGCCAGCTTCCTAACCGACTCCTTTCAGACGCTGCAGATTCTCAATTAAAAAAAAACCTGGACTTGTTATTGTAATTAAAACACGTTTACTGTCAATGGTTTCGGATTGTGTTAATTTTAGTTTTTAACATAAAATTATTATAAACCGTACTAACAGGGTTACCCGTCGTTACCTGAGATTTTTAGAGAGTTTTCTTTTTTGTTTTTCCCTCTCACTTTTTCTCTTTCTTTCCTCTCTCTTTCTTTCTTTCTCTCACCCTTTTTTCTTTCTTCTTCTTCCTTTCCCTTCCCTTTTTCACTTTTTTTTATTTCACACCCCCGTCTCCTTCACTCTCTCTCTTTTTTCTCTTTCTTTTTTTGTCCTCCCCTTTTTAATTTTTTTGCCAAATGGGGTGGCGTTTGGCCTGCCCACTCCGAGCAGCTGCAACCTACGCTAGGCCACTGGGTAAACGTAAAATAAATATCAAAACAACGTCAATTTAATTCCTTCTTGCTAAATTTCGTCAAAATTCGTCCAGCTGTTTGAGTTTGTATAAAAGACAAATAATCAAAAAGTCATTTTTAAATATAGAGATAAGTCTATGATATCTGATATTTTACCAATAGGGGAGAACCGTACTGAATGGCCACTGTACAGAACGGCCACTGAGATTTTCTCATTTGTTAAATTATTTTTTACGCCCATCTCTTTTTTAAAATACGTATATATATGAACTATTTGTTCAGTGTTGTTCTTTTGTCTCTCGTGTATTTCGTTCATCATTTATAGAGCTTTTTGTTTTTTCGCACGAAAAAGTGAAAACGAGTCAGGTCAGAACTATTCTATTCTTATCAAATATTTATGTTTATATTTTGTAAGATTTTTTTTAGTAAATAAAGAGATGTTTGATTAATATTTTATTCTAAAGTTTGGATGTCAAAAATTATTATTTTGCTCGTAGCAGACTAAAATGCTCGTACATCTCGGTTCGTACTAAATGGCCACTGTAAGGTCGTACTGAATGACCATAGTTATTCAGTATTGCTGAATGTTTAAATTTTCATAAATGTGTTTAGGTTCATTATTGATCAAAATGTTAATGTAATATAATGAAATTGTTTAATATATTAAAGACATATACATATTAATCACTACTTAATGTTGTTATGGTTATGTTTCAGAATGAGAAACAGACTATCTACAGCTGTGAAGGGGGGATGGTCCCAAAAAAACATGGAAAGAGCAGTAGAAGATGTTTTGAAAGCTTGCTTGCCAGTTTTGTAGGCAAAATTGTTGAAGTAAAAGAGGATAAAGTTTCGGCTGATTTTTTGAAATTTGTATACAAAGATAAAGACACCGAAGAGGCCAAATTTTTATCTAAAGATAAAGCGATTTGTGAGGCCGTTATGGATCTAGGAGATCCAATCCTTCAAAAATCTAAGCGCAGAAATGGACATATAAAATTTTCTTTTGACTTTTCAGCATATAGTCTTGGTTTATATGCTGCAACTTTTCAATAAAATGACAAAATTTATTTTTTATTTTTTAATTAACATTAATAAAGATTTTTCTGTAAAATAAAATATTTTCGCTTACCATTTGTTGAGAATTGTGTCTTCTATAATAAAAATTGCATGAGTGGCCATTGAGTACTTGGGGGTGGCCATTCAATACTACCAGGTTGTACAGAATGGCCAGCCAGAAATTTTGGATGAGGTTGCGTTATTTATCGTTTTTTATAAAATTGTTATAATTTGAAAAGTTTTAATGAGCGGTTTTTAGTAGTGGAATGTTTTTGCTTTCATTATGTGAGAAATTTTTATTTCTAACACTTATAGTTTTTTTGTATGATTGATTTGAATAAAAGTGTAAAATTGTGTGGCCATTCGGTACTACTCTCCCCTAAACAATGAAGAGAGTTTTATTTTTTAATTTAATTTTCGCAAAATCACTAAAATCGTTTTAACATCCCATTTTTATAATCTATAATCGGCTTATCGATAAATCCATTGATTATTATTATCCCTAAATTAACTTTAATTTTTAATTCCCAGATCACGCGGCTTCATTTCCGTCGGAAAGTGAAAAATAGCATAATTATGCATATTTATAAGGCAATTTATAAGAAATCGTTTTATTAAACGAAAATAAGTAATTTATTACGCCCATTATAAGTCATGCCTAACCCATAACCTAGCTGTTAAAGCAGAATAAGAAAAAAATTAATTTTTTTCCCCAAACCATCTAAAGTCATTTGAAAACTTATTTTTCAACAGATAGTCTGGAATCTGCAGCGTTTTCAGGCTAAAATAGTTTAAATAATTCAAACATGCATGACCATTAAATTAATGACTTCTACTATAGAATTTTGTCAATAGAATTATTAGCCGCATTTATTCCATTAGCTGCAAAAGCAGTTCCCATCATCCAAGAAAAATAGCTGGATTAGTGGACTTTCCAAGCTTTAATACCACTAATGTCAATGATTTAATAACACTAATGTCAATGATTTAATGACACTAATGTCAATGATTTAATAACACTAATGTCAATGATTTAATAACACTAATAATGTCAATGATTTAATAACACTAATGTCAATGATTTAATAACACTAATAATGTCAATGATTTAATAACACTAATGTCAATGATTTAATAACACTAATAATGTCAATGATTTAATAACACTAATGTCAATGATTTAATAACACTAATAATGTCAATGATTTAATAACACTAATGTCAATGATTTAATAACACTATTAATGTCAAAAACATTTCGTACAGCGGAATGACTTGTTAACTTTTAAGCATAGTCTGTAAATTTTTCGAATGGAATTATTCAAATCATATCATAAATTGACCCGACCAACCTCCAATTTGAATTGGTGGGCGTTATTCGGGGCAGTTGAACAAGGTTTATCAGCATCGTCAAAAATAAAATAGTCTATTTGAAATATAACTAAGCACAAATGCGTACATAAAGAGGCCCAGATCGTCAAACAAGTTTCAAACCAAAACTAATTTCTGTTAATCAAATCTGCCCCAAGACTTATAACTTATACCGCAATGACTCTTTCGGAGTTTGAAAAAATAAACAAGCAAAATAAAATGACGAAATTTCTTAAAGCTCCATTTAGATGAAGTGATAAGAAATAATTCAGATATGCTTTCCTTGACCCATTTTTTTCATTAAAGAAATACATAAAATCTATTTCAAGCCTTTTAGCACCGCGTTCAAATATAAGAAAAAATTTAATTGTAATAAAGAAATCACCTGAAATACATCTAGTATAACTGGTACAAACAAGTTTGGACGTTTTCAAATAGCTCAACCCCATATATAAATACAACATGCATTCATACATGCGTCTACACACACATACATACATACATACATACATACATACATACATACATACATACATACATACATACATACATACATACATACATACATACATACATACATACATACATACATACATACATACATACATACATACATACATACATACATACATACATACATACATACATACATACATACATACATACATACATACATACATACATACATACATACATACATACATACATACATACATACATACATACATACATACATACATACATACATACATACATACATACATACATACATACATACATACATACATACATACATACATACATACATACATACATACATACATACATACATACATACATACATACATACATACATACATACATACATACATACATACATACATACATACATACATACATACATACATACATACATACATACATACATACATACATACATACATACATACATACATACATACATACATACATACATACATACATACATACATACATACATACATACATACATACATACATACATACATACATACATACATACATACATACATACATACATACATACATACATACATACATACATACATACATACATACATACATACATACATACATACATACATACATACAAATGTATTTCCGGATTAACATAACCGAAAGTCTGAAACGCATTCCGCGAAGGTAGGTTGACAGGTGTCGTATGAGAAGAGATGAGTTAACAAAGAGTTGAGGCGATCAACCTTGAATAAGTTTAAAAAAGCACAAGGCAGACAGCAACAACAGAAAAACTGTCAAGAAAAATGGAGAGAAAAAACACGATTACTTGCTACAAACCGAGCCGATGATGAGAAAAGTGTTGTTGAAGAGTTGATCACAACCGATCACTTTTGACCCGAGTTTGTGTTGAATAATAAAAACTGTTTCATTCACAAGAAATTTAGAAAGAAAAGAAAAAAAAGTCAAAATAATGCATGGAAATAGAAGCACGGGGAAAGACGTTTCGTCACGAGAATTTATATTCGTCTTTATTGTTGTTGATAAGTTGTTATTATTAGTATTATTTATTTAATTTATCTTTGACGATCTATTTATATCCCAATTTGTTTGTTAAGAAAGGATCGGGAAAGAGACTAAATAACGGAGACTGGTAAAACTATGGCAGGAACTGGAATAAAACAATAAACTTGACATGATTTGTGGAGTGTTTCGAAATCACATCTTAGCGTCAATAGATCAGCATTGGACCCGTTGGCTCGAATGAATTACATCGTATTTAAGAGAAAGATTGTCAGACTATCTTATAAGATATGTCGCATGGCTGTTTGTTATTCCCAAGTCAAAAGCAATTCATCAACGCTCAGCTCTGAATGGGGTGAATTATTACTGTAAGATCTCATTGAATTTGGTAATTTATAACTTAACTCAGTAACAAGGTAGAAAAGAACAGTTAATCAAACTTTGGAGCTGTTTATCTCAAATTCTCCAAACATTTCATGAGGTTCGTCGAGAAAAAGAGAAAGAAATGAGAATTTGCAGGTTCGAAAAAACCGACCGTTATAAGAAAA
>OZ022239.1:12711273-12716273 GCA_963978895.1 Erpobdella octoculata
TTAAATAAAACTGAAATTGTTGTACACGGTTGAATTTGCAGACTACAAAATGCTGTTTTTTATAAAAGCGTGGATGATGGGGAGGAGCGTTTGCTTCTTTTTCTTCAAGCAAGTCTGGAATCCATGGAAATTCGGGAGAAATCTGATTCTAAAGAAAGTTTTGTTTTAAATAATTGATTTATTCAGAAAATAATTTACAAGCTTTTAATTAGCTTCACTTGTCTGTTGTCTGTTGAAGTGAAATTTTGTAATTCAATTTTTAACCATATTGCCGACCAGCTATGAATTGTTTCATTATGAGTATGAGGGTATGATCAGTGGCGGATCCACAAACTATTGGTGGGGGGATGCAGGTACGTCACTTCCAAAATTTTTCACACTTTCTCCACCCAAAAAAAGTTGACGACTGGGGGAAGGGTAGTCGTTGGTATTTTTTTTTAATTTAAAAGAATCGCACTTTCTCCTCTCAATTTTTACCCAAATTTTACTTTCAACTACGCTCATTTTCCAAAAACTGGGTATTCTACTCAAAAATAATTTTGATTGATACTCTGGTGGGGGATGCATCTCCCATCTCCCCTGGATCCGTCCCTTGGTATGATTTGTTTTATTATGAGTATAAGGGTATGACGTTTGATTAATGCAGTCTAATATTGTCGGTTTTATTAATAGATAATAAATATTAAAACACTCCATATTTAATATTAGGACAAATAATTATTAGAATAATTAAATATTGCTTTTACTTTCATTTTTGACCTGGGCAGGAGATATTAAACATTTCAAACTTAACAAAAATATTTGGGAACAAAACGAAATAAAATTTTAAACTGAAAATATAAACGAAAGGCTCACCTACACTAACTGGCATGCCTGGGAGTCCAGGCGCACCATCGTGTCCCCGCTCACCCTTGGGACCCGCCGGACCCGGGGGACCTCTTGGACCCTTGATGGGCAGTTTTATTGGTAGAGTGAGATTTGAAGAATCCTCTCCTTTACAACTGATTTCTAACTCGCAGTAGCCGTCGAAATTTTTCTGTTTGATTGCATAGCGGTGGTTTTTGTCACCCCTGGAGTGTGCAACGTTGAATTGAGTGACCAAAAGGGTTAAGAATATGAACATTCTCAAGAAAAGTTTTGACTTGAGGTAGAATGATGAGAATGCATGGATTTCTGGCAAAACGGTGATACTTTTCGAGTTTGGTGCCATTTGAAGTTGAAATGTCGTCGATGAAAAAGGTTTGAAGACTTTAATAAGGTTGTAATACGTATTCCGCGTAGAATTTCATTTTTCTACAAATATGTCAAAACATCAAAATATCCACAGTGATAGAATGTTCTTGTCTTCAGAAATCCACGCGATTTTTCCGCCTTTTGATTGAACAATCGTTGATTGGTTCTTTTAATCCCTGACGTAAAGTTTTAAGCTAAATAAACATTTAAAAAATTCTAATATTTTAAAATCAAATACATGTAGTGGAGGACGCTTTGCGCTGTTCGTCTACTCGCACTGATTCTATTAGAAAAGAAGAATACTTAGCAGTAAGTAAAAGGAGAAAGAAACAGCAGAAGACGGTGGACTACAACAATCACTTACATACCTGCAATCAGCTTGCTATGATTGATAGCTCGTAGTACTCAGCGGTGATTTATGTCGGTCTCCTCAAATCGTGAAACACAACAACAAACCCCCAGGTCTTGCTTTCTCTTGTTATTATATTTTAAAGCCGCAGAATTGAAACAATTCATGTGCGTGTGTGCGTTTGTTCGTGTGTAAGCGTATGTATTTATGTATGTATGTTTGTGTATGTATATGTGTGTGTGTGTAAGTGTATGTGTGAATTTGTGTACATGCATAATAAAGTTTACGTGATCAACTTACCAAACTTCTGTGTGATGGAAGACAAGGGGGAAAGCTCTTTCAATGGATTTCACAACCGATTTTTCTGTCGAAATATTTTCTGAAGGTCGTCTTAGACACAATAAGAATAATTTCTTCTAAAAATAAATTCCTATATACTCATTACAACCTAAGAGATTGCGGTCGCTCTCACAATTTTTGTCTTACAAGCCGTAATCTCCGGCAATGTAAATAAGCACTGCAAACCGCTCCATGAGATGTTCCAGAGCTTTTATACTCTCATATCAACCGACCGATCGAGCAACTGGCACGCCTCATCAAAACTTCAGCGTGGTGGACTATGTTATAATAGCCGTTACGACCGGTCCGCTCCTGCAGCACTCACCACATTCATCCATCACCACCACGATTCATCACCTCGTTCCTGCCCACCATCGCGTCGCTGCTTAACTCGGGTCGAGAAAAGTAATGGAAACGCATTTTTTGCTTCTTGCTCCACAAAAACGTCGGTTTTATCGTTTTCGGAGCAGAAATTCTTTTGAACGCAGAAAAAACTTTCAGCCGTTTTAGTTTATAATTTCTGACAACGAGTTGCCCTGATGACTTCAATAATAATTTTGTTATGAGTTAAAACATGATTAAATATTTAGTATTAAATTCAGGCATTCAGTGAGTTCAGAAGATAGGTTTAGTAACTAAAAGATTGATCTAGCACAAATGGCATTGGAGCGGCCGTCAACTAAGGCGGTGTCATTGAAAAGACGTGCGCTGTCACTCAAACGCCTTCATATTAAACCTTCGTTCGTCAAATGAAAAGATTGTAATTTTCAATTGAGAAATGAGATATTTAACCTTTTTTACCACATTTTCTTCAT
This sequence comes from Erpobdella octoculata, assembly GCA_963978895.1. Lineage (NCBI taxonomy): Eukaryota > Metazoa > Annelida > Clitellata > Hirudinida > Erpobdellidae > Erpobdella > Erpobdella octoculata. The sequence goes on from OZ022239.1 coordinate 12,714,010, forward strand.
TTCTGTTTGTCCAAGGGTATATATATATATATATGTATATATATATATATATATATATATATATATATATATATATATATATATATATATATATATATATATATATATATATATATATATATATATATATATATATATATATATATATATATATATATATATATATATACTAGCAGTGCCCGTAGCGGCTTCGCTCGCATGAAATTAGAGAGTTTGAACCGTGCATCCATAGTAGAGATCAATTTTTTAGGTCTCGGCTCGGCCGTCGACAACTTAGCCCAGCCCGTTTTAAAAACCTAAACTCCTGGCCCGGAACAGCCCGTTTGAATTAGGCCCGGCCCATTCTTAGAAGTTCTATATACTTGATGAAAAACTTCGGCCCGTCCCACCTTGACTTCAGGTTTGGCCCGGCCCGTGTGAAGACTCTAAAACAACGGCTTGGCCCAACCGGTGATAAACTGGACTTAGCTACTTTTAACCGGCACAAAACTTCAAAATACTAATTTTTACATTTGTAGCACTTAGTTTTTGAGTAGCAGTTATTTTGAAATCAAATAACCCTTATTTCCACCCCACATTTGAGGTCCTGGAAACCAAATTTTTTAAAAATGTTGAAACACTTATATCATTATTTTTTGAGTAAATACTAAATACTAATTTTGACATCTGTAGCATTCACAGTTTTTGAGTAGCAGTTACTTTAAAAACCAAAGAAACCTTTTTCCACCCCACATTTGAGATCATGAAAACCAAAATTTCATATATCCTTATTTTTAGAGTAAAAACTAAATACTAATTTTTACTTTTGTAGCATTTACAGTTTTTGAGTAGCAGTTACTTTAAACACCAAGTAACCCAATTTTCCACCCCACATTTGAGGTCCTGAAAACCAAATTTTCAAAAAATAGTGAAACACGTATATCATTATTTTTAGAGTAGAAACTAAATACTAATTTTTTCTTTTGTAGCATTTACAGTTTTTGAGTATCAGTTACTTTAAAAACCAAGTAATCCTATTGTCCAGCCCAAATTTAAGGTCCTGGAAACCAAATTTATAAAAAAATGGTGAAACACGTATATCTTTATTTTTAGAATAGAAACTAAATACTAATTTTTAAATCTGTGGTATTTACAGTTTTTGAGTAGCAGTTACTTTAAAAAACAAATAACCCTATTTTCCACCCCACATTTGAAGTCCTGGAAATCAAATTTTCAAAAAATGCTAAAACACGTATTTCATTATTTTTGGAGTAGAAACTAAATACTAATTTTTACTCCTGTAGCATTAACAGTTTTTGAGTAGAAGCTACTTTAAAAACCAAATAACCCAATTTTCCAACCCACATTTGAGGTCCGGGAAACCGAATTTTCAAAAAAGGGTGAAACACGTATCTTTTTATTTTTCAAAAAGAATTTATATACCAAATTTCAAAATCTCCTCATTTTTGGTTTTCGAGATATACATTGTTTTAGAAAAAAGTTTGTTTTCCAGTTTTTTCCCCTCAGGAGCAAAATTTTCAAAAAATTTTTCTTAGCGGATGTTTACGCTATAAAAGTAATATAAGTTCCAAATTTCACGTTCCTAGGATGAGGCGTTTGAGCTCGGCGTTGATTATCACGTTTTTCTACTGCACTAAAAAGAAGAAAATAAAACATTAAATTTTTTTTAAATACCACGTTTTTGTGAGCTAAAAAGAAGAAAATAATTTTTCTCTGGGCTGGGTGAGAAATGTCTTGATGGAGGCATGCATTATTTGTGGACATTCGTATAACAAACAAGCGATAAATTTTCAACACTTAAAACGTGGGGCGCCTTTTACTCAAACTAACCATCTGCAATTTTTAAACAGGATAGAACGCTTTTTTGAATATAAATGGCGCCCCACGTTTTAAGTGTTAAAAATTTATGGTTTGTTTGTTATACGAATGTCCACAATTAATGCATGACTCCATCAAGACATTTCTCACACAGCCCAGAGAAAAATTATTTTCTTCTTTTTAGTTCACAAAAACGTGGTATTTTAAAAGTTTATTTTTAAATATTTTATCATTCTGTTGGTCTAATAATACAATTTTAAAGGAAAATTCGATCTCCACGCGGACAACATGTTTGTAAAATATTGTTACGATATTTCCAACCGTATTTAGTTTTTTTAATGGTTTTATAATTTATTGAAAGTAAAAATAAATGAGTACTTTTCTCCGCCTTATTGACAATCGTAGAAGCATTTTCAAACTTTCCAAATAAAACAGTCGTTTCATTA
>OZ022239.1:12721273-12881273 GCA_963978895.1 Erpobdella octoculata
TGCTGGACGAAAATTATTTTGAATCTTAAAATTTTTTAAACGGAGCAACTTTCAATATATTATTTTGAAGTAAAAAGAAAATAATTCTATAAAATAAAAAAGAGAATCAACAATGTGAACATCTTTAACTTAGAAACCTGTTGGTAATTTTTTCACAGATTGGATGGCGCCACGATTCGTGATTGACCATTTGTACATGAACGTGGCATGACCGGTCAGCAATAAATTTCAATTTTACTTCAACGCTGGCAGAGTGAGTAGTAAACAGCTGCTGAAAACATCGAAATACATCATACGGAAAATTTGAAGTCTTCATCTACAATTTTACTAACAGAAAAACATATCACGCATGCTTGGCACATACGGAAAATACTAACCTTTTGAACGGGTCAATTTCTATTTCAGGAGTTTTCAGTGTTCAAGAATTTTTTACATGATATTAATGTTCGATAATTCATCCTTTTCTTAAAACCGTTGCACACAGACACACACAAAAAACACACATACAGACATACATACATACATACATACATACATACATACATACATACATACATACATACATACATACATACATACATACATACATACATACATACATACATACATACATACATACATACATACATACATACATACATACATACATACATACATACATACATACATACATACATACATACATACATACATACATACATACATACATACATACATACATACATACATACATACATACATACATACATACATACATACATACATACATACATACATACATACATACATACATACATACATACATACATACATACATACATACATACATACATACATACATACATACATACATACATACATACATACATACATACATACATACATACATACATACATACATACATACATACATACATACATACATACATACATACATACATACATACATACATACATACATACATACATACATACATACATACATACATACATACATACATACATACATACATACATACATACATACATACATACATACATACATACATACATACATACATACATACATACATACATACATACATACATACATACATACATACATACATACATACATACATACATACATACATACATACATACATACATACATACATACATACATACATATATATATATATATATATATATCAGCATTAGGGCATAGAATCCATGATGAGGTTGTTTTTCGTTTTTTATTTCACGGTTCTGTGAGTGAGCAGAGAAGCAGAGCTGGTTACAACCACACGCGGTGTTTCGCTTTTGGAGTGAAACGACTTTTTTATTACTTTTCGAGCTGCTAAATTACCTCTTTCTTTAAAAACACGACTCAGAAAAAAATATTCGCCAGAGCCTTCCGCTAATTTTATTGCCCGAACCTGCTTAGCAAATCATATGACTGGATGTCTAAATTGTAATAAATGTCATCATTGCAGATATAAAGAAACAGTAAATTAAAGAATAACAATTAAAACGACTCGTTGGCAACTTTTATTCTGTCACGTGTTCTTTAACTATACTGACCTTTAACCCTGCCCTATAATCATGTATGTTTGTTTATAATTTTATTCTTATGATTTTTTACTGTATTGCGGTCGTAAAAACCACGCTATTTCATAATATAGTCCTCTGTAAATATTCTTGGCGTGGTTTTAAGCAAGAGCTAAAATTTCAACTCTTTCCGACATTAGTCACGCATTTAGTAATAAAATATTACATACTAAAGATAATTCGACAATTTTTTAAAAAATCAACGTTTATATAGTTGTTTTGCAATTGCAGCGCCACCTAGCAGCATTACGCAGTTTTAACATATTAACATACACATACAGACATTGAAAATTATGTACGTTGATAAGGTGACTAACAAGAAAGATATAGATGCTTCTCTTATTATATACATCTTTTTCTTCATATCTGAGATTCTGTTCTTTTCAACTCAATCCTGTTAAGAAATTCTATAGGTAGGTACCTATAGGCGTCCGTGCACATCTTTTTATGGATCTTATGTTTAAATCTCTCATATTAATTAACTTCACTGCCGATCCTGCTTGCTTTCTTTTGGATAATTTTTGGAAGTTAAAATAAACAAACTTCCCATCATCCAGACTCATCCAATCAAGCTGAAACGTTAAATAATAAATTTAAATTTTGCTATTTACTATTAGAATTATTTTTCTGTTGTGAAAAATTACAAATCCAAAATATATGGAATTTATATTAAAAAAACTTCGATTTTTTCTGTTCTGTAATTGCATACACGGTGTGTAATGTTTTTGGATTTATTTCTTGGACATCTTCATCACTTTTGAAGTCATCTGGCAAAGGTTCACCGTCAAGTCGGTCTTCTTTCGTTCTAATAATGTCTCTCCGGTTTCGTCTTATAGTGGATCCATCTTGAGTGCTGACCACGTAAGAACGAGGAGTAGAGTGTGCTTGCTTGACAACACCACGCACCCAACTTCCGTCATGTCAAACACGCACCACATCACCCTTCTTCAATTCAGGAAGTGGCTTTGTTTTTCTGTCATAATAAACTTTTTGTTGATTCTGCCTGGCTAACAGCTTCTTTCTTGCGTTTGCTAGATTCGGCTTCACATTTTTCTGCTTTTTTGAGTCACCATGAGCATTACCGTTATCTGAATGACGTAGGTCATCAGCTTTATGTTTCTTTCTAGCATCCAATTTGACATTCTTTCTTGCAGAATACTTCTTCACTGTCAGATTTGGCATTTTCAACGTCATTACTTTTGGAGTTTTTATATTTTCGATCATCTCTCGATTTCTCATCTTTCAAATCATTTTGGTGAGTTTTCTTGATTTCTTTCAATTTTTCAGGTGAGTTTCGTCGGTCTCTTTCATCATCATCACGTCTCTGTTTTCTGTGACGGTCATCATCACCATAACTTCTATTTTTTTATGTTTTCTACTTTGTGACTGTTCACTTTCTGTAAAAGAACCACGATCAAATGGAACTCTTCCCTCGCTCGGTTGTTTCGCCTCTTCAACTTTTGTTGGCTCGTTCAGGTCTGTTACTTTTTTGAATCTTGCTTCAAACATGTTTTGATAGAACCCATCGTGATCTTTTCAACCTTTTGACTCTAGAAGTTCTTATATGGCTTCAAGTTGTTTTGCTTTCTTTTCTTCTTTTATTTTTTGGAGTTTTTCCTTGTAGGAGTTGTAGGCATCAGTGTAGATGTAGAACGTTTCTTTATCTTTGTAAACATCGCCTTCTTTTTCCTTTTCTTTCTGAACATTTCTTTCCACCATCTTCTCTTTTCCTCTGTTCTGCTGCTTTCATAAGATTCATTATATACTTTGGTTTCAAGTCATTTTTAATCTTCGTCTTTATATCTTCCATCTGAGTGTGTTCTTCATCGTAAACTTTGTCGTACTCACAGCATGTTAGATCCTCTGCCAAGGCTTTCTCAATATCAAGCTCAACTTATTTGTTTATATAGTCTGTTTTTTTACTAGATATTTTTCTGTTTTCAGATTTTTCTTCAAGAATATCAATTCTGCAAATAAGATTTAACCTGCAACAAGAAGTCAACCCAATTATTGTTGCTGTAATAGGCTCTATAACCAAAAATTCTAGATCAGCAGTTTCCTCAGTTGTCTTTACCGATAATGTAACTCTCCCTATCGGCTGAAACTTGCCAAATGCCGTAAGAACTGTGTTTGTTTTTCGAATTTTTGTTTTCTGAGGTAGCTGCTCAAATATTGACCTACAAATCACATTTGCCTCGGCACCTGAGTCCAGTTCGCAAACAATTTCTTTCCCACCTACAATCATGTTTTTTTTCCAACTCTTTTCATCATATAATCCAGACCTATTCTTGACACTAACTTTAGATATGTTAATTTCACTAAACTGCTTTTCTAACAGATTGACGAGGTTTTTTGAACTCAACTCTGCCAGCGGTTGAAATCCACTGGAAATGTTCACTGTCGACTGCGACATGTAATGTTTTTGGATTTATTTCTAAACAAAAGACTAAATAGGTACAAAACATTAAGAAAACAATCAGAACAGGAATGTAACGTAACGTTTTTCCTGAAGATAAATTTACTTTTTTTTAATGTGATAACGGACTTGAAATGCAATAAAAATGCTGCACTATAATTGAGCACACAGTAGCTCTGAAAGCTAAATTATAGGAATCAGCTGGATACAGAGAAAATTGGAGAGTAACGAGTATAATAAGTAAATTATACAAAATAAGTAGTTTGTATCTTCTGGTAGGTGGCAGTTTCTTCAATATTTTGGTTCGCATTGCAAATATTACCAGACCATTCTACAATAAAATTGAAAAATTTTGTAGTAGGTACCTAAATGGTTGATCTGTTCAAAATTTATGAAAAAAACACATTTTCAGATTCTATGCTAGATTTGCTACTGATCTTCACTTTTTTTTTATAGATTTTCCTGGTAGATTTTATTTTATCTTAGAGTGATGTTGACGAATTTAAATAAGAATTTCACAAAAAATCTGAGGTATTTTATCGAAAAAAGCTTGTGAAACGGACAATGACTGAAAGAGCCCTGAAGAAATCTGGTCAGTCAACGCTGTTTGGTTATTCGGAAAATATTTTCCAATGAGTTCTGTTTTAGATATTTATTTTGTAAGTACCTATATACTGCCTACTATAGTGTTTTTTGCTGGCGGAAACTAGGTGAGCTATTCGTAGTATTTTATTAATTGTATCATAGCATCACCACCAATGTGTTCATGAATACAAATTATTATTATTATTATACAGGTTTTTTATATAGTGCTTTTTACAAAATAAAAGTCACAAAAGCGCACTGCACAATTAAGTGGAAGAAAATAAATATGTCTTGAGCCGTTCACGAAAGACACTAAAAGGCACCGTTGGATCCTTCAGAGCAGGGGGAAGGCTATTCCAAGCCACAGGACCAGCCACAGGACCAGCCACAGGACCAGCATATATCTAATATCACCAAATGAAGACAAACGGATACGAAATTATTCAGCTATATTTGCCTAAAAACATATATTATACAATTGGACAATGAGCTCAATTAATATAAATGTATGAATTAAATATCAAACAAAAACGATGCCTGGAAAATGTTATAAATCGCTAATTTGAAACGTGTGAAAGTCACCAACGATCAGATTGATATCAACGTCAGCTATATTTATGTATATAGTACAGATAATTGTCTAAAATATGTAAGTTTATAACATACATTTATAAAATTTAATTATTGAAGCAGACTAAGTTATTTCAAATTTGTGACGTAATTCTTAAACTTAAACACCATTTAAATTTGTTTTCTTTGTTTTCTGAACTTTCTTTGCGGGTTCCATTTTTCACGATATTTGGCGGACCTTGTTTGCCTAAATTTAGTTTTATACGATTTATATTTTCGAATTTTTTTTACAATAATGACGTCTCAAGAACAATGTCAAAATGGCGAATCTACTTATTTAGCAGAGTTATTTGCCGAAAAGGAAGCTTTGATCGACGATAACGCCTTCAAGCACTCTCCCATACTACTTGCGCATGGTATATTCATCTAGTTTTTTAGGAGACAAATTCTTCGAACCATACCAACTGCATGAAAACATTTACAATAATTTTTACTCAATTTTCTTCAACATGTCAACATCATTTTTAATGCGGAACTAAAAGAGTCTGCTGCTATTATAGCAGTAGATGGCGTTTTTGCGCCTGATTTAATCGTCAAGTTCTGAAATGACTTTTAGCAATTTTTAACGTGCTGAGATATTGCTGGTATTTTAAAACTTGTGATTTCTGTCTGAAATCTTGATGTTCTCATCAGTTACATTTACAATTTATTTTATCAGAAATTATTTTTCAATTTTATAATGCAAACTGTATAAAACATAATTGTTGCCAAATACTTATTACAGTTTATTGTTTAACTATTAGTTATTCTGACAAGAATCTAAATGCATTATTAGTTCTGTTATCTTGTTCAATATCATTCCAAAGTTAATTTGGATATGTTATAAATTTACAAATAAACTTTTTTTTATGTTTGTTTCAAAACTAACTTAATAATTTAAGATAGTTGTTTTAAGGATAGCAAATTGAGTTTTCATAAAGATGTGCAAAGTATTAGGAATTTGGTTCTGAGTAAAAATCTACAAAAAAATTTATTTTGGTAATCATTTATTTGACGGGTTTGGCTTTCAGTAGTCACATTACGAACCTACAGTAGTCACGTTACGAACCTCTCCTTAACCCCCTCAACCCGTCAAAGCAAATGATTGCCTTTATTTTATTATGCCTGGGATGATATCACATGTGATGTTAGAATTTTAATTCATAATTAAATAATTGCGGGTGATGCATTTATATATTCTTTAATTGTTTATCTGATAATAATTTTAAAATAAAGTTTTCTGATAAATTTGGACTGTAGAGATCGACAGAATTCAAACAGGCTCAAAGAAAATGATTGATTTGCATACCAACAAACCAATTAAAGTTGAAACTAAAGTGAGGCTCCCAGTCAAAGAGTACCCCAATGTATGAATCTTATCAGTAATTTTTTGTTGTAAATCTATTTTGAATGAATTTTATTTAATAACATTTTTATTATTGCAGTTTAATTTTGTGGGAAAGATCATCGGACCAAAAGCGAATACTCTGAAGCAATTGCAGGAAGACACTGGAACGAAGTTAATAATTCAGGGAGCTGGTTCCATGAGAGATAGAGCTAAGGTGATTAAGACTTTTTTATACGAGTATAGTGCTGTATGGAGAAAATTTTCCAGGGGGAGCAAGGTTAATACAATTAAATTTCTAATATATGACAAATGTAAAGACCTTAATTTGGAAGAAATCGAGCAAAATTACATTTAAGAAAACTTTTACACGTTTTTGTCCAAAATAGCTGATGACCAGGGTTGTGGAAACTTTTCCAAAAAAAATTATTAAAATTTTTTTAATGTGTCTACTTAAGTTAAAAGGGCCCACTTTAACATCACAAGGGACCCACTTCAAAATCAAATAGGCCTTCTACATTGTCAGGAGTTCACTTCAATGTCAGAAGGGGCCCACTTCAAAATCAGGGGGAAGGAATTCCTTGTACCCCCTTAAATAGTCATCTACACGAGAGAAACTCATACAAATCACTCATTTACATTATAGTGCAGTAAATAGAATATACTTTAGAGCGTATTTAGAGCGCATCTTCAGAACATTCTGGGAATACATACATCATGACAGAACAACATCATGATAAAATTTAATATAAATAAAAAATACAAGAAATGTTTTTGATATTAATAACTGGGTTAAAACCAACAAGTTAACATGATTTTTGCTCATGATTAATGAAAAAACAAATTAAATAAAAAAATTTCACTTGAAGCTCGGGGGCCCAAAGTCCACCCACGACATATGGTTGTTACGCCACTGCCCTAAGTCGAATAGTGCTTTATTACGGCATTCAATACTACAAATACTAAATCATATTTAATTCTCGTAGATGTACAAACGTCCTGAAGAACAGACACCCTCGTGGAAGAGCAAAAGTGTTCGCTTCTCGTGTCTGTACGTTCTCTGCAAACAAAACTTCTATAGGCAAGATACAGATTTAAGAAATTCAATCCCTAGCAAGTGTTTGTTGCTCTTAGCAGCCACTCTTGAGGACTTATACTGTAGATTTTACATCTATAACAAGCTTTCCTTACCAACCTGATTTGACATTTAAATAAGCTCAACAGAATGTAGCAAAGCAGAGACATCTTCCTGTTGGCAATATCCCCTGTGTCTCAGGCACTTTAGACAAGCGGCATTTCTTGAAAATCCAGCTGTGCATCAGAAGTACATGAACTTTTATTTGATAGACACTTATTGTTCAACTGAGCCTACCAATCATTTTCTCTGCGTTGGTTTCTTGAAAGGACTTTTTAAGATACTTATTCATGGAAGAGTGCACTCTCGGTTTTTGGCTCCTGACATCTCCATTCACAATAGACGTTGACTCTTTTCCTGACACTCTGTAGATGTGGTTTGTTAGTCTTCCATACAGTAAGGAGCTGTGATTCAAAGTTCTCATGGTGAAACTTTAGTCTTTTATTTTCAATCATGTGGCTCTTGCTGGCAGCTGTTCTCGATAATGAAAAACACAAGGTGTTGTTGGCACTCTCAGCTAATTGATCATCATCTTATCTTTAATGGTTTCTGCTGCCAGATATACTCTATCATAATTACATGTTAAATAATTAATTACCTACAAAAATTATACAAACTGCTTTTATTTATAATAATAATTTGAATATTAAATTCATCATAGGTCAATTTTTAAGTATAAAATAAATATTTCAATCATAGGTGCAGTGATTGAATCGCCGGTGAGAACTAGTTTGTGTGTGTGCATGTATGTGTGAGTGGGAATTGCTCTTATATCTCCTTATTTTGTGTGTTTCCGTTTCATTCTAAATTATAATAACTTTGTCTCTGGTTCCCAGGACAGTGCCCAGCTGATGATTTTGATCTTGTTCTGAAAACTTTGCTGGCCCTGCTATGAATCTTTTTCTTAAAACTATACAAATATAAACTGCATATAAAAATAGCACCTTGAAACCTAATTCGTTAATTTTTTAGAGTGGCTTGTTTTTTGTTTTGTTATCCATTCAAATTTGGTAATTTTGGGAATTTTGTGTTAATGTTTACGATGTGATGTATTTACTGGCAGCCAATATTTTGGCCATCAGGGGCAAACCTCTTTTGCCCCTTAGCTATGCCACTGTCTCCAAAGGTTGAAGTACAAAGTTCCATTTTTAAGTTGCATAAATTTTGATATTTTGTTCTCAACCATAGTAAGAACTTTTTTGAAATATTTATTATTTGTCTTTTTTTAAAATATGTTGCACTTATTTGCTGAAATTTTTGTAGAGCATTCGCTTCCTATACTTGGGTGTAAATGGCAAACCAGGAACGTTGGTGATGATAATTCAGTTTCTAACATTTTAATTAAAGGAGGAAGAATTAAGAAGGGAAGGTGGAAAATACGCCCACTTACACGAGGAATTGCACATCCTCATCGAAGCGTACGGCTCACCTGCCGATTGCTATCGAAGGATCTCTTGTGCACTTTACAGACTCACTGATTTCTTCATTCAGGTTGTTAATTCTTTTATGATTAATATTTTTATTGTAAACATTAATTGTTGATTATTTATTTTGAAATTTTGTATTTATTGTTATTAGTTATTTTAATGGGCACTATGGCAATTTTTGCAGGAAAACATAGGAGATTTTGGGAAACTCGGGATAGGTAGGGGGAGAGGAATGATGATGATGCCTGGTCGGCCCCCTCACCCTGGAATTCAACTTGCACCTGGAATTCAGTCTCCTGACAGGCTTCCTATGTCTGCTCCACATCCATCTTGGTTAGTTTTCTAATTATCAGTTGAAATTGAAGGAGAAATACAATTGTTTTTTTTTATTATTTATTTTTTCATTTGTTTATTGAAGTAAGCATTTTTTAAAATTATTTTAAAATTATTTTATTTCTTTTTGTGACAAGGCCCACAAACAACAGTCCAAGAGTGAGACCCATCAAACCGACCACGACCTCAAATTATAGTCCTCAATTCAACCCTTCAATTTTTGCTACGTCATCTTCCTCATCTGCCTTCCCATCTAATGGCAATGTAAGATACGATTATATGCTTTTTACATACCATAATTTTTATTATGACTTATTAAATTTTTTAGTTGTCTGATTTTTTGGTTTAATTGTAAAATATTTAATAGGTTTTTTGTACTAATTTGTGAGAAAATAATATTATCTCCTTACAGGAGTGTAATTCCAGCTTAATGAGGTAATTAATAATTAATAATGTTTTAAATTGTTTTAACTGCTTGCTGCTTTGTTTCATATTCGGAAGATTTTAATTATTTATTTCTGTGTTTTTGTATTCTGTTTCGCAGTGCTTGATTGTCCTTTTGTTTTGCAAACATATTACTTTATTATTTAAAAGCTTATGTTTTTGATAACTGCATCTAATGATTACTTAATAATATAGATCATCAGTTTAATTTATTTTAAAAATAATTGCTGAAATAATTAACTCAAAACTGCCAAATTAAACATAATAGAGTGTTCTTGTCTGTAGTTTCCAGCCATTTAGTCCGCTCTGTTAACAATATTGACATTATTCTTCAATTAAAAATGAATTTAATCAATCTTAAATTAATTACTTTTGATAGATTTTAATTGATTATTAAATCTTTAATAGAAGACTTGTAAATTAGTGTAATAATATATATTTATCGTTTGATGAGACAAAAAGCTAAAATCATATTTTATGCTTTGATATTGAAGACACAGTCGTAATGTGTTTCTCGGGTCTCCATGTGGCAATGCCTCTCTTGAAAATTTGTTGAGTTTTCTTTACAGATTAATTTGTCAAATTACAGAGAAAAATCTTTTTTTTCAGGTTCAGCCATTGAAGAGGAGGGTATAAGCATGCATGTATGGTATGAAGGATAAAAGAAGAAAAGAAGTTCAGTGGAAAGTTCAAGGAAGGTCGAACAGCAGACCACACCTCTATTTAATTTAAAATGACACTATGTGGTGCTGCCCTGTCAGGATTATTATATTATAATAATAACATTTTCAAAACATTTTTATTTAACTTTATTTTTATAATAATTAATATGTTATTCTGCTGAACAGTCTATTCTCACCTCACTCAATCTCCTCGGGTTTTTATAAGGAGGTTGATTGGCGATAACTGTTTAATTAAATACGGAAAACACTGTTTGTTGAAGACTTGATGGCTGCTTGTGGTCAGCTGTTATTGTTTATCATGATTGTGTGCAGGACGTTGCATGATTTGTGTTTCATCTGTTCATTAGCCTGTATTAGGCCTCATATATTTTGTTGTTTTTTTTTTTAGTTATTTTTTATTTGTTACTCTTTGTTTTCATTGATTATTAATCATAATAATATTTTAGACTGAGCGAGTCTGTCGTTGGTTAGATGTTAGTCGTCTTTGATAACTCTGTTGCTTTTTTGACAGCTGTGGTTTGACTGGTTACCAAAGAATTTGAATTATTTGCTTATGTTAACTGATTATTCGTTTGTACTATTTTATTAGAACTAAATCAATAACCATATTTTTTTTTACGATGGTTGAATTTAACTTAGTTAGTTTTTATTTTATTTTTCAGTTGTCTTGGTTATTTTTTACCTTGAAAACTTAAGCGTTAATCAGACATAGACTGGCGTTTGCCAAATGTTTATATTACAGGACCGTTGCTTGTTACCATCGTCGCACATTGGCTGGTTTCTCAGGTTTTATTGTTTGGCTCGATTGTTACGACGCCAGACTACGCTAATAAGCTGTTGAATGCATGGCTGGACTTTTGTGAAGGTTCGTGAGCTTGTGTGAATTCGAAGACGCCCTTGAAGCGCTTTATTTTTCTTCAATTTGTTGCTTTACGACGCGGATGCGTTTGCATAAAAAAATCGATTAAGATGACAAGCGATAAAACAAAAATACAACTTTTGAGTAGGGATGTACCGTTAACGGCCTCGGCTCAGGTAAAACGTTTTGTTTGTTTTCATCCGTCACGAGTAAATTATACGGGAGTTTCGTCGGTTATTTCTTCCAGAACATCCCGGTCTACACCGTGCCGTTGCAGACCACTACGACGCTCAATATACTTCTCCCGCTGTCCGCCAAGGACCCGGCAGAAAATTCTTTTAAAAAGTGCGAAGATGGTAAGAATGAGCACCAAGGTTTCACGCTTGATATGTCAAAAGACAGTCGAGTTGATCAGGATGAAGACAGTGATGACAGCGAGTCCGAATTGGACGTGGCGAATTTGTCATTGAATGCCAGAAAGCAAGTCTCGTCTTTTAGTTGCATATCGTGGGATGTTCCCGGACAGGAGGAGACAAAACAGGAAAACTCCTGTATTATTGTCATGAAGGAACAAGATATTGTTATAATGTTTAAGGTAAAATGTAGTCTTTTTGTTGTTTAATCAATTATAATAAGCAATTGTAAATAAGTTGCGTTAATATTGAAAACTGGAGATTTGAACTTTGACCGATTTTAACGTTGAAAAAAAAACTGGACTAATAGAGGCTATAGGATAATTCAAATTTGTGTTAACACATGTTTTTTGTACTGTTAAAGCCAAACCATCAGTACCTACTAAGAATCTCCTTGGTACGCATGATGCCCCGTTTTTACGATCTATTGTCATGCGCGTAGCCAGTGGGCGTTCGGGGCATGGATGAATGTTCCCCCGTCAGAAATTTTGACACTTTTTTCAGTTTATTAAGAGGCTATCTAGATCAGGACGGGGGCTGTGGGTACTTTTTCTAACGCTATTTGGCTGTGTAGCGCACCTCCACAGAACCTAGTTTTAACTTTTTTAAGGGGGGCAAATCTTTTGGGACAGTTATATAGTCTATATTAACAAGCGGTAGATAAATAATCTAAGTATATATTGTCTCTGAAGTAAACTGTTTGGATGAATTTAAATTTTTAGCTTGCGATTGCAAACGACACTGATTTGATTCTTTACAAAAATTTTCAAATTAAGTTGTTTGAAAGTGCGGGTTGAAATGATAGCAAACGTTAGCTTAGAAACATACCTAAATTGTAAGTTATTTTTTAAAATGAACATTTGAAGCTTAATAATGCTTAGCCAAAAAAAGTTTTTGTTCTTAAATGTCTCTTAAACAGCCATATATTTTTTATTAGTAGGGGGTGGGGTGATATCCCTGTTCAATGGTCTTTTTTCTGTGAAAATGTCCCCCACCCGTCAGAAATTCCTGGCTACGCGCCTGTCGATTATTTGTTCAGAGTAGTTCAGTGTGCATAACCAAATGAACCGCAGCCAATGCATGGTGCTCGTTGTGGTGCCGGAGAAGAATCGGCAGTTTGCTTTTTTGTACAATTTATTTCCATTAGCATGTTTCTCTAATGGCATTAGTATTAGCTTCCTTGTTTCAGGAAACCAAAACATATAGCTATTGCTAACAATTTTATTTGCAGCCTGAAAAACTCGAAGCAGAACTGAAATCATGTTTGTTTATAAATTATTAAGTTTGCTTTTATCTTAAAAGGCTTCTTGTCAGTCGGAAAAAACATCACAGTCTTCCTGTTTGTGGACTGTCATGGTAGACATCGCTGAGAACTTCACAAGACGGTTGAAAAAAATGAAAAATATTTCTCTGGTTGTTGATTGTTATTAAACAATTTGAGTTATAAAGGTGTTTTATTATTTACCTGTATCGTGTTGCAGCCAACAATACGCGCTCAGCACATGGACACAC
Source organism: Erpobdella octoculata (assembly GCA_963978895.1). Classification (NCBI taxonomy): domain Eukaryota; kingdom Metazoa; phylum Annelida; class Clitellata; order Hirudinida; family Erpobdellidae; genus Erpobdella; species Erpobdella octoculata. The sequence continues at coordinate 12,734,625 of OZ022239.1, forward strand.
TTCCACTCAATGACGGTAGGACGACCAAGGACCACCTCGACGAACTCTCAAAATCTCTGGGCGATTCCGTAGCTTTGACTGATGTTGCATACAGATTTCAAGCTGAAGGAACATATATTGGAACGTTTGTCCAAGGAACAAGTTAGCATAGTGATTGTAAAATTGGTATTCAATATCGATGAGGCCATATGTGTCTTCCGTGACAGCTGAATTGTTTGTTTTGTTTAAACTTTCAAACCAAACAATTTATTTGGTTTAAAAAAAAAGATAAAAATCATAAATTGGTGGGTTAATAGAAACTTATTATTTCCATTTACTGCAATGAGAGGCTTCATAAATAAATTTTTGTTTTTTCAATCTTCAATCCGGGATGGAATGAATGAAGGTTGGAAAACACGACTAAATTAATTTTTTGGATAAAAAAAGTAAATTATTATTAACTTAAAACAAAATTTGATTTATTTTAGTTAGTAGCTCAATTTTAAATTTGCTGCAAAAGGGACAACGGGTTGAATTGGCCATAGAACTGACAGACTAGGCACTGCTGGCACCTCAACTAACCCTTAACGGCTTAACAGTTTCAAACTTTCCTTCAATTTAGATATTTATAAAAATCCTTTCACAATTTTTTGGCGCTAGTATTTTAAATGTTCAGCGGAGAACGATTTTATTGCTTGTAAAATAACATAGGCTACTAAACATAAGTGGGAGTTGAACCAAGAACCTTTTGTATTAAAGCTTACAGCAGTAACCGATTCAAAGTTGTCCACGGGTTGAGTCGAATCATGGAATTTTGACATGTGAGTTGGTCAGGCTGGGTCGAGCGAGGTCGGGTCAAGTTGGATTGGGTCAAACTAAAAAAACTGAAAACTTTCTTTAATGAACCCCTACGTTTTAGATTTTTAAAAAGTACCTACGAATATCCCCTTCCCCAGTTGTCATCAGCTATTTGGCAAAAAAAATATTTTTGGAAAAAGTACCTCAGAATACTCCAGTCCTCAGCTATTTTAGTAGGGAAAGATGTCTAAGATTTTGGAGATGTTTTGTAATGTGTGAAAAAGTACCTCCGATAACTTCCCCCTGTCATCATCTATTTTTGAAAGAAAAGTTAAACATTTAATAAGAAAAATATTTGTAATGTTCGAGTGTTTAAAAAATTTACCCCACCACCCAAAATTTTGTAAATATTTTACCTTTCCCATGGATTTCCTGAAATGACGCCCTTGGCTCCTGTTCCTATTTAATTTCAATTTCTCCCTAAATTGCATATTGAAACAATAGAGGAAAATAGTTTAAAAAGCGAAATGGTGGAAGAACTAAATCCAATGTGTAATGACCAAAACAATGGAAAGAATGTCAAAACAGGAACAGGAAGAACTAATATGAGTTCAATTTTGACTGGCAGTGAAAAAACAGAAGAGTATTTTCTTCCACGTAAAAAACGCGACTCGATCCTTTTGCCGGTTTGCGCGATAGAACGTCATTAACGTCCAAAAAAAAAAAACTCGAGAATATACCAACAAATTTTCCTGTGAAAAAACTTTTGGCTTAAAATTGACTTTTTTTATTAATAAAAATAAAAAAAAAATAGTTTACACTTCAATAGGTTGGGTCGAATCAACCTTTCCGGTGGTGGGTGGGTCGGGTCTGATTCTCAAAATTTGACCCATGGACAACCCTGAACCGATTCAATTATATTAAAGTGAAAAAATTTAATATTTAGAGACGGCGAAGAATTACGCAATCGGACAAATTGGTGTGATTGCAGTGCTTTCGAAGAAAAGTAAATACGCAACTATCGAAGCTTTCTCGGAGCAACTATGCAAGCACATTGCCATCAACCAGCCGACATCATTGGGCCGCATTTCAGAATCAGACGTCAGAAAGATTAACAAAAGAGGAACCGTAAAAATTGTTCATCTTCAAAAAGATCAACTCCTCCTCCAGAATTTCGCATTTGATCCAACGATCATTGTGGCCGAAGCAGCCCGAAGAAGTTTTGTAAAAATAGACGACTTCTTGTTTTTTAAATAAATTACTAAATTTAACTTTTTGTTATGGTGGACGTTTTTTTAAAAAACCTATTTTTAACTTTTGGAGGAGCCAATCAACGTGAAACATTTTCAATAAAATATGTTCTCATAAAACAAAAAAGCTCATTTAATATTTCAGCGTTTATTTGTGTGGTTTTGGAGCCCAGCATGATATCAACTGAGTTTTCCCCAGAGCTGGATCATAGCGATTTTACAAAACAAATTGTTTTAAATTAGTAAGTAACCATTAAAGAACAACGAACAGTATTACTAAAAGGATATCACTTACCAGACGGTGGTGGGAGAATGATGTTTTTTTTGCTCACCTTAGCTCACCAATTTATACCCGGGTTTTGTTGGTAGCTCAAAGTTTTTATCTTTATTTAAAAAGGGATGAAATATTTCGTTGTAACAAAGTTACTGTCGAGTGTTGACAAGACTTTTTAAAGATTAGTGGTTTATTAGATTGCTTCTTCTTAGTAGACTTTTTTAATCAATTTTTACTGTGATTTATTGAAATTTAAATCAAAAATTTTGCGTCTACTTCTTGGTAGATTCAATTTCGTTCTACACGTAACTGAGTAACAAATTTAATTTTTTTAGTCAGTTTCGCAAATACAGATGAAGCTAAATTTCAAATTAGTTTACTCTTTAAAATCGGAAGCAGAATAAATTCACTTTTTCGATAAAAATTATTACCATTTATGTATTATAAATAAAACTAAGTATGACCTAATTCAATTGTTTCATTTGAGCACGAGAACAGAAGGACACCTGAACAATAAACACCTGTACAGGTGATGTTTTAGAAAGCAATTAAAAACTCACAACAATAATCTACATTTATTTAGCAGTTGAATAATTATGCAATCACAATAGTTTTTCCGCATAAACTAATTCAATTCAGGTTTGGGGCTTCATCACTTAACTCAGCCTCGCTAATTGCCACCCAGTCTCAAGCTTGGATAAAGGAGGAGGGACAGTTAAAAAAATCAAATTATGATCCAAGACAGAAAATAATTAGATGCTTCCTACATACAGGTATTTCAGTCTTAAAACACCTGCTGTAGAGAACTATAAACTATTTATATATATATATATATATATATATATATATATATATATATATATATATATATATATATATATATATATATATATATATATATATATATATATATTCTTTAAGACAAGCTCGATTAAAAATAAGTCTCCATTTAGCCGCTATGAGTTTTATAGATACCTTCTCAATATTTCGGAACAAAGTTTTTTGTTTACTGCAACACGTATTAAGAAAAGTATAAACATTTAAAACTTTCTTTATTTCAGACTTACGGGCCGTTTCGGCTTTCGCCATCTTCAGAGTCTGTAAATACGATCGCGTAAAAGGAGGCAAAAGATAAGAAAACATGTAATAACTAAATATACAAATAAACTAATATCCTCAAGGAATTATCTCAATAGAAGGATATTAATAAAAATAATCAAATTTAGACAATGTAATTAAATAACGTACATAAAATAAATATATATATATATATATATATATATATATATATATATATATATATATATATATATATATATATATATATATATATATATATATATATATATATATATATATCTCGTGTCATAGTGTTTGAAATTGAACTCCTCCGAAACGTCTGAACCGATCTATGTGAAATTTTTTGTGTACATTTGGTAGGTCTGAGGATAGGTCAACGGCTATTTAAAATAATTTTTTTTAATTATTTAAAAATGGAGAGCAAGGGGGAACGAGAAAGCAAACGGATATAAATCTCGTGTCATAGTGTTTGAAATTAAACTCCTCCGAAACGGCTTAACCGATTTCTATGAAATATTTTGTGTACATTTAGTATGTCTGAGGATTGGTCCTAGGCTATTTAAAATATTTTTTTTTTAAATTATTTTAAAAAGTTATTTTGGAAAACCAATGAGGTGCAATTATGTTCTTTTTTATAGGAAAATGCAATAGATAAAGAAACACACACACACACACAAACACACACACACACACACACACACACACACACACACACACACACACACACACACACACACACACACACACACACACACACACACACACACACACACACACACACACACACACACACACACACACACACACACACACACACACACACACACACACACACACACACACACACTCACACACACACACACTCGCTCCCGTTTTTTCCCCGCTTGTTTTCCCGCTCCCGGTCGCTTTCCCGTTCCTGCTTGCTCTCCCGTTCTCGGTCGGTTTTTCCTCCCGGTCGCTTTCCCGTTCCCGGTCGGTTTTTTGCTCCAGGCCGTTTTTCCGCTCACAGACGCTTTCCCGTTTCCGGTTTTTTTCCCGCTCCCGGTCGATTTCCCGTTCCGGGTTGCTTTCCCGCTCCCGGTCACACACACATACATACTTTGAATGAGCATTTAGTGCCGAAATATTGTAAAAAACACATACATACATAAACACAGACACACATACATGCACATACACATACATACATACACACATACACACGCACATACATATATATATAGTTCCCGCTCGCTCACCCGCTCCGCTCCGCTCATTTTGTGACGGATTTCAAAATTTTTTTCTCTATATTTGATTCCCCTTGACTATCAAGGTTGTGTGAAAATTTCATTACGATCGGATGAATGGTGTAGCAATGCATAAAGGACATATATATCTATATATATAAAAGAACATGTCCTGACTGATAATCAACGCCGAGCTCAAACGCCTCATCCTAGGAACGTGAAATTTGGAACTTATATTACTTTTATAGCGTAAACATCCGCTAAGAAAGGATTTTTGAAAATTTTGCTCCTGAGGGGAAAAAACTGGAAAACAAACTTTTTTCTAAAAATTTTTTCTAAAATTTTTTTTTGAAATTTGGTATATAGATTCTTTTTGAAAAATAAAAAGATACGTGTTTCACCATTTTTTGAAAATTCGGTTTCCCGGATCTCAAATGTGGGTTGGAAAATTGGGTTATTTGGTTTTTAAAGTAGCTTCTACTCAAAAACTGTTAATGCTACAGGAGTAAAAATTAGTATTTAGTTTCTATTCCAAAAATAATGAAATACGTGTTTCAGCATTTTTTGAAAATTTGGTTTCCAGGACTTCAAATGTGGGGTGGAAAATAGGGCTAATTGTCTTTTATAGTAACTGCTACTCAAAAACAGTAAATACCACAGATGTACAAATTATTATTTAGTTTCTTTTCTAAAAATAAAGATAAACGTGTTTCACCATTTTTTACAAATTTGGTTTCCCGGACCTCAAATGTGGGTTGGAAAATTGGGTTATTTGGTTTTGTAAGTAGCTTCTACTCAAAAACTGTTAATGCTACAAAAATAAAAATTAGTATTTAGTTTCTACTCTAAAAATAAGGATATATGTGTTTCACCATTTTTTGAAATTTTGGTTTTCAGGACCTCAAATGTGGGGTGGAAAAAGGTTTTCTTTGGTTTTTAAAGTAACTGCTACTCAAAAACTGTGAATGCTACAGATGTCAAAATTAGTATTTAGTATTTACTCAAAAAATTATGATATAAGTGTTTCAACATTTTTTTAAAATTTTGGTTTCCAGGACATCAAATGTGGGGTGGAAAAAAGGGTTATTTGATTTCAAAATAAAGTGCTACAAATGTAAAAATTAGTATTTTGAAGTTTTGTGCCGGTTAAAAGTAGCTAAGTTCAGTTTATCACCGGTCGGGCCAAGCCGTTATTTTAGAGTCTTCACACGGGCCAGGCCAAACCTTAAATCAAAGTGGAACGGGCCGAGGTTTTTCACCAAGTATATAGATATTTTAGTGATTTTAGGGTGTTCAGTTGGGCCGGGCCAAACCTGAAGTCAAGGTGGGACGGGCCGAAGTTTTTCATCAAGTATATAGAACTTCTAAGCCTGTAAGAATGGGCCGGGCCTAATTCAGACGGGCTGTGCCGGGCCAGGAGTTTGGGTTTTTAAAACGGGCTGGGCTAAGTTGTCGACGGGCCGAGCCGAGACCTAAAAAATTGATCTCTACTATGGATGCACGGTTCAAACTCTCTAATTTCATGCGAGCGAAGCCGCTACGGGCACTGCTAGTATATACATATATACAAACATTCATTTATATATATATAGATATGTGTGTTATTTTTATCTTTGTTATAAATGTACCGCAGTGTCTTACGTAAGACAGGCGATTGGTAAGGTATGATCGAAACCAGTCGACGTCGAGGCTGCAGGATGATTCCAGTCGCTGTCGTAAGATGTGGTGGTCGACGGTTTAAAACACCGCCGACAGGTCAAGGAGAACAAGAAGTGAGAGTTTGCCTTGGTCGACAGCTCGAAGCAAATCAGAAGTAACTTTGAGTAATGCTGTTTCGGTTGAATGGTAAGGACGGTACCCCGTCAAATGGGCCCCAGACAAAAGAGCCCCGACAAAAGGGCCCCGACATTACGGCCCCCGACAAATGGGCCCCAACAAATGGGCCCCGTTAAAACAGCCCCGTCAAAAGGGCCCCGACAAAAGGGCCCCCGTCAAAACGGCCCCCGACAAAACGGCCCCGTCAAAAGGGCCCCGTCAAAAGGGCCCCGACAAAAGGGTCCATATTTTAGCTGCATTTCTTAAAGCCCATCTCGTATAGCCTTGATTTTTTGTACATATGTATATACCATATTTAATAGTCTCTTTCTTCTAGTTATTCATTTAAATTAATTTTTAGTAATTAATTTTTAGCATTAATTGCAATTTATCGTAAATTTATAAACAGAAAAAATGATAAATTTTATAATGAAAAAAATTAGTAAACATCCTTACTATAGATCCTTAAAAAACTTCAATTATCAAACACTAGTACCCGGCGTTGCCCGGGGTTTTTAGAGGTTTTTCTATCGTTTTTCTCTCTAGCTTCCGTTTTCTTCTCGCATGCTTTCCCGCTCTCGTTCTTTTTCCCGTTCCTGCTTGCTCTCCCGTTTCCGGTCGCTTTCCCTTTCCTGCTCGCTCTTTTGCTTTCTGTCGCTTTTCCGTTTCCGCTTACTTCTCCATTCCTGTTCCCGCTCATTCTCCAGTTCCCGTTTCCGCTCGCTCTCCCGCTCGCTTATTTTGTGACCGATTTCAATTTTTTTACAAAAACTTTCCCCCATTGGCTCTCAAGGTTGTGTAAAAATTTTATTACAACCGAAATGCATAGAGGACACGCACACACAGACAAAAAAATTGACGTTTGAAAAAATGTTGTCGTTTTCAGTAATCTATATGACCACTGTTCGAAAACGAGCATAGTGAATTTTCAAGGTTTTCTATCAAATACAAAATAAAAATAAATTTGTTAAAACATAAGCGAGTAACTAAAAAAAAAACAAAAAAAATAATAGAAATCCCATTAATAAAGTTTTGGTCCTTAACGGGTTTAAGCAAACTAAAAGTGAAATAGAGCTGTAAAACAGTCACTCTCACAAAAATACTATCCATTTTGATTTGACCTTTTAAATGCAAAAATACACAGTGCTCTTTTAATGTAAACTAGAAAGTAAGGAACCTTTTGTCGGTGTCGTTATGTCGGGAGCCCTGTCGTGCATAAAATTAAGGCTATACAAAGTACGCTTTAAGCAATACGGCTAAGAATGTGGGTCTTTTTGTCGGGGCCTTTTTGCCGGGGCCGTTTTGTCGGGGGCCGTTTTGACGGGGGCCCTTTTGTCGGGGCCCTTTTGACGGGGCCCATTTGTCGGGGCCCATTTGTCGGGGGCCGTAATGTCGGGGCTGTTTTGTCGGGGCCCTTTTGTCGGGGGCCCATTTGACGGGTCACCGTAAGGACAATAAGCGGACTGGAGGGGAGGGAACAAATTGTTCGAGTGAAGATGTTTGAGGACGCGTTGGAGTACAAGCCTCTCAAGCAGTTTTGAAGCAACGGAAAGATTGGATATTGGACGGTACGATGAGGTCACGTTGCGATCGATGTACGATGTTTTAAATTGGTTGGGAAAACAAACAAACAAACAAACAAACAAACAAACAAACAAACAAACAAACAAACAAACAAACAAACAAAAAAACAAAAAAACAAAAAAACAAACAAACAAACAAACAAACAAACAAACAAACAAACAAACAAACAAACAAACAAACAAACAAACAAACAAACAAACAAACAAACAAACAAACAAACAAACAAACAAACAAACAAACAAACAAACAAACAAACAAACAAACAAACAAACAAACAAACAAACAAACAAACAAACAAACAAACAAACAAACAAACAAACAAACAAACAAACAAACAAACAAACAAACAAACAAACAAACAAACAAACAAACAAACAAACAAACAAACAAACAAACAAACAAACAAACAAACAAACAAACAAACAAACAAACAAACAAAAAAACAAACAAACAAACAAACAAACAAACAAACAAACAAACAAACAAACAAACAAACAAACAAACAAACAGAGAAACGAGTGAAGTTAAATAAAAGCATTTAAAGCAAAAATAATATTAAAATTATGATAATAATAACAATTTTAGAATTATTTATCTATATACTAGCGGGGTTACCCGGCGTTGCCCGGGGTTTTTAGAGGTTTTTCTAATGTTTGTCTCTCTCGCTCCCGTTCCCTTCTCCACTTTCCCGTTTTCGTAGCGTTCCCGGTCGCTTTTCCGCTCTCGGTCGTTTTCCAGCTCCCGGTCGCTTTCCCGCTCAGAAGTTCTGTTATCGATTTTCTCTCTTGCTCGCGTTTCCTACCAAGCTTGCTCTCCCGATTCCAGTCGCTTTCCGCGTTCCCGGTCGCTTTCCGCGTTCCCGGTCGCTTTCCCGGTCGCTTTCCCGTTCCCTGTCGCTTTCCCGTTCCCGGTCGCTTTCTCGTTCCCGGTCGCTTTCCCGTTCTCGGTCGCTTTCCCGTTCCCGGTCGCTTTCCCGTTCCCGGTCGCTTTCCCGTTCCCGGTCGCTTTCCCGTTCCCGCTCACGCTTGCTCTCCCGTTCCCGGTCATGCTTGCTCTCCCATTCCCGGTCACGGTTGCTCTCCCGTTCCCGTTCCCGTTCCCGCTCATTTTCTATTTTACATTCTTTCATAACTTCTGTTAGCCTATAAAACGCAAAATAGATTTGCAAAGACTATATATATATATGAATGTTTGTGGGTTAGTTTGTCTATTATAGAAACGGGAAAGCGACCCGGAACGGACAGCGAGCGGGAACAGAAAAGCAAGCGTGAGCGGGAATGGGAGAGCAAACGTGAGCGGGAACGGGGCAGCGACCGGGACGGGAAAACGACCGGGAGCGGGAAAGCGACCGGGAGCGGGAAAGCGACCGGCAGTGGGAAAACGACCGAAAACGGGAAAGCTAACAGGAGTGGGAAAGCAGGTGGGAAAGGAAACGGGAGAGAAAGAGACAAACAGTAGAAAAACCTCAAAAAACCTGGGCAACGCCGGGTATCTCCGCTAGTACATACATAAACACACACACAGACACACATACATGCACATACACATACATACATACACACATACATACGCACATACATATATATATAGTTCCCGCTCGCTCACCCGCTCCGCTCCGCTCATTTTGTGACGGATTTCAAAATTTTTTTTTTTATTTTTGATTTCCATTGACTCTCAAGGTTGTGTGAAAATTTCATTACGGTCGGATGAATGGTGTAGCAATGCATAAAGGACATTAACATACATATATACATATATACAAACATTCATTTTTATATATATAGATATATGTTTATATATATATATATATATATATATATATATATATATATATATATATATATATATATATATATATATATACATATCTACACATATATCTATATATATATATATATACATATACATATATACACATATATCTATATATATATGTATACATAAACACAGACACAGACACACATACATGCACATACACATACATACATACACACATACATACGCACATACATATATATATAGTTCCCGCTCGCTCACCCGCTCCGCTCCGCTCATTTTGTGACGGATTTCAAATTTTTTTTTTTTATTTGACTCCTCTTGACTCTCAAGGTTGTGTGAAAATTTCATTACGATCGGATGAATGGTGTAGCAATGCATAAAGGACATTAACATACATAAATACATATATACAAACATTCATTTTTATATATCTATATATATAAAAGAACATGTCCTGACTGACTGACTGACTGACTGACTGACTGACTGACTGACTGACTGACTGACTGATAATCAACGCCGAGCTCAAACGCCTCATCCTAGGAACGTGAAATTTGGAACTTATATTACTTTTATAGCGTAAACATCCGTTAAGAAAGGATTTTTGAAAATTTTGCTCCTGAGGGGAAAAAACTGGAAAACAAACTTTTTTCTAAAACAATGGTACTCAAGTAGTTTTTAAAGTAGCTTCTACTCAAAAACTGTTAATGCTACAAAAGTAAAAATTAGTATTTAGTTTCTACTCTAAAAATAATGATATACGGGCTTCACAATTTTTTGAAAATTTGGTTTCCAGGACTTCAAATATGGGGTGGAAAATAGGGTTACTTGGTTTTTAAAGTAACTGCTACTCAAAAACTGTAAATGCTACAAAAGTAAAATTAGTATTTAGTTTCTACTCTAAAAATAAAGATATACGTGTTTCACCATTTTTTGAAAATTTGGTTTCCAGGACCTCAAATGTGAAGTGGAGAAAGGGTTATTTGATTTTAAAATAACTGCTACTCAAAAACTGTAAGTGCTACAGATGTGAAAATTAGTATTTTGAGGTTTTGTGCCGGTTAAAAGTAGATGAGTTCAGTTTATCACCGGACGGACGGGCCAAGCCGTTATTTTAGGGTCTTCATACGGCCCTGCCCAAACCTTAAATCAAGGTGGTAAGGACCGAGATTTTTAACCAAGTATATAGACATTTTAGTGATTTTAGGGTGTTCAGACAGGCCGGGCTAAACCTGAAGTCAAGCTGGGACGGGCCGAAGTTTTTCATCAAGTATATAGAACTTCTAGGCCTGTAAAAACGGGCCGGGCCCATATTAGACGGGCCGTGCCGGGCCAGGAATTTCGGTTTTTGAAACGGACTGGGCCGAGTTGTCGACGGGCCGAGCCGAGACCTAAAAAATTGATTCGTGCAGTACTCTACTATGTATGCACGGTTCAAATTCTCCAATTTTATGCGAGCGAAGCCGCTACGGGCACTGCTAGTATAGATATAAAAGAACATGTCCTGACTGACTGACTGACTGACTGACTGACTGACTGACTGACTGACTGACTGACTGACTGACTGACTGACTGACTGACTGACTGACTGACTGACTGATAATCAACGCCGAGCTCAAACGCCTCATCCTAGGAACGTGAAATTTGGAACTTATATTACTTTGATAGCGTAAACATCCGCTAAGAAAGGATTTTTAAAAATTTTGCTCTTGAGGGGAAAAAACTGGAAAACAAACTTTTTTCTAAAACAATGTATATCTCGAAAACCAAAAATGAGGAGATTTTGAAATTTGGTATATAGATTCTTTTTGAAAAATAAAAAGATACGTGTTTCACCATTTTTTGAAAATTCGGTTTCCCGGACCTCAAATGTGGGTTGGAAAATTGGGTTATTTGGTTTTTAAAGTAGCTTCTACTCAAAAACTGTTAATGCTACAGGAGTAAAAATTAGTATTTAGTTTCTACTCCAAAATTAATGAAATACGTGTTTTAGCATTTTTTGAAAATTTGGTTTCCAGGACTTCAAATGTGGGGTGGAAAATAGGGCTAATTGTCTTTTATAGTAACTGCTACTCAAAAACAGTAAATACCACAGATGTAAAAATTATTATTTAGTTTCTTTTCTAAAAATAAAGATAAACGTGTTTCACCATTTTTTACAAATTTGGGTTCCCGGACCTCAAATGTGGGTTGGAAAATTGGGTTATTTAGTTTTTAAAGTAGCTTCTACTCAAAAACTGTTAATGCTACAAAAGTAAAAATTAGTATTTAGTTTCTACTCTAAAAATAATGATATACGGGTTTCACAATTTTTGAAAATTTGGTTTCCAGGACTTCAAATGTGGGATGGAAAATAGGGTTATTTGGTTTTTAAAGTAACTGCTACTCAACAACTGTAATTGCCACAGATGTAAAAATTATTACTCAGTATCTACTCAAAAAAAAAAAGATATACGTGTTTCATCATTTTTTGGGTTATTTGGTTTTTAAAGTTGCTGCTACTCAAAAACAGTTAATGCTACAGAAGTAAAAATTAGTATTTAGTTTCTACTCCAAAAATAATGAAATACGTGTTTTAGCATTTTTGAAAATTTGGTTTCCAGGACCTCAAATGTAAGGTGGAAAATATAGTTATTTGATTTTTAAAATTACTGCTACTCGAAAACTGTAAGTGGTAATATATATATATTATATATATATATATATATATATATATATATATATATATATATATATATATATATACATACATATATATATATATATATATATATATATATATATATATACATATATATATATATACATATATATATATACATTTATATATATATATATATACATATATATATATACATCTATATATATAAAAGAACATGTCCTGACTGACTGACTGATTGACTGATAATCAACGCCGAGCTCAAACGCCTCATCCTAGGAACGTGAAATTTGGAACTTATATTACTTTTATAGCGTAAGCATCCGCTAAGAAAGGATTTTTGAAAATTTTGCTCCTGAGGGGAAGAAACTGGAAAACAAACTTTTTTCTAAAACAATGTATATCTCGAAAACCAAAAATGAGGAGATTTTGAAATTTGGTATATGGATTCTTCTTACAAAATAAAAAGATACGTGTTTTACCATTTTTTAAAAATTTGGTTTCCCGGACCTCAAATGTGGGTTGGAAAAAATGGTTATTTGGTTTTTAAAGTAGCTGCAACTCAAAAACTGCGAATGCAACAGGAGTAAAAATTAGTATTTCGTTTCTACTCCAAAAATAATGAAATACGTGTTTTAGCATTTTTTGAAAATTTGATTTCCAGGACTTCAAATGTGGGGTGGAAAATAAGGTTATTTGTTTTTTAAAGTAACTGTTACTCAAAAACTGTAAATACCACAGATTTAAAAATTAGTATTTAGTTTCTATTCTAAAAATAAAGATATACGTGTTTCACCATTTTTTTTAAATTTGGTTTCAAGGACCTTAAATTTGGGCTGGACAATAGGATTACTTGGTTTTTAAAGTAACTGATACTCAAAAACTGTAAATGCTACAAAAGTAAAAATTAGTATTTAGTTTCTACTCTAAAAATAATGATATACGTCTTATACGTGTTTCACTATTTTTTGAAAATTTGGTTTTCAGGACCTCAAATGTGGGGTGGAAAATTGGGTTACTTGGTTTTTAAAGTAACTGCTACTCAAAAACTGTAAATGTTACAAAAGTAAAAATTAGTATTTAGTTTCTACTCCAAAAATAATGAAATACGTGTTTTAGCATTTTTGAAAATTTGGTTTCCAGGACCTCAAATGTAAGGTGGAAAATATAGTTATTTGGTTTTTAAAGTAACTGCTACTCAAAAACTGTGAATGCTACAGATGTCAAAATTAGTATTTAGTATTTACTCAAAAAATAATGATATAAGTGTTTCAACATTTTTTAAAAATTTGGTTTCCAGGACCTCAAATGTGGGGTGGAAATAAGGGTTATTTGATTTCAAAATAACTGCTACTCAAAAACTGTAAGTGCTACAAATGTAAAAATTAGTATTTTGAAGGTTTGTGCCGGTTAAAAGTAGCTAAGTCCAGTTTATCACCGGTTGGGCCAAGCCGTTGTTTTAGAGTCTTCACACGGGCCAGGCCAAACCTTAAATCAAAGTGGGACGGGCCGAGGTTTTTCACCAAGTATATAGAACTTCTAGGCCTGTAAGAATGGGCCGGGCCTAATTCAAACGAGCTGTTCCGAGCCAGGAGTTTAGGTTTTTGAAACTGGCTGGGCTAAGTTGTCGACGGGCCGAGCCGGGACCTAAAAAATTGATCTCTACTATGAATGCACGGTTCAAACTCTCTAATTTCATGCGAGCGAAGCCGCTACGGGCACTGCTAGTTAATTATAAAATCAAATACCATAAACAAATAAAGTTCAGTTTTATGAATTAACGTCTTTTTCCCAAAAAATTTCATTTCAAACTTCTATAATTATAGTTTAAAAAATAATTTAGAAAGTATTAAATTTGTAGATTTAGAATTGGTTCAGCTTCATGGTGGTTCCGCACAGATATACCGAGGAAGAGGCAGGGTCTTCACACTGAAACATGGTAATATTAAACTATGTAAGTTAATGTTATAGTCGAACAATGTCATTCCGCCCATAACCTTCTCGTGGCAATTTTTAGTAAATTAGTTTTTAGTTGATAGTTTAACAGGGAAATGAATATAAAGATAATTTACGAAAAAATGAAGTTTGTGAGTACGGGGTTGATTCAATTAAAATATAATCTGTTACTAAATTTACTTCACAACAAATTAATAAATATACAAATAAGAGATGAAAGTAAATCAGATTTTTTTGGACTAACACAACATTTAGCTAAATTGTAGCCAACAAACAAATATCTAGACAACACAAAACAAGCTAAAAATTGTTTTTTATTGTTATTTTTAAAGTCTATAATACTAACGACAGAAAACTCCATTGCAACTCTTGGGACAAAGATCACATTTCTTTCCTGGTATATAGGGGTCTTCTCCAATCCAATTTCCTCTGAAATTTATATTTCTAATTGAAAGAATATGAATAATTATTAAATATTTTATCTTAACTTTGCCATGTTTCCTAGCGTGCTTGAGCCATGCGTTGATGCCTTTTGACTTAAAAAAAACTTCCCGTCCCAATCAAGCTGAAATTTAATTTATAAAAATTTTGTTCGGCAAGTTTAAACAAAATATAAAATAAGTTTGATTGAAATTTTAAACAAGTGAACTGTAAAAACATTGTTTTTCACAAATCTATATATATATATATACTAGAGATAGCCCGTCAAAAATGACGGATTTTTTAAATCCCATCATATATTACTAGCATTCCCGTCGCTGCTTTGCTCGCTTGAAAAAGAGAATACGCATCCACAGTAGCCTACTGCACAGGTCGATTTTTTACGGCCCGACTCGGTCCGGCCCGTCGACAACTTGGCCTGACCCTGTTTCATAAGCCAAAATTTCAGGCCCGGCACGGCCCCTCTAATTTGGCCTGGCCCGTTTTTACAGACCTAAAATTTCTATATACTTGGCAAAAAATCTCAGCCCGTCCCACCTTGACCTCAGTTTTGGCCCATCCGGTCTGAAAACCCTAAAATCACGGCCTGGCCCGGTCCGTTCAGCACTCTAATCCATAGTGCCCTATACGGATTTTTTAGACCCGATCCGGCTTATTTCATGGGCAGAAAATTTCAGGCCTGGCTTGTTATTTTGGGCTCGAACTGCCCCGTTTCATAAGCAAAAAAGTCGAGGCCTGGACTCAACCAATTTTAACGGCACAAAACCTCAAAGTTTGGAAACTAATTTTTTGAAAAAATAATGAAACGCGTATTTTATAATTATAAAAAACCTTAATATTAAATGTTACTGTTTTTACATTTTCAGTTATTGAGTTTTCAAGCAAATATAATTTTTTTCTCCGCCTTACATTTGTAGTCCTGGAAGCAAGAACATAAAAAAAATTGGAAAACATTTGTAACTTCATCTTTTATGTAGTATTTAGTTATTAATTTGTACATCGGTAGTATTTTTAGTTTCAGAGTCGCAGTTTTTTTACAAAAAATAAAAACCCTATTTCCCCCCCACATTTGAAGTCCTGGAAACCAAATTTTCAAAAATTAATAAAACATGTATTTTGTTATTTTGTAAAAATAATCTCTGTACCAAATAGCAAAACTTTAACACTTTTAGTTTTTGGAGTTTTTAATCAAATTCTTTTTTCCAGCCCACATTTGAGGTCTTGGAAACCAATTTAATACAAATTGATAAAATGGGTATATCTTTATTTTTTGAGTAGATACTAAATACTAATTTTTACATGTGTATCACTTACAGTTTTTGAGTAGGAAGTAGGAGTTATTCTAAAAAACAAATAATCCTATTTTCCATCCCACATTTGAGGTCCTGGAAACCAATTTTTTTAAAATGGTGACACTCGTGTCTTTTTATTTTTTAAGAAAAATCTAGATAAAAAATTTCAAAATTTTTCATTTTTGGTTTTTGAGATATGCCTTATTTTAGAAAACATTTGTTTTAAAACATTCACATTTCAAGTTTTTCTTTTTTTTCCACCTCACATTTGAGGTCCTGGAAACGAAATATTTCAAAATTGATATTTCGAGTAAATACTTAATACTAATTTTTTCATCAGTAGTATTTACCGGTGTTTTCACTGGAGATAAATAAATCGATTGAGGCGCTAAATGCGGCTGCCTGCATCGTAGTGGTCTTGAAATCGGTTCGTCGGTATAACACCACTATAATATCATCGGAATCATCGGATTCTTACAATTTTAAGTAGCAGTTATTCTAAAAAAACAAATAATCTATTTTTTCATCTCACATTTGAGGTTCCGGAAACCTAATTTTCAAAAATTGTAAAATACCTTTATTTTTATCTTTTGAAAAAACACTAAATACTAGTTTTTACAATTGTTGCATTTACAGTTTTTGAATAGCAGTTACTTTAAAAAACAAATAACCCTATTTTCCATCCCACATTTGAGGTGCTGGAAACCAAATTTTTAAGAAATTGTGAAACAGGTAAAGTTTTATTTATTGAGTGGATACTAAATAATAGTTTTTACATCTATAGCACTTACAGTTTTTTAATAGGTATTATTTTAAAAAACAAATAATCCTATTTTTGAGATCCTGGAAACCAAATTTCCAAAAAATGGTGAAACAGGTATACCGTTATTTTTTGAGTAAATACTAAATACTTATTTTCACATCCGTGGCTTAAACAGTTTTTGAGTAGCAGTTATTTTTAAAAACAAATGACTTTATTTTCCACCATACATTTGAGGTCCTGGAAACCAAATTTTCAAAAAATGGTGAAACATTTATTATATCCTTATTTTTTGAGTAGATAATAAATATTAATTTTTACATCTGTGGCATTTACAGTTTCTGAGTGGCTGTTACTTTAAAAAACAAATAACCCTATTTTCCACCCCACATTTGAAGTCATGGAAACCAAATTCTCAAAAAATGGTGAAACACGTGTTTTCTCATTTGTTTTTTAGAAAGAATCTAGGTACTAAATTTCAAAAGCCCTTCATTTTTGGTTTTCGAGATATGCGTAGTTTTAGAAAAAAGTTTGTTTTTCAGTTTCATCCTCTCAGGAGCAAATTTTTCAAAATTCCTTTCTTAGTGGGTGTTTACGCTATAAAAGAAATATAAGTTCCAAATTTCACGTTCCTAGGATGAGGAGTTTGTGCTCGACGTTGATTATCAGTCAGTCAGTCAGTCAGGACATATTCTTTCATATATATATATATATATAGATTTTAGGCATTGTACAATTGCGTTATAGTTTTTATTACACCCCTGCGCGCCCTTATTTTATTAACTGCTGACTGCTGACCACCGCGGCCTCCGCGTTATGCGAAATGGCAAACATACATACACACATACATACATACATACATACATACATACATACATACATACATACATACATACATACATACATACATACATACATACATACATACATACATACATACATACATACATACATACATACATACATACATACATACATACATACATACATACATACATAAATACATACATAAATACATACATACATACATACATACATACATACATACATACATAAATACATACATACATACATACATACATACATACATACATACATACAGACATACAGACATACAGACATACACACATACACACATACACACATACACACATACACACACACACATACACACATAATGATAATGAATCCAAGTTTTATTAAAGTGGTGTATGTTCTTCAAAAGAACTTCAAGACCACTGTAGAAGTTAGGGAAAAGCTTTAGTGAACAGAAATTGTTTTTAGTGCTGTGTGGAAACTGGCTGAACTGGATATAGAGATGATGTGGAAAGGAAGTTTGTTCCACATTTCAGGCCCAATCACGTCGTGATCTGAGCCTCTGCTGACCAAAGTTAGTGAGCGCAGGCGTGTAATAAAAGTTATTACGCAAGTGTACAATGACAGTCTCAAAGATCAAAAAAGGTGGTACTGCAATCAGAAATGAACATATAATAAAATTTTAAAAAAATCCGTCATTTTTGACGGGCTAACTCTAGTATAAAATAGTTGATGACCTGACATATTTATTTTTAAAAAAATCTAGAAAAAATTAACCATTTCGATAAAATGGTTAGTTAGGGAGTGTGCTCTTATATTTAAGAAGGTGAAATAAAGCAATCATAATTGTAATTGTACATTCTTTACAGATAATTTGGGGGTCCATTTAAGCAAGGGCTTCAGGAAAAGGGATATTATAGTCGTACCTTATTTTTAGAAATTTTTCTAAGGAAATAAACTTGTATATATATATATGTATGTGTATGTGCATGTATGTGTGTCTGTGTATGTGTGTCTGTGTGTGTGTGTTTATGTATGTATGTATGTATGTATGTATGTATGTATGTATGTATGTATGTATGTATGTATGTATGTATGTATGTATGTATGTATGTATGTATGTATGTATGTATGTATGTATGTATGTATGTATGTATGTATGTATGTATGTATGTATGTATGTATGTATGTATGTATGTATGTATGTATGTATGTATGTATGTATGTATGTATGTATGTATGTATGTATGTATGTATGTATGTATGTATGTATGTATGTATGTATGTATGTATGTATGTATGTATGTATGTATGTATGTATGTATGTATGTATGTATGTATGTATGTATGTATGTATGTATGTATGTATGTATGTATGTATGTATGTATGTATGTATGTATGTATGTATGTATGTATGTATGTATGTATGTATGTATGTATGTATGTATGTATGTATGTATGTATGTATGTATGTATGTATTTATGTATGTATGTATGTATGTATGTATGTATGTATGTATGTATGTATGTATGTATGTATGTATGTATGTATGTATGTATGTATGTATGTATGTATGTATGTATGTATGTATGTATTTATGTATGTATGTATGTATGTATGTATGTATGTATGTATGTATGTATGTATGTATGTATGTATGTATGTATGTATGTATGTATGTATGTATGTATGTATGTATGTATGTATGTATGTATGTATGTATGTATGTATGTATGTATGTATGTATGTATGTATGTATGTATGTATGTATGTATGTATGTATGTATGTATGTATGTATGTATGTATGTATGTATGTATGTATGTATGTATGTAGAATCAGATCTAGGGGGGGGGACTGAGAGCGAAAAAATGAGCGGGAAAGCGATAGGGAGCGGATAACGACCGGGAGCGGGAGCGCAAGCGGGAAGGAAACGGGAGCGAAAGATAAACGCATTAGGTAAACCTCTAAAAACCCCGGGCAACGCTGGGTGCCCCCGCTAGAACATGCCCTGACTGACTGACTGACTGACTGACTGACTGATTGACTGACTGATAATGAACGCCGAGCTCAAACGCCTCATCCTAGGAACGTTAAATTTGGAACTTATATTACTTTTATTGCGTAAGCATCCACTAAAAAAGGAATTTTTAAATATTTTCTCCTGAGGAGAAGAAACTGGAAAACAAACTTTTTTCTTAAACAATGTATCTCTCGAAAACTAAAAATGAGGAGGTTTTGAAATTTGGTATATGGATTCTTCTTGAAAAATAAAAAGATACGTGTTTCACCATTTTTTGAAAATTCGGTTTCCCGGACCTCAAATGTGGGTTGGAAAAATAGGTTATTTGGTTTTCAAAGTAGCTGCTACTTAAAAACTGTGAATATTACAGAAGTAAAAATTAGTATTTAATTTCTACTCCAAAAATAATGAAATACGTGTTTCAGCATTTTTTGAAAATTTGGTTTCCAGGACTTCAAATGTGGGATGGAAAAATACGGTTATTTGTTTTTTAAAGTAACTGCTACTCAAAAACTGTAAATACCACAGATGTAAAAATTAGTATTTAGTTTCTATTCTAAAAATAAAAATATACGTGTTTTACCATTTTTTAAAAATTTGGTTTCCAGGACCTCAAATGTGGAGTAGAAAATAAAGTTATTTGGTTTTTAATGTAACTGCTACTCGAAAACTGGAGATGCTACAAAAGTAAAATTAGTATTTAGCTTCTACTCCAGAAATAATGATATACGTGTTTTACCATTTTTTGAAAATTTGGTTACCAGGACTTCAAATATGGGGTGGAAAATAGGGTTACTTGGTTTTTAAAGTAACTGCTACTCAAAAACTGTAAATGCTACAAAAGTAAAATTAGTATTTAGTTTCTACTCTAAAAATAATGATATACGTGTGTTTCACCATTTTTTGAAAATTTGGTTTCCAGGACCTCAAATTTGAAGTGGAAAAAGGGTTATTTGATTTTAAAATAACTGCTACTCAAAAACTGTAAGTGCTACAGATGTGAAAATTAGTATTTTGAGATTTTGTGCGGTTAAAAGTAGATGAGCTCAGTTTATCACCGGACGGACAGGCCAAGCCGTTATTTTAGGGTCTTCATACGCTCTGCCCAGACCTTAAATCAAAGTGGGATGGCCGAGATTTTTAACCAAGTATATAGACATTTTAGTGATTTTAGGGTGTTCAGACGGTCCGGGCCAAGGCTGAAGTCATGGTGGGACGGGCCGAAGTTTTTCATCAAGTATATAGAACTTCTAGGCCTGTAAAAACGGGCCGGGCCCATATTAGACGGGTTGTGCCGGGCCAGGAATTTCGGTTTTTGAAACGGGCTGGGCCAAGTTGTCGACGGGCCGAGCCGAGACCTAAAAAATTGATCCGTGCAGTACTCTACTATGTATGCACGGTTCAAATTCTTTAATTTCATGCGACGAAGCCGCTACGGGCACTGCTAGTTTTACATATTACAGACTGAAAGAAGTTAGAGAGCAGAAGAAGAAAGAAAAGAAAAAAAGCGGAAGCGGAAACGGGAGAGCAAGAGGGAGAACGAACGGGAGCGGGAGATCGAGCGAGAAATGAAAAAACAGCGAGAGAGTGAGGAGCAGGAGACCGAGCGGGGAAGGAAACTAGAGCGAGAGATAAAAAAAGAAAAAAAGAGAAAGAAAAAAAAGGAAGAGAGAGTGGGAGAGAGAAAAAAACGATAAAAAACTTTAAAATCCCGGATAACGCCGGGCAATCTCGCTAGTTCTTTATATTTTTAATTCGGCAGCTTTAAATTTTTTGCAAATCATTTTAGATGATATGTCAATAAAATAGACAAACTTTGATCACAATTATCGAAATACCTGCTAGGTCAAGTATGTATGTCGGGATGGAAATTATAGGTAACAACGTTTTTATTTTAAAACCTTTATTTGAAAAATAAATTATTGCTTTCTTTGAATGAACTTAAAAGCTTATTTCTTTGAAGAAAAGTTTTAATTTTTTTATAATATTAATTATTTTTATTTTTTATTTAACTAGCGGGGTTCCCGGCATTGCCCGAGGTTTTTAGAGGTTTTTTTTTATCATTTTTCTTTCTCGCTCCCGTTTCCTTCCCCGTTTGGTATATCGCTCCCGGTCGTTTTCTCGTTCCCATTTGCTCTGCCGTTCCCGCTTTCATGCTTTCGGCCGCTTTTCCGCTCCCGCTTGCTTTCCAGTTCCCGGTCTCTTTCCCTTTCCCGCTCGCTCTTTCGCTTTCGGTCGCTTTTCCGTTCCCGCTCATTCTCCAGTTCCCGTTTTTGCTCGCTCTCCCTTTTCCGCTAATTTTGTAACCGACTTAAAAAATTTTTTCACAAAAACCTTCCCCAATGACTCCCAAAGATCCGGAAACTTTAAAATTAATAAATAAATGTTATGATATTATTTATATCTTGATTTTATACCATAATCCTACCATAAACCATTTTCTTATTTTAATTCCTTTTGTTTTTATAGCTTAGTATCGCGTGAGGTTGGATTTTAGAGTATGAGTTTGTAGTAAAAGTAGCTTGTTGTCGTCAGAATAAAAGTTTAAAGTTTGTGAATACTAAGATGGCAGATTATTTAGGCAGTGGTGGCCTAGTGCCGGTGTAGGAGGTAAGGTGGATTCTAGGTAACTTTTGGACTCTAGAGTTCAATATGCCTGCAGGTATAATGGACTCTAGAGTAAAAAATCCCCAAACTTGAGGGTAGGAGGCACGATGGACTCTAGTAGATTCTCATACTTTAGAGTCGAATATACCTGCGGCACTTTGGACTCTGGAGTACAATATCCCTAGAGGTAGGATGGGCTCTAGCAAAATTTAACAGTATGAAATCCGAGATGCCTGCAGGCATAATGAACTCTAGAATACACCAAATAGTGTTATAGATGGAAATTAAATTCATCGTCATCGTTTTATGCAATTGATGAGAGACGGGAAAAGTGGAAGTTAGAACCATCCAATGATGTATTGTTTTAAAATGTATTTTTGGAAATATTTGGTTAACTTTGCAAACCGCTGAAACATAACAATAAAAATAGTTAAAAATTACAAAGCCATGGTTAACAAGATGTTGTCAATGTTTAAAGATTAAGATGCTCTTGAATTTCACTTTCATTGACACTCAATTCTTTAGTTTGCAAATCAAACGTAGCCGATTTGTCTGACCCACCAATAAGAAAAAAATTATATTCGGTTGGAAGGATTGCTTTGCGTCGTACATCATTTCAAAATGTGTAATAGATTTGTGTCTGGCTGTACAAAAAGCAAACGGAACACCTTGCAAGGCATCAGACCACCTCTCTTGGTTGCTTCCTAGAACTTTTCAGAAAACTACTTTGGATTGTTCTGTTCTGACGCTCTACAAGTTCATTTGCCTGTGGGTGATAAGCTCTTGTTATTTTTTGCTTCGTTCCTGTCAGTCGATGTAATTCCGTAGACAGTTTGTTGCAAATTCACGACCTTGATCATTGATCTGTATAGTCACACAACCATGTCGACAAGTAAGTTTATAGAGAAAGGTGGCAACGACTTCTGCTGTTTTTGAGGCTATAGGTTTTGTTTCCAATCATTTTGAAAAGTAATGAACAACAACGCAAATAGCAACATATCCCTCTGTTGCAGTGATGGGTTTTAACTACTTTAAAAGTAGTTAACTACTATATTTAACTACTCATAAAAAAAGTAGTTAATAACTACTTCCTAACTACTTTTAGCATCAGTAGTTATTAACTACTTCTTAACTACTGCCTAGTAGTTAACTACTAGTTAACTACTTTTTAACATTAACCAAAAAAACCTTTAACATTTGGAATTAAATACAAGTTAAATAAACCTGGGTTTTCAAGCTCTTGGTTCATTTCATTTATGTATGTCAACAAATTTTCTTTAATCAAATATTTTTTGCTCATTGTTCAAAAAATTCAACTTAAAATGGGAAATTATCGCTGTTTTTAAAAGATATTCTTCATTTTCAAAAACAGGACCAACTCGTTTTTCTATACCTTTTTTTTTTTATAATAGTTTATAGTCCTTTACACCAGGTGTTTTAAGACTCTAATGTCTGTATGTAGGAAGCAGTTAAGTACTTCCTGTCGTGGATCAGAATTTGATCTTTTTTACTTTTCCCTCCTCCTTTCTCCAGGCTTGGGACTGGCTCGCAATTAGCGAGGCGGAGTTTTTCTATACCTTGAGATAGTGCTTGTAAAAGAGCATTGATGGTTTTATCTGAACATGGTGTTATTTTTTTAATCCTATGATGGTTTGAATAATGTGACTAGTGTATGACTTTTCACTTTGGAAGATATCCGTTGCGGTGACTATTGGTTTTATAATCTGAATAAATGATTTCAAAAAAGCAAACTCAATTTCTCAATCAATGCAGCTTGCCCTAACTTTTTCTGACAATCACAAAAATTATTGAAAACTAGATTAACAATCCTTTCAACGAAATAGAATTTTGAGCACTGCCGTGTAACATTTGGCTTTATAAATGTTGAACCACTAATGTCTGTACAACCTCAGCATCTTTTACATTGCGATGAATGGAGTTTGGTACAACATTTGCCATTGATCTATCATAAAGTTGTTTGTATTTCAAATTATCCCTTACTTTCAATGCACCAACACTCGCCACGTAATTTAAGGTATGACTAGAAGTAGCCTGTAAAAAATGATCATTTTTGTGGTTTTTATCAAACTATCAGATATTAAATAAAGAACGTTTTCTTCTATACCATTATTAAATGTGGATGCTTTACCTGCTCAGCAATATACAAAAAATGTCCAATGCTTTGGATCAGACCTGGTTTAAGCAAATTAAAATCACTTATTTTTATGCGTACCTTTCAACATCTGGCGATGTTTTATTTTAAACTTTAAATCCAGCATTATGTTTGATGCAATCAGATAAAACTCTTGCATAATAAGCTTAGGAAAAACGTTTTGGATCTTTAGTAATGACAGTGTACAATTGTGTAAAAACTTTTATTACACGCAATCAGATAACTTCTTGCATAAAAGCTTAGGAAAAACCAAGGATATCTTGATATAACAAGATATCCTTGGGAAAAACGTTTTGGATATTTGGGACTGATAGTGTAAATTTGCGTAATAACTTTGATTACACGACTGCTTGCACTAATTTGACTGACTACTGACCACCCCAGCCTCCGCGTTATGCAAAATTGCTAACATACATACATACAGACAGACCATGGATATCTTGATAAAACAATGTACCGTTTAGGCCTATCTTATTAGGTTGTGGATCCAGTAGTTATATCAAGATATCCATGATACAGACATAGGTAATTATGTATGTAGATTACCACAGTTCTTATGAATTATCAATATTATCTTGCTCACTTTTTATCAAATCTAATATACTTTCACCACTAGATCTTCATTATTTACATACATGTCATATACTGGCTCATCCACTTCAGTTTCATCATCTATAGAGTTTTTTTCAGCCACCAAAAAAGTAAAGTAGCTAAAAAAATAGTTAACCACTGTAGTTAATAACTATTTTAAAAAGTAGTTAACTACTAGTTGTTAACTAGTTTAACAAAAAGTAGTTATTAACTATTTCTTAACTACTGTAGAGTAGTTAATAACTAGTAATTAACTATTTATAGTTAGTAACTACCCATCACTGCTCTGTTGTCTTTGGTAAAATCCACAAATTTACAGCAGTATGTGACCCAACTTTTCTGGGAATAGGAATGGAATGCATTGTAGGAGCAGCTTTGTTGAAGTTAGTGTTTCCGCGTTTAAAAGCTTCACAAGTTGCGACAAATTCTCTCCCATCCACGTTCATTCTTGGCCAAAATACATCAACGTCCAACAATTTAAGTAATGTTTTGTCCCTGCCAATATGTCCACCAATGGCTGCCGCTTGAATTGTTTGTTTCTCTTCACTCCCTTCAGTATCATTAGTTTTATTGGCACAATATGGTTTAATTAAAGATTTGAATACCACAACTGCCTTGAGGAATAGCTTTTAGAATAGCTTTTCTGATTTCTGCTGCACTTTTTATTACGCGTAAATAGGCTGGGGCCATACTGTTAGATTTGATTTTTGCTGGCCGTATCGGTAAAGTAGCACATCGGTGTTTAATATGTATTTGTTGCACATTTTTGCATGTTTGCTTACTGACATGGTTGTCCTTTCATGTGGGCTGGATAAGAACCATCTCTTAAAAATCGATCAATGTCATCAAGCTGTTTTTCTTGTTTGTTCTTTAAAATTAAATCACCTGTATCGCCTTCATTCATTTTGTTTTTAATTGTTATCATCCACCTTAATCATATTTTCGTTTCTTTTAAAAGCAAAATTTAATGTTATTACACAATTTTTTAATTCGAAACAGCCAAAGACGCTGTAAAACAAAAGTTGAAAATCGGGAACATTTAATAACATAAAGTAAAATGTAATCAAAATTATAAATTTGTATTAAACCTGTAAACGGCAAGTTGAAAAAATAATGTTCTATAACATCGAGTAAAATTAAATTATAAATTTTTGCTAGAGTTTTCTATTCCTTAAAGTATGGAACAAGTATGGAACAATTAATAACATAGAGTAAAATGTAATCAAAATTATAAATTACATGCAAACGGTAAGTTGAAAATACAAAATATTCCATAACATAGAGTACAATTTAACTAGAAATTATAAATTTGTGCTAGAGTTCTCCATTCCTTAGGTAGGATGGACTATAGAGTACCTACATGTCACCTGACTAGAGTACGTTGTGCCTGGATGCTAACCAGGTAGTCCGTAATCTAGAGTACATTATGACTAGGTATAGCATACCTATAGAGTACATCCTACTTAGGTGTGGTGTACTCTATGTCATACCTAGTTATTATCTAATCTAGAGTGTCTCCGGCTTAGAGTCCACCCTACCTCCTACACCGGCCATTTAAAATTATTAGCCGAGATAGAAACGCTTGTTCAGCACTGGAGAAAAAATAATGACATTTCACATTTCACCGCAATCATTTGAATGATGACACTTTTGAAAATTTACTCCTTTTAAAAGTTGATGTTGGTTATTGCTTCTACCAAATTCGACAACTCCGATCAATTCGCCGGTCACTCACTGGTGAGTCTTCCCACGCTCTAATAAGGGCGCTAATCTTGTTTCGTCTCGATTTTTGCAATGGGATTTTTGGCGGAGCTCCGAAGTGCATCCTTAACCCGCTATCTGGTGTGCTACGAGCAGCTGCTCGTCTGGTGCTACGACTTCCCCATACGAGAAAAGTGGCTGAGCGGATGCGTATGGAACTCCACTGGCTCGATGTTCCAGCGCGAATACTATTCAAACTTTGCCTGCTCGCTTACCGATGTCTCCATGGGTCCGCTCCGCCATACTTATCATCCCTCATCACACCATCCCTGGGCGTACTAAGAAAATTTACTTAAGTACTCTGTGTTAAATGTACTTTAAGTACAAGTACAAGTACATTATTTATATTGTATTTAAGTACAAGTACAGTTTTTTTAATTGTACTTAAGTACAAATACAGATTTTTTAATTGTACTTAAGTAAAAGTACTCAAGTACATTGACAATTTCCATTGATCAGAAAAAAATGGTTTCCACAACATAAAACCATGTATTTATTAAGAAACATCGCCAATATGCTTTGTTTTTATTTAATAGAAGCAAAATATGGCAGCTGCAGTCGTTCCATCACAAAATTAACTTTGTCTTTCATATTGTATATTGTAGTGTAGCTCTCAAACTCAGAGTTCCACCGAGTCAAGTTTGGTTTAGGTATTGTTCTTCCAAGTAAATCAAATACAACTTCAGCGGCTTTTAAACTTTGATTTGCTGTGTTGCTTAAACTGGAACATTTTTTAGCTAATGAACGATACGTCCGTTTAAAAGACGCATCACTGGCTAGAGCTTTATTGGTATCTATTGACACCAACAAATTTAGTGTGTGTGTGAGGAACACGGCAAACGAGGAAGCAAATAAACACCTGAAACCTCGTCAGACTTGGTTTGCTAAAAAAACTGGGATATCGGTCGATGACTAGTAGTGTCTTCGATGTCCCAGGGATCACTGTCTTTCTCTCTGATGGTTCCAACTCTAATATGCTTGATTCAGCATACTTTTTAAATGCTTTTACAAAATTGCTTTATTATCAGTCGTAACATGGACTATTTTAGAGCAGTCAAGGTTGAACTTAGTGTGGATGCTCATAAGAGTTGATGCTATTTTGTCGAATGAATGAGTTCCTTTGAATCGTCGAAAAGCAAGTTCCGCACTTTTCGACCAAAATCATTTTTGTTTAGCCAGTGGCATGTAACACCAATAAAACATCGAGTCTGGTGAATCCAAATGTCAACTGTGGTACACACAAATGTACAATCTTGTAGCACCTTTTATTAAATTGTCAGCCATTGTATCAAACATCAATGTTAACCTGCTTTTCAAAGTTTCTGTACACATTAACTTGACTTTGTAATTAATTCTCACGATCATATCTCTAAACCCTGGACCTTCTACAATAGACAGATGCTGCATGTCCCAAACTAAAAATTCTGTTATTAATTTGTTTGCTTTTTTAGATGTAAACAATAATGTAGAAATTAAAATGACAGATCATAACCTCGAAAATAGAAAATGTTCAAGCATAGAATCTGTTACATAAACACTTATTTTAAATACTTAGCTATTTTTAAAATGTACTTGCTCAAGAAGTGCACTAAAAATGTACTTAAGTACAAATAATAAGTACACATTCGAAAAAAGACTTAAGTACGAGTACTCAAGTACACACATTGTACTTTAGTACTCGTCAACACTATATATATATATATATATATATATATATATATATATATATATATATATATATATATATATATATATATATATATATATATATATATATATTTATATAGTTAGTCATCCTATTTGTAGGCTCTTGAAACATTTCAACGCAGTGTTTCACTTCGCAAAAAATTACCTATCTGGCAGCAGACTAGCTGTCGAGTCGAGCCGAAGTAAGAAGTTCTGAGCCTATCATAGTCGTAGTCTAATATTAAGTAGATCCGAAAGACTGAGACTTCTAGCCATCATTTTTTGGTGATGGTCGGTGGCTCAGTTGGTAAGAGCGCTTGCATTTAGGCGAGGCGGTGTTGCCGTAGACACGTGGGTTCGATTCCTAGTAGAGTCTTATATATATATATATATAAAATGTAAACGTTGAACGAGTTGGCTCAGTAGCGATTCGTAACGTTGTAATTTGAAGTTATTTATAGGACAAGATTTCCCGAATTCTATTCCTGGTTATTACTGCTTCTATCGGATATTTACTAAAAGATGCAGGTTTCACAAATTATCTCACTTCGCAGAATTTCCTGTTATTCTTACTAATCTCTTGATAATTCAAATTGTCTTTGCAGCACGTCTTTTACAAACTTTTATTCTCTCTCGAACACTCAACTTCAACACACTATCCAAAATCCATACTATATATATATATATATATATATATATATATATATATATATATATATATATATATATATATATATATATATATATATATATATATATATATATATATATATATATATATATATATATATATATATATATATATATTATATATATATAGTATAATAGTTTATAGTTCTTTACACCAAGTGTTTTAAGACTGAAATGGCTGGATTTAGGAAGCACCTAAGTATGTATGTATATACTTCCTGCTGCGGATCATAATTTTATTCTTTTAACTTTTACTTCCTCCTTTTCCAGGTATATAAATATAGTTTAAGAAATTATGCAATAAGATTAAAAAGAAAATTTTTGATCATAAATATAAATAATGAGCACTTTTAACCCTACAAATCTTTTGTTTTCTATAAAAACTACTTCCACTTCAAATTTTGTTCAAAATTTTCCAGTTGTTTGGGTTTGAATATAAAAATTGCAAATGTTTGACAAAAAAATAAAACCATCAGTTTTTAATTCATTAAAAAACAACTATTAATTTTTTGTTTTGTGTCATAGTGACTGAAAATTTGTGAAAAGCAAAGTTTGGAACGGTTCACTTGTTTACTAAAAACTTTTTATCAGAAATAAAATTTTTAACTGACGCTGGGCCGTAGTTGCAGACGACATAAAGTGCTTTCGACATGACAGGCTGGTCATATTGATTAAGAACTGGACAATAGGCATGTGAGCATCCAACAGTTTTTGTATCTGCCCAAACCACCTGTAAATCAGTCAGTAACACGTTATAAACGTTTTTAACCCAACCCATTACACTTTAGAGTCAGGCTTGATGATTAGTTAAAAATATAATTTAAACATATTCGTAACTCAATATAATCAAGCTTTAAGTGTTGTTTTAAAACATCAATAAAAAGGTACAAGAAATTCGTATCAAACTTTTCAATTTGTTAGACATTTTTGAACTTTTGTTTTATATTGGCCAATTATAGTTTCAAAAGTAATCACAGTCAAAATTTAACCTATGAACAAAAATAAAATAAAAATTAGTCCCAAGTCAACTGCATATAAAGCAGTATATAAATGTCTCAACCAGATTTTGAACTGTGAATATCTACATTAAATTTTTGGAATATAAACTATAAAAAACTAAAAAAGATTTGACTTTGAAACTTTGTTCAGTGCTTTAGTTTTTTGAAAAACTGATATTTTATTCAAGGACATGAGTATATATGATTTAGAATTATGATATTTGCCAGTTAGCATTAGTTGGACAAATTTTTGAAAAAAATAGTGGACAGGGGTGTGATTTATAATTTTATTGAGTTGAAATCACTACTAATGATGGGTGATATTGAAACACTTTAGGGAAAATAGTGATTTAAAGTTTAGTTTAGGGCATCTAAAATTTTCACAATTTTGCGTTTTGAAACTTCTGATTGCCAAGTGGTAAATTTACATATAAGCCGAGAATTAAGCCGCCGCCGGCCACAAAAACAGTTAGCCGCCGCCGGCCGCAAAAACCTCGGCTCGCCATAAATTAGGCCGCAAAACGTGCTAAGCCGGCCGTGAAACGGTTACTAAGGCGGCTGAGGGGTCTATCAGCAAGTACCTGCAGGCGATTGAGGACTACTCTAAAAAAAGCCTTACCCACAGAGCTGAGAAGAGAAATCCCGTGGTAGTTGTTACAGTCAATGCGGTCGCATTTATTCTTATAGAGCGTGACAATCATCGCATCGCGCATGTTTTGAGGTATTGTTCCGTCTTTCCAGCATTGAAGTAAAAGTATATGGAGATGTCTAAAAACGGAAGCTTCTTTAGCAGCCCTCACAACCTCCGAGTCTATTGCCCTGCTCAGCTCTTCGATGGTGATTGGCGAATCAAGCTGTTCCATGACAGGCAGCGGTGTGGTGCCCCTCAAAGCTGTGTTAGTGTTGAAATTTTTGTTTGGAGTACAGCTACTTGTAGTGCTCGACCCATTTCTTCATTTGACTGCCACGGTCCTTGATGATCTCGCATGAGATAAGCCTGAGCCTGAGGGATGCAATTTTGATATCGCTTGGCCCAAAAGCCTTCTTTAACCCCCAGTACATTGGCGCATCTGCGCAACCCTTTTGACGTTATTTGGGCTTCTCTGTAGGTATCCAGTGTTTTCTCGCAGGGCTTTTTTTTGTATTCAAGGAGAGCAGTGCTTTTGGCATTTATGTCGGAATCCAGCCTTTTCATCCCAGACTCAATCTCAGCCTCAAACCAGTTTTTGTTTTTTCTAGTTTTTCACACAACATCGCAAATGAAGTTCCAGCGTACTGTGGCGCTGTCCACGGGACAGTTTTCAAGAGCTTTGTTCATGACATCAAAAAAGTGCCTGCGTAACTCAGGCTTTGAGATCCCAGCTGTGTCGATGCAAAGTCGACTTTTCTGTCTTGAACATTGCATCGGTCTGGGTCGAAAACGCACCTTGCTGCTAATCAGTGAATGGTCGGTGTCGCAGTCGGCACAGTGGTAGCTGCGCGTGAGAAGCACGCAATTCAGTAATGATTTCCTCGTGATGAAAAAATCTAGCTGATGCCAGTGCTTTGACCTGGAACATTTGCCAAAACACTCTGGTGAGGGGTTTGGTAGGTAAAAAGATGTTAGTGATAACAAGCCCATGAAAGAAACAAAACAGTTGCTGTCCACTTTCGTTGAGACCTCTGACACCGAAGTGTTCAATGCAACGTGGCCAAGATGCGCGGTTAGCACCCACTCCTCTGGCTTTGAAGTCCTCAAGTAGAAAAAGGTTCTTTTTCACCGGAATTTCCTTGACCTTTGTCTCGAGTTTTTTTTTATAAATCACATCCTTAGCCTCGTCCGTGGAGGAGGGTTTGGGGACATACACGCTGAAGATGTGTGTAGGTTCGCTGGAAGTAGTAAAAAGAGTGACCTCTCTAAGTGCAAGCTTGGGCATGTTTTATGGAGATCCTGGGGTTTTTTAGTCTAGGTTTACTCCCGTAGCCTTTGACCATTCAAGACCGGCCTGCAAGTCAGCAGGAAACTTATGGAGGGCGGGGTCGTTTACTTTCCGCGCTGATGCAGAACATCGGTCCACAAACCCGGAAGGTTCAATGTGGACTATAACTGCTTGTTTGAAATTAGATTTTTCCTTCTCTTAGACAAAACCACTTAAAAAAGTTATGCGAGCTCTGTCTGCCCCGTTTTGAAATCAGAGTTTTCTTTATCTTAGACAGATTCACCTGAACAGGTTAAGCGAGCTCTGTCTACCCCGGCTTGAAATCAGAGTTAGCCGTTCACATAGATACTGTTGGTCCATGGCGCCTTCTTCTGTATTATTCGGCGCAACCCCCTGGAAGAGATCCCCATCGGCCACGCGGAGGGCGGCACGCCCTAGTGCTAAAGTATCCCAGCACAGAAAAATCACGCACTAGCTGCACATTAAAGTCAGTTCGGGCTGACGACGAGCTTCCAAACCGGAGTTCTTCAATTGTTTCTTCCCGACACACACACACACACACACTCACACACACACACACACACACACACACAGATATATATATATATATATATATATATATATGTGTGTGTGTGTGTGTGTGTGTGTGTGTATGTGTGTGTGTTTGTGTCTGTGCGTGTAAAACATATGGTCAGTATCAAACAAATAGCAAAAAGATATCTAGAACTTGTTTTGATAAACTTTAATTCACCTGGGTATAGTGTCCACACATTTTACCCGCAGAGCAACTTCTACCTGTCCAATAGTAATTGTTCTTTTCATTGTACCAACTTCTAACGACGTTAGTATAGTTTACTACAGTATTGGCAGTAGCAGGGGTCATGGCGTAAAGATTTTGTCCAGTGAACTCGTAAGGAGATACAGGAGAGTCCGGCTGATCGTGCTGGAATTGGCAAAGTTTAGCGTACTGGTAAGCCATTGTAGCCAAAGTTGAATCCCACTTCTGATAGAAACATGATGAAAATTGTAATATAAAATCAATATTATATTAATGTGTTTGTTTTAGAAGTCATCGTGTAAAAAAGTTAAAACCAATTTCTTCATGTTGGCGGCATTTTCAAGACTTCTGTAGTAATTGTGAGCTGCAAGGGCGCCAATCACATTGAAATATTGAACGGCTCGCTTTCTTCTTCCTGTCTCAAACTCGCTTCTAACAAAACAAAAAGAAATAAGTAAAAGCAGAATTAAGTGCATCTCTCTGTTTAAATGTTATGATAAATTACAACGACATTCAAACAATAAAATGTTCGCTTACAAGAGTATTTATTAAGAATGGAAGTCATAGAAAGAAAAGCTTTTTTCTCCATAAATTTGTTTACTTTTTATCGACTTATTTGTGGATTGATGTAAATTAGTTTTCCGTGACTAGAACAACTACATAACATTTTTTCGCTGAACTACGCGTCTCGATCAAGAGCATTCATTAATTTTCTCAACAGCCTGACTAATCGTCTGAAAGTTTCTCTGAAATGGCAACATAATTTTATATGCTTAAAATTGTGTTTTTTACTAAGCAATTTATGGAGGTTCCGACGCTAATTAAACAATTTTAAGTCTGTAAAAACACAGAATAAACATTATTAATAGAAACAATTATCGATCTCCATTTGCAACAATTCTTTATTTCCATGTTTGTTAATGTGTAAAACAAATACTTTCCAGACAGAGTGGAGTCTCATTTGCTGAAAGCTTTTTATTTAAGCACTTTCAATCGATCAGTCAGTTTTTTATTGAATGGTCACGTGGACTGAAAGGCTTAAACGGAAAAATCGCATTGAAAACAATTTTCGGATTTAAAAAATTTCAAATAAAATATCAATTGTTTGACTTTTAGTGGAGAAAGTATTGAATGATGGGATTTGGTTTTAAACACTGAGAATCCGAGGCAAACCAATGTTCTCTCCTTCCACTCAAGTATCGGAAACAGGCGACAACTATTTGCAGACCACGTTTTACGTTTTCCATTATTTCCAATACAAGCATACTGGCTACAAAAACCATAGAGACTGCTCAAGTCGATATAAATGAAATGGATAAAACTAATTCAAAAGTGTTGCAATGTTTCAATTTTTAGCATTCATTTTTAATTAAGTTTCGGCTTATTTATCTATTTCAGGTAAAACATTTCTTTTGTATTTTAGTTTTTAATATTTTTCTAAAAAACGTTTTTTTTTTTGCTTTTTTGACTAAAATCATTCATGTCAAGGTTTGATTTATTTTGTTGTCAAAAGATAAAATAAAATTCTTTTGGCAGGGAACTTAATAATAAGATTTAAGGTTTAACCAAAGGACGCCAAAGAAAATGGACAATTTACAAAACGGACAGTTAGAATATTGTATAATTACATTTATAATATTTTAAATAATTTGAAAATTATTTGAACAGGATAAATTATTATTTTAAAAAATAAATAGTGTAGTACAAAAGTTTGCTTCAGTGGAAAGCACATTTTCTTTCATGTTTTACTATAAAAGCATGAAAAATAATTAATCTAAAATATATCAGAAATGATTCAATAATAACTTCAATTGCACAAACGCACCAAGATTTATCATCGATTACCGGGAGTGGGAAGGGATAAAAAATAAGGTGGTACAGAAGGGACAGGAGGTACAAAAGGGGCAGGAGATTTTGAGAGTTTTATCACATTTACTAAATTTTGCAGTCTAATTAATTCTTTCTTAGAATTAATTTTTAGGGTTTTTTTTTTTAAAATTACAGTTGATACTTTCACAAAGAGATGAAAGTGTTATTTTGAATTTGCAAAAACGATTCTTTTAAAATTAATTTCCATTTTTTTAACAGCCATGATTAAGAGTTTTTATAAATTTACGCTATCAATGTACAAAACCTATAAACCAAAATGGTCTGCTAACTTTTCTGTCATTGATTGAACTTGTTACCCCGTGACAACAGCGGAAATGGCATGTCGATGAAGGATATGGCTGTCACCTACCATAAACGAGGGAAACATCTGCATCAAACATTATTTTCATCTAATGTATACTTATATGTTATATTTTTTTTCATCTGACAGCCTTCTTATATAAAAAAAATTCTACACATTTAATCGACTCACTACTTTTTTCATTTTTTCCAATTGTGGGTTTCTGATTTTATTAGAAACAATTTTGAACTTGTGTATCGAGTTTATTTTTTACTAAAATGTTAAAAGCTCATCTTGCTTTTATAATTGTTTTAAGTTTTCTTTTTGACTGCGATGCATTTAAATTCGCAAAGAGATCAAACGACGAAGATAAAGATGAGTGGTTGAATTTGCACAACAAAGTCAGAAAGAAAGAACATTCTGGCAACATGAAAAAATTGGTGATTGTCATCAGTTTTGTACTACATAGATATAAATATTTTTTTTATTGAAAACATTATTAAACCATTTCAGGAGTGGGATGATGACCTGTCAAAAATGGCAGAAATCTGGGCAAAAAATTGTCAATTTAAACACGGACAGCCAGACACAGTAAATTCTTCATTTGGTGAACTTGGTCAAAACATCTTTGCAAGTTCTTCTCCCATAAGAAAACTGAAAATTAGTCAAATTTTCAATTCTTGGTACAATGAAATAAATTACTACAATTTGGATTCAAATATTTGCAGTAGAACTTGCGGTCATTATACTCAAGTATGGTTTTAATTTAAATATTAATTTAGCTAATATAATTTAACACAGGTTAAGATTTTGAAAAAATGCTTTCACTCTAAAAAATACATCAAATCTGAAAAAAAAATTAAACAATGGTTGTAGGTTTTTATGTGTCAGAAGATAAAACGGCAATTAAATCATATTAGATACGCTGTCA
Organism: Erpobdella octoculata; assembly: GCA_963978895.1. NCBI lineage: Eukaryota > Metazoa > Annelida > Clitellata > Hirudinida > Erpobdellidae > Erpobdella > Erpobdella octoculata. The sequence goes on from OZ022239.1 coordinate 12,770,662, forward strand.
TACTTGTGATGGCTTATTTTTAAAAAAAATGCGTTTAATTTATTTCAGATTGTGTGGGCAGCCACAAGCAGCCTCGGATGTGCATGGAATACGTGTCCTCTACTCGGTGGAACTTTGTGGAAAAATGCAACTTTTGCAGTCTGCAACTACGGACCTGCGTGAGACAATTTTAACTTTTGAAAGTATTTTTGGTTTTGTTATCAAGGACTAGCTTCAAAACAAAAAAGAAAAAAGTTTCATTTTCAGGTTTAATGATTTTGATTGAAAATTATTAGAGTATATTTATTCGTAATTTTATGTCTACTCGCGGGTCGGGCCTTAAAATTTAGACATTATACTTCGTCTAGGTAGAGTGAGGTTGGAACAAGTCGGTCAAGTTTAAAAAACATATTAAGACTATTTTTAATAAGCAATACTAATTTTTCTGTAAAACACATCAAGCCTATAAAAGTTTTAGAGTTTCAGTAAATACCTAAAATCCATTCCACAGCTCATCGTCTATACACCATTTTAGTAAGCTCAGCACAGTTGGAGCAATGCTTCTCTTTTTCGGCAACACAATTACCGGTCTCCGTTTACGACTTTCAGCTAAAAATTGAATCTATAAAAATTGTTAGATGAAGACTTCAAGCTTGACTTTTGAAATATTAAATTTTGTTAAAAAGTGCCGCCCATTTTACTCCTGCGTGCCAGTGGTCGATCTAGATGAGGGTTTCTCTCTCTCATCAACTCGATCCCTGACAAACAGTGCTCTCTTGATCCAATACCTACGTGACTTCTCAAAAAAGCTACGCTTAACCTTGCTCCATTTCTCGTCAAATTGTTCAATAAATCACTAACTGATGGCGTGTTTCCTCGATCTGTTATCTTTTACAACCGCCATTCTCAAAAAATCTAACGTTGACAGCGGCAATACCAGATCTTATCACCCAATATCTAATCTATCATCCATTTCAAAACTACTGGAAAAACTGATTCTCGTTAGAATCAGAAAGCATCTTAGCAATAACAATCTACTCCCAGCACACCAATCAGCATACCGTCAACATCAACGAAAACGGCCGTACTGTGAATCGCGAAATGCTTTGTAGGAGATTGCAGTCTTCTTTTGGCTTTACTGGAACCACTATAATCTTATCTCAACTGCAGAGAATACCAGATAAAAATTGGCGACTTTTCTTTCTCTTCGAGAATTCTGTCGGTTTGTGGTGTCCCTCAGGGATCGGTTTTCGGCCCAACTCTCTTTTTGATGTACACTGCAGATCTCCCGGGCATCATAGCTAATCAAGGATTGCGGCCACACTCCTACGCCGACGACAAGCAAATCCAAGGCCACAGTGATATATCAAGTGGGTCACTGCACTTTCTGCATCGGTCTCAGCTCAATTCCAACAAATCAGAAGTAATATGATTCACAACTTGCCGTTGGAGTCACCAGTCTCCTTCCGCGCCTGTCCACCTGGGCGACAATTAGATTTTGTCATCGTCCTCGGTTCGAGACCTTGGCGTTTTTTTTGGACTCCGACCTAACAATGCACATCCACGTTAGTCATATTACACGGGTGTGCTTCATAATGCTATGACAGATCAGAGCCGTCGAAGCATACCTTCCTGCGTTCGCAACCAGAACACTTTTTACCTCTTTGGTTCTCTCCAAACTTGACTATTGCAACTCAGCTTTATTAGGGCTACCCAAAACTCTAACTCGTCGGTTTCGTCACGAAAAGGCGCAAACACAATCACATCACTCCCATCTTTAGAGATCTCTACCGGTTAAGAATTGAGCACAGGATTGTGTTCAAATAAGCACTACTGGTTTTTAAGTTTCTCAGAAAGATGGCTCTTCCGTACATTGCATCAAATATTCTAAGCCTCTATGATATGCCGAATCAAAAACGACTCAGATCCTCCTCTTCGTCGCTCCTTTTCTTTCCGGCTAGACGATTTAAAGGTTCGGAGATAGATCGTTTTCAGTGGCTGGGCCCAGATTCTGGAGCCAACTCTTTCCAGAAATCACCTCCGCAGTCACAATCGATGGTTTCAAAAAGACTCTAAAAACGTACTTGTTCGGTGGCCTTGATATCAATTGGTGGACTTACGCCACCCATAAAAAGATCGTCAAACATTCATTCATTCATTCATTCATTATAAGAGAATACAATTTCTAGGTTAAAATCTTTAGTTTGGTTGAGTTGGGCACGTAGTTAAGAAAGTTTTTAGGTCGGGTCGTCAAAATTTGACCTATGGACAACGGACAACTCTGATAGACACATGAGTTACTTTATACTTTTACTTTGAGCAAAGAGTATCCAAAAAAAGGAATATTGTTGTTTTGTATTAAAAATTGCTCTCCCTCGCGGGATGAGAATTATAAAAGAACATAATTTTTTAAAGATATTTTTATTAATCAATTTATTTTTATTTATTTAAGAGGCAACGTTAAAGGCGAGCCTCCTTTTGAAGATGGAACGCCATGCGACTCGTGCCCAGAGGACTGTGATGATGGACTGTGCCGCTAACTTGACTTGGGCTTCCTTGAGACCGTAACCTGCAGTTTAAAATCATTTATTTCATATCTTTTGTCATTTTCTCTTTCAAGAAGCATAAAACTGGCAATTATTTAATTCTGTAAAAAAAATTAACATTAATTTTTGCTATCAAAAAAATAATATTTTTTTTTAAATGCTCATATAGAAATGTACTAAAAACTTTAAAATTATATTTAAGTGTACGCAATAAAAAAATTTGAATCAAATTTTCCGTTCGGAAGATAAAAAAAAAAAGCTCTGGGCGTTTGTCAAACATTTATACTCTGTGATCTATCTCTCAACATACATAATCTCCGATGTATGTATGTAAGCAATTTTGCATAACGCGGTTGCCGCAGTGGTCAGCATTTGATGAAATGGGCGTACATAGGCGAGTAATAAGTTATCGCTCAATTGTACACTGTCAGTCTATGGACGTCAGTATAATAGCTGTAAACAGTGTTGTGAAAAGTACGGCACTTCAGTATTTGAGTAAAAGTACGAGTAACCTCTCAAAAAATTACTTAAGTAAAAGTAGTAGCCCATTTGTTAATAGTAGTTCTCAAGGAAAAGTAAGAAATATCAGCATGTTAAAGCTGAACACGTAGTTTTTTTTCTGTTTGTAAAACAAGCATGTAAACTTATACGTTTTAGCTTCCTTCGATTCATATCATATTTTATGCCGCACATCACCGAATAACCTTCGAAGCCCCTCTCTCTGGCTACGCCATCATAGGCGTACATACAGGTGGCAGGCAAAAATAATTTAAAATTTGAGCACAACGGTATAGAAATTTGGGCAAAACAGTCATGAAATTTTCGACAAGATAAGTAAAAATTGCTAAACAAAGTTTTTAAAGTTCATCAAAATTTCCTACGACTACTACTTACCGGTAGTTAGATCTTTTAGGAAGAAAAGAAGTTTACATAATTTTTTGTCAAAATGCTCTCTAACCACCTTTCCAGTTATCAACTTTTTTTAGAAGAAAAGTGGATAAGTTTATAGAAAAACTGTTTTAAAATGATCCACGACTACTCCGGTTTTTGCCCGCCTTAACAAAGTCCCGCTATAACAAAATTCCGCTATAACAAAATTCCGCTATAACAAAATCCCGCTATAACAAAATTCCGCTATTAACAAAAACCCGCTATAACAGAATCACCACCTGCTATGACGAAGGTCCGCTATGACAAAAAAACCTACGATAATAACATTTTAACGTTTAAAAAGCTTTAAATAATTAATATAATCAATTTTATTTATTTTCAGATAATTACTATAATCAATTTGATTTATTTTCAGATAAATATTATAATCAACTTTATTTATTTTAAAACCGTAGCTCTTCCAGACTAAGATCCGACGTTTTGCCATATCAAATTTCGTCACAATGCAAAGCTATATGATTGCTTATTGCTATTAGTAATAGCTCATTACCAATTATAATATCTATAATTTTCTCGCTTCACGTGTCAGCGAAGGAGTTACACTTTTATACAGTCCTCATTTGAGTACTGAACATTTTATTTCATAAGCAAATATATAATAATAAATAATCACAATGTAATATGATTTTCGAAATTAATGTTTTTTGTTAACTTTTGTGATAGCGGGCCTTTGTCATAGCGGGCCTATTCATTGTTGTGACTGTAATTAAAAACTTTTATTCAGGTTACAATCTCTGTTGTTTTGTTTGTGTGTGTGTGCGTGCGTGCGTGTGTGTGTGTGTGTGGCTTTCTCTACGCAAATCTTGCAAGTAAAATTTAACAAGCTTTTTGACTATTAGCATTAGCTAGGAAGCTGAAACTTTCAGCTTAGTTTTATATTGAATGGCAATACATGATTCAGTTAAAAAAAACTTAATTTGAACATCTTAAATCGAATGTATTTGAAATCAAAGTTTGCGTTGAAAAACTCGTTTTTCCTTTACTTGTTTATTATTCTAGCATGTCTTTAGTAGTAAAGCAAAATGTATCTGATAATAATGATTAGGGAAAAGGTTTAAAAATTCATAGATTATAGTCTACTACACATAGTTGTTTTAAGACTAAATTAGCAGTATGTAGGAAATATCAAAATATTTCCTGTCACGGATCTTAAATTGATCCTGTTTACTGTTCCCTCTATTTTTTAACCAGGCTTGGTACTGGCGGCAGTATGTGAGACGAAGTTCATTGAACAAAATAAGCTGTCGGCTGGGAGCCTATTTAGAACAAGTAAATTAAAAACGAATTTTTAAAACCAATGCTCTTATATGTAATTAAAACACAAATTTTGCAATCAATTTTTTCTTATATTACTCTTTTATTTTATATTAAAGTCGAAATATCTTAATTATATCGAAATATCGAAATTAATTAAAATTAACTAAATTAATTGACTTATTATAAAACTAATAATTGAATATTGCATTGTCTTCTATTTTGAGCATGTATGCAAAATTTGAAAAACCTCTATCATCAGGAAGTGACTCAAAAATTGATTGCAAGATTTGAAACAGACAGAGAAACAAACAGACAGACAGAAAAACAGAGACGACGAGTTAATAAAAGCATTGGTAATAATAATAAAAATATCATCAAAAAGCATCGAATTTAAATATCTCAACTATTTTCATGAAAATTTCGTACACGCTTGAGAATCGCGGTCAGTGAGTGTGGTTCGTGTTAACTTGGTAAAATAGTCTGCCAGTCGGTTAGCGTTTTGTGGTCAAGAAAACCCTAGAGAAAACCCTCATGAAAACCCTCAAGAAAACCCTCAAGAAACCCCTCGATAAAACCCTCAAGAAAATTAACTAAATTAATTGACTTATTGTAAAACTAATAATTAAATATTGCATTGTCTTCTATTTTGAGCATGTATGCAAAATTTGAAAAAATCTATCATCAGGAAGTGACTCAAAAATTGATTGCAAGATTTGAAACAGACAGAGAAACAGACAGACAGAGAAACAGACAGACAGAGAAACAGACAGACAGAGAAACAGAGACGACGAGTTAATAAAAGCATTGGTAAAAAAACCATTTCTCTGGGCATGCCGGTGGAGGCATAACATTTTTTTAGAAGTCATTTTTATTGAGTTTGTTAAACAAAAGCTTAACGTTTTTAAATATCAGCCAAAAATCGGAACGATTGATGTGAGTGAGTTCAGTAAAGAAAGATATAACTCTTTGAAAGAAACAGAATAAAGCTGCGAGCTAAGCAAAAAATTAAACTTCAGTTTTTGTTGTTGAATTTTTTAAGGTGTTCCGGGCCCCTCTCTGAATCCACACACACACACACACACACACACATATATATATATATATATATATATATATATATATATGGTTCATTTTCTGTAGTTTGAAAGAATAGCTACACTTGACTTCGACATATATATATATATATATATATATATATATATATATATATATATATATATATATATATATATATATATATATATATATATATATATATATATATATATATATATATATATATATATATTTATATATATATATATATATATATATATATATAATATATAATATATATATATATATCTATATATATAATATATATATATAATATATATATATAATATATATATATATATATATATATATATATATATATATATAGTTCATTTTCTGTAGTTTGAAAGAATAGCTTCACTTGACTTGGACATTTTTCTGTATATGAAAATATAATAAGCATTTAATTTTGTATTTTTATTGATGCTTTATTATTTTTTATTATTATTGTAACAAGCAATTTTTTATATTAATCTTAAATTTTTTTGCACATTTGAGTCAAAATCGGCATAATAAATCACATCATATATTATTTTACAATTGCAGCACCACCTTTTTTAAATGTTTTTATTTAAATGCTTTTATTTAACTTCACTCGTCTCTCTGTTTGTTTGTTTGTCTGTGGTGATCAAATCTTAGAAACAAAAATTCACTTACTTTACGACCACCTAGAGCTCTAAAACTTTTTTTTTTTTTTTTTTTTTTATATGATAGTTTATAGTCCTTTACACCAAGTGTTTTAAGACTGAATTGGCTGTATATAGGAAGCACATAAGTACTTCCTGTCGTGGATCAAAGTTTGATCCTTTTAACTGTCCCTCCTCCTTTATCCAGGCATGGGACTGGCTCGCAATTAGCGAGGCGGAGTTCTAGCTCTAAAACTTTCAGGAAAGCTTTATTCTGGATGACAATACATGAATTGAATGTTTCCTATATGAATTAGGCCTTAAATCAATCAAAATTAATCTAATCAAATTAATTCCTGCCATCTAGCGACTGTTATAAGTTGTTTATGTATAAGTCGCCAGAGGTCCAAAATAATTAAACAGTACGGATGGTTATTTATAAATTGACAGAGGTCCAAAATAATTAACAAGATTGAGCGTAACGGTTGTTTTAGATTTAAAAATTTTAGTTCGTTGACTCAGATAAAGAGGCAAATAAAAGCATTTATTTTTTTACCAATGCTTTTATTAACTCGTCGGCTCTGTTTCTCTGTCTGTCTGTTTCTCTGTCTGTTTCAAATCTTGCAATCAATTTTTGAGTCACTTCCTGTTGATAGATTTTTTTCAAATTTTGCATGCATGCTCAAGATAGAAGACAATGCAATATTCAATTATTAGTTTTACAATAAGTCAATTAATTTAGTTAATTTTCTTGAGGATTTTATCGAGGATTTTCTTGAGGGTTTTCTTGAGGGTTTTCTTGACCACAAAACGCTAACCGACTGGCAGACTATTTTACCAAGTTAACACGAACCACACTCACTGACCGCGATTCTCAAGCGTGTACGAAATTTTCATGAAAATAGTTGAGATATTTAAATTCGATGCTTTTTGATGATATTTTTATTATTATTATTACCAATGCTTTTATTAACTCGTCGTCTCTGTTTCTCTGTCTGTCTGTTTGTTTCTCTGTCTGTTTCAAATCTTGCAATCAATTTTTGAGTCACTTCCTGATGATAGATTTTTTCAAATTTTGCATACATGCTCAAAATAGAAGACAATGCAATATTCAATTATTAGTTTTACAATAAGTCAATTAATTTAGTTAATTTTAATTAATTTCGATATTTCGATATAATTAAGATATTTCGACTTTAACATAAAATAAAAGAGTAATATAAGAAAAAATTGATTGCAAAATTTGTGTTTTAATTACATATAAGAGCATTGGTTTTAAAAATTCGTTTTTAATTTACTTGTTTTATCTTTATTTATTCATCTTTGGGACTGACAGTATGCAATTGCGTAATAAGTTTTATTACACGTCAGCTGCTGACTGCTGACCACCGCGTCATGCGAAATTGTGACATACATACAGACATCGGAAATTATGTATGTTGATTGAAACTGAAAATATTTTTTCAAACTCCCTCCCTATCCCTGAAATCTTGTTTCCAACCTCTCCCCGAAAACATATCATGAGTGCGCTACAGTCATCCATATAGTATGAATGCAAAAACTCCAGTCTTTAACACCCTCCTGCCCTGCGTAACACCGTACATTTTCAGAACCTCCTCTCCCCATTCGTACATACGGCGGGATCGATTCAGAACTGGGATAAACATCATTTTAATTTATTTGCATGCAGGCATGGTAAATACATTCACCTGTTTAGATTCTTGCCATTGATTACTGTTATTTAAAAATCTATGCACAAGTCTCGGTCAGATCAGATGTACCTTAAACCTGGGGTCTAGGAGACAATACAAAAATATAACATGTAAAAAGTTCTTCCATATTACCACTGCTACAAATTCATAATATCACTATTGTTAAATCATTGTATATTTCTTGCTTAATACACCTTTGTTTGATCTCAATTTCTTCCGCCCATACCTATTCACTCATAGGCAAACCATTCAATAGAATCATAAACCATGCTCTCAACGCGCCCATAATTTATAGATGGTTTATGAGTCGAGACCTCGGATAATTGACAGCCTTGTCATCTGTACCAAACTGAGATCGACACGGATCAGCTTACTAACTCTTTCTGACACAGAGGGTGGGGGTAATCGAGCTCGGGCTCATGAGCGGGGGCTGCAATTGGCTTTTCTTCTATGGTTGAATCGGTGTTGCAGTACTTTAATATCGGCTCTTTAAAGACAAACAATGATACCCCTACACCGGGGCTACTCGAGTATATTTAGTCGGGACCAAAACATAGAAAATAACGATGGTGGCGGCCAAAGGTGCACGTTCCAAATGACAAAAGATTTTAGTTCCACACTGCAGAACAGCAAATAAGTTTTTATTATTTATTAAAAGCTAGTGCTAGCTATATCGCAATGGCTATTATAGCCTGTTTGGAATTTTTATGATTTCCCAGGTTCGATGCTGTGTTGCTTGGCAACCCTAACCACTCTTTGACAACTAATACGTAACAGTGATAGAGAACCGCCTGTTACCAATATACAAACTTTAGTCATATCAACTGCATTTTCTCAGAAAGATGAGTTATTCATTTTGGAAATAATTTGACTTGTGGTGAAAGATTCTAAAGCAGTTAAAGACAATATTTCTTCTTGAAACCATTTTCCATCAAAAAATTGCAAATATAAACATAACTGAACTACGTCTGTATTATATACGTGGTTCATCAATAGCAAGAGACAAATCTGCGGGTTGCTTGATGTCATTAGTCAAAAATATGCCAAAATTTCTTTTTGGCATATCGTTGAAGCATCATGAATCTGTTAAACAGAAGATTTTAGAATAGGTTAAAAAATTATAAAACATAAAGGTCAGAATCAATCTTTTGAGTTTTTTAGCTCAAATCGCAAGCCCAGCTTGTACGGTCATTTTATTTAGCGAAGGTCAATTGTTAGGCCCTCACTGGTCAAATTTGACCAAGTAGTTGAATAGCTGTGCACCACACAACATCTTCTCAAGCATTCACACTTTCTAAATAATCGGGTGAATGAATGTTTTACAAGCAAAAATCCAAAACTTCTAAAAAGAGAAAGTTTTAAAATTGTCAAATTCAACTTTTTTCAAATAAATGTAGTGATTAAATAGCAAAAACTCTATAACTTTAAAGTAATTTAAAGCAACAATAACACAACCTCCAAGTTTAACTGTGACTGCTGATCATGATCAAAGCATTTGACATAAAAGTCAATAGCTTCAACTATGACAGATGTCATTTGCAGGTGTTTGCAAATCATCACAACAGAAAAATAACATAATTTCAAGGTTTGCCTCTAGGATCACAATCATAAGATGCAAAACAACATCAAAAGTGAATAATTTCAACAATACAAATGAAATCTTGACATCATTTAACCTCAAATGCACAACTGAAAGTGACAGCTACAAACACTTGATCAACATACAACTGACGCCAAATGTAATACCAGCATAGAATGGAATTTTTTTTATAAATAATGTTCAACATATATTGTAGGAATTTAGTAAGTTGTCATAATTAATGCCGTTCACAGCAATATACTTTAGTTATTTCTGACATTGTGGTTGATCTCTAGGACAAGTGCATCTTTCAGATTCTGGGACATCTTTCATCACTTCAGCCACATGTTTACCACATCCTTTAAAAATTGAATATATTAAAAATAAATACTGAAAGAAATGCTGTTATTCTAATATGCAATATGACCAATTTTTTGTATGCAGATTTCAGCCAGTTAAAAATACAATTTACAAGTTTAAACTTTAAAAATATAGATATGAAGTTTAAAATTTCAAATAATAATGATTACATACACAAATAAATACAATTTGAATATTAAATAAATCTATTAATAAAGTATATCTTGACAGCTTATACATTATTGCTAAAAAAATTAACTATAATGTAATGCACAGACTAGTGTAGAGTGAAGTAGTAGTAAAAGTAATCTACTGTATCATGGCAGTTTGTTTTTTTTACTCACATTACAGTGTCATGATTACACTATGTTGAATATACTTATACTCTCAGAAGATGTGTTTGGTGTATGTATAATATACAACATCTTATTATATTAAACACTTACACTGTAACTGTTTTCAGTAGGTATACAAGTATACACTGAATGCAGCTTTTAAGAGTTAAGTGATTTCAATATATATAAACTAAATTGTAGTGTGATAATAGTGGTGTAACATTTCATTAGTCTGGTCTAGAAATCATATTTCTTTAAGTGGTGTAAAAGCTATTAGAATCTAAAAAGTAGATAATAGAAAAATATACAAGTCATAATAAAATAAATGTATATTTTGAACTGTTTACTATCTAAAATTTCTAAATACATAAAGCAGCTGTATTTATATTTAATAATGAATTATATTAATTATAACCTTCTGTCAAACTCTTAAAACTCTTAATAATGAATTACATTAATTATAACCTTCTGTCATACTCTTTCTTAACACTCTTAGACTCTTTAAGTGAGTCTTAACTACTCTTAACGTCTTATATATTAAGTCAATCAAGTAAGGCTAGTATTAGTTATTAGTAAGGTAAGAGTAAGAAGAAGGTCCTCTAAAATTCTAGAAATAAAACTATAACTTTGCTACTACTTACTAAAACAATTCTTATAATTATAAATCTATATATATATATAATATAATAAATAATAACAATTCTAATAATAATAATTATATTAACGATAATACAATTTCATTTTATAATAATATAACCCAACTAAACTACCTTTCCATGTGGTTTTTTTGCACTTCTCACAAACAATTTTAAAGCACATATTTATCGAACTTCAAGTAAATTCAGAAACTCGTCCTTAACTCCACAATTGTCTACAATTGAAGATCAAAAACTAGTAACACGACAGCGGCGTAAATTGAATGCCTTTAAATAAAATTTATTTACACCCAAACAAAGAAGTTCAGAGTTCATCGCTGGTCTATTATATAATTATAATTATATAAGCTGCATAACAAATTTATTAATTATGTAATCTGCATAACAAACTCACATTTCTCGCTGCAGTCTAAAGTTTTTGTGAGATGTTAAACGTCAAGAATTATTTAAAATTGCACTACACTTAAAACATTCCGATCATTCGTCAAACGTCAAACATTTATATTCGAATCATCAATCATACCCATTCACGACAACTAATCTTACCAAGTAGTGATTTTCGTCCTTCAAGTTCTTGATCTCCAAACCCAAATTCTTTATTTCCTTATATCTTTCTCTCTCTCTCTCTCTCTCTCTCTCTCTCTCTCTCTCTCTCTCTCTCTCTCTCTCTCTCTCTCTCTCTCTCTCTCTCTCTCTCACGCACAACTTTAAAACTTTTCAGAAGCATCGACATCTCCATTTTCTTCACTTCGCGTCAGTTTAGAGTTTTGACTATTAAAAAATTGTTATTTAGTAAACAGAAAAATTCAACTTGAGGTCGTTGTAATTAGTTACCAGTGAAATTGAAATTGCTGTCATAGAGAAGCTGTTTAATAGAAATATTAAAGCATGATGAGATTTGTAAACTAAACTGTATTTCAGTTTCTCTATTTTAGTTACTAGGTTCTGAAGGCTTGGCAGGGTAGCAGTTTCAGCTACCTCCTTGTAGCTTGACTTAGGCAGCACTATCAATTGGTCCTCTGCCACACAGATATTTGTATCTAGTTGAGCTACAAAAGCCAAACAGCTTCTCTATGACAGCACTTTCAATTTTATTTTTAAATTGTACGACAGAAGCAGTGATATTCAAGTTAACTGTAACACTAACTGAAATCGGAAAATAATAGAAAAATAATGGTCAGTTAAGTGTAATAGTAATAGTAACTGAAATACGGCAAATAACTCTAACTGTAATAGTAACTGAATAATAAATTCAGTTAAATAATACAAAATAATTAATAACTGAAAAATATTTTTAATGTAATTTTTTCTAAATAAATTAAATATTAGATTTATTTTTTATCTAAAGATAAAAATTGAGTTCTTTGGTGTTACCTAACACATAGTATATATGGTGCTGTATAGTTATTCGCGGCCTTATAAAAAGTAAGGTGATCTGGGTAGAAGAACTCCGCCTCGCTAATTGCGAGCCAGTCCAAAGCCTGGAGAAAGGAGGAGGGAAAAGTAAAAAAGATCAAATTCTGATCCACGACAGGAAGTACATAAGTGCTCCCTACATACAGCCATTAGTCTTAAAACACCTGGTGTAAAGGACTATAAACTATTATAAAAAAAAAAAAAAAAAAAAATATTCGCGGCCTTTTGTTATTATTGATAGTTGATAAGTGCTGTTGCAATCGTTCCGTGAAAAATGTTCAAGAAAAATAGTGGCAAAAAACAAGAAAGTAGTGTATGGAAATATTTTGATTATGAGCAATCAGTTGACAATCTTCTGATGAATTGTGCCAACCTCCTTTAAAAAGATTTAAGAGGCTTGCCCAAGAAATTGAAGCTTCCTGTTCTCCGAGCAAGCAATCTAGGCACGGAAGTTCTGTTGAGGAAGAACTTAATGCTTATTTTGGGGCTTCAAAAAGATTAGCTGCTAATCAAACTAGATTAAGTTTCTGGACAGCCTCAGAGAGTGTATCCTCTAAAAGCGGCCTTCGCTAAAGACCTTATCTCTGCACCTGCTTCAGAAGCATATGTGGAGCGCATCTTCTCGGTTTGCAGTGATATGACTGCAGGAAAAAGAAACAGGCTCTCCAGAATCTAGAAACTCCTGTTTTTTGAAAATGAACTCGAAGTTTTACCATTTTGTAAATAAATAAATAAATAAAAAAAGTTTTTTTTTGCTGTGTATAAAATTTACAGTTAACTGTAACTTTAACTTAAAAATAAATAAGTGTAATAGTAACTGAAAAATGTTTGTGGAACAAGTAAATTAAAAACGAATTTTTAAAACCCAATGCTTTTATATATATAAATTCCTAGATAAAAAAATATAATAAACACACACACGTACACATATACATACATATATATAAACACATATATATATATGTATATATATGTGCGAAATTAATTAAAATTAACTAAATTAATTGACTTATTGTAAAACTAATAATTGAATATTGCATTGTCTTCTATTTTGAGCATGTATGCAAAATTTGAAAAAAATCTATCATCAGGAAGTGACTCAAAAATTGATTGCAAGATTTGAAACAGACAGAGAAACAAACAGACAGACAGAGAAACAGAGACGACGAGTTAATAAAAGCATTGGTAAAAATAACTTTAACTGAAACTGAAAAATGTTGTAACTTTAACTGTAACTGTAACTGAAAAGTTGTAACTAAAATATCACTGGACAGAAGAAATAATCTTCAACACTGTTGCAATTCAGAGTTGAACCTCAATTTTAGGGATGATGCAAATGAATCGAATTTGAGAATAAAAAAATTGACTCTCATTTTGTTACACACTTTTGTTATGAACTCGTATGTACGGAAGAACAACGCTAATACGACAGAGACACAAACACGCACAATCGCCAACTATGTTTATTCTCCAAAAAAGAAAGACACTCAAACAGTGAAGCTTAGATATAGCCTAGGGCCATAGACAAAAGATTCTAGACAATTAATAAATAATAATTGTCTATCCCTAACAAATTTCACTTAATTTGACCAGAGGCGTGGATTCAGCAAAATGTTGAGGGGGGCGAAGATTTTTCAACTCAAACCCAGAGAATCTTCAAAAAAAAATGACTATCCGAATATACATTTGTATGTTGCATGTTCATGTAAATCATCATATTAGTTAAAAAACAGTTTAAAAAGTTAACTTTTATTTAATATTGAATGCAGACAAAAACGTTTAAATTATGAATGTAACAAAGGGTATCGACGTTCTTTCATTTTTAGAAAATTGTCCACTGAATCATCAAGATAAAATAGACTAAAGGTACTAAAAGATTGAAAAATAACAGCAGAGTAACTGGATATTAATCAACAAGTATGATAAATATTGCTTTCATCAACTAATCTAAATACTCAATCGTGTGTGAACTAATAAAAATATTTTAAAAAGAATTAGAAAAATCTTGGTGAGAGAGCTCAAGCAACCGGGTAGGATAAGAATATGCTAATTGTTCCTCAAGCCAGGACAGATGCACGAGTCCAAATTTCATACGAGTTCGATCGGATGGACCGAAAGCAAGCAATCAATTCATTAAATTTCTATAGCGCGATTTTCTTGGCGTTCAATAGCGCTCGGACACGAACTTATTAAACAGATAAGTTTTAAGCCCCGACGGAAAACTGTGAGAGAATTAGATTTAGTAATTGAAGTATGAAGAGAGTTTCAGAGAAAGGGACCAGAGTAGGAAAAAGAGCGTTTAGCAAAAGATGCTTAACAGAAAAGAAGAGTGGAGAAGAGCAATTTTCAATTTTAAACATTAGTAAGCAAATTTTAAAAATCATCCTATATCTAAGTGGAATCCAGAGAAGAAAAAAAAGAGATGGAAGGATATGAGAAAAGTAAGGGGTGCGAGAAACTAAGCACTAAAAGATTGAAAAATATTAGCAGTAGATTATAAGTAATATAATTCATACTGTTTTTATCAACTAATCTAAATCCTCGATCATGGATTAGCTAGAAAAGATATTTTTGCTATTTGGTGGAAAAATCTTGAGGGGGGCCATGGCCCCCCTCAGCCCTCCCCAATCCACGCCTCTGAATTTGACTTCTCTGTCTGTCTGTCTGTCTGTCAATCTGTCTGTCTGTCGTCAAATTTTGCAATCAATTTTAAACTAACTTCCCGATTAGCTAGAAATTTAAAAATTTAAACCTACATCCAAACTGATTAACAATGCATTCTATCAAGTTTTAGGATCAATTTGACAAAATTTAATTAAATAATCATTTGTGATATTTTCGTCGAACTATTTATTGTCTATGCTAATATGCTCGTTGTTTATATAACAGAATGTGGCCTACATTATATAAAAGTGTGTTTTAAAAAACTTGGTTTTTTGATTCACTTGTTTTTAATATCTTTTGTCAAACTTAAAATAAGTGCATACGATGATTTAGTACAAAAAAATAAATCTATAGCAAAATATTGCAATGCTGATAGTTTCGCCATTTTTCTTCTGTCACGGCCACCCAAAAGCGATATTTCTAACTTTACGAAGATCTTTGAAACATCAGCATATATCTTCTCAAAATCTGCACCTGTTTTCATGCGTTTCACCAAAGTTTGGCAGCAGTCAAGTCAATAGCACTGATTTGCAGTGCCTCTGACACAGCATTAGATGACATATTTAAATAAGTGCATTAAAAATTCAGTTCAAACACAAGTTTTCACAGCTGACAGTAAATCCAAAGTCTACATCATTTGGATATTGAGTAAAGTAATGATGACCGGAGGCACCTGTGAAATGTTCTCAAATTTACACATCTAGCTGACCATCTTGTTGAGGATAATGTTGTTGTGGACGACCTAGTTTTATAACTTCTTTAATACCGCCTTACTTCTTGGATAATTTTTTAGCTAGACTAGCACACATCAGCTTTGAACACGTGGACATAGTTTTTAGACTTACACTAATTAACCCAATGAAATTCAGGTTCCCCCTAGTAAGAAAAAGTCCTAGGATTTGCAAAAATACCATGGGTGCTACCTGCCCAAGCTGGGGGGGTCCGGACCCCTGAACCCCCCAGCGCCGCGCCTGATAATTATACAACTAAGAGGCCTACCAGAAAAAATTGACCCGGGCCCCGTTTATCCTCTCGACGGGCCTGGAGCTGTGCTATGGGTTTTTATGGTAATACAAATAAACAGGACCGGGCATGGGATTTTGTATCTATATAACGGGTCAGGTTTAAAAAAATCGATCGGTGCAGGGATTTGAGAAATAAATAAGCACAGATGGTAAAGCTGCTTAATTTTTGTACATTTTTCTACCAAATAGAGCTGATGATAGGGGAAGCAATTGTAGTAGGTACTTTTCCAAAATTTTTGTGAAAACCTTAAACTTTTTGCCTCCAAAATTGGATGAAAAAACCAGTCAGTATGTACGCACCTTAAAGATATTTATTTAGCTCATCCCACTTGGATGCAAGGGTTTTTTGGAGGTCAACACTAGGTTAAAATATCTCCGGACATTTTGTCCAGGTTAAAATATCTCGGTCAAAAGGTTCCCGGTCAAAATTTCCCCTACCATAATGTCTCGGTCAAAATGTCTCGGTCAAAATGTTTCCAGTCAAAATGTCTCGGTCAAAATGTCTCGGTCAAAATGTCTCGGTCAAAATGTTTCCAGTCAAAATGTTTCTTCCGACATGACGACCCCGACACAAAAATCGAAATTTCCAGCTGTTCATTTTTATTAATTTATTTAAAATTAATTCATCAACAAATTTCACCATAACAAATAAGCCGTAAAAAAGGGTTTGCCGGCTTTCCATTTATTGCAAATTTTCTTTTAAAGCGAATTTTTTTCAAATGTTTATCTACATAATTATGTTAAAATCTATATAACTGTGTTTAATTTGTTTTTGTTTTAATTATTATTTTTAATTAATGTTTTTTTTTTCAGAAAATTTCTAAACTCTAATAGGGTTTAAAAAAATCGATCGGTGCAGGGATTTGAGAAATAAATAAGCACAGATGGTAAAGCTGCTTAATTCTATGAGATTAATTCTTTGTCATGAGAGTGAGCCTATATTTAAAACTTCAGCTCGATTGGATGATGGAAAGTTAGTTACATTTTACTTTCAAGGATTGTAAACATTCAAGCAAAGAAGCAACAACACTGGCGGTAAAGTTAATATAAGGAATTTAAAAATAAAATCTTAGGCTACAGACAAACAGAACGATGGTGCGAGCTGAATAAAAAATCAAACTTAAACTTTTTGTTAAAACCTTTAGGTGAGTGGGTCTCTAGGGTCCCCTCTGTATCCAGCAATGTGAAATAGACTAAAAATGGTTCTATGATTAATTTTATTCTAACATTTTTTCATCCCCAAAATATAACTTAATTAATTTATCTTATTTAGAAATTTCTGCATCAATTAGGCAGCGTGACAAAACCAACCCTTTTGAGCAAATAGTCATAAAAATGTTTTAGCGGACCACTTCCTTTCTTTGTTGTCACGACAGGAACGTTTCGGTGACAGGATATTTACATTATAAAACATGTACGTCATTCATATCTCTCCATCAAACGATCAACGACCACCTGGACCGATCAAGTATGAATTTATTGAACGTTATTTTTTGTTTGTGCACGTGTTAGCGGTAGATTACCGTATAGTCGCATAGTGGTTGAATTTTCTCACTGTGACTTTGGGTTCGAGGAAAGTCCGGGCTGTTTTTATAAGAACTATTAGCGAATTTGATTTTGCAAATGTTTTAAGGCTGGAAAAGGGTTATGTTGATTTGAGAAAATTTACTAAGAATTGAAAAAATAGTAAATTTTGAATATAATTCTCATGTACGGTTTCAAACTACTATCAAAAGAGTCGCAGAACTAATAATAAACATTATAACATAAAATGACTCGAATTATTGTCGGCATGTAATAAAAAAAAGCAAATTTTGTGAACTTACTTTTCAAAAATGTTCTTACAGAAAAAATCAATGTTTTTTTTAACTTTAGGATCTCTTTAGATGGCCACACAAAGCATTCACTTTGTAATCTCTGCTGCTAAAATGATAGATATCAGCTAGATATTTTTCATTAAAGTACTTTGTTTTAAATCAAAAACAATAATTCTTTGCATCTTCTATTGATCAACAAAAAACCGATACTTTAAAGTTTGACATTGTTAACGTGGCGTCAATCGCTAGACTTCTGAGCCACTTTTACTCACTCGTGGGCCTATTTTTACGGAAGAACCAAAGGCAGCCATTTGTAGGCGCTTACACCCCCCCTTCCAGACGTTGGTGATGCTAGCGTGGTTCGAACCACCGACTCTTAGGTCCATAGACGAATACCTTACCGCTATACCACCTGCGCTTACTTTAAAAAAGGATTTAAAAAAACAGATATCGTCTAAAAAGTTTATCGTTTCTTTATTCGGTTAGAAAACTGAAAACATGCACAAATTCCAAATTAAAAAAAAAACAAAAAATTAAATTATACTTAGTTTAATTAAATACTGCTCTAATTTATAAATTTGTTTATTATAAAAAGTCAATAATTTTAAAGACCACAAATGCAAAGTTTCAACTACAATGACAAGATCATAGATTTATTAAACGTTAATTTTTCAAGCAAGGTTGATTAAAAGCATAACCTTCACGTGACAGTCAACTCAATGTGTAATTATCTACATTACAATATTGAAATAGTGTTAAAACTGATTTAAAAGTGCATCCTCCGCTTTTCAAAGAGCTATAGATTTTATATAAGCTAAATATTTATGTGATAGTCAAGCTGTTACAAAGAGAAAGATTTATAATGTAGGTGCACATAGACGTGGCTAATGTTTGAGAATAAAGAGTAAAGAAATCATTATTATTAGGAGAGTTCAGGGAAATACAGTGCTGCAAAGTATTCTTAATCTTGTTTTCTTTTATGTTAGTCAATTTTATAATTCGATAAGTTGTTTATGTTGTTTTAATGATCAGCAACAACCATATATTCGATCGTTCCTGTTATGGGTTTTTTCACACAAATTAATAAAAATTTAAATTTATAATTTTTTTGAGTTTCTTAATTAACAGGCAATGAAGATTTTGATATTTATTGTGGACCTTCTCGGTATTTTGTCCTTTGCAGAATTCAGTAAAAGTGATGAATCGCCTGTTAATGAGGACCAATGGAAAACTAACTTTTTGAATGCTCATAACCAAGAAAGAAAAAAAGAAATATCTAGTAATATGGTTGCCTTGGTAAGTGATGCAATGACAAATTTAATTTCCATAAATAATCTTGCTTTAAAATTCAAACGTACTTACAATAAAAAGAGATGGAACGACGTTCTGCAAGAAATGGCTTTCAAATGGGCGGAGAAATGCGTCTACGATCATGGCCAACCGGATGATGATCGACAGTCTTCTTTTATAAGCCTTGGTCAAAATTTGTACTCTTCCACTTCGAAAAAATTAGAAGTTGATCCTTTCAACGTCATCAAACAATGGGCAAAAGAACGCAAATTTTACAACTATACCAATCAAGTATGTGAAGAAGACGAAGTGTGCGAGCATTACACACAGGTCTGTTTTTTTGGTATGGAATTTCTCCTTGAACAAGAATAAAAAATTCATATTTTAAAAGTGAATGTCGGCTTTAGTCATATTAGTTATCTCATGAGAGAGTGGTTCAAAAACACCGTTCTTGTAAGCATGAGGCACAGCATAATGTAGTTTTGTTAGATATTTGTTTGGCTTCCGTCGAACTTTGAATAATAAATATTTAAAATATATTTTTTGTTTTAGGTAGTTTGGGCTAGCACAACAGACGTTGGCTGTGGTTTTCAGAGATGTGAAAACCTTAAACCGGACAACATTAAAAATGCCTGGTTGGTTGTCTGCAACTACGCACCTGGGTTTGTATTTAAATCTTTTTAAGATATATTTCTTATATTATTAAAATCAAACTTGAAATAACTATTCTATTGAAAATCGCTCAAGTGATTGTAATTAAAACTTGCTTTGTTGTATTGCTGAAATCTATTTTCCGTTAATATTTACAACCAGTGTCAACGCAACTGCATATGTGTTGATTTTTTGCCAGAAAGTAGGTAAAGCAAATTTATTTTTAAAGTACTTTACAACGTAATCAACATATTTTTTTTTAAGTTCTTCCTTTGCCTTCTTGTCACCAGTAGATAACATCGTGATAATTTGATATGATCTTCCAATTTTGCACAGAGACGTATAAAAACAAACCAACTTAGAAGACTATAAAATATCTAAAATATACACATTTAATTAATTCAATTTGTTAGAGGTAACAACCCTGATATGTCTCCATATGAAGAAGGAACACAGTGCGAAAGCTGTCCTGAGGGATGTTCAGATGGACTGTGCGGTAAGTATTCTTTAATTAATTACTAGTTTTAAAGTCTGTTACGAGGCATTTGAGTTTGAGTACGAAATAACTGATAACATGGTTACAATAGTTTAACCATATTTATTCTAGTTTCAAAC
This sequence comes from Erpobdella octoculata, assembly GCA_963978895.1. Classification (NCBI taxonomy): domain Eukaryota; kingdom Metazoa; phylum Annelida; class Clitellata; order Hirudinida; family Erpobdellidae; genus Erpobdella; species Erpobdella octoculata. The sequence goes on from OZ022239.1 coordinate 12,791,236, forward strand.
TTTAAGGTAAATAATTAAATATTGAAGATTTTTTAATTTAACTGTTTTTGTGAACTTCTTATTTCTCACATCAATTAATTTTTTTTGTTATGATAAAGTTTCAATTAGTACCTTGCTAGTTTTTAATAAAAATAATTTTTTTGAACGGTCTACGTGTAATAATTTTACAACGTCATAACCTCAATCAACCAATCAGCCACTAACGCAGGCAGGCACGCACTCTACTTATGGGGGTTTTTACATTTTAGTTTTTTTTAAGGATTTTTAACGTAGATTTGTTTAAATGAATAGTTATTTTAAAATCTTACAGATACAGACTACTTCAGCTTCTAGAACTTTCTATTTTCAGCCAAAAAAGAAAATCTAATTTCCAGTGAATTTTTTTCAATCACATTATTTTCATTTTAAAAATAAAGTTATAGCAAAACTTGTAACTTTTGTTTTTAATTAAAAAATGCTTCTTAATGCAAATTTGTAGCAAAACATGTTTTACTAAAGTTTCATCTAGACTACATAATTATAAAATGATCAAATAAAACCTATGCTGTCTCCTCGAATCTAACCAATAATCAATAATCAACAAGTAAGCTTCCACACACATGTTCATCGTGTGAATACGATGGATTAAAAAAAAATGGGCACGTGATTAAATATTTTAAATGTCGATAAGCATAGCTGGACAACTTTTTTAGTTATGTGTATGTGAGTTTGCACGACTGGTTATAATGTATTAAAAAAACGGCATGTGATTAAATAACTTAAATGTCTAAATGTCGAAAACCATTGCTAGACAGCTTGTTTAGTCATGTTGTTCGTTTGCGTTTACACGCCTGGTTATGATTGCATCAGGGAAGGATGGGCACTTTGTTAAACCACATGAGTCAGCGTTCCACACCCAGTGAGTGAGTGAGGCTGGAACATTATATAAGTCAATTTTTTTAATTTTAGATTTCTGATATGATCAAGAAACTTTAAATTTTAATGATTTGTTTTTAATTAATTTTTTTATAACAAGTTTTTAATTAGCTTAATTCGTCTGTCTGTTTTCTGTTCGAATAAAACCTTGTAATCAATCGGTACTGACCAGTTATCGGCTGATTAGTGCTATTTTTATTCTGGCAAAATGCAGACACGATGCATTCATTTTGTATATGTTGATGTTTTAAACTTTTTTTTAATAAAACAAATTAATACATATATGAAAATAAATGCAATTAAATTGAAAGACTGTCATTTTAATGATTAAACATTTAGAACCATTAAAGTTAGAATACTGCCATAGTAATGCAAATAAACAGAAGATTCTCAGCATTTTTTTGCTGCCAGACCAGAGCAGGCCAGAGCTGCGATCAGAATGTATTAGCCTGGCAACACCGAAGAGACGTTTAATTGGTACTCAAGCCAGTTGGTTGCTGACTTGCAACGAGAGCCAGTTTTTTACTGCTTTTATTATTATTGGCAAATTTAACAAATGTGCCAATTGATAAGATTTTCAAACAATTTGTTTTCTTCAAATTTTCACCATTAATAGTAGAGAGACGTAGAGGAAACTATAACAAACATGGAGTCGTGTCAGTGTGAAACGTTGGGGATACAATCTTTCCATGTCTGGATATCTTAATGTAAATTCAATAAAACTAGACCATCTAAGCACTGATTATAGAAACATTGAGGTTTACTCCTTCGAAATAACACACGATGAGCAGCTAGGAACCAGCCATTAAAATGAGATTGACGTTTGGTTGACATATTATTGTTTGTTTTGTTTTGGTGGAAGTGGAAGTGTAATTTTTTTTTGTAGAAATGAAATGTGTTTGGCAATCAGTCTATGGAAATGGGACAAATATGTGAATAACCCTGCAATAATCTTATAGGATAAAAATAAATTATGTCTCAATGTTATATTCTAGCTAACACTAAATGATGATGCATTTTATATAAATTTCATTAAGTTTAATTGTCGTTTAACTGTTAAGTGCCAGCAAGTGCAAACTAAAGCAAGAATGACATGACAATATTTATCTGTTGACAGTATTCTAAACTTAATAATTAAAAAAAAAACCTTAAAAAACCAATGATCGGGAATCGGCCAATTATCAGCAGATATTATTCTGCCAATGCAATATCGGTGCACCTCTATACAAAACAGATATCAACAGTGATTTTTTTCCTGCAATTTTATGAATACAAGGGAGTAGTTGAAAGTAAAATAAATTTGAAAATTTTTTAAAACTTATGTTTTGGATATTTTTATAGAAACTGCAAACATTATCTAAAATACAATAATTAATAATTTAAAAATAATTCTTATAGCTCTTTAGATTTTAAATAAATTTGTTCATTTACAAGAAATAAAATTAAAGATTGATGCTCACTTAATTTAATTTATATCAGTTTTTGTCAGGGACGTAAATTCAGCATTTTCCAAGGGGGAAGGCAAAATTTTTCCGCCATTATATAGCTTACTGATAGGGTTAACCGGTGTTGCCCGGGTTTTTTCGCTTAATTTTTTTCTGTTTGCCTATGAAACGTCAAATAAATAAAAGATTTTTTTTTATTTTTCAAAATTTTTTTATTAATAAAATGCCTGCATGCCAAATGTTGTTTAAACTGCTTCTGCGGTTTACACCTTTTCTGGATCAATTTAAAAGAATTACGAATAAATTTAAAAGAAATGCGAATCAATTTTAAAGAAATACAAATCAATTTAAAAGAAATACGAATCAATTTAAAAGAAATACGAATCAATTTAAAAAAAATACGAATCAATTTAAAAAAATACGAATCAATTTAAAAGAAATACGAATCAATTTAAAAGAAATACGAATCAATTTAAAAGTACTTTCTTGTACCAGATGCTTTTGAACTACCTCAACTTTACAATAAGGTTTTACATAACAAGAACTATGAAACAATATATATGAATCAACAATCCAGAAGGTATGGGCAGGGTTGTTAAGAGCGGTAACGCCGCGCTACCGCTATTGTTGTAGCGGCGCTATTTTTAAGGTAGCGGTAGCGGCGCTACTGGCTGACAAGATCGTTGATGGTAGAGCCGCTAAATTTTTTTAGCTGTTCTCAGCGCTTCTCGCTACCGCTACTTTTATTCAAAAACAATATATGTTTTTTATATCAATTAAGTTTTTATTTGAAGTATGCATGAAATCTGTGTCTGGTTGATTGATCGACGAGTGAGAATTTGGCACGAAAATTAATTAACGCCAAATAAGCGGTAATACTCAACGGAGCGTGTATTAAAGAAAATATAAATATTCGTATATATTTTTGTTAAAAATAAATTTGTATGCTTTCATTTTAAAATTATTTTTATTTCTTTTAAATTAATTCGTATTTCTTTTAAATTGATTCGTATTTCATTTAAATTTATTTGTATTTCTTTAAATTGATTCGTATTTCTTTTAAATTGGTTCGTATTGCTTTTAAATTGATTTGTATTTCTTTTAAATTGATTCGTAATTCTTTTAAATTGATCCAGAAAAGCTGTAGATGTGATAAGCGAATGCTCACACACACATTACATTATATATATATATATATATATATATATATATATATATATATATATATATATATATATATATATAGTATCAATTGAAATTGTTTTGGGTATAATACCTAATGTTTGGCTAATGACCATAGTTTTTTGAGAAGAGAAAGTGGAAGTCTACCTGCATGCCAAATGTTGTTTAAATTGCTTATACAGTTTAGATGTGATAAGCGAATGCTCACACACATTACCTTTTACATCTATATAAATACTTAAATACTTAGGAACAAGGAAGGAGGGGTAGGGAGATGCATCCCCCATCACAGTATCAATTGAAATTTTTTTTGGGTATAATTCCTATTGTTTGGCAAATGACCAAGCTTTTTGGGGAAAAAATGTAAAACTACTTACGCATGCGCTTCACCGGTTAATGGTAGAAAGACGTAAAGAAAAATTTATATATAAATTTAAGTTTTTTTAACATGTATCATAACTATTAAATTTGCTTTTAATTAAAAATTAATTTAACTAATAGTAATTTTTGTCAAATTTTGCTCTTCACTAATTTGTGATTGTATTGTATGGATTATGTTAAATTTTTTAATATTCGCGCCGAAGAGTCAATTATTTTTAACCAAATTGTCCTATTAGAATTGTCCTGCACCAAATTGTCCTGCACCGGTTATCTGCTTTTTGAAGAAAATGCATCCCCCACTAGGAATTTCTGGATTAGCCTCTGGGTAAAAGGGGGATGAATGACTTAATCATATTGCAGGGACAAGTACAGGATTAGTAAAAAAAAAGGATGTCAAAAATTGGTGCAGGACAATTTGGTTAAAAAAATAGACTCTTCGGCGCGGATATTAAAAAATTAACATAACCCATACAATACAATCACAAATTAGTGAAGAGCAAAATTTGACTAAAATTACTATTAGTTAAATTATTTTTTAATTAAAAAGCAAATTTAATAGTTATGATACATGCTAAACAAAACTTAAATTTATATATAAAAATGCCGTTGGAGTTTATGTTTTTTTTATACAAATCCGATCTTGATGAAATTAAACGCATAAGTATTTTTTTTTTAGGAAAGAAGGTTGTTACCATAATTTCATCATTATACTTCAACTACCGGGTTAAAGTGGGCAAAAATGAATAGGGCTAGAGGTAGAGTTAAAGTTAAAAGAAAATTTTCCTTATACAAATTGACTTAGGATTTTTGAATAAAACCAGATATTTTTTCATGATATCTTTTTTTCTATATTTTTTTATTTTAGTTTGCACCATCCTACTGAAAACATTTTTTTTACAAATTTCACATATAAATTTTTAATTTTAAGATCTGGCAATAAAAAATTTAATTTAATAAAAGATCTCAATTATTATTTAAGAGAGAAAAAAAAGAAAGAGAAGAAAGAGAGAAAAAACGACAAGAAAAACACAAGCAAAAAAAACCGGACCAACACTGGATAACCCTAGTTCAAAAATCACCCTTCATTTTAAATAATATAATAATTAATGACCATGTTTTAAATACTGTTATTATTATTGTTAGTCTTATTGCAATTTTTAAATATTTTTTTTTCTCATCCGCACGCTTGACAGATCAATCAACCAATCTATGAATGACAGACAGCAGACAGGAAAGACATTTAAGTTTCTAATGTGAAAAAAACTAACATTAAATTAACTCACAAATGAAACTGAACAAATAACACAAAATAAGATGTTCACGCAATTAAACTTGACCAGAGTGTTTTATTTCAATTAAAAACGTAAATAAGTGTCGCAAAAATAAAAAAAACAATTAAATTTAAATACTGTAAAATTATTTGGATTTAAATAAATCAATTAAATTTTTAAATTGATCTAAATTAACAAGTCAAAACTAGCAAAGTTTCTTAATTTCTTAACCGAGTTATTTGTTTAGTAAGAAACAATTTAACGTAATCGAAGGTTTACTAGATTTGTTTTTTGAGTTTTTGTCAGATGTCACGACAACATTTTCTTGTCTCGATCACGTAGATGACGACAAAAAATGATAAAGGAAACTTCATAGTTATTGATAAAAATTATAGATTAACCAGTCGCAATTATTTTCCAGCAAACATCAAATAATGTTTTTCAAACTTTCTTATTTTTATGAAATTTCAGAATAGTATAAATAAGTCATCCATTATTAAAGTTTTCATCTTAGATTTACGGATTATTTTCCTATTCAAAAAGTAATTTATATTATTTGTTATAAGTATTTGCAATAACTAACTGTTTGATTAAATTTTTAACATTTTAAAATTTTTCTAGAACAAAATGTTTCAAGTTTCTTTCACCTGTGCTCTGCTTGTGGTATTTTTTATTCTACATTGCTACGAAGGCAAGCAGGTTGCGAAGAGAGCCAGTGGTTCGACGGAAGTGGACATTTACTTGAATGAACATAACAACGCTAGAAAAAAACAGAATGCTACAGACATGAACAGAATGGTGCGGCCGCCAAATAAAATAGTAATACAAATAATTAAAATGAATTGCCTTTAACTAACGATCACTTTAAAAATTGTAGGTATGGAACAAAGATCTTGAAGATATGGCTCGCGGATGGGCAGATAAATGCATCTTTCAACACGGTCAGCCCAGTTCTCCAAGTTCCCCTTTTGGAGAACTCACCGGACAGAATTTATATGCAAAAACTGGAGCAATCACTCCATCACTTCTTTATCCTGCTGCTGTAACAAGCTGGGTTAACGAGTACAAATATTATGATTACGAAAAAGCCAATTGTTCTAGGGTTTGCGGGCACTATACACAGGTTAAGTCAAACATTTTAGTGGAATGTAAATAATAAATAATAAAAAAGTTATGTAAATGTGATACTCAAATGCAGGTTGTTTGGGCAAGTTCAACAGACTTGGGATGTGCTTGGAAGTTTTGCCCCGACTTGCAGCCGACGTCATTAAAAAATGCCACAATTGTTGTCTGCAATTACGGACCTGCGTACGGAATTAATTAAATTTTTTTTAAACTTTTATCTTGAAATGTTTAAAAAATTATTTATTTTCTTCAGGGGTAACTTTGACGGAGAGCAGCCCTTTTCAAAGAATGGTAGTCCTTGCGATGATTGCCCAGGAACTTGTACCGATAACCTTTGCGGCAAGTGGTTGTAACTGTCAAAAGCATAGATATTTGTGACAAAATAATACTTTATGTTTGTTAAATTTGAATTTTTCAGATCCTTACGATATGTCATTAATGTGAATGTCATCGGAACCCTCACGGAATTTGCTGTCCTCTACCGAAATAATTACTGACGTTCTAACCAATCAGACGTTTTGAATTAAATTTACTTAAAAATTGATTTTTAGATCAATTTATTTGAATAAAAGTTTCAAATCAATTAAATTGTTAAACAACTAATATATATTATCTACTAAGGTGTCACGGGATTGAATTTTTGGATTTTTTGAATTTAGCTTGAAGTCCTTCGGTTCGGTTTACAATTTTATTAAAACCGAAATGGGGTTTAAGTTTAACAAATATTTTGGCTCGGGCTTAATACGTTTATATTCTTGGTTTGAGTTTTGATACTAGTTAATTTTTAAAATTGTTTCAAATAACACAAATTCTGTGCCCGTGTTCCAATTCATTGATATTCTGGACTTGGGTTAGGATTAAGGTTAGGGACCGGGTCTGTGATTTTGTGTGTATATAACGGGCTGGGCCAAAAAAATCGGCCCGCACAGGGTTTTTAGAAATAAATGAATTCAAGATAAAAGATAAAGATTCCGATGAGATTATAGTGGTGTTATATCGACAAATCGATTTCAAGACATTATGCAAGCAGCCGTATTCAGCGCCTCAATCATTTTATTTATCTCTAGTGAAACCACCGATATTCATTTGACTACCACAGGAGGATGAAAGGCTGAGTTTACCTGAGCATTCAGATTAACTGAATTCAGAATGAACTCCTTGCTTAAGGAAACAATGTTTAATTACGTTTCCGGTCGCATATAAATTTTGAATTTAGAGTCGCTTTGTCTAATTAATTCTTATAATAGTTTCCTCGGTTGTTCTTTTTATCTATAAAATTTGGTTTCTTAAACGAAATAGTAAATTACAAAGTTATTTTAAAAAATATTGCTTGCACGGCTCGTAATCAAGTTGGTTACGGCAAAAGGTAAAATGCCTGGGGCAAAAGATAGAAAGGAGGTTGGTCAGGAACGGATGGCATCTGCTGAATTGCTGGGTCTCCATTTATGCGATGTTTGTTTAAAAACGAACAAGGAGTGCATGAAGAGTTTGATCGATGCGAAAAAAGTGGATAATAGTTATAGCAGAGGATCTTCGATCAGTTAAAGAAATTTTAGCCAAAACAACAAACTTACTGAAGCTTTAGAGGATCAAAAGGGATATCTCCAAGGGTTGGGAAAAAATTGAAGAAGACCAAGTGTGCGAGCATTACACCCAGGTCTGTTTTTTCGGTATGGAATTTCTCCTTAAACGAGAATAAAACATTCATATTTTAAAATGTGAATGTCGGCTTTAGTCATATTAGTCATCTCGTAAAAGAGTGGTTCAAAAACACCGTTCTTTTAGGCATGAGGAACAGCATAATGTATTTTTGTTAGTTATTTGTTTGGCTTCTGTCGAACTTTGAATAATAAATATTTGTCTAAAATATATTTTGTTTTAGGTAGTTTGGGCTAGCACAACAGACGTTGGCTGTGGTTTTCAGAGATGTGAAAACCTTCAACCGGACAACATTAAAAATGCCTGGTTGGTTGTCTGCAACTACGCACCTGGGTTTGTATTTAAATCTTTTTAAGATATATTTCTTATATTATTAAAATCAAACTTGAAATAACAATTTTATTGAAAATTGCTCAAGTGATTGTAATTAAAACTTGCTTTGTTGTATTGCTGAAATCTATTTTCCGTTAATATTTACAACCAGTGTCAACGCAACTGCATATGTATTTATTTTTTGCCAGAAAGTAGGTAAAAGATGTAGCACAATTTCTTTTTTCATTTTTTTGTTCAAAACAAATTTATTTTTAAAGCACTTTACAACGTAATCGACATATATTTTTAAAATTTCGATTTCCTTTGCCTTCTTGTCCCCAATAGATAACATCATGAAAATTTGATATGGTTTTTCAATTTTGCACAGAGACGTATACAAACAAACCAACTTAGAAGACTATAAAATATCTAAAATATACACATTCAATTAATTCAATAACTCTACCTCGCTAATTGCGAGCCAGTCCCAAGCTTGGAAAAAGGAGGAGGGAAAGTAAAAAGGATCAAATTCTGATCCACGACAGGAAGTACTTAAGTGCTTCCTACATGCAGCCATTAGAGTCTTAAAACACTTGGTGTAAAGGACTATAAATTATTATAAAAAGAAATTAATTTAATTTGTTAGAGGTAACCACCCTGATATGTCTCCATATGAAGAAGGAACACAGTGCGAAAGCTGTCCTGAAGAATGTTCAGATGGACTGTGCAGTCAGTATTCTTTAATTAATTACTAGTTTTAAAGTCTGTTACGAAGCATTTGAGTTTGAGTACGAATAAACTGATAACATGGTTACAATAGTTTAACCATATTTATTCTAGTTTCAAACTTTAAGGTAAATAATTAAATATTGCAGATTTTTTAATTTAACAGTTTTTGTAAACTTTTTATTTCTCACATCAATTAGTTTTTCTTGTTATGATAAAGTTCCAATTAGAACCTCGCTAGTTTTTAATAAAGATAAAGTTTTTGAACGGTCTACGTGTAATAATTTTACAACGTCATAACCTCAATCAACCAATCAGCCACTAACGCGGACAGGCACGCACTCTACTTATGGGGGTTTTTACATTTTATTTTTTTTAAAGATTTTTAGCGTAGATTTGTTCAAATGAAATTTGATTTTAAAAATTTACAGATACAGACTACTTCAGCTTCAAGAACTTTCTATTTTCAGTCAAAGAAGAAAATCTGATTTTCAGTGAATTTTTTGCAATCACATTATTTTCATTTTAAAAAGAAAGTTATAGCCAAACTTGTAACTTTTGTTTTTAATTGAAAAATGCTTTTTAATGCAAATTTGTAGCAAAATATGTTTTACTAGAGTTTTATTTAGACTGCATAATTATAAAATGGTCAAATAAAACCTATGCTGTCTCCTCGAATGTAACCAATAATCAATAATCAACAAGTAAGCTTCCACACACATGTTCATCGTGTGAATACGATGAATTAAAAAAAAATGAACACGTGATTAAATATTTTAAATGTCCCAGTGAGTGAGTGAGGCTGGAACATTATATAAGTCAATTTTTTTAATTTTAGATTTCTGATATGATCAAGAAACTTTAACTTTGAATGATTTGTTTTTAATTAATTTTTTTATAACAAGTTTTTAATTAGCTTAATTCGTCTGTCTGTTTTCTGTTCGAATAAAACCTTGTAATCAATCGGTACTGACCAGTTATCGGCTGATTAGTGCTATTTTTATTCTGGCAAAATGCAGACACGATGCATTCATTTTGTATATGTTGATGTTTTAAACTTTTTTTTAATAAAACAAATTAATACATATATGAAAATAAATGCAATTAAATTGAAAGACTGTCATTTTAATGATTAAACATTTAGAACCATTAAATTTAGATTACTGCTATAATAATGCAAATAAACAGAAGATTCTCAGCATTTTTTGCTGCCAGACCATTTAATAAATGTGCCAATTGATAAGATTTTCAGACAATTTTTTTTCAAATTCCCACTAATAACAGGAGAGAGACGTAGAGGAAACTATAACAAACATGGAGTCGTGTCAGTGTAAAACGTTAGGGATACAATCTTTCCATGTCTGGATATCTTAATGTAAATTCAATAAAAACTAGACCATCTAGGCACTGATTATAGAAACATTGGGGCTTGCTCCTTCGAAATAACACACGATGAGCAGCTAGGAACCAGCCATTAAAATGAGATTGACGTTTGGTTGACATATTATTGTTTGTTTTGTTTTGGTGGAAGTGGAAGTGTAATTTTTTTTTGTAGAAATGAAATGTGTTTGGCAATCAGTCTATGGAAATGAGACAAATATGTGAATAACCTTGCAATAATCTTATAGGATAAAAATAAATTATGTCTCAATGTTATGTTCTAGCTAACACTAAATGATGATGCGTTTTATATAAATTTCATTAAGTTTAATTGTGGTTTAACTGTTAAGTGCCAGCAAGTGCAAACTAAAACAAAAATGACATGACAATATTGATCTGTTGACAGTATTCTAAACTTATTAATGAACAAAAAAACCTTAAAAACCAATGATCGGGAATCGGCCAATTATCAACTGATATTATGCTGCCAATGCAATATCGGTGCACCTCTATACAAAACACATATCAACAGTGATTTTTTTCCTGCAATTTTGTGAATACAAGGGAGTAGTTGAAAGTAAAATAAATTTTAAAATTTTTTTAAAACATATGTTTTGGATATTTTTATAGAAATTGCAAACATTATCTAAAATACAATAATTAATAATTTAAATATAATTCTTATAGCTCTTTCGATTTTAAATAAATTTGTTCATTTATATGAAATAAAATTAAAGATTGATGCTCACTTAATTTAATTTATATCAGTTTTTGTCAGGAACGTAAATTCAGCATTTTCCATGAGGGGGGGAGGACAAATTTTTCCGCCATTATATAGCTTACTGATAGGGTTACCCGGTGTTGCCCGGTTTTTTTCGCTTAATTTTTTCTCTGTTTGCCAATGAAACGTCAAATAAATAACAGATTTTTTTTCAATTTGTCAAAATTTTTTTATTAATAAAATGCTTGCATGCCAAATGTTGTTTAAATTGCTTCTGCGGTTTGGATCTGATAAGCGAATGCTCACACACACATTACATTTTACATTTTTATAAATACGTAGGAACAAGCAAGGAAAGCTGGGAATATGCATCCCCATCACAGTATCAATTGAAATTTGTTTGGGTATAATTCCTATTGTTTGGCAAATGACCGTACGTAGCTTTTTTGGGAAAAAATGAAAAACTACTTACGCATGCTCATCACCGGTTAATAGTAGAAAGACAAAAAATTTTTTTTATATAAATTTAAGTTTTGTTTAACATTTATCATAACTATTAAATTTGTTTTTTAATTAAAAAGTAATTTAACTAATAGTAATTTTAGTCAAATTTTGATCTTCACTAATTTGTGATTGTATTGTATGGGTTATGTTAATTTTTTAATATCCGCGCCGAAGAGTCTATTTTTTTAACCAAATTGTTCTATTAGAATTGTCCTGCACCAGATTGTCCTGCACCGGTTATCTGTTCTTTTGAAGAAAATGTGAAAATTTTCTGAAGTGCATCACCCACTAGGAATTTCTGGATTCGCCTCTGTGTAAAAGGGGGATGAATGACTTAATCATATTGCAGGGGCAAGTACAGGATTAGTAAAAAAAAGGATGTCAAAAATGGGTGCAGGTCAATTTGGTTAAAAAAATAGACTTTTCGGCGCGGATATTAAAAAATTAACAAAACCCATACAATACAATCACAAATTAGTGAAGAGCAAAATTTGACTAAAATTACTATTAGTTAAACTATTTTTTAATTAAAAAGCAAATTTAATAGTTATGATACATGTTAAACAAAATTTAAATTTATATATAAAAATGCCGTTGAAGTTTATGTGTTTTTTTATACAAATCCGATCTTGATGAAATTTGACGCATAAGTAGTGTTTTTAGGGAAGAAGGTTGTTACCACAATTTCATCATCATACTTCAACTACCGGGTTAAAGTGGGCCAAAAATGAATAGGGCTAGGGGTAGAGTTAAAGTTAAAAAAACGTTTTCCTTATAAAAATTGACCTAGGATTTTTGACTAAAACCAGATATTTTTTTAAGATATCTTTTTTTTTTAGTTTGCACCATGCTACTGAAAACATTTTTTACAAATTTCACATTTAAATTTTTAATTTTAAGATATGGCAATAAAAATTTAATTTAATAAAAAACTTCAATTATTATTTGAGAAAGAAAAATAAAAAAAGAGGAAGAAAAAAAGAGAGAAAAAAAAGAGAGAGAGAAAATACGAGAAAAACACAAGCAAAAAAACCGGACCAGCACTGGATAACCCCAGCTCAAAAATCACCCTCATGCACTCAACTTTATTTTAAATAATACAATAATTAATGACAATGTTTTAAATACTGTTATTATTATTGTTAGTTTTATTGCAATTTTTAAATATTTTCTTTTTCTCATCCACACGCTTGACAAATCAATCAACCAACCAATAAATGACAGACAGCAGACAGGAAGGACATTCAAGTTTCTAATGTGAAAAAACTAACATTAAATTAATTCACAAATGAAACTGAACAAATAACACAAGATAAGATGTTCATGCAATTAATAAATTTTTAAATTTTTAAAACTTCAAAAAAAAAATTAAACTTGACCAGAGTGTTTTATTTCAATTAAAAACGTAAATAAGTGTCGCAAAAAAAAACAATTAAATTTAAATAAAGTAAAATTATTTGGATTCAAATAAATCAATTAAATTTTCAAATTGATCTAAATTAACAAGTCAAAACTAGCAAAGTTTCTTAACCGAGTTATTTGTTTAGTAAGAAACAATCTACCGTAATCGAAGGTTTAATAGATTTGTTTGTTGTGTTTTTTGTGAGATGTCACGACAACATTTTCTTGTCTGGATCACGTAGAAGACGACAAAAAATGATAAAGGAGACTTCATAGTTATTGATAAAAATTATAGATTAACCAGTCGCAATTATTTTCCAGCAAACATCAAATAATGTTTTTAAAACTTTCTCATTTTTATGAAATTTCAGAATAATATAAATAAGTCATCCATTATTAAAGTTTTCATCTTTGATTTACGGATCATTTTCCTATTCAAAAAGTAATTTATATTATTTGTTATAAGTATTTGCAATAACTAACTGTTTGATTAAATTTCTAATATTTTAAAATTTTTCTAGAACAAAATGTTTAAAGTTTCTTTCACCTGTGCTCTGCTTGTGGTATTTTTTATTCTACATTGCTACGAAGGCAAGCAGGTTGCGAAGAGAGCCAGTGGTTTGACGGAAGTGGACATTTACTTGAATGAACATAACAACGCTAGAAAAAAACAGAATGCTACAGACATGAACAGAATGGTGCGGCCGCCAAATAAAATAGTAATACAAATAATTAAAATGAATTGCCTTTAACTAACGATCACTTTAAAAATTGTAGGTATGGAACAAAGATCTTGAAGATATGGCTCGCGGATGGGCAGATAAATGCATCTTTCAACACGGTCAGCCCAGTTCTCCAAGTTCCCCTTTTGGAGAACTCACCGGACAGAATTTATATGCAAAAACTGGAGCAATCACTCCATCACTTCTTTATCCTGCTGCTGTAACAAGCTGGGTTAACGAGTACAAATATTATGATTACGAAAAAGCCAATTGTTCTAGGGTTTGCGGGCACTATACACAGGTTAAGTCAGACATTTTAGTGGAATGTAAATAATAAATAATAAAAAAGTTATGTAAATGTGATACTCAAATGCAGGTTGTTTGGGCAAGTTCAACAGACTTGGGATGTGCTTGGAAGTTTTGCCCCGACTTGCAGCCGACGTCATTAAAAAATGCCACAATTGTTGTCTGCAATTACGGACCTGCGTACGGAATTAATTAAATTTTTTTAAAACTTTTATCTTGAAATGTTTAAAAAATTATTTATTTTCTTCAGGGGTAACTTTGACGGAGAGCAGCCTTTTTCAAAGAATGGTAGTCCTTGCGATGATTGCCCAGGAACTTGTACCGATAACCTTTGCGGCAAGTGGTTGTAACTATCAAAAGCATAGATATTTGTGACAAAATAATACTTTATGTTTGTTAAATTTGAATTTTTCAGATCCTTACGATATGTCATTAATGTGAATGTCATCGGAACCCTCACGGAATTTGCTGTCCTCTACCGAAATAATTACTGACGTTCTAACCAATCAGACGTTTTGAATTAAATTTACTTAAAAATTGATTTTTAGATCAATTTATTCGAATAAAAGTTTCAAATCAATTAAATTGTTAAACAACTAATATATATTATCTACTAAGGTATCACGGGATTGAATTTTTGGATTTTTTGAATTTAGCTTGAAATCCTTCGGTTCGGTTTACAATTTTATTAAAACCGAAATGGGGTTTAAGTTTAACAAATATTTTGGTTCGGGCTTAATACGTTTATATTCTTGGTTTGAGTTTTGATACTAGTTAATTTTTAAAATTGTTTCAAATAACACAAATTCTGTGCCCGTGTTCCAATTCATTGATATTCTGGACTTTAGTTAGGATTAAGGTTAGGGACCGGGTCTGTGATTTTGTGTGTATATAACGGGCTGGGCCAAAAAAATCGGCCCGCACAGGGTTTTTAGAAATAAATGAATTCAAGATAAAAGATAAAGATTCCGATGAGATTATAGTGGTGTTATATCGACGAATCGATGTCAAGACATATGCAAGCAGCCGTTTTCAGCGCCTCAATCAATTTATTTATCTCCAGTGAAACCACCGATATTCATTTGACTACCACAGGAGGATGAAAGGCTGAGTTTACCTGAGCATTCAGATGAACTGATTTCAGAATGAACTCCTTGCTTAAGGAAACAATGTTTATTTACGTTTCCGGTCGCATATAAATTTTGAATTTAGAGTCGCTTTGTCTAATTAATTCTTATAATAGTTTCCTCGGTTGTTCTTTTTATCTATAAAATTTGGTTTCTTAAACGAAATAGTAAATTACAAAGTTATTTTAAAAAATATTGCTTGCACGGCTTGTAATCAAGTTGGTTACAGCAAAAGGTAAAATGGCTGGGGCAAAAGATAGAAAGGAGGTTGGTCAGGAACGGATGGCATCTGCTGAATTGCTGGGTCTCTATTTATGCGAAGTTTGCTTAAAAACGAACGAGGAGTGCATGAAGAGTTTGATCGATCCGAAAAAAGTGGATGAGCAGAAAGAACACGGGTTAATAGTTATAGCAGAGGATTTTCGAGCAGTTAAAGAAATTCTAGCCAAGATAACAAACTTGCTGAAGCTTTAGAGGATTAGAAAGGATATCTCCAGGGGTTAAGAAAAAAATTAAAAGATCTCAGCAATAACTCAATTAAGGGACTCAGGGAAAATCAACAGGCAACCAAGGAGTAGTCTAGTTTGTTAAAAGAAAATCAATTGATGAAAAAAAAGTGGTCAAGCCTGATTAAATAAAATGTGGAAGTTTTGAAAACATATGTTGAAGCAGTCCAGAGGACTGTGGTGAGTAAAATTAATATAAACAATGAGGTATTGAAAAGGCAAAATAACATTGTGGTTTACAATATGCCTGATCATGATGATGGTTCAAAGGTCAAGGACAAGGAAACAGTACTAAGATTATTAAAAGAAATTACAGAAAAACAGATGGATAATGACATTTTGGAAGTTTTCAGATCGGGGAGGAAAATGGAATCTGTCAAAAAAATCCAGACCATTACTAGTCAAGTTTGTGAATCAAAGCACACAGAATATTGTGCTAGAAAATAGTTTTAGATTGAAAAAAAGTGTGGATTTCAAAATGGTAATTTTAAGTCAGTATCTCTCAAAAGAAAACAGAAAAGACAGTAAAAAATTATTGGAGAATAAAAAAAACGAAATCTTGGCTCAAATCGTATTTATTGAAGCAATAGTCTTAGATATATGGTTTTTTTGCTGATAGAAACTATATTATTACTATCTGAATGTAAATCTGATTATAATTATTTTTCAAGAAATGTATTTAGTCTTTTCTTTTTAGCATCTTGTGAATTTGTGTATTGAATGTATATTCAAATATTCAATTTATTCAGGAAAGTCTCACTTGCGTGGGTCATCCTTAAGCGAGATTCATCTCTTCGGATGCTCCCTTGGGCATTACTATTTTTCTATTTTGTTATTTCCTTTCGTCGATCACTTTCCTTCATTTTATGCACATTGCCAATACACGCATTTATCACCAAGAAGGCTTGACTACAGTGGCTTCTATCCCCCCCAAGTGGCCGGGCTCAATTTCCCCCTAAGTAGCTAAGCTTTCCCCCCCTCCTCCAAGTTGCGACCGCCATTATTTTTAGTATTTCACCTTATATATATATATATATATATATATATATATATATATATATATATATACATATATATATATATATATATATATATATATATATATAAGGTGAAATACATATAGTTTGAGTTTTAACACACTTTTTTGTTCTTTCTATACACATTTTCCTCAACAATTCGTCTAATTTCGGTATAATACCCAAGCACAGAAAAACAACACACGTTAATATTGAAAAAATTATTTAAAACTATAAATCTAAATCTAAATTTATTTAATTAAAAGTTTCTTTAGCGGTTTTGATGTTGCAGCAAATCTATCAATGATTTTATCTACAGGAATGTTTTCCAAAATGTCTTTTTCTGAGGCAAGTATTAATAATGAAGAGAACCAATCATCCAACATTGAGGTCCTTAACAATTTTAATGGTTATATAAACGTCCGGGGAACGAACATTATCCGCCGGACGTTCCCCATGTGAAAATTTGCAAAATATGATAAGAACTACTAGACTAAATTTTTAACTATTAACTATAATTATCAGTAAAAAATAGTTTTAATGGAATTTCCGAGATGGAATGGAAAATGTCCTACATTCAATACGGCTGTGTATGTATGTATGTATATATGTTTGTGTAAATGCTAAAACTTTTCGTAACCCTGTAAGTTGGCGCAGAAATCGCAAAACCACAAGAATATGTGTTGATGTTTAAAAATCCGTCTCAATTGTTCAAAATTATTTCTTTTACAATGATAAGGTAAGCTAACCTAGTACATTTGAAAGCGTGACGCTTTCGACAATGCTCCATCCATTTATCAAATCGAACCAGGTTCCCGCAGGCTAACTCGCAACAACGTAACTTAAACTTGAATTTTTCTCGCGGCATATTCTTTTCTTTAACAAAGTAAACAAATTGTGAACAAGAAGGAGTCAAAAAGAGTCAAGTTTATTTTATATAGCCGTCATCAGTCCTAGAACTTATTAGAATTCATGGGCTTCAGCATAAATTATGTTCCATGTCCATTCGGTTGCGGCTACATCGTGAAGCGTATTAGATGAGCTATATGAAAGATAAGATGGACATTAAATATTAATTAACGAATCTCGAGTCAACGTTGAGAAGCCACACGACGTCTCACGACTCTCACGTCGTTTAGATATATTCTTTAGATTCAATCGAAATTTCGAAATGGATGGATTTTTAAACTTTTTTCCTTACCCCCTTTTTTTTCTTCCCCCCTGTTTTTTGCCGGGCGAAGCTGCGCCCGGCTGTATAAGGATAGAAGCCACTGCTTGACTATTGCAATAGTCTGCTGGCTAGAATCTCTGTCGATTTGATAAACCAGCTTCAGTCTGTCATCCGAGTTGCTGCTCGCCTGATAATGCGGAAACAAAAGTTTGATCCGATTTCAAACGACATTCGAGATCGCCTGCATGGATTTCCTGTCAAACAGAGGATAGATTACAAACTTGATCTGTTGGTCTACAAATGCCTGCATTGTGCGGCACCAACATATCTAGTTGAAATGCTGGAGCACAGATCAAATAATCCTCCACTCCATCGACTGTGAAACACAGAGAATCGTGGAACGGGCAAACTCTTCCTTCTTCGCTCGAGACTGAGAACTTTTGGACCACGAAACTTTGCCACGACGAGGCCATGCCTATGGAACAGATTGCCGTATAAAATCCCTGACGAGACACTCAACATTTCAACTTTCAAGATCAGACTCAAAACATTTTGTATTCAAACAATCTTTCCCGGATAAATGAGATGTTATGCCAGCTGCGCAAGCGCTTCTGTGAGGCGCTATACAAATGTTCTATAAATTGCATTACATTATCCTACCAATTTACTTGTTTATAGTATGAAAAGACTTCTCATGCTATTTTTTGACAAAGGATTTCTAGTCAGCTCGAACAATTTACTTTTAATCATGAATAGTGCCTCGTTATTAATGTTAACATTAAAATTTAATACCATTAGTGGATATTCGTGACCTTATTTTCAGGGAAATGTCTTATAACGAAGGCAAAAACAAAAATGTCTATTCCCAAGAAATCCCGACCCACGCTGGAAAACATTTCTTTTTTCCTATCTACCTCTTTGGGGAGATACAAGAACATAACTTTATGTTTGAATGACGAAATCAAATAAGTACACAGAAAACTAGTTAATAATTGGTGATAACCTCTTTGTCATATGCTTTACCATTTTGTCCAGAAAGTGAACAAAAATGACTCTCCTGTAGTATTAGTAAGATGTTGTGCTTTCAAAAATTTTTTCCAATCAATTTATCATTGTGAATATTCAAAAAGTGCCTCTTATAGAACTTTTAGGGTCTGTATTATCACTGCAAATTCATGAATACTGTAAAATTCATTTCCTTACTTTTGTTAACCCTCCAACGCATTACTCAAAATATTTTCATGATATTACTATATTTTATTTGACGTAACATATAAACAACAAAAATGGTAATACAAATTTACAAAAATTTTTGTACAAGTTATGAGACCTGTTAAAAAGTCTAAAAATTACGCAACAACTTTCAACAAAAATAACTTTTACAAAATTGCAGATAAAAATTATGCCAGTAAAGATAAACTATTTTTAAAAATACATAAATGAAACAAAATTTTAAACAGCGCAGAAATTATTTTTTTATTCAATTTTGAAAAAATGTCCCTAAAAAGGACGCTATGCGCTGGTGGGTTTCTCTGAACCAAGAAAATTTCTTTGTAAGCTGAACTAATATCAATAGCACTGCTTTGTAACTGTATAATAGGTCGTTTTGCTTATTAATTTTCTCTGAACCAATGAAATTTCTTTGTAAACTGAACTAATATCAATAGCACTGCTTTGTAACTGTATAATAAGTCATTTTGTATAGACAAATATTAAAAATATTTATCTGACTGTAGAAAAAGCAATGATACATTGACACAAAAATGTTTTTGAGAAGATGGAACAGGGAGCACGATGTGGGTTGTCAGATACATATTTTTAATATTTGTCTTTACAAAATGACTTATTATACAGTTACAAAGCAGTGCTATTGATATTACTTAAGTGTGACGTGCTGATCTAGTGGTATAGACATCGGCTTTGAGAGTCGGAGGACCTGGGTTCGATTCCCGGCCCGGGCACGTAATTTCCTTGAGCAAGAAACTAACTCACTAACTGACATGAGCTCACGTCAACTCAGCGTTACATCCTTAAGTGGTCCATAAATGAGTACCAAATTTGGCTGGGGGTTAAAGTCCTTCGTGCACTTGTGGAGCTATCGAGTAGTATGCGGAGCTGCCAGCGGCGCCGTAAAACACCGCATACGCCGTTAGTCTTATCCGCAAATTGCCAATATTGTAAATCTGCTATATACGGCGCTATATAAGTTGTATAAAAAAAATCCGCCTATGGCCACAACTTATTCCTCATTCTCCGATCCTTAGTTTTTTTTAGGAGAAACATTGTATAAGGTTTTGAAAAATGTTTGGATAAGAATTCACGACTACCCTACCTATCAGTTATTTTTGGTTAAAAGAGTGAAGATAAAATTTTGGAATCTGTGGACTTTATAAACATTTGGCAATAAGGTTTTTTTGAAATGACGCCCTGCTGATTTTTTGTTCAACGATCAAAATAGCCTATTTTACAGGCATTTTCATTCACCTCTTCGCTTGCTTAGGTTCTGATAAGATCAATCCTTTTGAGGTTGTCGGGTCAACATTTCAAGGTTGGTGAAAATAGTATTTTTGTGTTGGCCAATTACAATGGCCATTATGACCTGACAAAAAAAGTTAAAGCTAAAAATAATTGAAACAGTTGTAAGACAAAAGAGTTAATCAACTTCATGTGAAGTTGCAAAGACTAACGTTCAATCTATGAATGCAGTGAATAAATCATTATTAATGAATATTTGTAACTTTTTACAGCCGACTATTTTCAGCCAGGTGCACTGGTATATGGATCGGGGATACAAAATATAATTGTTCTGTCACGCGCTGATGGGAAACAATAAAATAGAAATTTATATCTGTTTAATAATTTCTCGTGAACTGAAAAACCGTTCCGATATTTCATTGTCGTGTAATTGATTACGAACAAGTTTATTGCTAATCAAAGTGTTTTAACAATAACAGCTTCTTTTATAATTGAGCATACTATGTACTGCATATTATTTCGAACGATTATTAAAGCACTGATGTCCTTACTTATGCATTTTATCCCATTTCTTGTAGTTAATTTCTAGAAACTGTTTTTCCCCAGATATATACACTAAATAATAACGTTTTTTCTTAAAGCGTTGGTGAAATGATGTATGCAGCCTTGGTTGGGTTTCTATGCTTTCTGACAGTTGTAAGCTGTCAGCCAAGCAAATATGATTTTGGGAGAAAGGAGCTAAACGAAATGTTGGTTGCTCATAACAATGCAAGACGAGATCAACATTCATCTGACATGAACATTCTGGTAATTAAATTTTATTTATTTATTTTTTAACTTAGGAATTGATTTTATTATAACCTGAGATTAACAAAACTATATGCTGACTAATAATTCTAAAGTGCTTGTCGACTTTAAAATAAATAGAAGAACTGGGGAAGTTAAATTTGGCAATGTTGTAAAAACTACTATCTGTTGCATAGTTTTTTCTAATTCGTACACCAGAAATGGGATGAAAAGCTTGCCAAATCGGCTACTACCTGGGCTTCAAAGTGCATCTACGACCATGACCCTAACATGCCCAAATTCTCTTATTTGTCAGTCGGTCAGAACATCTACGCCGTGATTCCTGCACAAAAAAAAATCAATTACCAAAATGTTGTTAGAGCTTGGATGAAAGAAATTAGTTTTTACGACTACGATACCGGGGCATGCACAGCTGTTTGTGGACACTACACCCAGGTTGAGAATTAGTTAAGGTTTTGTCTTATTAAAGAAATACATATATATTTGAAGGTTGAAGTTTTATTTTTAAAACAAATAATTGTTTTAAGTTAATGATTAGTTAATAACAAAACAAATCCAGGTCGTTTGGTCCGCGACAACTCACGTCGGTTGTGGCTCCTATTTGTGTCCTGTTCTACAAAAGTCAACCTGGAAAAATGCAACTCTTGTTGTCTGCAACTATGGACCTGCGTGAGTTACAAATGTTGATATGGTAAAATATAAAAAAATATTCAAATTAGTTTATAAAAATATTTTAGTGGTAACACCCCTGGCGAGTATCCGTTTGAGAAAGGAGATGCATGCGATTCATGTCCCGGTGAATGTACCGATGGTCTTTGCGGTTGGAATCGATTTTTTTTAATTCTTGTATTATTAAAAAACAAGTTGGCCACTGTGTTCTTGTTGGTTTTTTTAAATTTTAGCATTAAAAAACAGGATTTTAGATGTCAACTTAAAATTTTTCCATGGATAATGCACATTTTTCAATTAATGATGCATAATTTCTAATTGATAATGAATGTGTTTTAATTGATAATGCGTATTTTAGAATTGATAATGCGTATTTTAGAATTGATAATGCATTTATTTAATAAATGATTTTAATCTTTATTCAGAACCTATCGACTGGGATTCAAAATAAGAAAATCGACACCATAACTCAACATATGGAAGGATACTTAAAACGTTCCTTGATAGATACAATTTTCGGATTTCACAAAAATTGACATTTAAATAATTACCATAATTATATTATCTGTTGTGTTGTCATATCTAAAATTAATAAACTTCAAAAAACAAAAAAATTCAATCTACAGATTTATTTTTCAATAAAATCTATATTAAAAAATTTTTTTTTTTTCAAGTTTCGTGCTGACTGTTTTTTAATTTAAAAAATTTTTTTTTATTTGACAATGATTTGACAATGTTTAACGTGGCGTTAATCCTTCGACTTCTAGGCCAAGCGGAGGCAGTAGATGCAGCCGTATATAGGCGCCTATCCCTTAGAGAATGCGAGTGAACTCCTTGCTTAAGGGAGGTTCGAACTGCCGACCTAACGATCGACAGGCGAACGCTCTACCGCTCTGCCACCAGCGCCTCAAAACTAAAATAATTATTAAAATGAATTTTATGTTTAGACATGTTATTTCTATGTTAGGCAGTCACTATCGAGTGGGTTTATACACAAACTAGTACCAACGTTATATATAGAAATCAGTGGTACCAACTAACTTTATTATCATGATCTCCGTCAAATATAACAAGAAAAAAGTAATAAAAGCTATTTCACTGAGCAGTAAATAATTATTGCTTTCTCTTTAATTAATTTTTACGATATGAACAACATTTTGTTGTTAATTAGTAGCCGACATGATCGATTGATGAACAAATGAAAAAAATGTATTTATTTGTTTTAGTCTGCTTGTCCTGTGTTGGTGTGCTTGCAATCTGCTTCAAGTCTGCAAGCTTGTAGAATTGTTTCTTCACACAGTCCACGGCTTTCAGTCATTCTCTGCGGTCTTCATTTTGATCTACTTCCACGAATCCATCCGTTGAGCAATATCACTGAAACCGTATTTTTATTATTCATTTTGTCGATATATCTGAAGTGAGAAAGCCGTCTCTGTCGAGTTTTTCCTACAACGTCGCATGGATTTTCAGCGCTGTTTTTATATTGCCACGACACGTTTCTCTTCAGCTTCACGTGTCCGTTGATGTTGTCCGCGACAAATCTTGGAACTTGGAAGTGAACATTAAAAAACTTACTGCGATTTTTTATTCTATTACAATTCTCTAATCCAATTTGTTTAATTGAATTTAATTGATAGTTTATGCTTAAATTTTATGTGAACAAATTTAAATCTTGGGAAATTTTTTAATTCGTCACAGGGGCCGTCCAGTTATGACGTCAAACAATATTGGCTAAGTGTTCACCCTTTTTCCCTTGTTCCAAAAAAAATTTATGAAAATCTGACTCCCTAAAAATTACGTCACAAAATCTTAACCCCCTCTCCCTTAAGGAAAAATCAAAAATGGCATCAAAACAATTATCTAATATCTTGTCCACAAAACAGATGCTTTAGTGGAAGCTTTAGATTTTAAAAATTTGCTAAATGATTACATACAAAAACAAATTGTATGTTTGTCATGCATTTCCCCATGGTGATGCAAAATGCTTCATCTTAGAAACGTGAAATTTGGAACTTATATAACCTTTATAGCGTAAGCACCAGTGGTTGTACAAATACATTTAAAAAGTATTTCAAATACAAAATACTAATACCTATTGTGAAAGTATTTCAAACACTAATAAAACCAACTTGTTTTTTGGAGTATTCGAAATACAAAGTACAAAATAAAGTATTTTCAAAATACAAAATACATTCTCCAGTTTTAATAAATTCTAATGTTTTGTTATATAACTAGCAGGGTACCCGGCGTTGCCCGGGGTTTTTAGAAATTTTTCTATTGTTTTTCTATTTTGCATCCGTTACCTTCGCCGCTTGCTCTCACGCTCCCGGTCGCTTTCCCGTTCCGGCAAATCTCCCGTTCCCGGTCGTTTTCCCACTCCCACTTGACTCTCTTTCTCGGTCGCTTTCCCGCTCCCGGTCACTTTTCCCGCTCCCGGTCACTTTTCCCGCTCCCGGTCACTTTTCCCGCTTCCGGTCGCTTTCTTGCTCCCGGTCAATTTCCCGCTCCCGGTCGCTTTCTCGTTCCCGGTCGCTTTCCCGCTCCCAGTCAAGGTACTGCAGACACTGAAGCTAAACTTTATTTACTTCACTCTATTCGCTCTGTGTCCCGGCTTCTTAGGTGAAAAAAAATCATTATATTGGCCGATAGGTTCTGAATAAAGATTAAAATCATTTATTAAATAAATGCATTATCATATCAAAAATACGCATTATCAATTAAAAAACATTCATTATCAATTAGAAATTATGCATTACCAGCACTTGACGCACGCTTCGCGCGCGTGTGAGTTTTTACATATTAATAATAAAATTAGTCGCACTCTAAGCCAAGCTCGAAAACAACACCTATGCGCTATTAACTATTATATTAATAATTTACGCACGCTTTGCAAGCGAAGCGTGTGACTATTATAGCCAGTTGCATATGAACACATTTTATAAAATAGTAAATTGTCGTTAATAATAATAATTTACAACTGGTTTAAAATTGGGAAAAACCCGCCGACTACTACTTCGGTGATTTATTTATTTTCAACTTGTTTATATTGAGTTATGGCGTATTCCAATAATAGGAATAATATTAGCAAATTAGTTAATTTTCGTAATTAATAATATTATTTATAATTAAAATAAGAGGAATAATAATAACAAAATAGAAAAATGTCGTTAATAATAATTTCATTAAATATTTCCGCAAAGCGTCGAACTTTCCAATAATAGAAATAATATTAGCAAAATAGTTAATCTTCGTTATTAATAATAATTAAAATAAGAGGAATAATAATTGCAAAATAGTAAATTGTCGTTAATAATAATTTACATAAATAACTTGGAAACGTTTTGGAATAATCTTCTCTTTGAATGGCTAAATTTGAAAAAACCGCATACGAAAAAAACAACCTTTAATATACATCATTGCGCTTTTATGTTAGGAATTGACGCACGCTTCGCGCGCGAAGCGTGTGAGGTTTTACATATTAATAGTAAAGGTAGTCGCAATCAAAGCTCAAATACAACACCAATTCGCTATGATAGTAATAACTATTTTAGCTAGTAGCAGATGATTTTTCACTTGAACACGTTTTGCAATGGTCTTCTCTTTGGATGAATGATTTAGGAAAATCTGCCTACGAAAAAAAACCTTTAATGGGTGATAATAGAAAAAACAGCCTACAAAAAAACAAATATATTGGGTGATAGTGAAAAAACCGTCTACGAAAAAAACCTATATTGGGTGATAGTGAAAAAACAGTCTACGAAAAAAACCTATATTGGATGTTTTTGGAAATAACAGCCTACGAAAAACACAATATTTATTAAAAGGTATCAGAAAAAACAGCCAACGAAAAAAAAACAAACTGTAACGGCTACTATACATAAAAAACTCCTACGAAAAAAACTTTTATTGTGCGATATTGGAAAAAAATCCTACAAAAAAACTGAACCTTTAATGGATGATAATGAAAAAATCCGCCTAAGAAAAAACCCAACCTTTATTGGCTGTTAATGAAATAAACCGCCTACAAAAAACCCAACCTTCAATAACGTTAATTGGGAAAAGCCGCCGTCTACTACTTCGGCGAATTGTTTATTTTCAACTTGTTTTCAGCGATGACGTACGTTGTTTTTTATATATCCGCAAAGCGTCGAACTTTACAATAATAGGAATAAAATATTATTCAACTTATTAAGCAACTAACTTAGCTAATTTTCGTTAATATTAATATTATTAATTAAAAAAAGAGGAATAATAGTTTCAAGTTAGTAAATTGTCGTTAATAATAATTTTCAACTTGTTTATATTGTTTGATGACGTACGCTCATATTTATTGGGAAAACCCGCCGACTACTATTTCGGTGATTTATTTGTTTTCAACTTGTTTATATTTGAGACACGCTCCAAGAAACACAACTCGCCATTTGGCAGAAACAACTTTTCGAGCCAAATTCTCGACCTTTCGGCACAAAACTCTCTGTTCGAGACTACAATTAGCCAAAAACTTTTCCATTAAACTTTTATTGTCAGACCGACGGACCGTTTCAGCTATGTAAGCCATCCTCAGGGTCAAAAGTAAAACTAGAAAAGTAAACAAACAGAAAGAACCGAAATTGTCAAAGAATTAGCACACTAACAAAAGAAAAAACTAAAAAACACTCTACCTATCAAATCAAAAGAATATAAAATTTATACTATTGGAAATCAATTTTTGCGCTTTCGCTGTGTTATATTAGAAGAGACAAGAATTTCCTCAGATACATTACAATGAGATTCGTCATATATATATATATATATATATATACATACAAACATTCATTTATATATATATATATATATATATATCTATATATATAAAAATGAATGTTTGTATGTATATATATATGTCCTTTATGCATTGCTACACCATTCATCCGATCGTAAAGAAATTTTCACACAACCTTGACAGTCAAGGGGAATCAAATAAAGAAAAAAAAATTTTGAAATCCGTCACAAGATGAGCGGAGCGGGAACTATATATATATGTATGTGCGTATATATGTGTGTATGTATGTATGTGTATGTGCATGTATGTGTGTCTGTGTATGTATGTATGTATGTATGTATGTATGTATGTATGTATGTATGTATGTATGTTTGTTTGTATGTATGTATGTATGTATGTATGTATGTATGTATGTATGTATGTATGTATGTATGTATGTATGTATGTATGTATGTATGTATGTATGTATGTATGTATGTATGTATGTATGTATGTATGTATGTATGTATGTATGTATGTATGTATGTATGTATGTATGTATGTATGTATGTATGTATGTATGTATGTATGTATGTATGTATGTATGTATGTATGTATGTATGTATGTATGTATGTATGTATGTATGTATGTATGTATGTATGTATGTATGTATGTATGTATGTATGTATGTATGTATGTATGTATGTATGTATGTATGTATGTATGTATGTATGTATGTATGTATGTATGTATGTATGTATGTATGTATGTATGTATGTATGTATGTATGTATGTATGTATGTATGTATGTATGTATGTATGTATGTATGTATGTATGTATGTATGTATGTATGTATGTATGTATGTATGTATGTATGTATGTATGTATGTATGTATGTATGTATGTATGTATGTATGTATGTATGTATGTATGTATGTATGTATGTATGTATGTATGTATGTATGTATGTATGTATGTATGTATGTATGTATGTATGTATGTATGTATGTATATATGTATTTATGTACGTATGTATGTATGTATGTATGTATGTATGTATGTATGTGTGTAGAATCGGATCTAGGGGGGGAACTGAGAGCGAAAAAATGAGCGGGAAAACGACAGGGAACGGATAACGACCGGGAGCGGGAGCGCAAGCAGGAAGGAAACAGAAGCGAAAAAGAAACGCATTAGGTTAATTCTAAAAACCCCGGGCAACGCCGGGTGCCCCCGCTAGTACTTAATAAATTATTACGGCTATTGATGAATGAAACTCATTGAAATTTAAGTTGAAACCGCCGAAGGAAAAAACGACGATGTTAAATCAGCTACAATGAGCGAAACTCACTTTAAAATTAAATAAACTTAAACGAAAAATGACAAGACAAAATAAACGATATTTTTTCCAATAATTTAGAACCAAATAAGTAATTAAAACACGGAAAAGGTAAACTAAAAGCTCGAGAGGTGAAAAACGTAACTACATTGAGCGGCGTTGTACGGCTTGTAAACAACACAAAGAACGACAAGCACGGGCACAAAAGTATCGGCAGTAACATCAAGTAAGACAACGCTATTGTATACGACCGGACAGCAATTATCGAAGTCACGCTTAATAATAATATCATTGTAAGTGGGATGCTCAAAAGTAGTATTCGCACCACTGAGCCCTACACCATCCTCGCGTCCAGCCCAAACGTCATAAAGTTCAACTGGAACGCAAGCGTCAAGTTGCCCAAAGGTCTAAGTATTGTCTTCATTCCCGAGCAAGCCATGAGACAACGATAGAAGATTACTTTCTCCGAAGTTGCCTACAGCACCATCAACCGAAGACGAGATAAAGCTGGTGGGGAAAACGAAGTCATCGCCAAATGGGTGTTTGGCTATTTTCATGTTTAGCGTCCCGAGCTGAAGCACAGCGGGCCATTTCATGAAGATCGATTTTTTCCGGAATCAAGCCGACCCGCGATCCAAAAGACAACGGAAGTGTGTCAATTTTGTACCGTCCAGTGCCATCATGAAGACTTGATCATTCACATCAGACTCGTTTTCAGTTGTAGAGAAGGTGACGGGTCTGTCACCACAAGAGATAACACAACTGACTTTTTTAAGTGGTAGATCCGAGGTATGGGAGTCTACGGATCCATCCCGAGTATTGTTTTATACATCACTTGTACGCTGTAACAGAAACAGGTGAACTTGTTGTTGAGTTGCCTCCAATGTTATCGGAAAAGATGGTTTGTTTGTTTGAGTTGTACGTGGTGTTATCTGACTCAACATGATCAGTCTGACCGCATCCATATTGTAACAGTAAAGTTCGATTGAAACGATCATCTTGAACATTGATTGTGGAGCGGTGTTTCGAGATCAACAAAGCTTCTTTAACCTTCAAACGGTCAGAGTCTGTATCAGAGGCAAAATTTCATCGAGATCGATCCAGCGGTTCAGATTTTTATAAAGGGTAAAGTCACACACACACACAATCATTCATTTATATATATATATATATATATATATATATATATATATATATATATATATATATATATATATATATATATATATATAAATATATATATATATATATATGCCTCAGGAGTCGGTGCTAGGCCCTCTCTTATTTCTTGTCTACATTAATGATTTGTGCACTGTTTCGCGTCGTCTCGAATTTGTCTTGTTTGCCGATGATACCAATCTTTTTGCTTCTGGTGAAAACCTAAAAGATTTATATGATGTTACTAATCATGAACTACTTTCCGTTTATAAATGGTTTTGTGCTAATAAACTTTCTTTAAATATAAGTAAAACCAACTATATTCTATTCCACCATAAAAATAAATTAATTTGTTCTGATTATCAACTTCTTATTGACGATAAACCTATTGCGCGAGTTTTCTCGTGTAAATTTCTTTGAATCTTGCTTGATGAGCACCTCTCACTGATTAACCATATTAGTTACGTCACCTCTAAAGTTGCAAAAAATTGTGGAATTCTATCTCGCGTGAGTCGATTTGTGGATAAAAATATTTCTATGATGTTGTATTACGCTCTCGTTTACCCTTACTTGTCCTATTGTAATATTGTTTGGGCTTCAAATTATCCTACACGTCTAAAGTCTCTCCACATCTTACAGAAAAGAATCAACCGAATTTTATTTAACTTGCCCTTTACATCATCTTATAAAATGAAAATGATCGAGAATAACCTACTGAATGTATATCAAATTAATTCTTTTTTTGTTAGTATTTTCATGTACAAATATGACAACCATATGTTACCGTCGTCATTTGATAACCTTTTCACAAAATCGTCTCATGTACATTCTCATGATGTGCGTTCTTTGCATTGCTTTTGGCCTGATTTTGCTCGAACAACTCTCAAAACATTCTCCATAAAGTGTTTTGGTCCGCGGTTGTATTCAAGTATTCCGATAACAATTTCCTCATTGAAAAGCATTTCGCTATTTAAAAAATCGTTGAAATCTTACATATTACAGCTAGAATCATAATTTCAATATCTATATACTTATGTTAACTTCGATACAAATATGTTAACTTATATATACTTATGTTTACTCCTATACTCTTATGTTAACTTTTATTTCTTTGTCTCGGTTCGTATTTAAGGGGAACTGTGTTTTTATCGACAGTTGACAGTTAATCGAATTAAATTGCAAAGTCGATTAACCTGCGAAGGAGTCGATTATCCTGCGAAGGAGTCGATTATCCTGCGAAGAAGTCGATTATCCTGCGAAGAAGTCGATTATCCTGCGAAGGAGTCGATTATCCTCCGAAGGAGTCGATTATCCTGCGAAGAAGTCGATTATCCTGCGAAAAAATCGATTATCCTGCGAAGAAGTCGATTAACCAGCGCACGCTATGCTGTGCATGACAACAAAACGCTTCCGCATGGGTCGATATAGGTATATTAACCTATGTGACCATTGGCTCCTATTCAACTCTCTGGTCTATTTAATGATGGCTGCTTATTTTTTTTTTATAATAGTTTATAGTCCTTTACACCATGTGTTTTAAGACTGAAATGTCTGTATGTAGGAAGCAGCTAAGTACTTTCTGTTGTGGATCATAACTTTTCCCTCCTCCTTTCTCCAGGCTTGGGACTGGCTCGCAATTAGCGAGGCGGAGTTGAGGCTGCTTATTCACTTGGTGGTGTTTTTACAGAGACTATATGCTAAACACTTCTATATCAGCACTGTACTGCCGTATCATTATTTAAAACATATTAGAAATTTTTCTGAATTATTTAAAAATATATTTAAAATTTTTCTAAATTTTGAATTGAGTTTGAAGAAGGCACACACACAAAATAACCATCTATCTCATCTACAAAAAAGACAAAAAAACATTCTCATTTACATTTGTTTAGCATAAATACTAAAAGCTACCATTATAGTTTAAAACGTTGGTCCAGATTGTTTCCCATTCTCTGATGCTGCCCACGTTTTCACTTATAGAATTGTGCTATCGTACTGATAGTTTTTATTACCAATGCTTTTATTAACTCGTCGGCTCTGTTTCTCTGTCTGTTTCTCTGTTTCAAATCTTGCAATCAATTTTTGAGTCACTTCCTGATGATAGATTTTTTTCAAATTTTGCATACATGCTCAAGATAGAAGACAATGCAATATTCAATTATTAGTTTTACAATAAGTCAATTAATTTAGTTAATTTTCTTGAGGATTTTATATATATATATATATATATATATATATATATATATATATGTTTATTATATTTATTTGTTGTATATTGCGACTTTAATATAAAATAAAAGAGTAATATAAGAAAAAATTGATTGCAAAATTTTTGTTTATGAGCTTAATGGAAATCGCAATGCTCTTCGAACCATATTACGCCAGGCCAGACTTTAATATAAAATAAAAGAGTAATATAAGAAAAAATTGATTGCAAAATTTGTGTCTTAATTACATATAAGAGCATTGGTTTTAAAAATTCGTTTTTAATTTACTTGTTATGTATACTAGCTGGCAACCCGGCGTCGCCCGGGTACTTTTTTGGTTTTTTTATATATACATTTATGCAAATAGCCTGGTCAGTTTAGAATTAAAATTAAAAACACACATGTTGCCTGGCCATTTTAGAATCAGTTGAAATGAGGCAATTGCGAGCCAGTCCCAAGCCTGGAGAAAGGAGGAGGGAAAAGTTAAAAGGATTAAATTATGATCAACAACAGGAAGTACTTAGCTGCTTCCTACATACAGACATTTCAGTCTTAAAACACATGGTGTAAAGGACTATAAACTATTATAAAAAAAAAATAGGAGCCAATGGTTAATATACCTATATCGACCCACGCGGAA
This sequence comes from Erpobdella octoculata, assembly GCA_963978895.1. NCBI lineage: Eukaryota > Metazoa > Annelida > Clitellata > Hirudinida > Erpobdellidae > Erpobdella > Erpobdella octoculata. Next base: position 12,823,141 of record OZ022239.1, read on the forward strand.
GCGTTTTGTTGTCATGCACAGCATAGCGTGCGCTGGTTAATCGACTTCTTCGCAGGATAATCGACTTCTTCGCAGGATAATCGACTTCTTCGCAGGATAATCGACTCCTTCGCAGGATAATCGACTCCTTCGCAGGATAATCGACTTCTTCGCAGGATAATCGACTTCTTCGCAGGATAATCGACTCCTTCGCAGGATAATCGACTCCTTCACAGGTTAATCGACTTTCCAATTTAAGTCGATTAACTGTCAACTGTCGATAAACCTTACAATAACGCGTATTTAAATCTGAATTTGCGTTTATAGGTCGTCCAGTTAGCGGGAAGTAATTCCCTTTGGATGAACCTTTTGGGCACTTGATTTTTTTTCCTTATTTATAACTTCACTGTTGTACTTAATTGTTTTGTTTCGTGCTCAATAAATGTTAATATATATATATATATATATATATATATATATATATATATAGGCAAGGCTGAAATATATATATATATATAATTATTATTTGAATTATGTTTTACAAGACTTATTTTTTTTCTGCCATCACTAATATCCAAATCATCTCTTAGAGAATTCAAGAATTCAAAAGTTCGGTTGGAAACTTCAGGATACCGGCTTCTTTAAAGTGCAAAAAATTTGTTTTAAAATACCATCATTGGTCGCTTGTTTTAATTGAACTCCCAAAATTTGATTTTTTTAACTATGCTGCTAAACTGATGTTCGTATAAGAAATATTGAAAAAGGACAAAATATTACAAAATATTCTATTTAGTTAAAACTTATTCTGTATTCGCTTCAATGTAATTATTTTTAATGTTTTCAATGTTATCATTGAGGTTTTAACAAAAAAACCAATATGAGAAAATGTCTTCAATTTATTTGCTTCTGCAAAAATGTCAACCAAATAGTTTTTAATATAATTCAAATGTGTTGTCGTCTAAGGTCTTTGTGAAAATCATGATGTCAGTTTTTCTTTTCTTCATCTTCAATCAACAGGATCTGTAGTATATATATATATATATATATATATATATATATATATATATATATATATATATATATATATATATATATATATATATATATATATATATATATATATATATATATATATATATATATATATATATATATATATATATATATATATATATTTATATATATATATATATATATATATATATATTTATATATATATATATATACTACAGATCCTGTTGTATATATATATACAATTTATTTATTGAGTGGTATTTTAAATAAATGTTTTAAATTTTTTTTTAAATATTATGAGTTCTTTCTTACCACAAAAACCATCGGTGCATCCTGCAGGACATGAATCGCAGCTGTCTCCCGTCTGAAAAGGAGGCTTGTCTTTAACATTACCACTGAAATAATTTATAAAATAGTTCAATAAATTAATATTTATTATATTTTTTAGTTGTCAATCATTATGATTGTTGTTTCGTAAAACCCACGCCGGTCCATAGTTGCAGACAACAAGGGTTGAATTCTTCCAGTCGTTTTTTGGTTTTGGTCTGTAAAGAACAGGACAGTTGTAAGAGCCACAACCAAAGTGGGTAGTCTTTGACCAAACAACCTGATTAAGTTTTTTTTTAAATATTTATATATATATATATATATATACTTAGTTTTGAATTGGTTTCAAGTATCTTTTAACAAATCTATTTATGTTTTATGGGCAAACAAAATTACGAGGTAGTAGAGAAAAGAAAAGAATCGGTAAAGCAAGTGGGAGCCAAAGAACGAACGGGATTGGGAAGCGAGTCGGTGTGGGAGAGCGAGCGGGAACGGGAGAAAGAGTTCGACCAGGAAAGCAACAGGAAACATTAGAGCAAGCGGTAAAGGGAGAAGAAGCGGGACAACAAGAAAAGGCAGGAGAGCGAAAGGGGAAAAAACGGGAGCGATAGAAAAAAGGATCAAGAGAAAAATATATCTATATATATATATATATATATATATATATATATATATATATATAAATCTCGTGTCATAGTGTTTGACTTCAAACTCCTCCGAAACGGCTGAACCGATTTTTATGAAATTTTTTGTGTACATTTGGTAAGTCTGAGGATAGATAGGTTATAGGCTATTCAAAATATTTAAAATAAATTATTTTAAAAGTTATAATGGAAAGACAAAGAAGGTGCAATTATGTCTTTTTCATATAAATAAAATGCATAAATCAAATCAAATTAATCAGACAGTTCAAGATACCCTTTTAAAAGAATATCTTGAACTGTCTGATAAATTTGATTTGATTAATTTTAATTGATTTAAGGCCTAATTCATGTCGGAAACATTAAATTCATGTATTGTCATCCAGTATAAAGCTTTTCTGAAAGTTTTAGAGCTCTAGATAGTCGAAAGTGGGAAAGTGACCGGGAGTGTGAGAGCAAGCGGGAAAGGGAACGGCAGCGTGAGAGAAAAACAATAGAAAAACTTTTAAAAAGCCAGGGCAGCGCCGGGCACCCCGCTAGTATACATATATAGAATATATAAATAATATTTATATATATATAATTAATATTTATTTATATAAAAATAATATTTATATATATATATATATAAATATATATATAATACCAAAACTTAAAATAATCTTAAACCTGAGTAAAATGTCCACAAACTCCCACACATTTCTGAGTATCATAGTCGTAGAATTTGTTTTCCTCCACCCAACTTTCAATAGCTTTGTCGTAATTGTTTTTTTCCCACCAAGGTCTTTTAGCATAAATGTTTTGACCAATTGATCCGTATGAGAAGGTATTCCTTTCATTCTTCGGCGTATGTTCATATTTGCAGTTTTTAGCCCAGCTGTCAGCTTCTACTGCAAGATCATCGTCCCAACTCTAACAAATGTTGAGCTTATTTATTAAATAGCGTTATATTTGTGTTAAATAAATAATTGCATCTGTATAATTTTACTGCACAAGTGAATTAATTTTGCCAATGAAAAATGCTCCATTGTGATAAAAAATGTAGTTTTATTAATTACCAAACTGATCATATCAGCTGCAGGTTGTTGTCTTCTGGCATTATTGTGACCATCAACAAGAACCTGAATTTCATTTGGACCAATTTCATTTTTAGTTGGTTCGCAGCTTGCCACGACTAAGAAGCCCAGCAAACCAACCAAGGTTTGTTTCATGGTTTCTGAAATAAAAAAATAAAAAAACACTCTAAATGTTTTAGAGGAATAATATTTTACCAGAATAATTAAATAGAAATAATTACAAAGAGAGGTAGTAAAAACAATCAAAAAAAATTATAGGAAGTTTTTAGAGCAAAATGCAATGGTGGAATTGTGACTTTTATATGTAATTTTATGCAAAAAAAGTGGTTGAAAGCTAATAAATAACTAAAAATAAAATGCTAGAACGTCTTTTGTTTTCTCTCTCCTTGCTAAAATGATTTGACATAAATATTCTTTACAAGAGATAGCCCGTCAAAAATGACGGATTTATAAGAAAAATTCATTTTTTTTCGATTGCAGCGCCGCTTTTTTCATCTTTAGGGCTGACAGTGTACAATTGCAAATTAATTTATAATATTTAAATAAATTTAAAAAATATTTGCCTTACCTAAATTATATAAAATATTTGTCTATATAATTATTTATTATTATTATGTATAAATTTATTTGCCATATTTCACGCAAAAACGTTCTACACAGACGTGGGCTATTAGATTATATATTTCTACTAGACATCTACGTGATGTAAACAACAGAGAAATAATTTTATGTGTTTGTTATTTATTGCTGCTGCGCGGAGACTTGAGCGTAATTGTCCTACACGTCGAGAGCGTGATATTTATTGTTATTTTTATTTATTACAATTTCCAACTTGTGAACTAAATTATTAAATAAGATATTATTATTATTTATTTCTCCAACAGAAGGCCACTCACACATTCGGACAGCATAAAGCGTACGTTCAAACAGAATTCAAAGCAAAATTAAAAGAAAAACCAGTACTTGACGCACGCTTCGCGCGCGAAGCGTGTGAATTTTATCATAATAATAGTAATATACATTATGGTAATCTCACTAAAAAACACAAACACAGCCAACTAAAAAATAAATATATAAAGGCTGAGGTTTTAAATATTAATAGTAAAGGTAGTCGCACTCAAATCGCACTCAAAGCTCATAAACACCAATGCGCTATTATAGTAATAACTTTACGCACGCTTCGCAAGCGTAGCGTGTGACTATTTTAGCCAGTAGCAAATGATTTTTCACTTGAACACGTTTTGGAATGGTCCTATCTTCGAATGAATGAATTTAGAAGAACTGCCTACGAAAAAAACCTTTTAATGGGCAATATTGGATAAAACAGCCTACGAAAAAAACAACATTTATTGGAAGATAGTGAAAAAACCGACTACGAAAAAAACCTATATTGGATGTTTTTGATATAACCGACTACGAAAAACTCAATATTTATTGGATGGTATCGTAAAAAACAGCCTACGAAAAAAAACTGTAACGGTTATTATTGAAAAAAAAACGCTTACTAAAAAAACAACTTTTATTTGGCGATATTGTAAAAAAAGCCAACGAAAAAACCCACTCTTTAATGGCTGATAATGAAAAAACCACCTACAAAAAAACGCAACCTTCAATGGCTGATATTTGGAAAACCACCGATGTACTACTTCGGTGATTTATTTATTTTCAACTTGTTTATATTGAGTTATGACGTATGCTCAAAATTGAGAAAAACCCGCCGACTACTACTTCGGTGAATTGTTTATTTTCAACTTGTTTATATTCAGCGATGACGAACGTTGTTTTTTATATATCCGCAAAGCGTCGAACTTTCCAATAATAAAAATAATATTAGCAAATTAGTTACTTTTCGTTAATAATAATATTTTCAATAAATAAAATAAGAGGAAGAATAATTGCAAATTAGTAAATTGTCGTTAATATTAATTTTCAACTTGCTTTTATCCGACTTTATCTAGCGTTTGTCCTTGCGACTTGTTAACAGTCATGGTAAAAGCCCAGCGGACTGGGAACTGCTTCCGGTGAAAAGAAACCGGCAAGTTTTTTTGGCACTCGATTCTCACTCGAGGCACAAACACTATATCGCCTGAGTTTTCTCCGCAGATTATCTTGCACTTGAGTACGTTAGGTGCCAGCTCTAGCACTTGCACTCGGGTTCCATTGCACAGTCCTGACGCTATGTCTAAATTTCTGACCAACATAACCATTGCGTTTTTCTTCAAACGCAATTCGTGCTTTGGAAGTCCAGTCGGATTGAGCGTGTTAAGCAATTCGACAACATATTCGTGTCTCTTGTTGTCTTCTTCGCATATCTCATCCAAGCTCAGGTACGTACGAGTTTCGCCCTCCAGCAAATTTAAGGCCACTTCGCTTAGCTCGTCGACTTCTTTGTTGGTTATCTCCAACACGGCCGATTTCCACATGGACAAAATGTTTTGCGTTGTGATCTTATCCGCAAACACTTTTTGCATCAAATCGCCGTCATATTGACACATTTCAGGTGTAAAAACTTTATCTTCGGTGTCGTTCATTAGGCTTTCGCCAATGTTTAAAATGTCTGCTGCAAAATCTGCATCATCAGCGCGCATGTTCTTTGAAAGCGTAAAGATCTGGAACTGTGACCACAGTTCACTTCCTTTCAAGGAAATAGCCAAAAGCTGTTGAGGGCTGGCATATTCTTTGATTGGAAGTGTTTGACAAAAATCGCCTCCAAACAAAACAATCTTTCCACCGAACGGTACATCTTCTACTTTGGTAATGAGTTTTTACATATTAGTCGCACTCTAAGCACAAAAACAACACCAATGCGCTAATATAGCAATAACTTTACGAACGCTTCGCAAGCGAAGCGTGTGACTAAAATAGCTAGTAGCAAATGATTTTTCACTTGGACACGATTTGGAATGGTCTTTTATTTGATTGGATGATTTAGGAAAAAATGCCTACGTAAAAAAAACCTTTAATCGGTGATTTGGAAAAAACAGCATACGAAAAAACCATGTTAAATGGGTGATAGTGAAAAAACCGCCTATGAAAAACACTATTTATTTGATGGTATCGGAAAAACAGCCTACGAAAAAACAACATTTATTGGGTGATAGTGAAACAAGTAAATTAAAAACGAATTAATTTAATTTAATTTAATTATTTAATTATTTTAATTTAATTTAATTAACTAAATTAATTGAATTATTGTAAAACTAATAATTGAATATTGCATTGTCTTCTATTTTGAGCATGTATGCAAAATTTGAAAAAAAATCTATCATCAGGAAGTGACTCAAAAATTGATTGCAAGATTTGAAACAGACAGAGAAACAAACAGACAGACAGAGAAACAAACAGAGACGACGAGTTAATAAAAGCATTGGTAAAAACCGCCTACGAAATGGACAACATATTTTGGGTGATAGTGAAAAAAAGCCTAAGAAACAACCCAACTTGTAATGGCTGATAATGAAAAAAAAACGCCTACAAAAAACCCAATCTTCAATAGCTAATATTGGGAAAACCCGCCGATGTACTACTTCGGTGATTTATTTATTTTCAACTTGTTTATAATGAGTTGTGACGTATGCTCAAATTATGTTAAACTTTCGCGGCTAATAACTTTTTATTTAATATATTAATATATTATATATAATGTATTAAAATAAATAATGTCGTTAATAATAATTTCCTTAAATAACATAACATAACTTTATTATAGTGAATAAGGAATTAAAAATGACTGTATAATATTCACTACTTTTTTAAAAACTAAAAGTTACATAACGAAAGTTTCGATTTGAATTCATTCAAAGTCTGAGCATTTGCAACATCTTCTTTTAGTTTGTTCCACTCGTTGATGATTCTTGCGCTGAAAAACGTCCGCTTCAAAGGTCCTGTCCTGTCTTTGTAAAGCTTCATCGGATGACCTCTTGTATTTCTGTTGGAAACTCTAGTAAAAAACTTGTCTGGATCAAGATTAAGACCATTATTCAATATATTATATACTAGTATTAAGTCTCCTCTTATTCTCCTTCTCTCAAGGGTCGTCAGCCTACACCTCAACAATCTCTCTTCATAGCTTAAACCATGCATTCCATTAATTATTTTCGTAGCTCTCCTCTGTACCCTTTCTAGAATATTAATGTCTTGTTTAAGTGAAAGACTCCACACCTGCACACAATATTCCAAATGCGGTCTTACTAGTGTCTTATATAGTTTTAGAATTAAGTCCTTGTCTCTGCTCACCATAGTTCTTTTAATTATGCCTAGCACCTGATTCCCTCTATTGGCTGCCTTAGCACATTGTATTGATGGTTTGGCACTATTATGCACCAGAATACCCAAGTCTCTTTCTTCCGTTGTTTCTTTCAATGTTGTGCCGTTCATCTCATACCTACATTTTTGATTTCGCTGAATATATCTACAAAGCGTCGAACTTTCCAATAATAGGAATAATATTAGCAAATTAGTTAATTTTCGTAAATAATAATATTATTAGTAATTAAAATAAGAGGAATAATAATTGCAAAATAGTAAAATGTCGTTAATAATAATTTCATTGAATATTTCCGCAAAGCGTCGAACTTTCGTATAATAGGAATAATATTAGCAAATTAGTTACTTTTCGTAAATAATAATAAATAAAATAAGAGGAATAATAATTGCAAAATAGTAAATTGTCGTTAATAATTTACAGCTTGTTTAAAATTGGGAAAAACCCGACGACTACTACTTCGGTGATTTATTTATTTTCAACTTGTTTATATTCAGCGATGACGTACGATGCATTATATATATCCGCATAGCGTTAAACTTTCGCGGCTAATAACTTTTTATTTAAACATTTAAACAAGAAAGTGCCCTAACAAACCTTGTTCAGCGTCTCATAATCTATCAACGTGAGTTTTTTCAGACCTGCAGATGCTAATCGGATGACATAATACATACATCATTGCGCTTTTATGTTAGAGAACCAGCACTTGACCCACGCTTCGCACGCGAAGCGTGTGAGTATTTACATATTAATAAAAGGTAGTCGCATTCAAATCGCACTATAAGCTTAAAAACAACACCAATGCTTTACGCACGCTTCGCAAACGAAGAGTGTGACTATTTTAGTCAGTAGCAGACGATTTTTTACTTGATCACGTTCTGGAATGGTTTCTTCTTTGATTGGATGATTTTGAAAAAACTACCTACAAAAAAAACCTTTAATGGGCGATATTGGGAAAAACAGCATACGAAAAAAACCACATTTATTAAGTGATAGTGAAAAAAGCGCCTTCGAAAAAAAACTATATTGGATGTTTTTGGAAATAACCGCCTACGAAAAACACATCCTTAAATGGTTGATAATAAAAAAACCGCCTACGAAAAAAAACTTTGATAACGGACATGTAAAAAAAACACCTATGAAAAACAACCTTCATTAGCAGTTATTGACAAAACCCCCAACGAAAAAACTCAACATTTAATGGCTGATAATAAAAAAACCACCTACGAAAAAAACAATTCAAAAGCGTGTGAGGTTTTTCAGCAAGGCGCAAATGATTGAGCACGTTTTTGGACCGGCCTTCTTAAAAACAACCTTTAATAGCTTATATAGAAACGACCTACAAAAAAACAACTTTTAATCGCTGATATTTAAAAAACCGCCAACGAAAAAAGCAGAAAAACGTAATAATGGCAAATATTGAAAAAACCCGCCTACTAATAAACACTCTTTAAAAAACAACATTTAATGACTGATATTGAAAATCCGCCTATGAAAAAACAACCCTGTAATGGCTTATATCTGAAAAAAATACCGCCTACGAAAAAAACCCACCTTCAATGGCTGATAATGGGAAAACCCCCTACGAAAAAAAACCAACCTTCAATGTCGGAGAATGAAAAACGCCAACCGTCTACTTTATTTATTTTCAACCTGCTAATATTGAGTGATGACGTATTCTCATTTTTGGGAAAACCTGCTTCGAAAAATATTGGAAAAACCCGCCGTCCGTCTACTTCGGTGATTTGTTTATTTTCAATTTGTTTATATTTAGTGATGACGTGCGATGCGTTACATAGCGTTAAACTTTCGAGGCTAATAACTTTTTATTTAAAGATTTTAACAAAAAAGTGCCCTACCAAACCGTGTTCAACGTCTCATAATCTATCAACGTGAGTTTTTTCAGACCTGTAGATGCTAATCGGGTAACATACATAATACATATTAGATGATTGCGCTTTTATGTTAGGAACCAGCACTTGACGCACGCTTCGCGCGCGTGTGAGTTTTTACATATTAATAGTAAAATTAGTCGCACTCAAATCGCAGTCTTAGCTCAAAAACAACACCTATGCGCTATTATAGTAATAACTTTACGCACGTTTCGCAAGCGAAGCGTGTGACTATTATAGCCAGTTGCATATGAACACGTTTTATAAAATAGTAAATTGTCGCTAATAATAATTTACAACTTGCTTAAAATTGGGAAAAACCCGCCGACTACTACTTCGGTGATTTATTTATTTTCAACTTGTTTATATTTAGCGATGACGTACGATGCATTATATATATATCCGCAATGCGTTAAACTTTCGCGGCTAATAACATTTTATTTAAACATTTTAACAAAAAAGTGCCCTAACAAACCTTGTTCAGCGTCTCATAATCTTTCAACGTGAGCTTTTTCAGACCTGCAGATGGTAATCGGGTGACATACACCATTGCGCTTTTATAGTAGGGACAAGCACTTGGCGCACGCTTCGCGTGCGAAGCGTGTGAGTTTTTCAGCTGTCGGAGATGATTTTTTACTTAGAAAAGTTTTGTAATGATCTTCTCTTTGAATAACTAAATTTGAAAAAACAGCCTACGAAAAAAACAACATGTATTGGATGATATTGAAAAAACCGCTTACGAATAAAACCACTTCAATTTATTTTCAACTTGTGTGATGACGTAATCTCTAAATTATTTGGAAAACACGCCTTCGGTGATTTTTTTATTTTCAACTTGTTTATATTGAGTGATGACGTACTATGCATTATATATATCCGCAAAGCGTTAAACTTTCGCGGCTAATAACTTTTTATTTAAATATTTTAACAAAAAAGTGTCCTAACAAACCGTGTTCAGCGTCGCATAATCTATCAACGTGAGTTTTTTCAGACTTGCAGATGCTAATCGGGTGACATACTTACTAGGGTTGTTACAGTTACTGAATCTAAAACTGAAACATTCAGTTAACTGAATCTTTTTAGATTCAGTAACTTCAACGAAAACTTTTTTAAAAACTGTAACTGAAACTGAATCTATTGAAAGAACTGAATATAGCTGAATCTTTTAAAATGATTTTTTTAATATACTAGCTGGGTTACCCGGCGTTGCCCGGGGATTTTAAAGGCTTTTTATCGTTTTCTCTCTGGCTCCCGTTTCCTTAACCGCTTGCTTTCCCGTTCCATGTCGCTTTCTCACTCCTGGTCGCATTTCTGCTCACGGTCGCTTTTCCGCCCCGGTCTCTTTTACTTTTCCCGATCCCGGTTGCTTTAAGCTTTACCGCTCCAGCTTGCTCTTCTTTTCGCTCTTCTTTTCCTCCATTAAATTTTAGAGCCTTCCCAATGTGGCTTAGATGGGCTGTAGCGGAATGCTGTGCACAGTCATCAAAATTGATCTGTTCTCTCGTTAACACTTTGTTGTTTGGTTTGCTCGTTGAGTTACGTCTGAACTTCCTCAATTTTAATTAGTGTTCTTTAATGTATTGGTTCCACTCTGCAAGTGTGATCTTCTGCAAAGGCTTATTATGATTGACTGAAGCTGAAAAAAAAGAATTTATTAGTTAACGGCTGCAATAATGTTAAAATCCGCTCATATATCTCAACAGGTTATATTTATTTTAAATACTTGTAAGATTATAAATGCTTACAATAGATCTATCACACACTGTTCAACAGCTGCTTTTCGTAAAATCGCTAGTCTTAGTTTTTGAGTTGTTCTTAGTTTTTAAGTGTCATGTCTACAGAAAGCATATAACGCTACATGTGGCATGTTAATAAATGTTGACCCGTGGCTTTGAAAAATGTGATATAAAACACAGATTGAAATAAAACATGAAGTAATAATAATATTAAAAACCTTCAAAGCATTAACTTAATGAATTTTCCGAGAGTTTTCTGAGATCATCAATTTGGAACAATCGAAGAGTACCACTTTTATTTAGCAAATGATGCAATTATAAATTGAACAAAACAGCAGCAGATTGATAGGCTGGCTTGAGAACTTTGTTCATGATTTTGTTGAAACACAAAAATACTGCACTTGCTTTCATTTCTTTCAAATTTCATGCACCTCATATATCAGTGAAACTTTTACAATAAATTGGTGTTGCATGTAAGATTTTCTTTAAAATGTAATTTTCTAATTTCCTCTGAAAAGTAAAAAATAAAATAAGACCGATAAATTAATTCATAATCTTATAGTCATAACTAATCGTGAATAATAATGGTTGTAATGCCATCACATAAAAAAAAACTTACCTGCCCAAAAAAATTTCTCATTTACCGATAGGCTGATAGCAAGCTCGTCGCTCAACAATATTAGATGAGGAACAATTGAAGTCAGAAGCCTTGAACGATAAATATGAACAATGAATTTAAATTTATTTTTCCAATCTGCAACTCCTTTTTGTAAAACACAAAATGTTAGAGCATAATGATAATCTTATAATAATTAATAATAATATAACATAATTAAACACGTGCAATGCAACAAACGAAACAAATTGAAAGATACACAGTAAATCATGATTTTAAAAACTAAAAACAAATTACCAAAGCTTTGCCACTTACTTTTGAATGAGAGATATGAACAATGAATTTCTAATTTGATTTAATTTTAATTTGTTAAGTCTGGAACTCTTTTTGTGAAGCACAAAATATCTCTAAATAGAAGAAATTCCACCTGCAATTTATTGATTAGTCCTGAAATCCAAAGTTATCTAGATTTAAAAAATAAGTTGCTAAAATCAAATATAAAGTTTACCGATAGCAGAGCTGTCGTATCGGAGGTTCGGAAGAGAATGAGCCTCAATGAGCTCTATGAAATCAAAACAAAGGTATCCGGCGGCACCATAGATACCTATGGGCGGCACTAAACAACACAAATATTTATTTAATTTAATATTTAAAACCTTTAAAACTTAAGAAAAAAAAATTAAAAATATTTTGTATAATTTAACTATAAATTAATTTTATTTTATTTTGTAGAAAAAAAATTTACTCCAACTTACTACCGCTGACCAAAACGTTTTTTGTCCATAAAACATCAACGGAAAAACCAATTTATTTAAAATTTTACAGGAACCACCGTTTGAATAAGATACATAAGTGTGCCAAATTTCAATTAAATCTGTTCCGCCGTTTACATTTTATGTCCGAACAAACAAACAAACATTTCATTTTTATATATAAGACTAGCTGGGTTACCCGGCGTTGCCCGGGGATTTTAAAGGCTTTTTATCGTTTTCTCTCTGGCTCCCGTTTCCTTAACCGCTTGCTTTCCCGTTCCATGTCGCTTTCTCACTCCTGGTCGCATTTCTGCTCACGGTCGCTTTTCCGCCCCGGTCTCTTTTACTTTTCCCGATCCCGGTTGCTTTAAGCTTTACCGCTCCAGCTTGCTCTTCTTTTCGCTCTTCTTTTCCTCCATTAAATTTTAGAGCCTTCCCAATGTGGCTTAGATGGGCTGTAGCGGAATGCTGTGCACAGTCATCAAAATTGATCTGTTCTCTCGTTAACACTTTGTTGTTTGGTTTGCTCGTTGAGTTACGTCTGAACTTCCTCAATTTTAATTAGTGTTCTTTAATGTATTGGTTCCACTCTGCAAGTGTGATCTTCTGCAAAGGCTTATTATGATTGACTGAAGCTGAAAAAAAAGAATTTATTAGTTAACGGCTGCAATAATGTTAAAATCCGCTCATATATCTCAACAGGTTATATTTATTTTAAATACTTGTAAGATTATAAATGCTTACAATAGATCTATCACACACTGTTCAACAGCTGCTTTTCGTAAAATCGCTAGTCTTAGTTTTTGAGTTGTTCTTAGTTTTTAAGTGTCATGTCTACAGAAAGCATATAACGCTACATGTGGCATGTTAATAAATGTTGACCCGTGGCTTTGAAAAATGTGATATAAAACACAGATTGAAATAAAACATGAAGTAATAATAATATTAAAAACCTTCAAAGCATTAACTTAATGAATTTTCCGAGAGTTTTCTGAGATCATCAATTTGGAACAATCGAAGAGTACCACTTTTATTTAGCAAATGATGCAATTATAAATTGAACAAAACAGCAGCAGATTGATAGGCTGGCTTGAGAACTTTGTTCATGATTTTGTTGAAACACAAAAATACTGCACTTGCTTTCATTTCTTTCAAATTTCATGCACCTCATATATCAGTGAAACTTTTACAATAAATTGGTGTTGCATGTAAGATTTTCTTTAAAATGTAATTTTCTAATTTCCTCTGAAAAGTAAAAAATAAAATAAGACCGATAAATTAATTCATAATCTTATAGTCATAACTAATCGTGAATAATAATGGTTGTAATGCCATCACATAAAAAAAAACTTACCTGCCCAAAAAAATTTCTCATTTACCGATAGGCTGATAGCAAGCTCGTCGCTCAACAATATTAGATGAGGAACAATTGAAGTCAGAAGCCTTGAACGATAAATATGAACAATGAATTTAAATTTATTTTTCCAATCTGCAACTCCTTTTTGTAAAACACAAAATGTTAGAGCATAATGATAATCTTATAATAATTAATAATAATATAACATAATTAAACACGTGCAATGCAACAAACGAAACAAATTGAAAGATACACAGTAAATCATGATTTTAAAAACTAAAAACAAATTACCAAAGCTTTGCCACTTACTTTTGAATGGGAGATATGAACAATGAATTTCTAATTTGATTTAATTTTAATTTGTTAAGTCTGGAACTCTTTTTGTGAAGCACAAAATATCTCTAAATAGAAGAAATTCCACCTGCAATTTATTGATTAGTCCTGAAATCCAAAGTTATCTAGATTTAAAAAATAAGTTGCTAAAATCAAATATAAAGTTTACCGATAGCAGAGCTGTCGTATCGGAGGTTCGGAAGAGAATGAGCCTCAATGAGCTCTATGAAATCAAAACAAAGGTATCCGGCGGCACCATAGATACCTATGGGCGGCACTAAACAACACAAATATTTATTTAATTTAATATTTAAAACCTTTAAAACTTAAGAAAAAAAAATTAAAAATATTTTGTATAATTTAACTATAAATTAATTTTATTTTATTTTGTAGAAAAAAAATTTACTCCAACTTACTACCGCTGACCAAAACGTTTTTTGTCCATAAAACATCAACGGAAAAACCAATTTATTTAAAATTTTACAGGAACCACCGTTTGAATAAGATACATAAGTGTGCCAAATTTCAATTAAATCTGTTCGGCCGTTTACATTTTATGTCCGAACAAACAAACAAACATTTCATTTTTATATATAAGATTACTAACGGGGTTACCCGGCGTTGCCCGGGGTTTTTAGATGTTTTTCTAATGTTTGTCTCTCTCGCTCCCGTTTCCTTCTCCACTTTCCCGTTTTCGTCGTGTTCCCGGTCGCTTTTCCGCTCTCGGTCGTTTTCCAGCTCCCGGTCGCTTTCCCGCTCAGAAGTTTTGTTATCGATTTTCTCTCTTGCTCGCGTTTCCTTCCAAGCATGCTCTCCCGATTCCAGTTGCTTTCCGCGTTCCCGGTCGCTTTCCGCGTTCCCGGTCGCTTTCCCGTTCCGGTCGCTTTCCCGTTCCCGGTCACTTTCCCGTTCCCGCTCACGCTTGCTCTCCCGTTCCCGGTCATGCTTGCTCTCCCGTTCCCGTTCCCGTTCACGCTCATTTTCTCTTTTCCATTCTTTCATAACTTCTGTTAGCCTATAAAACGTAAAATAGATTTGCTAAGACTATATATATATATGAATGTTTGTGGGTTAGTTTGTCTATTATAGAAACGGGAAAGCGACCCGGAACGGACAGCGAGCGGGAACAGAAAAGCAAGCGTGAGCGGGAATGTGAGAGCAAACGTGAGCGGGAACGGGACAGCGACCGGGAACGGGAAAACGACCGGGAGCGGGAAAGCGACCGGGAGCGGGAAAGTGACCGGCAGCGGGAAATCGACCGAAAACGGGAAAGCGAACAGGAGTGGGAAAGCAGGTGGGAAAGGAAACGGGAGAGAAAGAGACAAACATTAGAAAAACCTTTAAAAACCCGGGCAACGCCGGGTATCTCCGCTAGTACATACATAAACACACACCACACACAGACACACATACATGCACATACACATACATACATACACACATACATACGCACATACATATATATATAGTTCCCGCTCGCTCACCCGCTCCGCTCATTTTGTGACAGATTTCAAAAAAATTTTCTCTATATTTGATTCCCCTTGACTCTCAAGGTTGTGTGAAAATTTCATTACGATCGGATGAATGGTGTAGCAATGCATGAATAACATACTTATATACATACATACATACATACATACTTACATACATACATACATACATACATACATACATACATACATACATACATACATACATACATACATACATACATACATACATACATACATACATACATACAAACATTCATTTTTATATATATAGATTTACTATGTTTGCGGTTAAAGGATTTGATTCTGCGGCACGGACGACAACTTCGGTCGAAGTTAAGAACAGTTCTTTCGTTTGGTTTCGTGTTAGTGTTCTGTTGCTTGTGTTGTTTTTCGAAGATTTTCAAGTTTTTAGAATTACCAAAATGGAAGATACTTGTGTTAGTAATAACAATGTCATCAACGAATCTACCGGGGAAGAAGTATCGTTGATTCAACAAAATTAATCGAAATCTGCTTTAGGACCTCCAACGAAAAAAGCTAGATTCAACAAAACAAGACCTATTACTAACCCGGTACATAAAAGGTTTACAGGAGTTGAAGAAGAAAAATAAGCAATATTTATTCTGTACTTTTTAAAGGTAAGAATGGGACAAATTTAGAGTTTCATTTGAGGAAGCATGAAATAGAATACGCAGAGTATTTAGAGGAAAAAGAAGCTATAAAATCGAGAACATAGATTAAGTCTATTAAACGGCCCTTCTTCAGATCTGAAAAACCAGGCAACAATTGAAAACTGTTTTGTTGTTAAAGAACGCAAAAATGACTTAAAAAAGCTCCAATGCCTATAATAAGGCTGTCCGTGCTATTGCCTCGGCATGTGCGGCAAACAGTTTGCCTTTTTAATATATGATGAAGAACTTAATGTTGGAGACAGTGACAGCAGTGAATAAAGACAAAATTAAGCCACTGGTTGATAAAATAAAGTCCATAACGGAGGAATACAAAACTACAGATTCGAATTGACAGACTGGAGACGCAATTGAGAAGCAACGATCTCGTCATTCACGGAATCCCTGAATCGTCCTACGCTGAGGTGGCTTCGGGTGTGACTGCTGGGGAAGGTGATTTCTCTAAACATATGTCTCGGCAGGATACAATGAGTGCTGTCGTGGAGTGCTGCAGGACGAAGTTAGATCTCGACATATCTATGAAGGATATTACTGCCGGGTACAGAATACCTGGCATTAAAAATGCACCACGACCGATAGTTATAACTCTCGTTTCAAAAACAGTCAGAAACCGAATTTACTCTTCAAGACGCCTACTTCACAAACATGAAGATAAACATAAAATTTATATCAACGAACATTTAACTAAGGGGTGCTCAGAAATCTTTTCGAGAGGCCGGAGACTACTCAAAGAAAATAAAATCTCCTCCATCCGGACATGGAATGGCGTTGTTTTTGCAAAAAGAGTTGAATCTGACAGGCCAATTAAAATCCTAAGTCTCGAGGAGGTTAAAAAATTACAGATTTGTTAAAACGGCTTCTGATACGACGAAGACTGAAGAAGAACGTTTAAGTTTACTGAAGTTTATAAGAAGCTCCTCTTCGTTTGATTATAACATTGATCCTGATGAAAATATCTTCCACCCGATCTATGATAATAGAAATGTTTATGTTACTTCTGATGAGTTAAACGAGCTAACCGGACGATTAGCTTCTGATCATTTGTCATTTCTTCACGTCAATTGCAGAAGCTTAAAAAATAAATTGCATGACTTAGCAATGTTACTTCACTGGAGTAGATCTCGGATTTTGGCGGTTACAGAGACCTGGCTGGATGACAATTCATCTTTGAGCTTGGAAATACCGGGCTTTGTTTTCGTATCTAGACATAAGAGTTATGAAAAAAGGTGGCGGAGTTGGTTTTTTTATTGACTCTGGCTTAAAATATTCTGTTCTTGATGTTAGTTCCTGGAGTATTGATATTACTTTATTTGAAATTCTCTTGGTATCTGTGGAGTGTCGAGGAATTGGAAGTTTTACTGTTGGAGTAATCTATCGCCCACCGGATACCGATATACGTGTTTTTAATGCAGAGCTGAGTAACATCTTGGATTACGTTGATAGAAAAAAGATGAAGATATTTCTACTGGGCGACTTTAACATTGATTTTGTTGACAAATAATGGAACTCACTTACAGCGGAGTTTTTTAATTTACGAGCTTCCCACTGCCTTCTTCCAGTCTTTACAACGCCAACTAAAAAATGCCCTTCAACCGCCACCGCAATTGATAATATATTTACTAATTATCCACTACAGAAGACTCCCGCCAGGATTGTACTCGATGATGTCTCGGACCACTTCCCTATTTTTCTCTCTGCCACATTATCGACACCTGATTGCGTCGGAAAAAATCATGTCTCTTCTTTAAGAAGAAGTTTCGTTAATGAAGAAATTTTTGAGCAAACGCTGCATGGAGCCGATTGGTCTAGGGTAATAGAGGTGGCCGAGTGTGGCGACGCGTCATCCGTCTATTTAATGTTTATCAATAGATACCTTGAGATATATAATAATTCTTTTCCTCTGGTGAGCTGCAGCGGCAAATCTAACGGACCTAACAAGTTTGATAAAGAATGGATGACACCTGAACTTATGAAAAGCTGCATGAAAAAAATCCGCTTTACCGAGTAGGAATCCATCTCCGTCTAACAAACAGAAATTTACTACATTTAGAAACCTCTTCAAATCAACTAAGGTAAAAACAATCAAACAATTCTACTCCGAAAAGTTTAAATTAAACAACAACATGAAAGGAACATGGAAGTTAATTGGGAACATTTTAAATAAAAATACCAACATGGAACAATTCAAGACTTTCTGTACGGATGACGGTAGTCTATTAACATCTTCTTCTGTTATTGCTGAGTCATTCAATAATTACTTTTCTAATATTGGCTCCAACCTCGCAAGAAAGATATCCCCACCGGATACAACGTTTGAAAAATATCTTGGCAATCCTGTGACTCACTTTTTTTATGTCGCACCCACTACGCCCGATGAGATTATCAAAATGGCTTCAAACTTAAAGATCTCTCACAGCTGCGGAACCGATGGAGTCGACCCATGCATCGCACGAAATTCAATTACGGCGATCGCTTGTCCTCTGTCTGCTATAATAAATTGCTCAATATCTTCAAGGGTATTCCCCGCTCAACTAAAAACAGCTAAAGTCATTCCAATTTACAAAGCTGGGAAAAAAGAAAACTTTTTTAATTACCGGCCAATATCTGTCTTGTGCTATTTCTCAAAGTTTTTTGAAAGAGTGATGCACTCCAGACTTTATAATTATCTTGATAAATTTTCCATTATTACACCCAATCAGTTTGGATTTAGAAAAAATCACTCAACTTATATGCCACTGGTTATGTTACACTCAAAGTTTGCCGAGGCCATGGATCGTGGGAAATATGTAGTTGGCATCTTCCTGGACCTAGCTAAAGCCTTCGATACGGTTGATCACGGCATTCTGGTGGAAAAATTCAGGCACTATGGAATACGGGGAACTCCACTATCATGGTTCAGTGACTATCTTAGCTGTAGATCACAATGCGTCCAGCACAGTAATTCTACCTCTTCGATGAAGCAGGTAACTTGCGGGGTGCCTCAAGGGTCGGTGCTGGGACCGCTTCTATTCCTCATCTATATTAACGACCTATGCTCAGTTTCAGATCGCCTTGAATTTGTTTTGTTTGCGTATGATACTAACCTATTTGCGACTGGCGATAACTTAGAAAATTTATATTACGATATCAACCGTGAATTGCTTTCTGTTTCTAAATGGTTCTCTGCTAGTAGACTTTCCTTAAATGTAAGCAAAACGAATTATATTTTATTTCACCATATAAACTGAAGATTGAAGATATACCAATTTTGCGGATTCCTTATTGCAAGTTCTTGGGCGTGTTGCATGATGAACACCTTACATTAAAAACTCACATTGAACATGTTACATCTAAGGTTGCAAAAAATTGTGGAGTGCTATCTCGTATACATCAGTTTGTTGATGCCAATATTTCTATGATGTTATACTATGCACTTATCTTTCCGCATTTGTCATACTGCAATATTGTCTGGGCCTCAAATTATTCAACTCGTTTAAAGCCTCTTCATATTTTGCAAAAGCGAATTATTCGAATTATTTTTCACATGCCTCCCACATCGTCTTGTAAAATTCAAATGGCTAACAACAACATTCTTAATATTTATCAGATTAATTTCTTCCAAACTGGCATTTTCATGTATAAATATGATAATTTTATATTACCCTCATCATTCGATAACATGATAATGAAAAATATTTGCATTAAATTTGTATCTAATTTCTACCTCAAATATATAAAGGATTTTTAATAAACGAAGTTTTTTACGGTTCATTTCTTATTTAACTATTATTGGAAACAGACTTGGTGTTTTGTTATAGGAAACATGCGTCTTTCCAAAATTGGTGCACATTCTGGTTTACGCGCACACACACACGCACACACACACATACATACATACATACATACATACATACATACATACATACATACATACATACATACATACATACATACATACATACATACATACATACATACATACATACATACATACATACATACATACATACATACATACATACATACATACATACATACATACATACATACATACATACATACATACATACATACATACATACATACATACATACATACATACATACATACATACATACATACATACATACATACATACATACATACATACATACATACATACATACATACATACATACATATATATATATATATATATATATATACATACACTCACAAACACACACACCACCCGCAGATGCGGTATAATTCGACGATGTCTGTAGAATTTAAATTGATTAAAAATCGATAGTAAATGCGATAAATGAGTTCGTAGAAAGCATTAGAATTATTAATAATAAATTATTTTATTATTATTATAAAGCGCTATAAAAACTATTTAGGCTCAGACAAGTACGGAGCTCGACACCGCCTTGTATTCGATGCACTGCCGCTGACCTGTTTATAAATATATAACACGCTACGCGATTCCTTCGTTTACACTTTTCTTTAAAACTCAAATTTGTTCTATGTAATAATTTTTAAATTATAATTACATTATTTAATTAATTAAAATAATTTTATATAACATTTTCCCATTTTAAATAAATTATTCATACTAATTATCATAATGTTTAAACTAGTGATTAATTTTCATCGTGTTTATAGTTAATTATAGCCATGAATTATGTATTAATCCGCCACACGGGCCGTTCGTGGGAAAGATTACCTTTGGTTTTTGTTTCTTTTTGTTTGTGTAATTTTTTTTTAGGACCTTATTGGATATACAATATTTTGACGATAAACATTAAATCGCTCAAATGGTAAACAAATGTAGTGAGGTAAAGCTAGCAGACACACTTAACACGGTGAAAAGCTTATGAAATGCACGGGGAAAGCTAGCAGACACTCAAATTATTTTATTTAAATATAAAAAAATATCGGTAATGTTAGACAATTAAATTTATAACTGATAGAGTTGAAATAAAAAACCAACAACGATTTGACAAGATATTTGAGATCTAATTTGCATTTACCATAAAGTAAACAAAAATGTACGGAAGCACCAAAAATTTAAGAACTTATTTTCAGTAACTAAAACGTTTTATAAATAATTTTAAGCTTCTATTTTAACTTTATTTGTACTCTTACAACATATACAAAATTCAAAACTTGGAACCAAAGCGGACTCCTTACTGATTTACAACCGATGTTGCAAAACTTATATTTCGGTAACTATTATTGTGAAGGTTTTTATTTAAAGTTTATAATTTAGTTCAGTCATGTTTCTACAAAATATCAAAAATTCAGAAGCCGACAATTACTTTTACTACCTAGCAGACACTCATGTAGTAGACCCCTCTCTGATTTACGTTTTAACAACACCGATGTTGCAGAGCTAATATCTCGGTAACTGTTATTGTGAAGGTTTTTATTTAAATTTTATAATTTAGTTCAATCATGTTGCTACAAAATATTAAATATTCAGAAACCGACAATTAATAATAATAAATAATAATAACATGGTTTAAAGCTGTCCAGAAGACTAAATAGCCTGTGTGAGAACCACTACTGGTTAAAAACCAATTTGTCAAGCATCACTTTAAAATGTTTAATCGACTCAACGGAAACTGCTTCTTTACTCAGTTGGTTCCAGGCATTGATGACTCTGCTGCTGAAGAATCTCTGCTTAATTTTCTTCTCCGAATGTTTAAAGATCTTGTACTTGTGACCCCGTAGTCCTACTCTATTCGCTGTCTGGAAGTATCTTGATGCTGGAATATCTTCTTTGTTTTTTATCAGGAGAATCATGGTGTGTGTCGTCAAGGCATATTTACTGAATTTTTAATGCCTTCCCGGCAAATACCCTCTTCCCCGGTTATGAGCTGTTTTTGAAAGCTAAAGTGTTTAGTAATTTGTTTCAAATGTTGGTGTTTCGATTTGGGTAGGGTCCTGAAAATGTTGCCTAAAACCAAATCTGGTAAGAATCATTAAAACATATTTATAAAGTTCATAATGTGCAAAATATTTCTAACCAGTGTGGCAATTCTAAATAATGTTCAAAAATAGGCTAATATGTATGTAGCAAAAAATTGTACCAAATTATTGACATTTTTGTTTTCCATGGAAAAACAGAAAACAATATTTTTTAATAATTTAGTGAAAACGTTTTTGTACTTTAGAGGTATTTTTATAAACAAACAAGTAAAGGAATAAACGAGTTTTTCAACACAAACTTTTATTTAAATAGGGTTAGAAATACGAAAGATATTCAAATTAGGTTTTTCGGTTTTTTTTCAATTGAATCATGCATTTTCATCCAATATAAAGCTATGGCAAAAGTTTCAGCTTCCTAGCTAATCAAAAAACTTGTTAAACTTTACTTGCAAGATTTGCGTACAGAGATTACAAGTTGAATAAAAGTTTGTAAATCTAATGCTGTTGAAATCTGGGATAGTAAAATCTTTCAATCCTTTAAAATAATTTAACTGTGTTTGTCAAATCCCTTATATCATTTTCACTGTGTTCAATCAATCAATCAATCAATCAATCAATCAATCAATCAATCAATCAATCAATCAATCAATCAATCAATCAATCAATCAATCAATCAATCAATCAATCAATCAATCAATCAATCAATCAATCAATCAATCAATCAATCAATCAATCAATCAATCAATCAATCAATCAATCAATCAATCAATCAATCAATCAATCAATCAATCAATCAATCAATCAATCAATCAATCAATCAATCAATCAATCAATCAATCAATCAATCAATCAATCAATCAATCAATCAATCAATCAATCAATCAATCAATCAATCAATCAATCAATCAATCAATCAATCAATCAATCAATCAATCAATCAATCAATCAATCAATCAATCAATCAATCAATGACCTTAAACCGTTGACGCAACTGCTAAAACAAGACAGGCATGACGATGTTGAAAAATATATTGCAGACGAGGCTCTCATTGCAAGTAGGTTTCTAAAAAACAAATTTCAAGCAGGCTGCCGTCTCCAGGAAGTGATGAATTTTATGCTGGACTATAAAGATGCATTTCCTACTCTAAATTGGCATTATTCTAGTCAGCTGCAATGACTCTTGACATCTCGATTGCCACTTGTGAGAATTCATTTTCTTGTCTAACACGAGTACTACGACCACAGAGAAGATCAATGTCCCATGAGAGAAAATGCAAACTTGTACTTCTGGCATTTGAAAAATCGCTCTGTAAAGCAATGGATACGGATACCTATCAAATACCAAGAATGCAATTAAATAAAATCGGATTCAAATAATTGTCTTGCCAATGATCAAACCACATTATAATGAAATGCACTTTTTAGTTTAGTTTCTCATTTCAAGCTATTACACATCCATTCATGTTTTACACATGAAAATTGTCATCAGTTTCATAATCAGTGCTTGGACTTAGTCTTACAATATTATAATAACTTTAATCTTACAGTTTTAAAACAGAGAAAGAAGCTAATTCAGCTTAGCTGACAAACTTTGGCTTTTGATTTTTGAATGACTCTCAATAATTCAAACTATTTTCATAATTTAGTATTTTTTAGTGCTAGTCTGACACTGCAATACTATTAACCCCAATATTCTGAACTGATTAATTCGAGGAAACAATTTAAAGCTTACTGTCAAACCACACAATCTTTATAACAATATAAGTTTAATGATAGACTTGATATATAATCTAATCTTCTATTTAGATTGTTTAGAAACTGATGACAAGTTTTATGTGTAACACATGAATGGATGTTTAGTAACTTAAAATGAGAAAATAAACTAAATAGTACATTTCATTACAATGTGGTTTGATCTTTGTCAAAACAAATATTTAAATCCAATTTTATTTTATTGATTTCTTGGCATTTGATACAGATGTATAAGTTTTTATCAAAAATAAAATAAGCAAGTTATTGTATTGTGGATTATAACAGTTGTCTTAATCAGTAATTAAATGTGGACAATTTGATTCAGTGCTGTCATCCCAGTGGTGAGCCATGCACGCATCAAAATTTAAGATTGTGGATAACAACAAGCATACTGTTATTTGACAAAATTGCCTGTGGAAATTGTTAACTTTTGTTATTACGAGCAACATATTGCAACTCTTAGAAAATCTAAAATTACATAATAGGATATCCAAAATTGGATGCCATTTTTTGTCAAATGCTACAAAATGCTTTGGCGAATCTTCTTATCGCGAGGGGCTTCGGACCTGCGGCGCTCGCGCTTAGGCTTCTTCGGTGCCTTCGTTCGTCAGTAGCCCCCTACTAATTTTCATAGCCCCCCACTCACTAAATCCTGCCTACGGGCCTGGTCTAAAGATTTATATATTGAAACTGAAGATTTTATAACTGGGATGTTTTTTTAAAGAGCAAGCACATAAATAACAAGAACTCTTTCTACAAGGTTAAAGTTGAACCCTGGTGGAGGATTTTCATCTTTTAGGCGGCATAATATTTCATCTAAGTTACATTCAGCTATTGAATCATTTGCTAAAAATTCCATCCCTAGTTCCTCCATTTCTTGGATCTCCATCTCATGACGATAAGTAGAAGAAGATTTTGAAGTGGGTCGTGGTTTTGTTGATGGTGCCGATAGGTATGCTGGTGCATTCTTGAACACAGTGGGAACTGAATCAGCTTTCAATTTTCTTCTCTGTCTATATTGTTGTAGTATTAGTAGAAATTTTTTTCTTCAAACGTCATTTATTAGAATCAGTAAACTCTTCCAGAACATCAGATGGCAAGAAATGAAGAGAACAAATTTTCGAATTTTTGCTAGGTACAAAATCTCGCCTTGGGTTTGCTTTATTCCACTTTGCACATAATTCCAAGTTTTGAAGTGGGTAGGAATGAAACGAAATGTCTGAGTTCTCTTCATTTTTGTAATATCCACTTTGACAACCAAATGCTGAACATTTGTTACTGCGGTAAAGCTAGCAGACACTCGTAACACGGTGAAAAACTTATGAAATGCACGGGGAAAGCTAGCAGACCCTCAAATTATTTTATTTGAATATAAAAAAGAAATATCGGTAATGTTAGACAATTAAATTTTAAAACTGATAGGGTTGAAATGAAAAACCGACAACAACGATTTGAAAAAATATTTGAGATTTAATTTGCATTTACCATAAAGTAAAGAAAAATGTACGGAAGCACCAAATATTTAAGAACTCATTTTCAGTAACTAAAACGTTTTATAAATAATTTTAAGCTTCTATTTTAACTTTATTTGTACTCTTACAACATATACAAAATTCAAAACTTAGAACCAAAGCTGACTCCTTACTGATTTACAACCGAAGTTGCAGAGCTTATATCTTGGTAACAATTATTGTCGTATAGACGATATCGATGTGCACGTAAGAAATTTTTGCGCGCAGGCATGTAATAAAAGTTATTATGCAATTGTACCTATATACACTCTCAGTCCTAGAGATGAAAAGAAGTGGTACTGCAATCTAAAAAATATTATATAATGAGATTTGAAAAAATCTCAGAAGCATGCAAGGACCACTTCTCAACGATGGCTGTCAATTTACAAGAAATGTCGTGTATACTGAAATTCTTCAATAACTAATTATTGCATTCTTTAATTTTCACATCCTTTGAAATTATATGAAATACGAAAGTAAATTGAAAATTTAAACACAATAAAATTTTCATTAAATTTGCTTATATTTAGAAATATTTTTCAGCTGTATAATTAAAAGTCTTATTTAATTTATTTTATATATAGACTAACATATTTTGTGCTTCACAAAAAGAGTTCCAGGCTTATCAAATTAATTTAAATTAAAAATTCATTGTCAAAAGTAAGTGGCAAAGCTATAGTAATTTGTTTTTAGTTTTTAAAATCATGATGTACTGTGTATCTTTTAATTTGTTTTGTTTGTTGCATTGCACATGAGTTATAAGATTAATCATTATGCTCTAACGTTTTGTGTTTTACAAAAAGGAGTTCCAAATTAGAAAAATAAATTTAAATTCATTGTTCATATTTATCGTTCAAGGCTTCTGACTTCAATTGTTCCTTATCTAATATTGTTCATCATGGTTTCGAGCTTGCTATCAGCCTATCGATAAATAAGACATTATTTCTGGCATGTAAGTGTTTTTTTTATGTGATGGCATTAGCCGATTTGGTATTAATTTATTATTGACGAGTAGTTATGACAATAAGACTATGAATTAATTTATCGGTCTTATTTTATTTTTTTACTTTTCAGAGGAAACTAAAAAATTACATTTTAAGGAAAATCTTACATGCAACACCGATTTATGGTAAAAGTTTCACTGATATATAAGGTGAATGAAATTTGAAAGAAATGAAAGCAAGTGCAGTATTTTTGTGTTTCAACAAAATCATGTACAAAGTTCTCAAGCAAGCCTGTCAATCTGCTGCTGTTTTGTTCAATTTATAATGGAGCTGTTTTTTAACATTATTGCAGCATTAACTAATAAATTCTTTTTTTTTCAGTGTGGTACCAATACATTAAAGAATGAAATTGAAGAAGTTCAGACGTAACTAAACGAGCAAACCAGACAACAAAAAGTGTTAACGAGAGAACAGATCAACTTTGATGACCGTGCACAGCATTCCGCTAAATCCCATCTAAACCACATTGGGAAGGCTCTGAAATTTAATAGCGGAACGGAAAAGCGACTGAGTGAAAAGAGCGAGCAGGAAAAGGAGAGCAAGCTGGAGCGGGAAAGCGTAAAAGCAACCGGGAGCGGGAAACTTCAGGATACCGGCTTCTTTAAAGTGCGAAAAATTTGTTTTAAATGGCCATCCTTGGTTGTTTGTTTGAATTGAACTCGCAAAATTTGATTTTTTTCAACTATGCCGCCAAACTGATGTGTGTATAAGAAATATTGAAAAAATAACAAAATATTAAAAATTATTCTATTTAATTAAAACTTATTACAAACTTTTATTTAGGTTACAATCTCTGTTTGTGTGTGTGTGTGGCTTTCTCTGTACGCAAATCTTGCAAGTAAAATTTAACCAGTTTTTTGACTAGCTAGAAAGCTGAAACTTTCAGCATAGTTTAATATTGGATGACAATACATAATTCAATTAAAAAAACATAGTTTGCACATCTTTTGTATTTCTAAAATAAAATGTATTTGAATAATTTGTGCTAAAAAACTCATTTTTCCTTTACTTGTTTTGTATATGCTTCAATGTAATTATTGGCAATGTTTTCAATGTAATTATTGAAGTTTTAACAAAAAAAACCAATATGAGAAAATGTCTTCAATTTATTTGTTTCTGCAAAAATGTCAACCAAATAGTTTTTAACATAATTCAAATGTGTTTTCGTTTAAGGTCCTTGTGAAAATCATGATACCAGTTTTTCTTTTCTTCAACTCCAATCAACAAAATCTGTATTATATATATATATATATATATATATATATATATATATATATATATATATATATATATATATATATATATATATATATATATATATATATATATATATATATATATATATATATATATATATATATATATATATATATATATATATACATAATTTATTTATTTAGTGGTATTTTAAATAATTGTTTTTAAAATTTATAAAAATATTATGAGTTTTTTCTTACCACAAAGACCATCGGTGCATCCTGCAGGACATGAATCGCAGCTGTCTCCTGACTCAAAAGGAGGCATACCCTCAACATTACCACTAAAATTATTTATTAAATAGTTCAATAAATTAATAACTGTTATATTTTCTTAGTTGTCAATAATTATGATTGTGGTTTTAAAAACCTACCCCGGTCCATAGTTGCAAACAACAAGGGTTGAATTCTTCCAGTTTCCCTTTTTTCTGTAAAGAACAGGACAGTTGTAAGAGCCACAACCAAAGTGGGTAGTCGTTGACCAAACAACCTGATTAAGTTTTTTTTTGTTTCAAATATTTATTTTAAGTGAACAAAATATTAATAAATTTTTATTTATAATATATATATATATATATATATATATATATATATATATATATATATATATATATATATATATATATATATATATATATATATATATATATATATATATATATATATATATATATATATATATATATATATATATATATTCTTAGTTTAAAAATGGTTTTAAGCATCTTTTAACAAATCGATTTATGTTTTATGGGCAAAAAAAGTTGCGAGGTAGTAGAGAAAAGAAAAGAATCGGAAAAGCAAGTGGGAGAATGAGCGGGAACCGAAAAACGAACGGGATTGGGAAAACGAGTCGGTGCGGGAGAGCGAGCGGGAACGGGAGAAAGAGTTGGACCAGGAAAGCAACGGTAAACGTTGGAGCGAGCGGTAAAAGGAGAAGAAGCGGGAGAACAAGAAGAAGCAGGAAAGCGAGCGGGGAAAAACGGGAGCGAGAGAAAAATGCTCAAGAGAAAAATATATATATATAGAATATATAAATAATATATATATATATATATATATATATATATATATATATATATATATATATATATATATATATAATATCAAAACCTAAAATAATCTTAAACCTGAGTAAAATGTTCACACTCTCCTACACATTGCTGAGTATCGTAGTCGTAGAATTTGTTTTCTTTCACCCAACTTTCAATAGCTGCATCGTAATTGACTTTTTCCGACCAAGGTTTTTTAGCATAAACGTTTTGACCAATTGATCCGTATGAGAATGTATTCATTTCATCATCCGGCTGATGTTCATACTTGCAATTTTTAGCCCAGCCGTCAGCCTCTGCTGCAAGATCATCGTCCCAACTCTAACAAATGTTGAGCTTATTTATTAAATAGCGTTATATTTGTGTTAAATAAATAATTGCATCTGTA
This sequence comes from Erpobdella octoculata, assembly GCA_963978895.1. Lineage (NCBI taxonomy): Eukaryota > Metazoa > Annelida > Clitellata > Hirudinida > Erpobdellidae > Erpobdella > Erpobdella octoculata. Next base: position 12,852,168 of record OZ022239.1, read on the forward strand.
AAATTTTACTGCACACGTGAATTAATTTTGCCAATGAAAAATACTTGAATGTGTTAACAAAAATGCAGTTTTATTAATTACCAAACTGGTCATATCAGCCGCAGGTTGTTGTCTTCTGGCATTATTGTGACCATCAACAAGAACCTGAATTTCATTTGAACCAATTTCATTTTTAGTTGGTCCGCAGCTTGCCACGACTAAGAAGCCCAGCAAACCAACCAATGCTTGTTTCATGGTTTCTGAAATAACAAAATAAAAAATCACTCTAAATGTTTTAGAGGAATAATATTTTACCAGAATAATTAAATAAAAATAATTACAAAGAGAGGTGCTAAAATAACAAAATTATAGGAAGCTTTTAGAACAAAATGCAATGGTGGAAGGGTGACTTTTATAAGTAATTTTATGCAAAAAACTGGTTGAAAGCTAATAAATAATTAACAATAAAATACTAGAACGCCTTTTGTTTTTTCTATGCTTGCTAAAATGATTTGACATAAATATTTTTTACAAATGACGGATTTAAAAATAATTCATTTATTTTTGTTCGATTGCAGCGACGTTTTTTTCGTCTTTAGGGCTGACAGCGTACAATTGCAAATTAATTTATAATATTTAAATAAATTTAAAAAATATTTACCTTACCTAAATTATAAAAACAATGTGTTTATATAATTATTTATTATTATTATGTATAAATTTATGTATTATATTATATATTTCGACTAGACATCTACGTGATGTAAACAACAGAGAAATATATTTTATGAGTTTGTTATTTATTGCTGTTGCGCGGAGACTTGAGCGTAATTGTCTTACACGTCGAGAGCGTGATATTTATTGTTATTTTTATTTATTACAATTTGTGAACTAAATTATTAAATTAGATATTATTATTATTTATTTCTCCAACAGAAGGACCAGCATAAAGCGTACGTTTAAACAGAATTCAAAGTAAAATTAAAAGAGAAATAATAACACAAACAAATACGCAAGATAAACATATAAGTCATCGGGTATTCAAATCATTAAGTGTTAGAAATTTTGAAAGATCAGTTTCGTTGATCAGACATCTGAAACGGCTGTAGGTAGTTGAGTTGACCACATCATGAGGCAGAGCATTCCAGGAATTTATTACTTGGTTGGCAAAGAAGAACTTGTCAGTTTCGATCTTGTGCAGGCCAGACTTCAGCTTATAGCAATGGCCTCTTGTGGTCTGGTAACCAAACAATTTAAAGCGGGTGACTAAAGTTGAGTCAATAAGACCATTTAGAATTTTGTAGCTTAGACATAGGTCAGCAATAAGTCTGCGATGTTCCAAAGATTTGAGACCGAGGATGTTGAGGCAAGTTAAATAAGGGAGAAGACTTGTGAATCGTCTTTTGACTTTCTCGATCCTGTCGATCAAATGCCTAGGTGTAGATTCCACACCGACGAACCATATTCAAGTACGTACGTACACGGAAAATGCTCTCGTCAAGAGATCTGGATCTTTAGTAGTGAAAAATAAATTGATCAGCCGTAATCTAACAGATGCCGCATGTACAATACTGTCGATGTGTTTTTTAAATTTGAGGTCATTTTCGATGACCAGCAGTCTCTAGTTTATGAGAGTCAATATAATAGTCGGGTACATCAAGCTCCTTACTTGATATACCATAGATGGAGCATACGAAGCACTTTGTTAGGGCCAAAATTAACTGCCATATCTCACTCCAGGACACCAATTCGTCAATCGCATCATGCATCGCCAAATTTCCAGGTTGGAATGTTTTATAAATTTTAATGTTATCCGCGAATAGCTTAACTGAAACTTGTTCAAAAGCTGGGTTGTCTGTATTATCGTAAATTTATATCAAAATAAGTATTGGTCCCAGGACGCTGCCCTGTGGAACACCGCTAGTAACTTCTCTTGGACCAGAGTGATGACCATTAACGCAAACAAACTTTGTGCGTGCACTCAAAAAATCGATAATCCACGCCAACAAGTCACCAGATATTCCATATCCTTTCAGTTTCGTCATCAGCTTTGTGTGTGAAACTGAATCAAATGTTTTCTGAAAATCAAAATAAATGCTCTTTTATTACACACTTTTACTTAACTTGACTTCTCTGTCTGTCGATCTGTAGTCAAAATTTGCAATCGATTTTAAACTAACTTCCCGATTAGCAAGAGACTTAAAAATTTAAACATACCTCCGAACTGATTAACAATGCATTCTATCAAATTTTCGGATCGATTAGACAAAATGTAATTAAACAATTACTTGTGATATTTTCGTCGAACTATTTATTGTCTATGCCAATATGTTTGTTGTTTATGTAGTAAAAATATAAAAATGTGTTTTTAAAAAATTTTTGTTTTTCTTCATTTGTTTTTATGTTGAAAACATTACCAATTTATATCTTTTCAAGCAAACATTGTAAAATCATGGGTTTTTATTGATTTTAGCTCTATTTCTACAAGCTGGGATAGCCAGCGTTGTTCGGTTTTTTAAGATACGACAGTTGGAAGTTTGGAAAAAAACTTTTGTCAAAACTTGAGAATTACTGTTGATGCTGATAAAATTCGACACGACGATCACAAAAATGAGGTCCTTTTTTCTCTAGGACGTTTTATTTAGGAGCAGTGTTGAAAGGTAAAGCGTTATTAAGTTATTATAAATTTGTGACAATTTTTTGGTAACTAGTAATTAACGCAATACCTTTGGGAAATGTAACGAATAACGTATCGCATACTTTTTTGAGTTACGTTTTTTCCGTTACAGTCTTTTACTTTAAAAATAAATTTTTAATTTGTTTAAACTTTTATTTGTATTGTTTTTTCTATTGTTAAGCAATCTATGCTTGCTGCTTTATTGTTCAACCGCCATCCTGTTGTTGTTGAAAGCATTTGACGTCACACTATGGAAAAAAAACCAATAAGAATTATGAATTTGTTTTATTTGGAAAATAAATGGTAATTGGGTAATTTTTTCAACTCCATTTCAAAATTGAAAAAAGTATTGTGGTAAAATGCAAACTATGTTTGCCAAACATTGAGCTTTGCAGCACAACAACAGAAACAATTGTTCCAAGTCGCTAATAGAATAAGAACAAAGAAACTTTTTTTTCAAAAAACACGCTTTTATTTATGTGTGGAAAGTGCACTAAAAAGTTTAAAATAATTTTTTTGCTGTTATATGTTATTAAAAATCTTTATGACTAAAATTAAAAACACATCATAACCCATGGATTGAGGTGGAAATGGATTATGATGAGTGCCCCGCCCTTTTAATTTTAGTCAAAAAGGTTTTGTGAAAAAAAAGAAAAAAATGTATGTTATACTTTTTAGTGCACTTTCTACACATAAATAAAAACGTGTTTTTTGACCAAAGGTTTTTTTCGTGTTTTTTTACTTTTTAGTCTTGTCAAAATTTTGTTTTTTTCATTGCTTCTTTCCCAGCACTGATTATAAGAAACCTTAAAATTTAAAGTTTAAAAAAATTGGCAACACTTTAAAATTACTAATGATTCTGATAAAACTTGACATAAAAAATTAAAGATCAACAAAATTGTTAAAACTTGAAAACTACTATTGATCCTGATATAATTTGAAACGACGAACACAAAAATGAGGTCTTTCTTTATCTAGGACGTTTTGTTTTAGAGATACAGTGGCTTAAGGTTTTGAAAAAAAATTGTCAAAACTTGAAATTTTCTATTGACCATAACAAATCTAAACGTAATTGTCACAACTATCACCTTTGCAGTAGTCGCAACTGCTAGAGAACTTTCGAACTAGGATGTTCAAAAAAAACGTCAAAAACTTTCAAGTTGTCAATTAATTAATTTAATTATTGAAAATGTCCAAAACACGAGATATTATCAATTGTAACACAACACCAGGTTCAAGTTCTAACAAAACAGGCGCAATTCTTCCTTTCAAATTTCGAAGAGTCCATTTCCATTATATATACAAATTGCAAGCTACCGCACAAACGTTCAAATCCGATTAGCTGCGGCATTCACGTGATCAGATTTAATACGCGCATAAACAAATATTCAAATCTAGAAGTTGCCGCTGCAAACACTTAAAACATGCACCGGGCACTATAATACACTGTGGATTGGCATGTACGTTGTGTTTCAACACGGGCGTGACATACCTCACATACCTCCCCCTTTAAAGTCTGTAACGAATCTTTTTGTTGGCGGCTCAGATTCATCAGCTTCAGTTTTCAACCTGGGCAGATCTTGTTGGTTGAACGTGCTTCCACATAGCGACCGGTTCTCTTGAGCTCGTCTACTTCTTTCTTCCTAGGAACCTGAATATCCTACACATCCAAAACAGGCACAAACGTGATGAGCCACTCGTGAAAGAAACGATGAGGTCGAAGGACTTCCTTTGCAAGAATAAATGTCAATAAATGAGATATCTTGTAGTTCTCTTTTCAGCGACCCGTTCTTTTCCTTGGAAACCTGTAACAAACTCAATAATTTTAAATTTACCACATTTCTAGGCTGTTTCTAGCCTGTTTAGATTTCTGATTGCCAGTTAATCAAAAGAAAGCTTACAACCAGTAGTGCTTTCCTGGGAGTTCGCATGGGTTTGGGCAAACCCCCTGACGTGAATGCTATGGTTTGTGCAAACCCCCTGTTAATCAGAACAAAACTGCTTTCAATTAATCTTATTGTCGGTTGTGTGGCCTAGTCACCATTACCAAAACTTTGTTTTTGATTTTATCTCATGCCCCTGATTGTCCAAAAATGATGGACGCCCGAAAGTTGCTTCTCGCCTCCTCTGCCTAAGCTTTCTCTTAATTGGTCGCCCATTGAACACTTGGAACGCAGTTCCCTATGTAACAAGTTGGTTGAAGAACCATAGCTCGGAAGATGATACCAGAGTGAAAAATTCCCACTCGAGGGATTATAGTGAAAATCAGGTAGCTATTTGGAAATATTTTTAATGAATAATTACTTTATAATAATATTTATGATTACATATATGGGCGTAGAGTTCCCATTTTTCCGGGAAGGGGGAGCAAGACTCGGAGCAACTTTTCTGTCAAATAAATCTATTAAAAATCGCTGACTATGAAGCCTTAATAAAATTTAAAAAAAAACAGTTACAGACATGTTATTCAACATTTGTTTTTGTTTAATGAAGTCCTCGATTAAAATGTTAATATCATTTTTTTTGCGATTTTTTGATGACTGATCATTAAAGTAACAGCATTTAACCTCGTCTGGTTTCTTGCAATTTTGGCTTTTTTCTCCGGCTTGCACATGAACAGGGAAATAATACAGATGTACAAACCCATCAATTATTGAAAATGCAATATTCCTAATTTTTCCGAAGAGGACAAACACTTTGTCCGGGGGTGGGTAAGATTTGATCTTGTGAGCAGCTTGCCCCGTCGCCTCCTCTAAACTCTACGCCTATGATTACATGAAATTTCAGAATTCTAGTTTATGAAAATAATTTTATGTTTTTTCCAATTTGTAAACAAATAAAAGTGAATATGAACGATAAATTGTTTTTTTTCCTGATAGTTTAGAATTTATCAGCTAGTGTGCTACTTTGCCAAATAATATTTCATTTAATATTAAAAAATGTTAGAATGCGAACCCCCTGGTAAAATTTTGGGAAAGCATCACTGCTTACAACTATATTAACCATATTGTCCACCCTATATTTCAAGTCCCGGAGACCAATTTTTCAAAAAATGGTTAAATACCTATTTTTTTAAAGCAGATGTTTTTATTATTATTACAGTGCTTATATTAACTTGCAATGTTGTTTGTTCGATGTTTGGGTATCGAAATAAGTTAGTAGTTCATCCATATGTTCAATTTGTGGCATTGACTCAGCAAGGGTCTCGAATGGAAAATTTCTATTTATCCTATTAAAACTTGTTATGATATGTAAGAAAATTAAGGTTTTTTTTGTTAAAGGACGCTCTGTTAGCTCAGCTAAAATTTTCAAAATTTTAAAATTTGTTGATACTAAAAAAGAGTTTTTTCATGTTGACAAATACTAAAAAAATACTAAAATACTAAAAAAATACTAAAATACTAAAAAAAGTTTTTTTTTATAATAGTTTATAGTCCTTTACAAGAGGTGCTTTAAAATTGATAAATAATATTATTTGGGTTTTAAAACATCTGGTGAACAGAAGTATAAACTTGTATAGAAAAAACGTTATGTTACGTTAAAACACTAAAATGCATTACATTAATTTTAAACAGCTTTTATGGCAGTGAAGTAGTTTTATTCCCGAATCCCCACTCGGGAGAGGGGTGGGCAGGCTCCAAAGAAATATTATTGTGACTACAATTCACTTTGATTTATGTATACTTATGTATACAAATCTAAACAATCTATAGATGTATGCTATTCAATTCAACTAGCAGTAGTGATGCAACCTATTAGTGAAGAGCCCTTAAATGCTTTTTTGGCAAAGGGGGCCACGCAAACAATAGCTCCTAACACTGTTTTATAGTCAGTTTTTAAAACAAAGTAACCAGACCAATTTTAGGCTGTATTATCAATTCTGGCGTGAAGTTTATTTTAATATAAAATGTCGTTTGCATATTAGTTTATTTCCATAAAATCATAGATTGTTTTTAAATTCAGCGCAACAGCATTATTATAACGTAAGTTTGTTGAAAATTCGATAAATACAACTGATTGATTTCACTCTTTAGTGCACCAGGTGGTTTTTTGAATTGGAATAGAATGTAATCAAATAACCAACAAGGTCACATTCATAATTTTGCCAGAATTTAATTTCCCTCATCAAAATATTATTTTTTAATGTTCAACCAAACATTACAATATTTGCTTATAAGAAATGTGCTCTTTTTCGAAAAATTTGAAAATATAATTATTTGGCTTATTTTTTTTTTAAATTACACTATTAACAACTTTCAATGGCCATATTCAAAATATTGGAATTAACTCGCGTTTAGCTTTACAGTACACACAGCTCGATACGTTACATATAATGAGATTGGTTGTTGAAATTAATTCTATTTATTAAACAAAAGCTTTTGAAAATTTTCATAATGAGAATGAGATTTTTTTACTGACTTTGTAAGCATTTGTTTCAAATGTTGCAACAGGTAGGTTAGCAAGATATTTGATCTATGATTTTTACTTTTTGCGAAAATTGCGCCAAAATGAAAAAAACAACAACTTAGAATCTGCAAATTTTTGCCAAATATTTTTTACACAACATTGAAATCAAATTTAAAAAAATTAATTTTTCTATTTTAAATTTCAAAGTCTCAAATACAGTTCTGTTATTGTTTGGCATGTCAATAAACATTTTTATCTTATCTCATTCAACCACGATTCTCATGCTATATAACTTTTTTGGATTCAATAAAATCTCAAATTATATTTTTCTCAGTTTGTCTGGGCAGATACAAGTGATGCAGGATGTGGTTGGAACAAATGTTCTGCTTTCAAATATACTAATTTAACAAATGCCTACATTGTAGTCTGCAATTATGGACCAGGGTCAGTTTTCTTTTTTTATAAAATTTAAAATAATTTACTTCAAGTTAAAAATTTATTAACTAAAATAGAAAAAAAACTTTAGAGGAAATGATCCTGGTTGGCCGCCTTTTGTAAAAGGAGAACCGTGTGAAATGTTTCCAGACAGGTGCATCGATGGGCAGTTGTGTGGTAGGTTTCAATCATTATTGGAGTATTTAAAAAACATTTTATTAGATTATTAAAATTAAAACAATATTTTGCATTGTTTCATCGCTGATTTAACCAAATAAGTACAGAACCAATCAACTGAAATGCATTTCCATAAAGAGAGAATTGTACAACTTTGAAAAGCCCGCATCTTTCGTATTTCTAAATCGAGTTTGTGTTGAAAAACTCGTTTTTTCTATTACTTGCTAAATATTTTTTTTAAATAACTAAATTAATTTTAACACATTTTGTATTGATCAATTTTTGAGTGAGTTTCATTGGTGGTTGACGCTCCAATTATTTCCTTTAAATAGGATCTTCGACAAGTTTAATAGAAATGCTTTAAAATGTTTCAAAAAAATTAAAATGTTATTTTATATGTAATAATAAGTTAATAAGCTATTTTATTAAAAAAAAACAACTTTCCGTTATCTAATCGAGTTGAAATTGTTGGGTTTATTTGTTGCTGTGGACTTTACATTCGATTAAATTAAAAAAAAACACTTTGAAAGGTTTCTTTTTTCTCTTTCTAAAAAAATTAATGACATGAGGGTAGTCGTAGGTATTTTTTAGTTATTTTATTTTCAACAACAGTTTTTTTTTCTTCAAAAACTAGGTATCCTGTAGTGCGCTCACATCCCTACAATAGATATAAAAGTAAACGTTGCGTTGTGACATACTATTTAAATAATTATCTATTCAATGATATATCTATTTATTATCTTTGTATGGACACGAGCTTCGTAGAGTTCCGTCTTCTTGGTTTTTTTAGTTGTTCGGATTGCTATCGCGCTGGTCGTGTCTCGTGTCTTGCTAAATAAACGTTCGGGGGTTTAAAATAAAAGTTTGTCATTTGTGTTATTTGATATATATCCAAATAAATAAGTTACACACTCTATATGCGACCCCGACACAAGAACGTGAAAAGTGAAAATGGAAGCTCAAGCATCGTCGGTTTCCGTCAAGCCAATCGCTTTCAATCCAAACAAAACGCCGGCTTGATTTAGAATACTGGAGTCACAATTTTTTTTGCAAATATAACTGTGAGCTCCACCGAATTTCACCACGCATTGGCGGTCCTGCCATCGTCTAAAGTCGCCCTCATTGATTCATCGACATTGGAGTCAATGATCTACGACAAACTGAAATCTGACATCATTCAGCAATCGATTCCAACAACAACCGACAAGTTTTTCAAAGAAAGTCCTTTCACCGGCAGACCGTCACATCATCTTCGCGCCATGAGAAAATTGGCACAGCAAGTTGGAGACACTGACGATCTAGTACGATACAGATTTTAGCGTTCGCTGCCAGGAAATCTTGTTGTGATCATAGCTGCTCAGAAGAGTTTTTCCCTTGATAAGTTGGGAAACCTCGCAGATGAACTAATCACCATCACACCAACGCAACAGACACAGGTGATACAGAAAACCACACTGGACGTTGTTGCCTTCAGAAGAACGCCTGAAACCAAAACATCAGTGGAGCCATTTTCCTCTGGCCAGCTACCCAAAGCTCTCGAGCACACATTTATTTTGGCCCAAAACAAAATCTTGTCGGCCATGGTACACATGGCCAGGCAAACGTGGAGTTCGAATCATGCCTTTTCAAAATGCTTCCTCTTCATCGCGAAAGCAAGCGTCGGAAAACTTAATGGGGCCGCTTTGGTTGCAACCATCAAAAGTGGCCCTGCATTTTATGTTGCATTTCATACAACAATCACAACCAAACGTCATCAATTTAATTTCTTGGTGGACACGATCAGCGGTTTCTATAATACCTTCACCTTCATCAATTATCATGCATTTCTGTAGCTATTTGAAAGACAACGGTTATGTTGAACACAGCTAACAGTATGCCACTAGAGGTTTGTGGAGAAGTGACACTCACGGTTAGCTGTCAAGATCTCAGAAAAAATCCACATGAACACTCATAGTGGTAGTCACCACACAAGCAATATTAGGGACTGACTTTTTTACACATCACCGTTTACTTTTCCATCGCCGCAATCGTCAACTTCTAGACACCAAAACTTCACTGTCTACAGCCATGGTAACTACATTTGAAAAAATCATCGCTCCAGTATTTGACTGTCCCGTCAACATCCCACCTCTCATCAAAGCATTGGTAGACCGTCATACTGCCCTAGTTGGCCCTTGGCAGCTCACTCACAATTCACCTTCATCAATATCACAGCACACAATTAAACTGATGTCAAAAAAGCCAATCTCTTCTTGTTTTCGACAGCTGATAAGTTTAAGGCCACTAAGCAAAAATTAAAAACTAAGCTAAAGGCTGGAATTGTTCAACAGTCTAAAAATTTTTATTCCAGCGCACTGCACATAGTCCTAAAAAAAAGTCAATGGCGGCCTTGTGGAAACTATCGTAAACTCAGTAATATCACCAAACTTGACAGATATCCGCTACCAAGAATTTCTGATGTGACAAGTCGTCTCAGTGGTAAGTCAGTTTTCCGCAAGTTAGATTTGATAGAAGCATATTACGACTTCCCAATCCATCCTGACAATGTTTCAAAGACAGCTGTGACAACATCTTTTGGATTGTTTGAATTCACCCGTATGCCATTTGGTCTCAGGAATGCAACCCAAACACTTCAAAGATTCATGAATGCAATTTTTCAAAATTTACCATTTGTTTGTGTTTACATTGATGATATTTTGGTAGCCTCGAGCAATAACCAGGAGCATTTAGATCTCCTTAAAGCGGTTTTTCAGCGACTGGAAAAAAAATTTGCGGATTAGCATCAATAAGTGTGCATTTGCTCAAAGCTCTGTGTTGTCTCTAGGACACAGCCTATCGTCAACTAGAATTTCACCACCTGGAGACAACACAGCAGCCATTTCTAATTTTTCCCGATCCAAGAATTATGCAGGTTTGCGGCGATTCATTGGCATGATTGGTTATTACAGAGCCTTCATGTTTTATTTATCCCACAAAACTGCCCCCTTGTAAACTTTTTTAGGAAGTACGAATCAACGTAACCATCAGTTGACTTGAGAAACTGCCCAATGCAAAGCTTTTGAGGATATTAAGTCAGCTATTGCAGGTTCGGCTAACCTTTATTACATCAGTTGTTCTAGTAACCTCTACCACCTAGTGGCTGATGCATTTTCAATAGCCAGTGGTGCGCCCGTTATCATGTCATAAAAGGCAAGCCACAACCAATTGCATTTTATTTCAAGAGGTTGTCTAAAACAGAATCAGTATACTCGGCTTTTGACAGAGAACTCTTGGTTGCATATCTAGCTGTCATTCATTTCAAACACATTATTGAAGGCCGAGAACTTTATTTGTTCACAGACCACAAACCCCTTTGCCAATTTTTCCTTTCCAACAGAGACCAGAAGAGCTAATTGCAACAACGACGACTCTCTATCATATCTGAATATGTTACTGAAATGCACAACATCAAAGGAGCTCATAACATAGTTGCAGATACAGTTTCCAGGCCAGTTAGTGCACTGCAACTTGACAATCAAGATCTAGCAAGCATTTCCAAAGCACAGACAGAAGATGCAGAGATACAGAAATGCAAGGATACCATCACATCCCATCAACTATCTGCAGATTTGTCAATTCTTTGCGAAACAAGGTCTATTTACCCTCGTCCATACGTTCCCCAAACCCAACGACAGTCAGTGTTTAAACCTCTTCACAATTTGGCACAATCAGGCATACGTGGATCTACAAATTTGATTTCAGTGAGGTATTTTTGGCCTAAAATGAAAGGGGACATCAAAGAATGAATCAATGGATGCTTGGATTGTCAGAAAGCAAAGATGCATTGTCACAACAAGAACATCCCAGAACAACCCGTTTATCTATTTAATGATCAGTTCCAGACAGATCACATGGACATAATAGGACCACTGAAACCCTCCAAGACACTCGGTTTTCAGTTCACTTCTGATCTGTTCTATATTGTCACATTTATCGACAGAGCAACACGTTGGTTTGAATGCGCCCCAGTCTTTTCCATAACGGCAACGACAGTTGCTGAAATATTTTAGCAAGTTTGGCGTACCATTGTGTCTCACAACAGATCAAGGTCGACAGTTTGAGAGTAATCTTTTCAGTTAGTTATCGCACTCTATTGGTTTCCACCGACTACGTACCACCGCTTATCACCCATAATCCAATAGAATGATAGAGCGATTTCACCGTACTCTCAAGACAGCACTCATCTCTCGTAATGAAGAATGGCTAATGGCGCTCATCGTAATTTGTTTAGCACTTAGAGCCATTCCAACAGAACATGGGCATTCACCTTTCACAGCCATGACAGGCTCTGACATCTTGATGCCTCATTCTAATATCTTCTTCATCAAGACAAACACTTTTAAATTGTTTTTAATTTTAAATGTGAAAAAGTCTTGTCAAATAACAATTTAAAACCAAACTAGCTAAAAGAGCATTTCAGTGCTGTGTATTCCAACAACAAACTTTTTCTGGTAAGGTTTGGTTTCAATTACAATCGATTACAATTAAGTATTATTTTTTAACGCGAATAGATTATTACTATAGCTAACTTTTAGTTAGTTTTAAAAAAAAAGAATGTGTTTGGTAATCAAAGATTGTGTCCTAATTCAGTTTAAAGAATGAATAGAGTTGATAAACTTTAGAATGCAGCTAGATTTCAGTCATAAAAATTCAAAATTTATAAATTTACAAAAATTATATAAATAATAATGTTTTAAATGTAATTATTAAGCTTTTTCCCTGTATTGTTTTTTAACAACAAGAAACAAATATGAAAAAATGTTTTCAATTTATTTGTTACTGCAAAAATTTCAACAAAATAGTTTATTACATAATTCAAATGTTTTGTCGTTTAATGTCCGTGTGAAAATCATGATGTCAGTTTTTCTTTTCTTCAACTCCATTCAACAAGATCTGTAATATATATATATATATATATATATATATATATATATATATATATATATATATATATATATATATATATATATATATATATATATATATATATATATATATATATATATATATATATATATATATATATATATATATATATATATATATATATATATATATATATATATATATATATATATATATATATATATATATATATATATATATATATATATGATAAATATTCTTTCAGGCACGCACTATTAAATACAATAAACCATTTTGTGTTGATTATTTTTTTCGACAATCACTCCAAATTTTTCAAACTACATACATTTTTTTATTCAACTAGGGCTAACGGACCGTTTCGACTAAAATTGTCATCCTCAGAGCCGATTTAAAATTTAAACCAAACATCAACACAAAAAACGATACAATGAAATAAACAATAAAACCAGGTAGAACGTTCTTACCCCATATATTAGAAAATCGTAAAAGGAACTGAGATAAAATCACTTATTATTAAAGTTCAAAATAAATTTAAAAAAAATAGTATTTACAAGAATATTGGTATGCTCGTAATTGTGCTTATAGAAGAAGACAATGTAAAATTACAAGTATGAACATGCATTTTTTCTCTTCTTATTGTTATATTACAAATATAAAGTAGAATAGACAATTCAACGGGTTTGTCATATCACGGCGGAAATTCATATTGGTCCCCTTCAGGAATTCCACTTAAGTCACTGCTGACGCCCTGAGCGCCATCAGTCACCCAACAAAAAAAAGGGAGTGGATCAACAGGTTCATTGCTACACAGCACAAATTCATCCTCATCCGGTCCGATAATGTTTGATCCGAGATCATGTCAGTACTTCGAGTGCAATCAGTCCCATATTGACCCGAGATGAAAAAGTCAGTCGTTGAAAGAAAATCAGGAACGCATCCTGTAGCGACATCACACAATGCCCTGTACAATAACTTTGTCTTACTTTATGTTACTGTCAATACTTTTGTGTCTTTCTTGTCGTTTTTTGTGTTCTGTTGTTTACAAAAGTCGTACAACGCCGCTCAGTATAGTTACGTTTTGTAACTAACAAATGTTTAACGCGTTTTAGTTTGCCTTTCTTGTATTTTATTTACTTATTTGGTTCTAAATTTTATTGAAACAACTTCGTTGATTTTGTCGTGTCACTTTTCGTCGGACTTTATTTAATTTCAAAGTGAGTTTCGTTTTTTGTAGCTCATTTAATATGGTCGTTTTTTTCTGTGGTTTCAGTTTAAATTTCAATGTAATTCATTCGTCAATAGCCGTAATAATTTATTAAGTGAAAGACGATTAAGCCTAGCTCCTAATAGTCTTATTCAATGTCTCTGTCTAAACATATACGTATTTCAGATGTTTAACTCTTCTCTTTCAACTTTTACAATATTTAATTTATATTTCAACTTAGGGTTTTAAAGATGGTCAGTTAACCCTGTTTGTTTTATTATTTATCTATTTTTTAACTAATACATTTTTTAATACATGTCTCGTCATTTCAAATGGATGAAAAGGGCTTTAAAAATCTGTTGAGAAAGAAGACCAACGTTAACTAGTCAATTTTGTTTAATAGAGCGGGCTTAAAAGAAAAGAAAATATTCTATTAAAAAAAAACTTTTAAAAATAACACGTTTTTGTGAACTAAAAAAAGAAAATAATTTTTTTTTCTGGGCTGTGTGAGAAATGTCTTGATGGAGGCATGCGTTAATTGTAGACATTCGTATAACAAACAAGCCATACATTTTCAACACTTAAAAGGTGGGGCGCCTTTTACTCAAACTAACCATCTGCTATTTTTTAAACTAGATAGAATGCTTTTTTGAAAATAAATGGCGCCCCACGTTTTAAGTATTGAAAATTTATGATTTGTTTGTTATACAAATGTATTAATTAATTCATTTATTAATGTATTTATTAATTTAATCATCTATTGGTAGTTTAAATTATAGTTTTTAGATTTGATGAAAATATTATGAGTTCTTTCTTACCACAAAGATTGTTGGTACATCCTTCAGGACATGATTCGCAGCTCTCTCCTTTCTCAAAAGGAGGCTCGCCAGGAACATTACCACTGAAATAATTTAATTAATAGTTAAATAAATTAATATTTATTATATTTTCTTAGTTGTCAATAATTATGATTGTTGTTTCATAAAACCTACGCCGGTCCATAGTTGCAGACAACAAGAGTTGCATTTTTCCAGTTTCCATTTGGATCGTAAAGAACAGGACAGTTGTAAGAGCCACAACCAACATGGGTAGTCGTGGACCAAACAACCTGAAAAAGTTATTTTTTGTTATATTCTTTCATACATGCTCTATTGAAAATAACTGCCCATTTTTTGTTTATTATTTTCTTAACGTAAGACTCCAATCTGCGAACAGCGACTTTGTTTTTTGAATAAAATTCTTTATTGAATTTCATAACGGGTTACTGCACAGTTTCGCTCGAAAGCCATCATCAGAGCCCTTGAATAGAAAATAATGCGAATATTCAAAAACGAACGAAGTGAAATTAGAATAATGGTAAAACGTGTTTACTTAAAACCAGACGATTAGGCGATGAATGTAATTCAAACGGATATAGTTGTGATAAAACCAAGCGGAGGTAAAATGGTGTGAGGTAAAATTAAACCGAGGTACATGGTATATAAAAGACAGGAATACTATTGTAAAAACGGAAGACGTGAAGTTTCTTGCATATAGCGTTACGATATTTTCTTGTAAGCAAACTCCATTGAATATAACTGCCCATTTTGTGCCGCATTTGATACTGTTGACCATGGAATCCTTATTGAGAGACTTGCAAAAAACACATGGCATCTGTAGAGTTGTCTTAAAATGGATTATTTCATATTTAACTAACCGCACGCAACGGGTTAGTGTGGGTGGGAACTTGTCATTTTCCGTGTCGCTTAGTAGTGGAGTACCCCAGGGATCAGTCTTGGGCTCACTATTGTTTCTATTGTACACCACTGATTTACTTGAAATTATTCATCGTTCTGGACTCGGGGGACACCGCTATTCCGACGACACCCAAACATATGTTCACTGCTCTGTTGATGATGCAGAGAATGTTCACCTTCGCTTATTGTCCTGCATAGAGAACATTGAACAGTGGATGGCTTCTAATCGTCTAAAACTGAATGGCGATAAGACTGAATTAATCTGGATAGGTGCAAGATCAAAGTTGCAACAGAGTAAAGCAACAGCTTTGTTGGTTGCTAGGGCTTTGGTCGCCCCCACAGAAATTGTTCGAAACCTAGGTGTTTATATTGATTCTGAGCTTTAAATAGGGAAATAACGTGTGTAAACATAGAACAAAAAACAGAAAAAATAAAATTTAATATATAATTGTTTAATTTTGATGTTTTCGTAAATAAAACCATAGTTTAAAAATTTCTGCGTTCACAATTTCAATCACGTTAAATTTTTTAACTTGCGTTAATTTATTAACGAATTAACTTGCATGTCCTAATATATATATATATATATATATATATATATATATATATATATATATATATATATATATATATATATATATATATATATATATATATATATATATATATATATATATATATATATATATATATATATATATATATATATATATATATATATATATATATATATATATATATATATATATATATTGTTACGATATCACCAAATCGTATACCGGGCTCAATAGAATGGTTTTGTAGTTTATTGGAAAATAATAAATGAAGGTTTTGTTAAGGCTATTTAATTTATACCTTCTGGTCTATTAATAAATAAATAATTAATGTCCCTAATAAATGTTCTGAATCCGTTAAGGTTTATTAATAGGAAGTTGATCATCAAACCAGTGATTTTACATGATTACCCCCTTTTTAATTCTGTTCCTCCCGAACAGCATAGTCGCTTTTGAGAAATGCGACTCGGCCACGAACACCAAAATACCTTGATCTTTACTCGTGGCTTTTACCGCAATTCGCAAACAACATGGTCAAGCCCCTTGACCGTTTGATGCAGTTTTTTCCAGTCCTTCTTTGGTTTATCAACAGAGTCTTTCTTTGGCTCATCGTCGCCATATCTGCACGGTTCATCACAGCCTTTTTTGCATGCCTCGTCCTGAACATCTTTGCACGGTTTATCGGAACTGTCTGCTTTTTCTTCTTCCTTCACATCTTTTAAATCTTTCTCAAGAAACTCTTCAAAAGGTTTTTCGAAAACACATTCTTCTCATTTTCTTTAGTTTTGTTTTCGACGTCCAAACCGAATGTATCACTGTCACCATCTTTGCATCGTTTATCTTGAGCATCTTTGCAAGGTTGATTATCATGACCGTCTTTGACAGGCACATCATCATGACCGTCTTTGACAGGCTCATCATCATGACCATCCTTGCATGGTTCATCTTGAACATCTTTGCATGGTTCATCTTGAACATCTTTGCATGGTTCATCTTGAACATCTTTGCATGGTTCATCTTGCACATCTTTGCAAGGCTCATCACCATGACATCCTTGCATGGTTCATCTTATACTTTCTTGCATGGTTCATCTTGACCGTCTTTTTTGTTTCCGCAATTGTTTGTGTCACCATTGAGGAGTTCAAGAAATTTCTTCCTTTCTTGCTGTGCTGCTCTGTTTTCCTCCGCCATTTTATTCAGCGCCTTCAACAATTCATTTTCTGCTTCGAACTCATACTCTTTCGGATCTAACCCATTGT
The DNA here is from genome assembly GCA_963978895.1 of Erpobdella octoculata. Taxonomy (NCBI): domain Eukaryota; kingdom Metazoa; phylum Annelida; class Clitellata; order Hirudinida; family Erpobdellidae; genus Erpobdella; species Erpobdella octoculata. The sequence continues at coordinate 12,869,522 of OZ022239.1, forward strand.
TCTCCAATGACGTCCGGAGGCGGTCCACGAGCTCAGACTTTCTTCCTTTATCACTGAGCTCTCGTTTTCTAAGCTCCCGCCTCAACTCGAGTATCAAGAGCTCATCCAATGCTTTCAAAACCATTCTTGTATCCCACTTCTGATCACCAATGTTACGATATCACCAAATCAAATTTTTTGTGTACAATTGGGATGATTGAGAATAGGATGTAATCTATTTATAATATTATTGTTCAAATTATTTAAAAAAGTTATTTTTAAAAAACAAAAGACAAACAGACTGACAAATAGACAGACAAACAAACAGACATACAAACATACACTCATATATATATTTATATATATATATATATAAACTTTAATAAAACAGAATGCAGCAATAAACAGTTAAAAATGACAGTTCAAGCAGTGTATATAAATGCACTACTTATTCAGATGTCTGATCTGACGTAAAAGTAGCAATTTTTCAAATGTGTCTTCTGACACTGTTTCTGTCCTTGGACAGAATAATTGAAACAACACTGAAAAGTCGTTCCACTGGTGTACTGGATGGCATAACGGTGTTGTATTTTACAAGCATTGTCTTTACTTTTGGAAATCGCGATAGCATGTCTAAACTGCGATCTGAGTCACTCAGATATGAAAGACACTAACTACTTGCTGACACATTTGAAATTGAGTGCTGATAAACAATGAATTTATCATAGTCGTCGTCCGTTTTCAAATTCAAAAATGTTTGAATATTCCACTTTCAAACCAATTAACAACCTTTTCGTTGCTTTCATCTGCCATTGTTTTAAACAACTTGTAAACAAAATTAGTAAATAGAAATGACGGTAACAACGAGTTTGCACATAGATTAGAGTTTGCCATAGATATGGAGTTTACATTGTCATTGGAACACCAAAATATATCAAAGTAATCATGCGAAAGTAATTAAAAAACACGATTATATTACTCATGATATGTAATCAATTACGATTAAAATTACTGTCCCACATGCAAGTAATTGATTACAATTACAATTACTTGTTCCTTGTAATCAATTACGTAATTAATTTTTTTAATCGATTACTATACAACACTGTATGCATTTCCTTAAAATAGACTTTAGTAAAATAATTATTCGTGTCTCTCGGTAATTTCAATTTATTAATTAATATTTGGTTAGTACTATTTTACTCAGTGCGTGATTTACAGTGAACAATGCCAGCAAAACCCAATTAGGTTGAAGAACGAATAATACTAAAAACACCCGAAATTGCAGAGCTCAAAGCAGGAACAGGAGAGCAAACGGGAGATAGAGCAAGCGGGAACGAGAGAGCAAGCAGGAACGGGAAAGCAAGCGGGAACAGACTAGGTGGATTCTTTTTTTTTGGTCCGTTGCATCGTCTGGCATTGCAGCAACTTTATTGGATGGAGGCAGCACTTAAGCTGCCACTGAATATTAAAGTAAAGATAAGAAATACATTTAAAAAAATACTTGTATCTGCCTATAAGCAAATTACATGTTTAGATTAGTAAACGCTATTGCAAACTCGGACTTAGATACGAAATATCGATCGCCAGAGCTTTGTGGTCGGTTGTCAAACGATTTTATTAGTCGCTAGATGGCAGGAATTAATTTTATTTGAATAATTTTAATTGATTTAAGGCATAATTCATGTCGAGAACATTACATTCATGCATTGTCATCCAGAATAAAGCTTTCCTGGAAGGTTTAGAGCTCTATGTGGTCGAAAGTGGGAAAGCGACCGGGAGCGTGAGAGCAAGCGGGGAAGTAAACGTGAGCGTGAGAGAAAAACGATAGAAAAACCTCTAAAAAGCCCAGGTAACGCCGGCACCCCGTTAATATATATATATATAACTTTGTTTACTATTGAACGGGCAATTAAAAAAACTAAAAAGTAGAAAATAATAATTTAATACTAATTTTAATTTAACGGGCGCCTTAATCGCCCTAAAACTACCTAGTATATAGTATATATTTATATATTATATTAATAAATTAATATTAAACCTGAGTATAGTGTCCACAAACTGTCGTACATTCCAGAGTATCGTAGTTGTAGAATTTGTTTTCTTTCACCCACGTTTCAACCACTCTAGTGTAATTGACTTTTGTCTGCCAAGGTCTTGTAGCATAAATGTTTTGACCGACTGATCCGTATGATAATGGATCAATCTCCGGCTCATGTTTATACTGGCAGTTTATGGCCCAGTTAGCAGCCGTTGCTGCAAGTTCATCGTCCCATCTCTAACAAATGTTGAGTTTATTAATAAATAGCGTTATATTTGTGTTATATAAATAAAATTCTATTTATAAATTTACTGTACAAGTGAATTAATTTTGTTAATTAAAAATTCTCGAATGTGTTAAAAAATGTAGTTTTATTAATTACCAAACTGATCATGTCAGCTGCAGGTTGATTTCTTCTGGCATTATTGTGAGCATCAACAAGAACCTGAATTTCTTTTGAACCAATTTCATTTTTAGTTGGTCCGCAGCTTGCCACGACTAAGAAGCCCAGCAAACCAACCAAGGTTTGTTTCATGGTTTCTGAAATAACAAAATAAAAAAAACACGCTAAATGTTTTAGAGGAATAATGTTTAAATATTAAATATTTAAATAATTAAATGGAAATAATTACAAGAAGAGGTGCTCAAATAGCAATCAAAAAAGAATCATAGAAAGCTTATCGAACAACATGCAATGGTGGGATGGTGACTTTTATAAGTAAATTAATACAAAAAACTGGTTGAAAGGTAATAAATAACCTATAATGGAATAACAAAACCTCTTTTGTTTTCTCTATGCCCGCTAAAATGATTTGACATAATTAATCTTTATTTCTACCAGACATCTACGTGATGTAAACAACAGAGAAATAATTTTATGTGTTTGTTATTTATTGCTGCGGCGCGGAGACTTGAGCGTAATTGTCCTACACGTCGAGAGCGTGATATTTATTGTTATTTTTATTTATTACAATTTTCAACTTGTGAACTAGATTATTAAATTACATATTTCATTACTGTTTCATGTTTTTGTGGAAAATAATAGACAATTTATAACTCTTCAAGCAACCTTTGTAAAATCATACTATTATTAATGATTTTATTTCTATTTTTACATGCTAGGTAACCCAGCGTTGCCCTCGTTTTTTTTTAATTTTTGTTTTGTTGTTTTTTATTTCTTTTTCCCTCTTTTGTAACTTTTTGTATCTCTTTTAAATTGTTTATAGTTTTACTCTCCTTATCTCTCTCTCAATCTCTCTCACTCTCCCTCTCTTTCTATCTTTTTCTCCCACTCTCTTTCTCTCCCTTTACAGTTGAAATTTTTTTCTAAAATAATTATTAATCCGTTTTCCTTTTTTGCTGTTATTTTTTTTAAATCTCGGGCTTGCCTGCTTGATTGCTAGCTCAAATGTTTGCAAACCTTGAAAGTAAAAATTAACTAACTTTCAGTCATCGAATTGAGCTGAAATTTGAAATAAAAGCTCGCTCTTTATGACAATGCATTTTATTAAAATTATAATTTAAAAAAACAATTTTTTTAATTACAATTTAAAATTATCTATGTTTTAAAACAAAATCAAATCAAATACAATTAAGCTTGGGATTGGTTCACAAATGAGAAGCGGATTTCCAGTTCTGATGTGATAAGCAGCCTACATTGTCTTTTTTATCTATATATAAAAAATGACTTTCTGTGTTTCTTTGTTTTTGTTTGTTTTTTATGACTATTTTTGTTTTCAAATGAAAACATTTTTGGAAAATTCTTTGGGGGGAATGGCTTGCCCTGCTCCTGCAAATGACCTTCATTTACCTACTAGCGGTGTTCCACAAAGTAGTGTTCCCTGTCCGATACTTTTTTACACACTTTTACTTAACTTGACTTCTCTGTCTGTCTGTTTGTCTGTCTGTCGGTCTGTCTGTCGTCAAATTTTGCAATCGATTTTAAACTAACTTTCCGATGAGCTAAAGACTTAGAAATTTAAACATACTTCCGAACTGATAAAAAATGCATTCTGTCAAATTTCCGGGTCGATTGCATAAAATTTGATTGAATAATTAGTTGTGATATTTCCGTCGAACTATTTATTGTCTATGTTAATATGCTCGTTCTTTATGTAACATATATAATTTTCGGATCGATTGGACAACATCAACGTCCGGAGGATGTCAAATGATCTCTTGAATAGTGTAAAAATATAAAAGTGTGTTTTTAAAAAACTTTGTTTTTTGATTTTTTGTTCTGGTGTATATAAATGACATCACAGACAGTCCTGTGTTTAACCCTCTACCGCATAGCGATGCCGATTGGCATCATTACTTCCATGCTTTCTCAAAATTTGTACTGTGCCAAACAACATCACTGTTTGTATTTCTGGGTAGAAAATACCATAAAATACTAGAATTTCGGTACTTTTCATATATTTCAATTTATATACTATTTTTTTATAGTCTGGAAAGTTTGTGCAAAAATTAGAGTTTTTCAAGTATTTTCATTAATGTATGTGTTTATATCTAAATAAAAATTTAATTATAGTCAAATAGATGTTTTATGTGTTTTTGTGATCAAATTTATTTCGTAGTGCTAGAATAAACGGCGATTATGCAATTGATGTTCAAATATGTGATGCCAAACGGCATCGTCATGCACTTTGTAGTGAGTCGCACAGCTGAAACGCGCAGGCAAATTACGCCAATGTATCTCTAGCCAATAAATTGGCCACGTAACAAAAAGGGTTTACAAAAAAATAGAAATCTCCGGATTTACTGGGTCAATTTTATAAACAGTTACAACATTGAACTTGTAAAAAAACACTGCATTGATGAAGGCTATAAATACCCCTCTTTTCAAGTCATATTCCTTTCGAAAGTGATGATAGTCGTTTGTCGTCAGACAATGAACGTGAAGACGACTATAATCCACGTGTAGAAATGGATGAAAGCTCCGAAGGATGCAGCGACGTTGAAACCAGAAGTTCCAGTCTCTCCAGCTCGATAGTACGTCGACAGATGATGAGAAAACCAACCTACCTACAACTAGTACCAGGATATCGAAGATAAAGAAAACTGAAGTGAAACGCAGACTTCTGTGAAAAACTACAACGAATACGACAGATAGCCGATTACCTTTCTCTGGCAATGAAAGTCTAGATCCTCATATCCTAGAATTGAAAACTCCAATTCAGTTTTTTTAGGATGGTTTTTCCAGTTACACTGGAACAGCATATTGTTGAACAAACTTGGACCACCGAAAGACTGCGCTGCCGTTTTCCTGGATGCAATGGACAATCCCGTGTTTCTTGTGAAAAATGTCAAATAAGTCTATACTTCACAAAAGACAAAAACTGTTTCAAGCATTTTCCTACAGAGTAACAGTAATTTATTCGGGTCACTGTATTTATGTATTTGTTTAATTTTTTACAATAAAAAAGTCTTTGAAATTGTGTTTTTTATATTACAGTTTACATTTTGAGAGTTTAACTTTTATGTTGTTGTTTATCTGGATAGACATATGCACAATGATAAAAATATTCTAGATCTTGCCTACCCATTGAAAATGTATATATAGGTTAGGTGGTGCATGAAGATGCCGATTGGCACACTTCAAATTTTCATCATTTTATCACCTTTATTGAAAAATAATTAAAAAAAATAATTTTCCCTTAAAGTATAACTTGATACCAATGGAAAAAATATTTCTTGTTTAATCAAATAACATTTTTTTTATTCATGCAGTAGAGGGTTAAATCTGTCTCACTAAAGCTTTTAACAGATGACATCAAATTGTATACAACCTTTCATCCTGGAAACCCTGCAAGCGATAAACAAATTGGTATCCTGAATTGACTTATGGCAATTGAATCTGGATCTGTCAAAAAGTTTCATCGGCTCCATCTTCGGCACTGCAGGTAAATCACTAGATGCACCTTCTTATCACATTGGCTCACGCCAGCTGATGACTGTTGGACATGCACGAGATTTTGGCGTTGACTTCAAATTGAGGAAACATTAATATTTTAGTTTATTAGTTTACTAGTTTATTCGGATCATCTTATCTTTACAAAAATGCATGACAAAAAAATCACATCCTACGTCACAGTAGAAATAATAAATCAAAAAAAAAAAATAAATAAATGCATACGAGTTTTAGTTCAGTTAAATCAATTTATATTCCATTCATACATTGGTGATGCCCATTCTTCATCCAGTTTATTCCTAAATTGTTGCACGTTTCTAATCATAACAACGCTATCGGGCAAACTGTTCCAGTGCTGAATTACTCTGTTGCTGAAAAAATGATTTCTAACACCTTGCTTGAAATTTCCTAGAGCTAGTTTTTGGCTGTTTCCTCTAGTAGAAAAAACTGGTGACTTTTTGATCAAATACAAACATTCTGCTTAAAGGTCTTCATTGGAAATCTGAAAAACTGTAATTATGTTTGTGAAGACAGACGATACTTTTCAATCTTTAACTGTATTTCATGCCTTTAAAGAACAGAGGTATTTTGAAGTTTTTCTTTGTACTGTTTCAATAACTTTAATAAGTCCAATTCTATAAAGGTTCCACACAACAGTGCCATATTCTAGTTGTGATCTAACTAAGCTTTTATACAAAACAACAAAAACATCAGTAAAAAGATTTTAAAATCATTTACCCAAATCCCTGACCACCGAATCCTGCTGTAGGATAAACGTTACTCTTTCTTTGTTTTTTGATATATATATATATATATATATATATATATATATATATATATATATATATATATATATATATATATATATATATATATATATATATATATATATATATATATATATATATATATATATAAGTCTAGCAGTACCCGACGCCGCTTTGTTTGCTCGAAATTTGAGAATTTGAACCGTGCATCTATAGTAGAGTACTGCACATCTCGGGCCAATTTTTTAAGGCTGGCCCGTTGACAGCTTGGCCCGGCCCGTTGACAGCTTGGCCCGGCCCGTTGACAGCTTGGCCCGGCCCGTTTCATAAGCTACATTTTCCGGCCCGTTTAATACAAGCCTAAAATTTCTATATACTTGGCAAACGTTTTGACTCTTCCCACCTTGACTTAAGTTCTAGCCCGGCCCGTCTGAAGACCCTAAAATTACAGCCTGGCCCAGTCCGTGCAGTACTTTAATCCATGAAGCCTTACAGAGATTTTTGTAGACTCGGTCCGGCTTATTTAATAGAAAAAAACTTTCAGGCCTTACCTGAAATTTAGGCTCAAACCGACCCATTTCATAAGCACAAAAATCGAGACCTTGACCGGTCCGTGATGAAATGGACTCAGCCAGTTTTAACGAAAACAAAACCTCAAAGCTTGAAAACTAAGTTTTTAAAAAATAATGAAACACGTATCTTATTATTTAAAAAAACCTAAATACAGGATTTTAATGTTTTTACATTTCCAGTTATTGAGTTTTCAAACAAATAATCTTTTTATCCACCCTACCCTAAAAAGGTAAAACTTGTTTAAATACTATTCTTCATATCTGTAGTATTTTCAGTTTTAGAGTGGCAGCTGCTCTAAAAATAATGGAACCATTTTTTCCACCTAACATTTGAAATCCTGAAAACAAAATTTTTAAGAATTATTAAAATACTTATTTTGTTATTTAGTAAAAATAATCTTGGTAAAAATTGCAAGACTTTATCATTTTTAGTTTTGGAGTTTTAAGCAAATAATCCATTTTCCACCCAACATTTGAGGTCCTGGAAACCAAATTATCAAACATTGGTAAAACACGTATATTTTTAATTTTTGAGTAGATACTAAATACTAATTTTTACATATGTAGCACTTACAGTTTTTCAGTAGTAGTTATTAAAAAAAAACAAATAACCCTATTTTCCACCATAAATTTGAGGTCTTGACTCAGCCATTCCAATTTCGATATAGCCTATGTGATCGTGATCTTTCAATTTTGTGTTGCTGATTGAAAAATTACGCCAAATTGTTAACTCTAATAGCGCTTATATTTGCGAACGGAGTACATTATACTATACTAAATAAAAGTAGATGAATATTATGTATGATCGAATTGCGGCCGCAATAAACAAGCTCCGTCGTTTTTTTTCAAAATTGCAATTTATTCGGAAGCGTATTAGTAATATATTTTGAATAAAACTAATAAAATTAAATTAAAAATTATTAATATTAACAATTCTCGCTTTATTTTCAAAGTTTTATTGCTACTCTCTGAAACGATCTTGCCAGGAACCGATTGCATCGGCGAGCTTCAGCAGAAATACGTGTAAAACGACGAAACCGAAAGACATCCTCATACTACAAAAACATTCAGATCTCAGTACGAATGAATTCGGCCGAAAAATCATCATCAGCATCAACGACGTCGAAGTAAAGAACAATCGCTAAATTTGAAACGACGTCACGAATACAGGTTCTACGTCTTAAACAAATTATCTTCATTAATTAGATCCAGCATATCTGACTGTTATTTAATCTCTAATAATATAATTCGATCCTGTCTAAAAAAAAAGCAAGTTGAATAAGAATGTTTAAAAGAAATAACCTAAAGAACTATTTCTTCCCAACCAACCAATTCTGCTAACAAATTCTCCAAAAAATTGTCAAAATTAATCGAAAAAAGTAAATAAATTAAAAGAAAAGTTAATAAAACAAAATAAAAGAAGAAAATTAATATTACAACAATCTTTATTTAAAGGAAAATATTAGAAAGAATATTAGGAAAATAAAAGAATAGTTCCTGACGCTTAAAATAAATTCGACCAATAACAAAGCCCGAAACAACTGTCTCGTCTAATCAATTTCCTCCCTTCAAACAAGTCAACCAATCAGAGAACTCGACGTGTAATAAAACCTTCGTCTTGCTGAACTCGCCATCTTGGTTGCCATTTTGATTAAGCGTTCGCTCTGCAATTTAAATATCTCAAAATGTCTGTTTTTGTTTTTGATTTCATTTATTGTAATAATAAATATAGCATTTAAAAATAAATTAATCATTTCATTTAAATTAATAATAATTTGTCTTATTAAGTTGTTGTTGTTGTTGTTGCGATAGAACAAGTGCTTTTTTCTTTTGCTAATCCTATTACAATTCTTAGTTGATAAGGCGAGTAAGCGATATTTAGTCTCATTTTAACCAAGATATTTCAAGTGCCCACTGAACATTTTAATATGACAGTCGTAGAAGCTAATACTAAAAGAATAAAAAAGATTTTAACCTTAGCGGATAATGAAGCGAATACGAAAACTGCATCTATTAATGATATACCTCAGGAGAGTGAACAAAGTTCAGTAGCAACACTTGACGATCTCTTGAAAGAGGTAGACGTTGTAGAGAAAATGGGTTCAAAAAGGTCTATATTGTCATTATTTAAATTAGTTAATATGGCAGTTGAAATTATATCAAACCAAGACGAAAAAATTCGTGTTTTACAAACAAAACTAGCCCTACAAGAAAACCAAATTGCTGTCGTACAAGAAAAGCTGGATGGTCCTAATATTTCTCACAAAACCAAAAATGAGACACCATCTTACGCAGCAGTTGCTGCTAAAGGCTTATCGGTTACTGGAAGGGTGGTACTTGAAATGTCAAAGTTAGAGAATAAAAAGAACAACATAATTATCAGAGGTGTAAAGGAATCCAAAAAACGTGACCAAAAAGAAAGAAAAGAAGAAGATATGGCTGCCATTTTAAAAATCTTAGAAATTAGGGACACCGGAATAAATATTGACGAAATCAAGCCAATGATTGAATACTCTACAAGACTTGGGAAAAGTAATCTCGAATTTGATCACAGACCAATTCTGGTCAAACTCAAAGACAAATCACTAAGAGAAAAACTGCTAGAAGCAAAAGGTAACACCAAGCAAAGAGAGTTTAATATTATGAATGGAACAAAGTATAGGGTAGAACCAGACTTAACGAGTGAGCAGAGACAATTTTACAAACAAATGTGGGTTGAGGCCGGCTTAAAAACATCTCAGGGAAACGGGAAATGGGTTGTCTATGACCCCATGGACAACCCACATCTAAAAAAATGGAAAGAAGTAGAAACTATAACGTCTCAAATCAACTAACAAATTCAAAAAACAAAGACATTTTTAATTGTGTTGATGCTGATATAATCTGCTTACAGAAAACAAACATTTTAAATTATGACATAAAAAAACCTTTTCATATATTGCCACCTCTCTCGAATCCACTACAACAACCAGCGCCAACAAAAGTAGAACTGGGTCTTCCAAGTAAAAGATCCCGTCCTGCCAAGCCAAAACATCCCACACAGCGCCAACAAAACATCGGTAGTCTTTCCCAAGACAAAATTGACTTATTAAAATCCACAACAACTCTTTGTTTCTGGGCAAATAACCCTTGTTCACTGAATAGTCAGAAGAAAGACGAGCTCACGGCCAGACTAACAGCACTATCAAAGAAAAACCAACCAGACGTTATGTTCTTCACTGAGACATGGTTTAATGAAAGGTCGGACACAATCGTGAATGGATACCAATTGCATAGAACGGACAGAAATAGCAAAGGTGGTGGAGTCGCTATCTATGTCAAGAACGAAATAGTTTCATTTAACGTTTCTTTACCAGAGCTTAATTCGAAAAATATTGAACAATTGTGGATAACAATTCGTTACGGTAAGGAATCGATCTTACTGGGCTGCATCTACCGCCCACATGATTATGACGATGAATGTTTAACCAATACCATTGAAGCTATGAAAATTGCAAAAAAATCACTAATTGGACTCAATTGTGCAACGATGTTGCTTTATGGTGATTTTAACTTCAGTCATACATGGTACGAAGAAGTTGATGTGGGTGGCAGAGTAGCCACAGCTGGTCATGTGATGGACGAGCGCCCAGGGGATATCAGATTTCAGTCATGTCTCGAAGAAAACGATCTAACACAAGTAGTGACATTTTGTACTTACCGACATTCACGAGATGTTGCACCAAAAAGCACACTTGATCTTATTATCACCAACAAACCAGATCAATTCATGGAGCTTACAAAAGGCGATTCACTAGGCTTTACGCCAATGGGTCAATCACATTGTTTAATAATGGGAAGAATAAGTGTAGCTGGCTGCCCGACAATCGAAAGGCACAACAAACCCCGATGTATATGGAGTAGAGCCAACTTTACTGCTTTCTCACACTTTATCAGCTCACAAGACTGGATAACCCTCTTCTTACATCGCTCAGTTAACGAGTGCTACACCACCTTGGTTAAAATTTACGATGATGAAGTAAAACGATTTATCCCAACAACAACAGTGCCTTTTAAGAAAATGTCAGAGGCATGGGTCACTCCAGAAGTGTTAGCGGCGGTTCAACTGAAGAGACAACTTTGGTCAAAATACCTAGCAGCCGGGCGTCACACATATGACCAGCTTAAGCTAGCTCATAAAAAAGCTTGTAAAAACGTGGCAAAAGTCGTTAGACTTTCTATGCTTCACTACGAAGAAAATCTCGCTTATTCACCAAATCTACTTCATACTCACATTCGAAATAAACATGAAACTCAAGAGAAGATAAAGGCAATTGAAACGGCTGACGGTGACACATCGGTCGACCAAGAAGTAATATGCAAGACGCTAAACGAATACTTCCAATCTGTCTTTGTTACCGAATCAGGCCATCAACTGCCTTTTTTGAACAGAGAACAGATTCCAAATGCAATATTGACGAGAGCGTTTTCACATTTGAAA